>CM046657.1:192056837-193256837 GCA_025594165.1 Tamias sibiricus | reverse complement strand
GTCACAACCTCCAACTCTCAATTCCTCAAAAGGATAAATTAAGATGACCCACATTAAAACACTTTTTTTCCAACAAAAATGGAATTTTTTTAGTACAAATACTTCATAAACTTTAAAATACTATGTGTTTTCGTAAGGAACTATTTTTTATAAAATTTTTACAATAACACTATGAAATACTTTTATTTTTACAGAATAGATGAGAAAATAAATTAATCACCAGTGCATGACTTGCTCCATATCACAGTCAGTAAATAGTGCCATGGAACCCAACTCTCTGAACTCCCAAGTCTTTGCTCTTCCATTTGACCTCTGCTACTATCCATTCAAGTATCATATGACTTTTATCTAATAAACTGTGAAATATTTTACAAATTTAGGCAGAGATAATGTTTTAAACTTATACGTATTCAAAACACATAAAATGAAATTTTTAAAATTACTAACAGTCTTGGAAATAATTACTGAATAATAACTGAAACTGAGTTTCAAGACAAACACATTTGTTACCGTACACATTTGTTAACTACTATAACAGTTAATGCTTAACACATGGCACTATTCTCTCATGCCCCCCACTGCTCAAGAAGGCAGAATCATAGAAAGTTGTTCTAGTAAGTCTTTCCCGTGTTTTCTACCTAATAACAGAAAAGAATGGTCTCTAAAATATGTCCTTGTTTTTCCCTGCTGCATTATTGATAATGCTTGTTTTTCTTTCCTATACTGTACTGTGTTTCAATTACACTATAACAAAGAGAAACAAGCAGTTAATTTCAATACAGGGATAATGACTAAATGTTAAAAAACTCACTTTTAGCTGTAATTTGACATATTGGCTATGTTGTTTAAACATTTTTACTTAAAAGGCTAGTTCAGTATATCCTTTTCTCAACTTGCTGAAAGTATGAAACATTCCACAACCACAACTAGGTAACTGTGACAAGCAACACCACTTGGTCAACGTGGGTGGGGCGGCTGCCCTGACAACAGTCTTTCCCCTCAATTAACAAACAGTGACCTGCTTACGAACAAGTCACGGGAAAGGGAGGGGAAGGGTACAAAGGAGATTCGGTCCCTGACCTAAAGAGCATGCATTGTGCCAAAAAAAAATGAGACTTGTTCTAGGAAAGAGCATTAGCTCGGGGTCAGCAGGGAGACCCCCAAACGAGGCTGTGCCTCGGTTTCCACATCTGCTGGGGCGGGAAACACCCTCACTGTAGCACGCTGGCAGACTGCAGGAATAAAAGGGGCCCAGCGCTGCAGAAAGTGAATGAAAGATGGGGACCGCTCCCGGCGTCTTCTCGGGAGTCAGAGGCCAGCCTGGGTCACTGGGCGCGGCTCCCGCATCCCCGCGAGCGCTGCTCGCTCGCATCCAGGACCGAGGCCCAGCGGCCTCGCCTTCAGCCACTGGAGCCCCGAGCGCCAGCGCCCACCGCCCACCCGGCCCAGGGCGCCCCGCCCACCCATCGCCGGCCCGGCCCGCCCCGCCTCGCCTCGGAGGCCCGCGTCCCCCTCCCCGTTTACCTTTTGGGAGTCCATGGCGAGGGGCTAGCCTGCTGGCCCGAGCCGGCCACAGGAACCGCGAGAGGAGGCGGAGGAGGCCGGCCACACCGAGACCGCTACCCGCAGCCACTACCGACGCCGCCTCGGCCCGCACCGGCGCCGCCCGGCCCCGCCCGTCCGCGCCCAGCTAGCGCGCGCGCGTCGCCGCGCAGCGGTTGCCAGGGTGAAAGGGCGGCCCGCGGGAGGGAGGGGCGAGGAGCGCTCGCGCCTGCGCGCTGTGGCCGGGCCGCTGGAGTTCAGGTGCCTAGGGTCTGTGCGGAAGGGCGTGGATGCGCGTCCGCCCGCCCTCGCGAGCCCTTCTGCTGCCTCTCCTCCCTTCCCCCATCCTTTTTCTTCCGCTAGCGCGAGTTCTGCAGGCCTTGCAGTGGGCCACGGGACAACCAGAAGCCCGGCCCTCGGGAGGGAAAGCTCTGTCGTGGAGATCTACCAGTCCACTCTACATTCCACGCGCACCTGAAGCATCTCCCCCACACTGACAAGCCTGGGAGGGACATCTGGGCTAGACCAGGCCCAGCTGTCCAGTGAGAGGAAGGGGGCTAGGAGAGGGATGCAGCAGAAATGTGGGTATGGAACTAATAAGGGTTTGGGGAGCCAAGTGGAACTTTCACAGAGAGCCCCTCCCCACCAGCTCCTTGCTATGAGAATGATCTTGAGCCAGTCACTGTCCCTGAGCCTGTTTCAATTTCTATAAGAGAGGCTGCACAGAGGATTATAAGGATTAAATGTTGTATTTAATATTGAGGATAATGTATTTGAAGTGCGTTGTATAGCTTGTGCTGAGTAAAATGCATTTGTTATAGGTAGGGTGTTAGGACCTGCTCAGTCTGAGGACAATGAGGTAAGCTTGAAAATGTTCCTCCCCATGGAGACCTCATCCTCCTTTTGGATGACTTGAGAGGCTCAGAAAGTTCGACTGGGCAATCACTTATGAATACATTAAAGAGAAATAAGTATCGAGTACCTATTGTGTACCAGTTCTGCAAACTGAGAATTCAGCTCTCACAGAACTGAGAATCTTTGTGTGGAAGACTGACAAAAAGAATTAATGCATGAATGATATTATAAGTGATAAAAAGAAAAATTACATGGAGTAAATGGATTTAGAGAATTGGGAGGGTTCAGTTTCCCACTCAGAAGTTACCTGAATAAGTGGGAGGATGAGTAATACAAGGATCTGGGGAAGGGCATTCTAGTGGGAAGCAACAGCAGATACAAAAGCCCCAGAGAGGGTATGAGGAGCTATTCACTCTAGAGTGCTATAAATGTCTATCCAATGAGTCTCCCCAACTCTACTATGATTTCCTTGAGGGCTGAGGCTTCTTTTACCCATCTCTGTATCCTCAGCACAGGGCCTGCCACACAGTCTGCACTCAATAAAAGCTTTTTTAAAAAAATATTTTTTAGTTGTCAATGGACGTTTATCTTATTTACTATATGTGGTGCTAAGAATTGAACCCAGTGCCTCAGACATATTAGGCAAACGATCTACCCTGAGCCACAACCCCAGCCCCTCAATAAATCCTTATTTTAAAACTGCATTGAGATGTACAAGAAATGGAATGAAGGGCACAAACAGGAAAACAAGAGTTTGGTTCAGACTAGGTGGGAAATAATTGGAAAGCCTGGATCCAGGAAGAGCCTCTGAAAAATTTTGTTTCTGCCAGCTGAAAGGAGAAGTGGCATACAGTCCTGCACAGAGATGCCCTGCCCCTCTTGGTACCAAGGGAAGTGAACCTTCTAACCAAGCCTTTCCAATTCCACGAGGAACAGTAAGAGCATCCAGGTGCCCAGCCACTAACCCACAGCTGCAAAGGCTAATCTTCACACCATGCACTGTGCACTGAGGCTAAGTCAGTTCCCCACAAGGGAGAAATGCAGCCTGGGAAATGAAGAACATCAGAGGTCCAACCACCAGACTGTATGGTTCCCAGTGCTGCCCTTGCTTGCCACCTAGACCCCCACAAAGAGAAGGAAAGAGCATTCAGTGCTGTTCTTCCTTCTTCAGATGCAAGGGCTTCACCTCAGTCTTATCAGAGGGCAACTCTTGGGCACTTTATGACTGATGGACACCACCACAGGAGGCGGAAGAAAGAGGCTTTGGGAGACAGTGAGTCGCAGCTGAAATGTGATCGCCAGACTCTGTCACAGGCTCATGCTCCAGGAGCTCACTCCTGGCTCCTTGCCTCCAGCTCCTCCAGTTATTTTCCTGCTGCCCAGCCAGGAGCCTGCATATTTTGACAATTGCTTTACCGTATGTGACTTCTGCCCTCGCCAGATTTATGGCTCTTTAGGCAGTCTGGGTCCACTGCCAAACTTGTCTGTCCCTTACTTCTACTTGTTCCCATACAGGAACAGCTATTTCCTTCTGGCTGTGACTTCTTTCTTCCCCAGTTCATGTAGGTTCTCTCACCACAATCACTCAGCAAGATTGGAAAACTCTGGTCCCCAACCCACTCCCAGTGTCTTTGGCCCACAGGCAAATTTTTTACTTTTTCTGCACTCACCTTTTTATGGCCATTTCAAGATAGAAATTTTCAAAAGTTGCTTTACCAATAAAGTAGTAGTTGTTCAACGGGGTCCCCTGTAGCCACTGCATCAGCATTACTTGCTAACATCAAAGTGCAAATTCTCAGGTTTCTTCCCCAGACCAACTGAATCAGAAACTCTGGAGATGGGCTCTAACAATCTGTTTTAACAAGTCTTCCAAGTGATTCTGATGCACACCAATGCTTGCAAACTATTAAATTAAGATAAGTAAAATTGCTTAAAAAAACAGAAAAAAAGAAACTACAGGGGAATAAAAAGAGATGTTGTTTCAAAATTTAGTTTTCTTTGGGCTGGGTGGCACACACCTGTAATCCCAACGGCTCAGGAGGCTAAGGCAGGAGGATCATAAATTCAAAGCCAGCTTCAGCAAAAGTGAGGCATTAAGCAACTCACTGAGTCCCTGTCTCTAAAGAAAATACAAAATAGGGCTGGAGATGTGGCTCAGTGGTCAAGTATCCCCAAGTTCAATCTCCAGTGCCCCCCCTCCAAAAAAAACCTTAGTTTTCTGATTCTGATGTAGCATATCAAGCCATAATTTTCTGAATGAGGCTTCTCTGTCCCAAGGACCTCTTTCTGAGGAAACTCCAAGTCAGGATAACCTCATAGTTGTCACTGCTAATGTCTGACAACCCCTCCCAGAAACAGGTTCTCTGTTCACTCTGAGGGGTGCCAGGCATTGCCTGTAGCCCTGAGTTGCCTCATAAGTTCTGGGATCTCCTATCTGGTGGAAGAAAAATTTTCTTCCCTTCTGTGTCTCCAACAGTCTTCTCCTTGGGTGTCAGTTTAGGGTCACTGGCATGGAGTCACATGTCTGCATGTAAAGCCTGACACTGCTGCTTACCAGCTATATGGACACCCGTGAGTCTCTTATCCTCACTAAGCCTCAATTTCCTCATCTGTAACATAGTGCTCATAATAACCTTTCAGGGTTGATGTGAGGATTAAAGGAGATTATGTATGTTTTATGCCTGGCTTAGTAGGCATTTAGTAAATGGTACAGTTACATTACTCCCTGTACACCATGTCCTTCCATGACACTTTTGCATGGTTCTTTCTCCCTTTGGGTTTAGGGGGCCTTAGGAGATCTACTTTTATCCCAACTTCCCTTTTCACTGCTATGCTTGACTTTTCTGAAGCATCACTGGCCCGATGTTGCTCTTTTTGAAGCTCCACATCTTTACCCACTGCTCCCTGCTAACATCTGGCAAGGGTCTTAGCATACACTACCCAGCCTGAGAAAACCCTGAAGCTTCTCTAAGCCTATTTTCTTCAGCTGTGAAGTAGGAATCATAGCCCCACCATGTACAAGGGTTGCTGAGTGGATTAAATGAAATAATCCCTGTTAAATATTTAGCACAGTTTCTGGAATATAGTAAGCATTCAAAAAATTTGCCATGATCCTCTCTTCGCAACCATAAAAACCTAACTAATTATGTTTTCTGCCCCCTTCTGATGAAAGACCAAACTCTCCCCAAAGCCCTGGAACCTCTGGGAAGTTGGAGCACTAATTTCTGACCCTAGACACTCATTATGGGCAGGGTCTCCTAGGAGGGAAAGGACAGTGTTGCCCTGAAGTGGGCTGGCACTCTATGGGGTGGTCTGGCTCCATACTCGGAGAGCTCTAAGCCAAGTGAGAAGCAGTCACGAGGCACAAACCTGTCTGGCCAAGGGCCAGAAAACCATGTGAGAAGAGACATGAACACCTGTGTGTCTTTAGCCTGAAAGGAAAAACTCAGGGAGGATGACTTCAAATCTCCCCAGGGCTGTTGTGTGGATATGGGAGATGACATGTTGTCTAGCATCCCATAGGAAGAATCACACCCGACTGGTGGAAGTTACTAGAAGACAGATTTCCATTCAACAAATTGTCTAACTTTCTAAGAAATCCACACAGAACTGTAATAAATAGCTTGGTAGTGAGATTCCCATCAGTCTGGGTATCCAAGCAGAGGCTGGGCATTTGCTTAGAGTTGTCATGGGGGGATATGGGCACTGGAAGGGTACCTGGTACTTTTAACATCTTTCTGAACCCTGAGGTTCCATCATTTTCTCAACTTCAGGATAATAATTATTTATTCCTTTTCAGACTCAACTGTGTAATTGTACTCACCTTTGGAAGGCTCTCTAAATTTCTTCTCCTCACCCTCACTCCCATATAGTCCATTGGAAGAGGCCCCACTGCTTTCTGGAGAAGGGCCTGAGAGGGCCAGTTCACTAAACCCTGACTGTTAGGATTTTACTGTGTCATAACATCATGCATGATGGCCTGTTTATCCTAGGCACTGAGGACACTGAGATGAGTATGCTCTGGGGGGCTCAGGTATTTCCAACATATTCTACTTTGGCCTTGGACACACCTCTGAACTCACTATGTTCAGAGGATGATCATGAATAAAGTAAATTAAATCTGTCCATCTCCTCATGAAAGGAAATCCACCCAGTATGCGGGCCAGAAGCCAGGTCTCTCCAACTCAGAGGAACAGGCTCCCTGTGGAACATTGCTCAGACGCCCCTCTCCTTCTTCATACCCTCTAAAATATTAGAGGTCTGGTTGATACCTGGGAGATAAAGGGCCATAGTGCATACTTCACTGCACTTACTGGTTAAGACCCAGACTCTGGTTCCAGGGTGTCTGAATTCAAATCCCAAGTCTACCACTTTCTGACTGTGTGGCCTTGAGCAATTTCTTAACTTCTTAACACCTCAATTTTCTCATAAAATGAGTGTATTAACAGTGTCCACTTGAAAGGATTTCTCTGAGGATAAATGACTTAATGTATATAAAGTTCTTAAACTAATATCTGACATATAGAAAATGTGCAATATGTGTTAAATGTCTATTGTTGTTTTTTGGAATAACCCCCCTTCTAAGTATATAGCACCAGGAAATAATAGTGTCTGTGTGTACTTTGATATTGCACTTGCACTGCCTTGCTGTCAGGTTGAGATGGTTCTGTCAGCACTTCCTGGAAAAATAAGCCTCTTGAAATCCCTCTCTCATTCTGAAGGTCAATCTATACTTTTCCATGACAAAACAGTCAGAGGCAGAAAGGTGACAGGATGAACTATAAGGGCAAGGTAGACAGGGTGTAATATTCTTTGGTTAGAAAATGTAGCCCATTTCCATCCATCTCATAGGCTACACCTTGACCTAGCAGCAGACAGGAAGGGAAGATAGGATCTTTTCCAAATCAAGGTAGAAAATGATGAGAGAACAATTCCAAGGAATGAAAGTAGGAGATGAAACTAATTGAATGGAGAGAGAAATCTTCAATGGCCAAATGCTGGGGAAGTGTTAGGAAAACTTTAGAACATATAGGAGATGGAAAAGTCTGCAGACATAAAAAATTATCTTTATGAAAAATATATAGCAATGTGAGAGAAAGCTCATGACATTACAATTTTTAAAACAGCTAGAATTTTTAAAAAATACAATTGGACAACATCTGTAGAAAGTAATTAATACATTCATAAATTTTTATTTTGGCTAAGATCAGGTATTGGGTATGAAATCTTGGTTTCATGTTCTCAAGTATAGTATTGCTATGGTCTGAATATTTATGTCTCCCCAAAATTCATTTGTTGAAAATCCTATCCCCCAAAATGATGGTATTAGGATATGGGGCCTTTGTGAAGTGATTATGTCATGGGGGCGGAGCCCCGAAGAATGGGATGGAAAGAAAGGAAGCTCTAGGAAGACCCTGACTCTTTGCAGCACATGAGGACGCAATAAGAAGGTACTGTCTATGAATCAGAGAACAGGACCTGACCAGACACAAAATCTGCTGCCAGCACTTTGATCTAGCACTTCCAGGTGTCCCGAACTGTGAGAAATAAGTTTCTGTTATTTGTAAACTACACAGTCTATGTTATTATGTCACAGCAGCTTAAATAGACTAAGACAAAAACCTATAAGTATGCATTTGTATTTATTTTTGTTTTCATAAAAGTGAATCAAAGACAAGTAAGTTGACTTTGAAATATATAAATTTACATATTAAATTTAAATTAATTTGACATGATTTCCTCATGGTTAAAAAGAAAAAGAGAAAGAAAGGGTGGGGGATTGGGGAAAGAGATTAGTAGAGATCAGACTGTCATGGTCTTTGAATTCCTGACCAAGGTGCTGGGATTTGAGCAAGTTGTATGTGGCAAACCACTGACATGTTTATGAACCAAGAGTTATTTTAGGACACGGTGTGTCAGGAGGAATAGGAAGGAAGTGAGTGGGAGGTGTCTGGGGTGAGGAGTTGAGGGGGACCAAGAGGCCCAGGCCTCTCTCTAGCCCCTTCCTTTCCCTGGTTAGATCCTTACAGCTCACAACCCCCACTCCACCACCAGCACCACAACCATTAGAATACAGGGATTATCTAAGCATCATAAATTTTTAAGTAGTTTTCAGTCAAATGGAAAAAATAACAAAACGGTCTTAATGAAAATGGATGACTTTCTTCCAAAGTCATTTAAATCGGGGGTCGGTAAAGTTTTTCTGAAAAGGCCATATAGTCAGTATTTTAGGCATGGTCTGTGTCACAATTATGCAACTCTGCCACCATGGAAGAAAGTAACCAAAGGCAATATATAAAGGATTGGGTGTGGCTGTGTTCCCATAAAACTTTATTTACAAAAATAGATTGGGGGCTAGGTTTGACTCAGGCCATGAGAATTGTTTTGTTTAGAATATAACTCTGTGATTCTTGTGCACCTCTACAGTCTCACTGACCCTTCCTCGAAGACACTTCCCACATACATACACCACCATCCCCACCCTTTCTTAGAGAGGAAGGGATACCCGTGATGGTATTGTAGAGTAATTGTCTCTGAAACAATAATGAGCAAAGCAGAGTGTTAAAGTGGAGGAGCCTTGGAGTCAGACCTAGATTTGAATCCTACCCCTGGAAACCTTGTGATCTTACCATAACACAAACTCTCTGAGCCTCCATTTCCTCATGGGCAAAATGGAAATAATGGGCACAAATTTACAGAGCTGTTGCAAGGACTAAATGTATGTAGAGCACTCATCCTAATGCTTGGCCTGGAACAGGCCCTAAATAAATAATAGTTGTTAACCCACATCAGCTCTATAAATAGTAGAGTCAAAGAGGACAGACCCAGGCTGCACCAAGAAATTCCCTTGCAGATGCAGATTGAAGCAGTACTGGCACTAGATGAGAAGCCCATGGAATCTAAACATGCACAAGATTAGAAGAGAAAGCAACACTAAGTTTGAAGACACTGCTGCAAGATAGATTATTACAAAAGCTTCTGGTTAATCATTTATTAGACTGCCCCACTACAGCAAATCCACTTGACTATTCATGGCCGGGGAACCTTGTCGCATGCCTCTGTTCAAGTAATAAGATCCTGCTCTTCATCCTCAGATACTCCACAGCTGCTGAGTGGGAGAACCCAAGGTAGACAGCCTCCTCTGAGTTCATTCTTCTGGGCTTGTGAGCCCAGTCATCTTTTCTTTAGCTGAAAAACAAACACATCAAGAAAATGAATGCTTCTCTCCTAGGGGGACATGACAATGAGAATCAATCAATAACCAGAAATAATGTGGGATAATCTTTAGAAAAGACATTACAAAATGTAAGAAGGCTAAATACACACACATACACACATACATACCCAGATTAACAAATAAAAAGGATATCTGAGAGAGTCTGGGTTCAAGCCTTGATACTACTACCTCATTTTCAGCTGTGTATTGGTGGTCAAGGTATTTAACATCTGTGCCTACGCTTCCCCAAGTATAAAACAAAGATAATCACAGTATGTTCCTGTAAGGATTAAGTGCACTAATAAATACGAAGTGCGTAGAACAATGCCTGACACATGGTAAGAATGCTAGCTCCGGGCTCGTCAGTATTGGCTTCAGTATTATTCTTCGACAAAGAGATTTTTAAAAGCTGAACTAAGACAAAACCATGTATCAAATTCAAAGATATCCTGAAGATTCTTTGGTACTCTCAAAGACCCAAACCTGAAATCCAAATGAAACTTTGGGTTTCTCACTCCTGTAATTCAGTTAGCTGTAGGACAGGTCAGACCAGGATAATGGGTGTTCCCACAGTTTAGGTCAATTCATGGAACAGTGACTGAGTAAACTAAGTGAAGATAATAATGATATTGTAGTTTTGCAAAAGGATATCCTAATTCTTAGAAAATACACATTGAAGTGTTTAGGATGGAAAGGCCATGATGTGTGTCCATCGTGCTCAAGTGATTCAAAATTGGGGGAGGGGTACACAGAGACAGATGGAAAGAGAACATGCAAATGAAATAAAACGGATGTTTAGCAATAGGTGTAACTATATATCACCTGGTTTTCTGTTTAACAACTTTTCCAATAACTTTTTTTTATTGAAATAATTTTCCAATAACTTTTTTAAAAAACTCATTAGGATAGGTTAACAATGAAAGAAGTGTAGACTCAGCTTGACTCTCAAGCAAGCATGGGGCCACTGCAGGACAAGCAGAGGTGACCAGATAGTTCTCACCACGCAGTGCCAGGAGAGCTCAGACTTGGAACAAGAGAATATGAAGTAGTTCAGTGATTCAATTATCTAATGGTGTCAGGCTAAAATCTCTGGAGGCACCCATCTCCACAACAGGCTCTGTTTATTTAGGGTTAACGTTGACATTTTATTTTTAAATTCCACGTACTGCTTCTTTGCTGATCCTCCTACCTCAGATTTCTTTCCAACTTCAATCCATTTGGCAAACTGCAGATAGACTCAATCCCTAACCCACTGCTTTCACTCACTACATCAGTTCCTCACCCAGGATATTACAATGATTTTCTATTTTCTACAACACCTCATCTAAACCTTGCTATCTTATCAGTTTCATGTATTATAATTTTACATATTTTGACTTGCAGTTTCAACTTTTATGATTCCCCCCACCACCATCACCATTGAAAATAACAGGTCCTATAATTAGACTGACATTCAATACTGGTTGCTGCTTAGTTAGGGTCACATAGCTGGACTCTAGGCTTAGGCCAAAGTTATGATTTGACTGAGATTGAGATAAAAGTTCTTTATTCTTACTTTTTTTTTAATTTAAATAAACTTTTATTTTATAATAGTTTTAGGCTTGCAGAAAGCTTACAAAGATAATAGAGAAAGCTCCCATGTCCCCTACACATGGTTTCACCTGCTATTTACTTTTTTTTAAAAAAATATTTATTTATTTACTTTAGTTATACACAATGCAATGCATTTTATGTTTTACGTGGTGCTGAGGATTGAACCCGGGCCGTGCATGTGCGCGGCAAGCGCTCTGCCGCTGAGCCACAACCCCAGCCCTGCTATTTACTTTTGACATCACTAAGACAACTAGTGAACCAACACTGGTGGACAGCTGTTTACTGAGTTCCATACTTTATTCCAACTTTGTCAGTTTTCCCCAATGTCCTTTTCTGTTTCAGGCTCTCATCCAGAAGACCATATTACATTTAGTTTTCCTATTTTTAAATTTAAAAATATGTAAAGAGCCAAATGCTACACTTAAAAATAAGATGCTTTGATGCTCTATCTTTTATCCTTCCCTTGAACATGAAAAAATTCACAACATACTCTAGCTCATCCCAAGGAATGGTTAGAACACTCATTTCCAGGATTCCTGAGTTTTCTTTGTGTCAGTCTCTTTGAGAGTTCAAAGTCTCTTCTCAGATTCAAAGTCCAAGGCTACATCTAATAAGCTGGTCCAAGACAGTTTTATATCCTGTATAATATAAAAGAATTCTTTTTTTAAAAATGTGTTTTCTTTTAGTTGTTGACAGATCTTTATTTTTTTATTTATATGTGGTGCTAAGAATCGAACCCAGTGCCTCACACATGCCAGGCAAGTGTGCTATCGCCACAGCCCTCAAAAAGAATTCTTTACACAGCAATTCATATGGAGATTCCTGGAATCTCGCGTTTGGCCCAAACACAAAATAATGAGCTTTCACTAACTACTTACGGAAAGCACTTCAGTACTATCCCTTCGGGCATTATTCTTACCATATGGGCCAGGAATAGTAAAATGCACCCTCTAGGAACTGTGGCATCAACTGCCCTCATACTGCCAGTGACTTTTCTCTGATTTGGTCAGAGGCAGGCATTTTATTCACCCTGCTTAGGGATTCAGAGAGCTAATTAACAGATGAGGTCTAATAGGCTTTTCTAGCATCTGATTCTGGATCTGCACGCTTTCTTATATCCACCTGTTTCTCTGCATGGCTAGAACAAGTTCATCTCACCAAGTGACGCTGTTTCTCCTACCAGAAGTGGGGAATCAAATATAAGATCCTGTAAAAGATGAAGAGTTACAAAGGTTTCAGAAAAAATTAAATATTTTTAAAGTGACAGCAAGTTTTTCCAAATGAAATACTTGGTGTAAAATTTTAAGCAGGCAATGTAGGACTTTCATCAATTCTGTTTTGATGCTTCCACCAAGTATTTGAAAACACAGGACAAAATCCAAGGGCTTTTTGAAAAAAGAAAAATGTATTCATAAGTGTATCATCCTAGCTCACTTATTTCCAGTTTTATGACTTCTTGTTCATGTTTGGCTAGAGTGTGCATTCTGTTTGCCTCACATTATACTGTAAACATATCTTATGTTTCTGTTATTCAATGTATTTTTAGTGTTCACATAACACTCCATTAAGTATATGTATAATCATTTAAACATTTTACTAATGTGCTATATGAGGACAAAGATTAGTTTTGTTTTGTTTTGTTTGTTTTTTTCCTCACCACTGTACACTCAACATTTAAAGAAGGCAAAGCAGGACATAATTGAATAAAAAATGAATTTAAATGGCTTTGAATTCTTATTCTCATGTATTATTTTTAATGTGTCCTACCTTTATTTATTTATTTATTTATTTATTTATTTATTTATTTTTGATTAGTTACTCTTTCTCGTTGGGCCACCTTTTAATTAAAAAAAATAATAAAACAGTGATCTTTTTTTTTATTGTGATCTTGGTATGACTGGTACAATTCCATGGAAATCCTTTGCATGTCTTGGTCCTGCCCTCACATTTATTGCATAGCTTGGATAGATAGAGAATTCTGTGATGGAAATTATGTCCCCTCAGAAATATGAAGGCAACATCCCAGAGCTCTGTCAAGAAAGCCAATGTCATTCTGACTCTTGATACTTTTCCTGTATATAACTTCCCCTGCTTACACAAGCACCATCACCTTTCTCACTGTCTCTGATAGGTTTACCCAGGTGTTTTGAGATAATTTGAAGACACACTTAGGTATGTCTAGGCAATTAGAGGCCATTTTTAATCTAGAAGTTCATGTCTTTAACTTATGAAAACTTTCCTTTTCTTGCCCCTCCTCCTTGTCTTGACAGTGAATCCTTTGGAATGGATCTCCAACTTCATCTTTTCCATCTTTCTGAGACATTTCATCAAATTCATCTTCCAAACCTTCTCATGAGCTTTACATT
Source organism: Tamias sibiricus (assembly GCA_025594165.1). Classification (NCBI taxonomy): domain Eukaryota; kingdom Metazoa; phylum Chordata; class Mammalia; order Rodentia; family Sciuridae; genus Tamias; species Tamias sibiricus. Next base: position 193,243,265 of record CM046657.1, on the reverse strand, counting down.
TTTTCCTTTTTAATTAAAATTTTTTTTCAGTTGTAGATACCCTCAATACCTTTATTTTTTATTTATTTATTTATTTATTTATTTTTTTTATGCGGTGCTGAGGATGGATCCCAGTGCCTCACACCTGCTAGGCAAGCTCTCTACCACTGAGCTACAAACCCAGTCCCTCATTTTCAATTTCTGAGAGCTCTTTTTTTGTTTGTTTGTTTTCAGAATCTTTCTCTTAAATAGCCAAGTATTTTCATGGACACAATCTTTCCTACTACCAGAATTAGTAATTTTTAAAAACATTTTCTTGTACCTTGCAGTCTATTTTCCCCAAGTTGTTTTGTTGTTCTTTTCGTCTTTGTTTTGGTTTGTCTTTCATAGTAGAGACTTGCCTCAAGAATTTGGTCATTTTTATTTAAGAATGGGACCACTAAAAGTAACCGGAAGCTTTTTATTTGTAGATAAATTTGGTCATTGAAATAGTTCCCTACAGCTGACATGACTGAGTCTTAGTTGGAGCCCCAGCCATACCCCATACACCTATTTTGGTATTTCCTTGGGCTAGTCAGATTCTGCAGAAAATGATTTCTTTAGTCTCCCACTTAGTGGATGAAGATCTCATTGCTAGAATTCTGGGTAGAGGAAGTGGGGGGAAGGCCTCTTCTACTTTCAGACTTCCACTTAATCCCCTTGACTTAGTATGGTCCCCCTATTTCTTTTTTTTTTTTTTTTTTTTTTTTTTTTTTTTTGTGGTACCGGGGATTGAACTCAGGGGCACTCGACCACTGGGTCACATCCCCAGACCTTTTTTGTATTTTGTTTAGAGACAGGGTCTCACTGAGTTGCTAAGTGCCTCCCCATTGCTGAGGCTGGCTTTGAACTCGCGATCCTCCTGCCTCAGCCTCCCAAAGTGCTGGGATTACAGGCGTGCGCCACCGCGCCCGGCTGGTCCCCCTATTTCTGATGCCTCCCCAAGTCCTACTTTATCCTCTTTAGAGAATACTCTCTAGTCTGCCGAAGATGACAAATGGCATTTCCCTGATTGTACAGAATAGGGGTATGGTAGCTAGAAGATGATTTTTTTACAAAATGCCTTTTAAAGTTTAGTTATAGCTAAACACAGTAAGGTACCCATCATAAGTGTGCATGGCTAATGAAATTTTACATATGTGTGTACCCATGTGACACCATTCAGACGTCTTGTGCCCATTCCCATTCAAAGTACTATCCATAGTCACCACTATTCTGAGCTCTTTCACCACAGATAAGTTTTGCCTCTTCTTGAAAGTGATTTAAATGAAATCACTCTGTGTGCTATTTTGCATCTTGCTCTTTTCATAACAGTTATTTATTCATGTTATTTCAAGTTAGTGGCCTAATTCTTTTTCATTTCTGTGTAGTATGCCATTGTATGAATATACCACAATTTATTTGTCCATCTGATTATTTTGGGACACTTGAGTTGTTTCTAGATTTAAGCACTTGCAAATAATCTTTTTATGAATATTCTTGAACAGGTCTTTTTGTGTAGATATGCATGTGTTTCTTTTGGTAATATAGCCAGGAGTGAGTCTGGTGGACATATGTTTATTTTCAGCTCTAATCAATACAACCAGATTTCCAGTGTCCTTGTACCAATTTATTTTCCCACAAGCGGTGATGAGAGTTCCAGTTTCTCCACAACCTAGTCAACAGTTTTAATTTCAGCTATTCTTTTGTGTGGGTAGTGATAACTCATTATGATTTTAATTTGCATGTCCCTGATGACTGAAGATATTAAGCCTCACTTTATATCTTTTATAGAGTGCCTGTTCAGGTTTTTTTTTTTTTTTTTTTTTTTAATCTATTTGGGTTGTCTGTCTTTTTCTTATTGATTTGCAGAAGTTCTTTATATGTTTTAGATAGGAATTCTTTATCAAATGTGTGTCTTACAAGTATCTTTTTTTCCTAGTCTGTCTTAACTTTTTTTTTTTTAACAGTGTCTTTTGAATAGAAGTTCATAATTTTTTTATGATGTCGAGTGGACCACTCAATTTTAAGCAACTTAGAAAGGAAAACTTTCCTTTAGAAGTATGAGCTATGCGCTGGGGTTGTGGCTCAGTGGTAGAGTGCTCACCTAGCAAGTTCAATCCTCAACACCACATGAGAATAAAGGTATTGTGTACAACTAAAACAAATAAAAACAAATATTTTTAAAAATTATTTTAAAAAAAGATAAAGGCATTGTGTACAACTAAAGCAAATAAATATTAAAAAAAAAAATCCGGGCCTGGTGGTACATGCCTGTAATCCCAGCACTTGGGAAGCTGAGGCAAGGATCACAAGTTCAAAGCCAGCCTCAGCAATGGCGAGGTACTTAGCAACTCAGTGAGACCCTGTCTCTAATAAAATACAAAAAAGGGCTGGGGATGTAGTTGAGTCCCCTGAGTTCAATCCCCAGTACCAAAAAAAAAAAAAAAAAAAAAAAAAAAAGTATGAGGTACCTTTATGACCTTGCTGTAACACACTATAGGAGAAATTATACTAAGCAAAAAACTAGCTTTGTTGCAGGATTCAGGGTTAGGCTTCTTGTGGCAGTCGTCATCAAGACTGGACGTTATCAGACAAAAACTATGGCTATTCCAGGCTCTCTGGTACCAGTACACACAGGAAGAAAGAGACCAATCGTGGGTTGTTACAGCAGCCCATACTTCAACAAAGCTTTGGTTTCTAAAGACAGAAAGACAGTTTTCAATCCAGGAAATAATTTCTTTTCATATCCCTTCTTGTACCCTGCTTGTTAACAATCTAATGTCATTTTAGGCAAGTCTTCGGCAATTTAGGTAAGTTTTATGCAATTCCCCACCTCCAACCTTCTCCAAAGCAGAACAGGAAGAATTTATTATACACCAATAATGTTTATTATCTTTAACAAGGAGTGGCCTGGAAAGATCTTTGGCCTACTAGTTAATTGTTGACAAAGAGAAGGGCTATAAATTAACCATTCCCAAACTAGCGCCACTATTGTTCTAGACCTCTAAAAAAAGTTATTTAATCTAGCCAATTGATTATTTTGGTAACTTGCTGCAAATAGTTTATGTTTGGAGTATGCAAATAAATAAAAATCCTTAGATCAAAGCTGTTTTATCATGTACATCACAGACAGGGGCCCAATAATATTTTCTCAGATGAATTTAAGGGTGCTGAGATGGGTATATGGAGTTATACCTGCCCTAAAATTACTAGGTTTTGAATTCTTTTAGTCAAGCTCAATGGACTTGAATTTGGGCTTGTATTTGAAGAGTGTTTTGGAGATTGTTAGAGCTACATCTTCTTTTCAGGTGCACACCTTGTTATAGTCCTCACGTCTCAGAGAAGATCAATCTCCTGCCCATACCAGTAGAAAAGGAACAAGAATGAACTGGTGTAAGAGTGTAATTTTGGTGTTTGTTAGAGAGTAAAATACACTCATTCCACTGCAGTATGTCAAGAGTCCAGATAATAAATATAAAGCAATGAAATAGAATTGTGAGTCTAGAAATAAACACATTCAACTGTGGTCAATTGGTTTTGACCTTGACAAAGGTGTCAAGACCATTCAATGGAAGAAAAAAAAATCTTTCTATAAAGGGTGATGGGACAAGTGGATATTTACATGCAAAAGAAGAAAGTTGGGTACCTACCTCAGTTTATATACACCATAGAAAAAATTAACTCAAATAGATCAAAAACATAAATGCCAAGACTAAAACAATAAAACTCTCAGAAGAAAATTTAGGGCTAAAGCTTCATGACCTTGGATTGAACAATGTTTTCTTAGATATGACAACAAAGGTATAAGCACCCTAGGAAAAGATAAATAATTTGACTTCATCAAAATTAAGAACTTTTTTTTTTTTGGTACTGGGGATTGAACTCAGGGGCACTCAACCACTAGGTCACATCCCCAGCCCTTTTTTGTATTTTATTAGAGACTGGGTCTCACTGAGTTGCTAAGTGCCCCGCCATTGCTGAGGCTGGCTTTGAACTCTAGATCCTCCTGCCTCAGCCTCCCAAAGTGCTGGGATTACAGGCATGCACCACTGCGCCCGGCAAAATTAAGAACTTTTATGCTTCAAAGAACACAATTAAATAATGGGAGAAAATACTTGCAAATCATATATCTATTTAGAGTCTAGTGTCCACAATATGTAAAGAATATTTACATTCAACAACAAGAAGACAACTCAATTTTAAAAACAAATAAAGGTCTTGAATAGACATTTATCCAAATAACAGTCAATAAATGTATGAAAAGGTACTTAATATCATTGGTTATTAGGAAAATGCAAAACAAAGCCACATTGAAATACTACCTCATAACTACTAGAGAGGACATAATAGAAAAGATGGGAAATAATACAAGTAGTCAAGGGCATAGAGAAATTGAAATCCTATCATTGCTATTTGCAGCTGCTGTATAAAACAATTTGGCAGTTTCTCAAAAGATTAAACATAGAGTTACATCTGATCTAGCAATCCTACTCTTAGATATGTCCCCAAGAGAACTAAAATCACATATCTCACAAAAACTTACACATGTGTGTTCATAGAATTATTGTTCATAATAGCTAAAAGGTGCAAACTCTAAGTATCCATCAACTAATGAATAAACAAACAAAATGTGGTATATCATACAGTGGATTATTACTCAGCCATAAAGAGGAATGGACTACTGGTATATACCACTGTATTAGTCTGTTTTCTGTTGCCAATAACACAGTACCACAGACTGAATAAGTTTTCATGAAAGGAGTTTTATTTTGGCTCATGGTTCTGGCTCATGGTTGAGGGACCACAACCATCTGGTAATGGTTGCTTGAGTCCACGACTTCACACGGCAAAAGAGAGAGGTGTGTGTATGTGTTTTGTCTCCTCTGATTTCTCTTTGCTTACAAGGCCACTGATATTCAATCATGGGGGCTCCATCCTGACGACTTTATCTAATCCTAACCACCTTCCAAAGGTCCCGCCTCCAAACACCATAGCCAGATTACCTCTCCTCTTTATCTCTCAACCATGGGGATTAATTTTCAACATATGAACCCTTGGGGGATACACTCAAACCATTCAAACCATCGCAGCTACAATATGATTGAACTTTGAAAACGTTATGCTAAGTGAAAGTCTATGTGCTATGTAATTCCATTTTTATGAAATGTTCAGAACAGGCAAATTTATAGAGAAATAAGGTGGATTAACAGTTGCCAGGTACTGGGTGAGGGGAATAGGCACTGACTGCTAAATGTCATAGGATTACTTTTTTGAGGTGAGAATGTTCTGGAGTTAGTGGTCATGGTTGCACAGCTTTGTGAATGTGCCAAAAAATACAAGTTGTTCACTTTAAAATGGGTGAATTTCGTGATTTGTGAATTACGTCTCAGTTTTTAAATACACTATGAAAACCTTTAGTAAGAAAGTTTTTGCCATTGACTTCCACATGACAAGACCTGTACTTAGGAGGCATACACATTAAAGGACACAAAAGATTTAAATACAATTAAGATAGTATCAAAGTTCTCCATGAGAAGAATAATAATTTCAAAAATTATTTTTTCATATTAATTATTAATTTAGTCTTCTAAATTAAATTGCAGAAGTCTTCTTTTTGTTGTTCTTGTCAATGGACCTTTATTTTATTTTTTTATATGCGGTGCTGAGAATAGAACCCAGGGCCTCTCCCATGCTAGGCAAGCACTCTACCACTGAGCCACCACCCCAGCCCCCAGAAATCTTTTTTGACAGGCAACAATAGTTAACAAGTGATTTGATATATCAAAGGATAATAGGTGCTAATGTAGAAAAATAAAGGATATTAATCTAGACAGGGAAAGTAGTGATGGAGTTACTGTATTATGTAAGTAGTTCAGGGAATTCCTCTGTGATGAGCTATATTTGTGCTGAGATCTGAAACCACTGAAGGCACAAGATATGTGGAAGCAAGTCACAGGCCCTGAGGTATGCCTTGTATAAATATGGAAAAGCAAAGGGCCAGGAGATCCTATGGCTAGAGCAGGGAGAATTGCAGGGAATGAATTGAGAGCAGTCGTAGGCAGGTGGGGTAGGAGGTGAATCATGTGGGGACTTTGCATTTTGATCTCAGTGAGATGGCGAGCCACTGGAGAGTTCTGAGCAGAGGAGTAATGAGACCCGATTTGGGTTTTAAAGGATCACTCTGACTTCTGTATTGAGAATAATGTGTAAGGGGACAAAATTGGTACTACATGACAAATTACTAGACTGTTGAATTTTTTCAGGCAAGGAATAAAGGGTGATGGTAGTGGAGGAAGTGAGAAGTGATTGGATTATGGATCTCTGTGGAAAAACAGTCTACTACTACATTACCTGATGGGCTGAATACCGGGTCTGAGAGAAAAAGTAAGGTGAAGGATGGACGCATGGTTTCATCGTCAGCCAACAAAAGGGTGGGGAGGCCAGTTACTGAGAGTGGAGTTTGGCTTGGGAATGTTATGTCTGACATTCTTATTAGAAATCCAAGTGGAGACGGCAGGTAGGCAATTAGGAAGGCTTGAAGGGAATCTAAATTTCATCTGGAAGCTAAAGGGCAAAAGTTGATAAATAAAATTTCAAAATGAAAATTAACGTAGGGGGTTGCTTTTATAGATGATGAAGTGCTATCTAAAATTACAATAAATAAAATGGTAAAGGAAGGACAGAGATTGATGGAACAAAGATACACCTTGAATCAGTTCCTCAGGTCCTCTCTGCACTTGCAGCTTTAAGTGCTGATGTTTTTTGCTGTTTTCAATAAGCCCTGAATCTTGGATGCTGACTCATAACCTGTTGAGATGAGCAGTTTTTCCAGTGGAAAATCTTGTTTTCCCTTGATATGCATAATCATTGTTCAAAAAATTAAACCAATGCAGAATACCACCCCTCTAAGTTTTGAGATAGTCTGATCTTAATATCCTTCCAGATCTTTCTTCCAAGGCAAGATATGAATTGTGTGCTTTGTGGATGTGGTTGTGTATCAGTTAGCTGTGAGTGCACCAAGCAAAGGTCCACTGTGGAGGTGTGAATGCAGCTCTGTTTTATTTTTCAATTATATTCCCAAGTAATTCACTAAAGATTTGAAGTGAATGCTTTCTACACCATTTCAGAATATCGGGATTTGTTAAAGCTATGGGATAACTTTATTAACATCATGGTCACAGTAATAGCAGCTGATGCATACTGTATGTGATGTTTCCTGGACAGCACACCCCTTGCTAACTGCTCCACATGCATCTACAATGGAACTGTCCCTGCAACTCCCTTTTTATAGGTGGGAAAATTGAGGATTAAAGGCACTGAGTAAATTGCCCACAACCAGAAAAAAATAGTAGTGCCAGGATCTGAACCCAGATGTGACCAATGACTAAAACCCAAATCTTAAGTGGTAGACTTCTTGGAATATTAAGAATTGACACCATATGATAAAACATCTCCACAAATCAAGAGAGGAAAGAGTAAATTACTTTATAACTAGGCCTCACTCTTCAACATAGAATCAATTATTTCCAGCCAATAACACATAAGAAAAGTGGAAGTAAGGGAAACAAAACTATTAAAAATACAATATAAATGTATACCTTATTTTTTAAAAAGAAAAACTTTGCTGAATTGAGGATGCAGTTCAGTGGTAGAGTGCTTGCCTAGTATATATGAGGCCCTGAGTTCAATACCCAGCACCCCCTAAATAAATAAGTAAATAAATAGAAAAAATTTAAATAAGACAAAATATAGCTAAGTATTTTACAGATTTAAGGGTTAAGGAAGGATTTTGGAGCAGGAAAAGGAGGGTTTGTTATGTTTTTAAAATGAATGTGTATTACCTTAATAATCATGTTAAAAATTATAACAAAAATAAGTGTCATATAAAAGTCAATTTCTTTTTACCCAATACGTCATTTAGATTCTAGATATGTATACTTAACAAAAGAGGTAGAGAGATAAGCAAATATTTCTACACAAAGATGATCACTGTAGCATTATCAATGATCTCTTAATTTCTCAAGGAAATTGCTAAATTTGATTATAGGAGAATGATTGAATAAAATAAAGAACATTTTAATGAAAAATATTATAAATCTATTAGTCCTGCTTTCAAGAAACTCTTAATAATAACACGAGGAATCTCATATATTAGGTTTATTAAGGAAACAGAAGATAGAAAATTTTTAATATATTTTATTTCCTCTAACTTTTTATGTTTTGCATTACCTGAATTAAGTAAGCAATAGATAGATACTAGGCAGATATACAAATGAAGGAAATATGCCAGAGCATTAAAACAGTTATTATTTGGGGATTATAAGAATATGACTATTTTTTTTACATGTATCTTTCCTTTTTCTTTTCCTTTTTTTTTTTTTTTTTTTTTTTTTTTTTGAGACAGGGTCTTGCTAAATTGCTAAGGCTAGCTTTGAGTTTGCATTTCTCCTGCTTCAGCCTCATGAGCCACTGGGATTATAGGTATTTGTCACCACATCTGCCTTTGGTTTATATTTTTAACTTTATTGTTGTGGTTGGCATTTTTTATTATCTATGATGAGCTAAGTTATTTTTAAATCTGTCCATTTATTGATTTATTTTTATTAGATCTTTATGGTTATACATAATAATTGGGTTCACCCCGACAAACTCAGACATGCATGATACATTTATTTATGTATAGTCATTTTATTTACTTATTCACTTCTTTACTTATTTGTCAATTTATCCATGTAATAATTTGTGTAAAAAGACCGGGTTTGAATTGGGCTGTGGCAGATCATAAATATGACTTTGACAAATGACCAATCTTTCCTAGCCATTTTTCTCATCTGTAAAATGGAAAGAATAATACCTGATCTGCAAGAGTACATGGTGTAATGTATATAAAAACTCTGCATGATGACTCACTGGTAAAAGGCATTCAAGAAATAGCAGCTGGTATTATTTGATTTTTGTTAGTTTTTAAAAAAATATTTATTTATTTGTCTTTTAGTTGTACACAATGCCTTTATTTTTACGTGGTGCTGAGGATCGAATCGGGCTGTGCACGTGCTAGGATAGTGCTCTACCACTGAGCCACAACTCCAGCCCCTAGTTAGTTTTCAAAGTGGAAAAAAATTTAAAAAGCAAAGAAGTGGTGAGGAACTGAAAATGTGTGGTCAGGGGAATTATTTTTAAATAATGTCAAAACAAGAGCTATAAAATATGTTGCATTCAACATAAAGCGAGTGTCAGTGTCAACATATATCAAAGATCAAACAAAAACATATACTGTTAGGAATAATACAATGCACTGGGTAACCCCAGCAAACTATCCAAAGATGCTTAGTAACTCTCACATTGCCATCTTGTGGAACTAGTGGCACATTACACATCCCACGGAGATTTTATTTTGAAGCAAAATATATAGAAAGGCTAAATTATACAAATATTATTGTAAAAAATAGTATTTAACACAGCGAGATCATATGTAAATTGCTCAAGCCCACATTAATTTTAAAAGTAATTTTCTTTTGATAGAAAGTGGTTTTACAGGAAGTTGTCAAAGATAATCACCATAATCCTATCACTACAATAACATCATTTAAAAATTATTTTTATTTCATCCCATTTTATTTTCAAGTTAATATTACATCTTTATAATTGTTCATGCTATTACATTATTCATAGTGATTTTTAGTGACTGTATGACACTGTATTGAAAAGATGTGCCAGACCTTGACTCAACAGTCCCTTAATGTTGGACATCTAGACTGCTTCCAACAAAAAGGAGCCTATTTTGATAGTTACTGTTTAGGTAGGTATTAATCTACTTAGTTTTAAAATTAAAATGTGTGATTACAAAGGTAATGTGTTATTTAAAGTATTTTTAAAGATAAGCAAAAATAAGAAAAAAATTTACAGTCACAGTTTCCCAACCCAGATAACTACTTTAACACTTTGAAGATATTTTACACACATATATGGGGAATATATATGTAGTGTATGTTGACTTTGTTTTGTGCTGGGGATTGAACCTAGGGCTTTGTACATGCTAGGCAAGTGCTCCACCACAGAGCTATACCCTCAGCCCTTTTTATTTTATTTTGAAACAGCATCTCACTAAGTTGCCCAGGCTGGTTTTGAACTTGTGATCCTCCTGCCTCAGTCTCCCAAGTAGCTGGAATTATAGGTGTGCACCACCACACCTGGTTTATATTGATATTTTTAAACAAAACTGGGATTACATTATTAGAACCCGCCTTTTTCACTTGAAATTATATCACATATAACTTTTTGTCAGTCATACCTATTGAAAGCATTATTTTATTGATTAAATCATATTCCATTACATAGATTGAATTTTTTTTTTTTTCAGTACGTGGTGTTAGGTGATCACTCTACCACTGAACTACATCCCCAGCCCCAGTCCCCATTATCTAGATTAGTTAGTGCACACACAAAATGATGCAATGCACAGTACTAAGCTCTGATTTATACATTGTTGAACATGGTGTTTACAATTTGATGGGGGAAATAGGCATTACATAAGTAAACAGGAAAAATACATAATCATAAATTTCTTTTTTATAATATTTATTTTCTAGTTGTAGTTGGACACAATGCCTTTATTTTATTTACTATTTATTTTTACGTGGTGCTGAGAATCAAACTCTGGGGCTGTGCGCGTGCTAGGTGAGCACTCTATCACTGAGCCACACAACCCCAGCCCCAAGTATAAGTTTTGATTAAACACCATGAAGGAAACAGGATACTATGAGAGAAAATAACAGGGATATACAAGTTGGTTGCAGAAGGTCTGAGGGAAAAGAGTAAATTTGGACTTAGAGGATGAAGAACTGGAAGAACATTCTAGAAAGAGGGTACAGCATATTTGAAAGACATCGGGTAGCAAAATTCTTAGTAAGTATTGAAACTGAAAGATGGTCACTGTGGCTACCATGGTGAGGCTGGGACAGGTAAAGCTGAAGGCTTTCTGTGCCCTAGAAAGATGTATTATGTTTTAATCGGTGGGAGTAACATATGAATGATGGTTTAGAAAGCTCACTCCGACTGTTAGGTGTTGGAGAATGGAGTGAGAGGCAAGAGTGGTGGTGGTGGGGAGACCAGTTAGGTGAGTACTGCAATAATCCAAATGAGATGATGGGGGAATGAAGCAGGGTAGATGTAATGGATAACTTGATATATAAAGGAGTCATATCTTACATTGGAGTGGGGAAGTTGGTTAGTCCTGATAGTTAGCAGTGGATACTGCGTCAGGATGACTGCTAATATTTATGGGCTCTGAGGTAAGAGGAAAAATAGAAGACCCCACCACTATTCTCTCCCCACCCCTTGCTCTATCCTACATGGTGAGGGGTCTCACTTGTGGACACCTGAGCCCTCCGATCCATGTTCTATCTACATCACCTACCATAGCCACAGCTAGAATCCCCTCAGGAGGAAGTTCCCATTCATGCCTTGTCTTGGGTGGGGGAAATTCTAGGGTCCTGGGCTTCTAGAATATGATCTTGGGCTTTGGGTGGGCATATTCCCTTAGCCCCATGTGTAAAATTAGTTATGTGTATAATTCATAAATGAATTTTATATGTAGACTTGGGTCCCATTCCCAAGATATCTCTTCTTACCCCATGAAAAGATACCAGAAAGAAGAGGAGAAAAGCAGGGATCCTACTGTTCAGGATCTAGAGGTGGGTACTGATTGCAACTCATCAACATTAAATGTGAAAAATATCTTAAATCATCCAGGCAATAATGCACATATTTTGTATGTATATGACCCAACATCATTGTCTTCTTATTCCTCCTTGTCCGTGTTTCTCTGTGGCTCTCAGTTCAATTTAACCTTCCATGAGTTTGGTGGAGTCAACTCCCACTTACCTGGCTACTTGGACAATGTGTTTCCTTTTGTATCCCGGGTGAGCAAACTCTTACAAATAGTAATACTTTCTTTTTACATGGTCTTTTAGGCTTGATGGCATTTAGTGCCTGCTTTAATACATATATGTCTTCCTGTATACTTTGGAGAATGAAAAACTTGGAATGACATGTTGAAAAAGACAGGGAGAATTTTAAGAATAAATCTAGGTTTCCAGTTTGAGCAGTATGTTTAACAGTGGCACTGTTTACTGAGATGGAAAAAGCTGGTGTGGATGTAACCCAACTCATTGATCCAGTTCCCTATTCTTGGACACTTGGGTTGGTTGTGTTATTTTATAACTAGGAAGAATACTTTGATTTGCAGCAAAATCACATCACTAATTTCTAAACAGTTTCTGGGTAAAGAACAGGAGTGCCAAATGACTTTTTAAAAAAGTATATGTATTTTTTAGTTGTCAATGGACATTTATTTTATTTATTTACATGCAGTGCTGAGTATCAAAGCCCGTACCTCACACATGCTAGGCAAGCACTCCTACCACTGAGCTATAAGCCCAGCCCACCAAATGACTTTTAAAGGAGCTGTTAACATTAGTTAATGCTAACATTGGGAGAGATTTGAATACTTGAGTTTTAACTCTCCTTTCCTCCTACTTGCCCTCTATCCCATGTTTTCTTTGATCATTCAGAACCAAACTTTTGTTAAGTACCTACTATATCTTATACAAGGCCTGACATAAATCTACCTTTGCTCCTTGTTGGGGGCTGGGAGATGACTGGAGAAAAGAAAGGGCTGCATCAGACTGAAGTTTTGAATTTGGGTGACTTGGCTATCTGACACATAAACTTGTTTGGCACTAACTACCAGGCCAGATAAATTGAAATTTCTTCTTCATTCAGGTTGGTGATGTCACTCTGAGAGTTTAAAAGAAATAAAACGTTTACTTTTGTGCACACCACAAATAGGACATCGAGATTAGGCTTTGCTCCAAACGATTTTGATTTAGAGGGTACCATTTTACAATAAGTCTTTAGAACATTGTGCAAATTTTGTCCTTTAACCAATGGCCATATGAACCCTCCAGTTCAGGAGGCAGGACTGCCCTATTCAGGGGTCTGTCTCATGGCTCTTGATAGAGAAGAATGGAGCAGGAGACCCAAGGTCAAGGCAGGAGTCCTCCAGCATGAGGATCCTTTTTGGCACAGTAGCGTAAGCTACTAACCCTTTATTTGAGAGTAAATTTTATACTACTTGGCTTGAGTACTTAATTTGCTAGCTGTTAACTCCGACCTTGAGGAAAAAAAGGAGTGAGCAGACTTTGTTACCTTTGTAACTCTGGAGCGTACAATATTGCTCTACTCTCACAGGCACTTAGTGGAAGACGTGAGAATGAACAGCAAGCACCATGTTTATTGCTTTCAGGGGTCCAAAGTCTTATTGGGAAGACTTAGATCTTTGCAATGTGGAAAACAATGACAGTGAATCCATGTGTTGAAAGAATCAAAAGAAGATTCCTGGAGTATTGTGAACCTAGTGCAAGACTTGATTATGAGTGTTGCTGCTAACTTCTCTAAACATATCTATCATGCAAGCTCCTGTAATCAAGAATGGCTACTGACAGTTAATGACTGTGGCTGTAATGCTTATTTAAGTAACTTCTTGAGTTTCTGAGTTGTGCTCCCATCTTTAAAATGGGAACAACTCTATATCTTGTGATTCTTATATGAATGTAAGGAGATAATTCACATAAAGCCCTTACCATAGTACCTTTTTTTGCATATTTAGTACATGATAGCTGTTCCTGAAGCAATGTATGCTATTCTAGTAATCCAATTCATAACATATTAATGCATTTTATCGTACTATTTACTTGAAAACTAGAGGAACCATTTCCAGGTATTGTTTGTAATGAAAAAACAAGTAATTTTAAAGTGAAACATTTCTTAAAAGGCTTAACATCTGCCTTTTTAAAAGTACAGGTTGAGCTGGGCACAGTGGCACATACCTGTAATCCCAGCACTTGAGAGGCTGAGGCAGGAGGATTGTGAGTTCAAAGCCAGCCTCAGCAATGGTGAGGCACTTAGCAACTCAGTGAGACCCTGTCTCTAATAAAATACAAAAAGGGGCTGGGGATGTGGCTCAGTGGTCAAGTGCCCCTGAGTTCAATCCCCAGTACCCCAAACAAACAAACAAACAAACAAATAAAAGTACAGGTCGAGCATTCCTAATCTGAAAATCTGAATTTCAAAATGGCAAGGACTGACATCATGCCACAAGTGGAAAACTCCACATCTGACCTTATGTGATGGGTCACAGTCATAACTCAGGCACACCAAAAATATTGTATAAAATTACTTTCAGCCTGGGTGTGGTGTGGTGTCCCTGTAATCTCAGCAACTCAGGAGGCTGAGATAGGAGGATCACAAGTTTGAGGCCAGCCTCAGCAAGTTAGTGAGACCTTGTCTCAAAAAAAAAAAAAAAAAAAAAAAAAAAAAGTATGAAGGGCTGGAGAGGTAGCTTAGTAGTAGTGGTGGATCACCCCAGGGTTCAACCCCTCAATACTCCCTCCCACAAAACCAAACAAATTGCAGGGTATGAATGAATTTTATATATAGACTTGGGTCCCATTCCTGAGATATCTCATTAAGTATATGTGAATATTCCAAAATTTTGAGAATCTGAAACACTTGTTCTAAGCATTTTGGATAAAAGATACTTAGCCTAGATATGAAATGGTTAAACTTTTGGAACTCCAGATATTTGTTAGTTTATTCCCAAAATTATACTGTAGATCTGCTTCTTTCTGAATGGGCTCTTGCAGAGCCTTGCTCAGTTGGCTACTGAAGCAACACCACAGCAGACCTATCTAGACCATTATGTTTAGATAAACGTGGCATTGACTTCTAATGAGCTCAATTTTCTGGCACTTTGTAGGCTTCCATATTTTGAAAGTAAAGAAAGATATCTAAAAAGGGATGCATGTTTCCCAGTAAAAAGAAGAGTCTTTGTAACTTTCCTCATACCCCACCATGCATGTCTCTGGGACAAATTAAAGAATGTTGTAATTTCAATTTTCCGTGCCCAATAAGAGGCCAACATTTTGTAAATACTCATAGTCACAGATGACCCTGACTTTTATTTAATCAAGTGTTCTAACCTTCTCCCTTCTTCCTAGGAATGTATTAAGAAGGAAAGCAGGACACTTGGTCCTATTTTATCTCTTCCTGACAAAATCCTGGGGTGCTGCCTGACAACAGAGTACATTCTGTCCAGACCAGGGGATTCTGGAATGGGCAGGGCTCTGCAGACCATGCATTTGTTCTGAGAGCAGGCAGCCTGGAAGCATGCTGCCTCCTAGGAGGATTTCCCAACTGGGAAAAAAGTAGGAACAGCTAAGTTCATTTATTAAGAATTCATGCTTGGCTGTACCTGTAAGTCATGTGTTCCAAAGCAAACAAGAAGCTTCCCAGAGTGCAGGATGTTCAGTCCTTCTAAATCCCAGACTGAGACATGTGATCTACCCGGAGGCTTTTTCTCCTGATGTGTATTTCCTGCAAGATATTCTCTTTGTAAAAATTACAATGAAGGTACAATCCCTTTCCTACCCCGGGAAGCTTATTTAAACACTAAAATAAAAATCGACTTGGGACATACTTTAAAATGCTTCGAGTACAAACAAAGCAGGGTAATATTTCAGGATCACCGTTATCCCCCCATATCATGCACCAGCTTTGTCTTGCAGCCACCCGTGGGCAGGTATTTCTATTTTGGTACTGCTATTCAGAAGTACTAAAGCGTTTCATAGCTTCCTACTGCATGCCTATGCTAACACTAGGGTTCTTCAGCTTGTAAATCTTTTTCTTTTGTGTCTTTTAGTCTTTCGTTGCTTGGCTCTATTTTCATTGTCATGTTTGCTGCCAAATTTTTTTTTTTTCAGTCACAGTTTGCCAACATCTTGGCATTTCTAGGTTATTAAGAGTAGATAAATAGAATATGTGCAATGGGGACTGTCCCTCCAAATTGTTATCCCTTTGAGTCAAAGATTAACTTTGGACCAAATCTTTGAGAGGAACGTCCTGTAGGCTGCTAACTTAGCTAATGAGCAAGAAACCACATTCTGTTAGGCAATATCTACCAATAAGAAAGTCAGACCTTGGCAGGAGGGGGCTGAGATCCTCTCCTGATTTGGGGCTGGGCCAGTCAGGCAGAAGCTGCTTATCTGTGCAGATAGGACAGCCCTGCCCATAGGCCAGGAAATCCTGGCTTTGGGGATCACATCAGCCAACGTTGAGCAAATATTGACAGTCCTCTTGTGTGCGGTAGGGTGGGGGACAGATTGGTTAATGACTATCAGGTTCCATACCTGAAAGAGCTCAAAATCTTTACAGAGGGGTTGAGAGAGAAACTCTGTAAGTAAGAAAAGTGCTTTTATTTAATTAACCTGTTCTAGAGGTAAGCTTCACAGGACAGCATGAACTAGTGACCACTTGTCACTGTTGCAGTCTGAGGTTGTGTGTTTCTGGGTCTTTTGATGACTCACTGGTATCAAGGGAAGGACAGAAAAAGAAGGGAAAGGAGCTAACATTTTTTAAGGACTATGTGTTGGGCACTGGTATCAGAATTTCATACACATTTTTCTCATTCAATCTTCAAGAGAAGGTATTATTAGTTCCTTTTTGTAAAGAAAGAGAGAAGTGACTTGTCAACATGATGGGGCAGGCAAGATCCAAATTCATGTCCATCAGATTCCAAATCCCATGCTTTTCTCACTAGACCAGAATAAGTGACAAGATGTGCATGGTATGGCTGAAGACTAAGCAGAGGAGAGATAAAGGGATCACTTATGAGGGCAGGTCTTGAGTGTGTATATGATCACAAAGTGAGCGACTCACTCTGCTGTGGAAAACAATAGGGAAATATGCCATTATCACTTTTTTTGGCGGGGGGAGGGGGCACCAGGGATTGAACTCAGGAGTGCTTGACCACTGAGCCACATCCCAATCCCTATTTTGTATTTTATTTAGAGACAGGGTCTCACTGAGTTGCTTAGCGCTTCGCTTTTGCTGAGGTTGGCTTTGAACTCGCGATCCTCCTGCCTCAGCATCCTGAGCCAGTGAGATCACAGGCATGCACCACTGTGCCCAGCATTATCACTTATTTTTAAAGGGCACAAAATTATGCAGAAAATCATGACTTGGCTTATTTTGTACCTCAGTTTCTGAATAAATTCTTGGATCCAATAAGGGCATCAATTTTTCTGGGGTCTATGGTATGGGAATGCTTTGTGTAGCACTGCTAAGACAAGGAGAGGAGGCAGAACCTCTGAGATAAAAGGCACAGACATCCATCTCTGTCAATCATCTACATAAAAGAACCCCCTGTTCTAGCACACAGTTCAAATCTAATTGCCAGAATGCTAAGAGACTTGCCAAATGGACTGGGAATTTTTGTGTTGAATATGCATAAAATACTTAACTAATAGACCCAGTATTAGTCAGGAATTCTAACCCACTTGGATTTGATCACTGTCAGATAAATGAGAGGTGGTATGCTTTGGGCATTGATATTTCCAATGGAATCAACAATTCAGTAAAAAGCAAATCTTAAATTTAAAGTGTTCCGAGGTTACTCACCACCTATAGGATAAAATTGAACCTTCCTGGCAGGTGGGTGAGGCTTGGCCTGACTACTTGGCTTCACCTGCCAGCTCAATACTTTACAAGAGCAAATGATTGAGAGATGACCCTCCTCCAAGTGGATGTATCACAAATGCTATTTCATATTTTACACCTCTCCTTAACACAGACAAGTCTCTCTTCTGGGAACATCTTACCTGGTAAAGTCTGTTGCCCCACCTTGTTCCTTGACCCCACTCTCTCCAAATAGGATGAAGTGTCACCAACTTCCCCAATGCTGTGACCCACCATGCACACTTCCATGGCTATGATACTATGGAAGTTTTTTTCTTTATCTTGTTTGGAATCTTCAATGGGAGATAAGAATTGACTTCTTATTATTTCCCTAAAACAAATACAAGGAATAAATTCCCTAGTTGAAAAGTTCAGTAAATACTTTCAGTGGAAATCCAAAAGTTGGTAGTTTTTCAAATAAGCATAATACAGGAACATCTGTTCTAAAAACATATAAGGTCATTGAAGGGCAATGGTTTTCAACTAGACATTGATTCTACTTGAAAGCTAGTAAAAAGGAAATAAAAACCTAAACCTGCCTTCCCCCAGATATCAGAGTCTTTGGATATATTGATTATCACTGTTAGAATGCAAACACTAAAATGCTTCATCCTCAGTATTGCAGGTCCCAAAAGAGAAAATACTTGGGTATTTCAAGGGCTGTTTGCTAATTATTGCTCTCAACCAGCAGGTGTCGCCTGAGACAAGCACATTTGCTATGACTGCCAACGCAAATCCTGCTTCAGTATAGTCTTGCTTCCAGTCAGTTTGCAAAAGCTTCCGCTGCAATGACTGGCATGCTTGCCCAGAGGGGTCAAGTTTATTATACAGGAGAAGCCTCTGGGATGGAGGTATGTGAAAATGCAGAATCCTGCGCCCTAGCTGCAAAGATTCTGACTTTAGTAGGCATGGAGTGAGTCTCCGTGTAATTTCCATTTTAAGTATCACCCTTCACCCTCCCTGCATCCTCTATTATGAGGCACTTTCAGAAACCCTAATTGGTTCCCCATGCACACTATCTATGATCATCTAATAGCCTAGACACAGAGACAATAAGACCGCAAAGGGAGTCATTTGTTCATTCATTCAACAGACATCTGTTGAGCCTTTACATCTTACCAGTCACCATCGGACACTTCCACAAAGTCATGCAAATCATCCTTGCTATCGCAGGTTTGAGATTACCATCAGGGGATCAGTCATGTAATCCAGTAAAGTTCAAACTTTTATATATCTACTCCATCAAAGAACCTGGTTTCCACCAGGAGAGGAAAACGATCTCCTTTTTCCATTAAAAGTATTCATGTATTTACACAAATTTTGCCAATAAATTGATCCCTAGTACTTGGTTTATAGGATACTAGCATTTTAATAACATAGTTGGGAATGGGTCTTATTATTATGGCTGTAAACACACAAAAAAGTAGTAAATCCATCAGTATCTGAAAATCAAAATGCTGCTATGTTTTACTGCCTTGTTACTTTTATGACTTCAAGATAAATAAAAATCCTAGTGGTAAAAAAGTAGGATAAATTACATGGCAACAAAAGAAATACAAACAAAAATTCCATGAGGAACTTAAAATTGCCACAATATGGTTATGGGCGGGGGGAGGGTTGGTTGATGGAAAATGCATTTTTAGAAATTTTAATGAATTATGCATCTCAATGCAGATGGCAGGTAAAACACCACTAAAACCACTGTCGGTCCAGTGAACCAAGTTTGGTATCCCCTGTATCCACCTACTTTGTCTTTTTTTTTTTTTTTTTTTTTTAACTTTCTGATCATTATAAAAATTGTTTGCACTAGAAAAGACTTTAAAGGTCACTGAACAAAGCCTGTCACTCTGTTCAGTCCTGCTTTACACCATCCCAGCTGCGACAGTGCCTGCTAGTCCTTGCACTCCTTCTTCTGTGGTCAGAGTTCACTTACTCCCCTGGAACTAAGCCCATCTTGCAACTCTTCCCATTTTGAGGAATTTTTCTTCACATTCTGTCCAATAAGCAGGGAAAACCTCCATCAGAAAGACTGTCAACCCCGAGAACTAAAGCATAATGCCTGGGTTAGGACTGAGGGTCATCTGCCTGTAAGTGAATCTTGCTAAGGTGGTTAAACAAGGAGGGGATTAACTCTCCCATGTAACAAGTCCAGAAGGCAGCAAGCCCAAATCCAGAGAGCTATGCAAGGTTGTCCTCCAGAAACCCAGCTCCTTCTGTTCCAGTTGTACCATTTTCAGTGGCTGGCTTTTGTTCTTGTTGGTAAGATTAATGGTATTCCTGCAATATGACATCTGCATTCTAGATAGTCCAAAGAAGTGGGCAGACAGGGGATGGAAAGCATCTCTATCAGGAAGGCAAAACTTTCTTGGAGATCCCCATTACACTTTAGCTTACATCTCATTGGCCAGAACTATGTCACATGGCCACCTCAAGCCTCAGGGTACTGTGGGAAGGTATTTCAGTTGGGCACTTTACTAATCAGAATGATATCTGAATTGTATTCAGGTGGAAGAAGGGCAGAAGCTATATTGGATAGGGCAGTTAGCAGTCACTGCCACAGTCTGATAGGTACAGATTATTAACACATGTTCATTGACTTAGTGAAATAGAAATCTGTCTTAGCAACATTAGAGCCCTTTACAGACACAGGACATAATTATAGAAACTCTTTTTCTCTAACATCCTTTTGGTACTTAAATCAGGGACTATATCTTGCCCATCCCAAGATGTCTTTTTTTCCAAATAGATGTCTTTTCTAGGCTTTCTCTGAAAACACTCCCACTTATTTATGTTCCAGGTGCAGACTGACCTACAAATAGTAATGCAGAGTCATTTCCTTCCTCCTGTTGTATGTCCTGCTATTAACAGAGCTTAAAACCACCTGAACTGAAACAGCCCACTCTCAATTTGTACGGAGTATGCCTTGAAGTCAGATACCTCTGGGGAAAGTGTAGGAGCAAGTGGGACACATATTACTGACTCCCTGCCTTATGACAGAAATTCCGTCATCTCCTTAATAAGATGTGTCCCATTCAGAAGATCCCCAAGCCACATTCATCTCATTTGGCCATTGAGAGCCTACTTTTATGGATACTGGGAAGTAACTTACATTATCACTGCTAAACTCCATGCTATCAGATTTAGTCCATTGCTCCTGAGTGCTGTTATTCAATGAATTATATAGTCAGCATTAAGTCACCTTAAAAACAGGTTAGACTTTGGGTATTGGTTAGGATTTTATTCACCCATTAAGGAAATCTCCTAAATAACAGCTGCTACCATAAGGCAGAAGTTTATTCAAGTAGTCTGGAGGGGGTCAGCCTAGAGTTGACACGGTGTGCCACAGTGTCAGAGATGCAGTTAACTTCTGTCTTGTTGCTCTATCATATGGGTCTCCTGTTTTCAAGGTTACTTCCTTATCCAGGATGGTGGCTGGACCTCAAGCCCTCCTGTCTGAATCCCAGCCAGCAGGGAGGAGGAAATCCAGGAAAGGGCTTTAAAGACATTTCCTGTTAGTCACATGTCATCTCCTCTTATATACCACTGATCAAAACTGAGTTGCATGGTTACAACTTAGCTCTAAGGGACATGCAGTCCTTGTTCAGTGTGGCTATGTATCCATTTAAAAATCAAGTGACTTCTACCATCAAAGACTAAGGAGGATATTTGAAGATAGCTCATAGTCTTGGCCACTTCTTCCATTTCTTTATTCATATTGGTGATATAAATATTAAACTGATCAAGACTACGGACAATAAGAGTTAATATTTATTGTGCATTTACTATGTACCAGGTTTTGCCCTAGGCACTTTCCATGTAATCATGTAGCTAATTCCCACAAAACTCTTTTAAGTAAGACCCTATTTTTACCCTATTATATAGATGGGAAAACAGAGGTCAAGAGAGCCTATAGCCCAAGGTCATACCACTCATAAGGGTTATTGCTAAGTTTGGAATCCAAGTTCTTAATTAACTAGTACAATGTGTTGTCTTTGGGCAGTGTGAGAGAGGTGTAAGCATGTCTTATTTTGGTAACTGTTATTTTGGAATTTTTTGTCACTCATACCTGGAGTCTGCCTTCTCTGCTAGAGGCCTCCCTTGGGTTGAAATTAATTAGCGAGCCATAGGCAATCCTTCAATTAATGACTGTTCCACCCCTATTTCTTCTCAGGTCTCAGGTTTAGCAGCTGAGCCTTGGCCTTTATAATGAAGAAAAATAGAGTCAGATCCCAGAACCAGGTTTATGCTTAGGAAGAATGTGAGATGCATCCTACACAATGGGGAGCAAGCGGGGCAGCCCAGCAAACTTGTCACATGGCTGTGGGAGTGCTCTGGAGTAACAAAGACCTCAGGGTGAATTCTCCTTGACCTCTCCACTTGCGTGGATAAGAATTCTTTGTACATTTGTTGTGAGGAGTAAAATGCAGGTGCAGGAGCGCACACAGCACACATCTGTACACCACACAGGGTGGAGTCTGGCACCTAGCAGGCATCTGCGCTTTATTACTTGATCATGACAGTGAAAGCTCCAAACCACTGTTGGAGCTCCAGGCACCCATGAAGGAGAAAGAATTGTGAAGGATTAGAGGCAGAAAAGATGGTGAAGGGGATAAACGTTGTCATATCTTTTAAAAAATATATCCTGACTTCTGGGAATTTAACTGCAGGAACAGATTCAACTGAAACAAAATCTTGGGTGGTAGATTTTCAGGTCTATCTCAACAGCTAAAACCTCAAGCACAGCTGGGCGCGGTGGCGCACGCCTGTAATCCCAGCACTTTGGGAGGCTGAGGCAGGAGAATCGCGAGTTCAAAGCCAGCCTCAGCAATGGCGAGGCACTTAGCAACTCAGTGAGACCCTGTCTCTAAAATAAAATACAAAAAAAGGGCTGGGGATGTGGCCCAGTGGTCGAGTGCCCCTGAGTTCAATCCCTGGTACCAAAACAAACAAACAAACAAACAAAAAAAAACCCAAAACCTCAAGCCCACCTACCACATACTGGGGGAGGAAGGACTTGGTGCACAGGGCACAGCAGTTCAGTGGAACTGTGGAGAAATATTTAGGATTTCATATCAGTGAAAGAAGGAAGATATAAGTGGCCTGATACATGTTTGTAACTATGCATACATGTTTATTTCTATGCAAGACTGGAAGAAAGGAACTAGGATTTGAGTATGTTCCCCAAAACCCATGTGTGGGAAACTTAATCCTTAATGCAACAATGTTAAGAGGTGGAAACCTTTAAAAGGGACTAGGCTATAGGTGGATTAATGTCATTATTAGAGTGAGTTTGTCATTGTGAGACTAAAAGGAGGAGTTTGGCCCCTCTTGAACTTTCTCTCACCCTCTATTTCCCTTCCACCTTCTGCCTTGGGACAAGGCAGCACAAAGGCCTCACCAGATACAGATCACTTGATTTTGGACTTCTCAACTTCTAGCACTGTAAGAAATAAATCTCTTTTCTTTATAAATCACCCAGTATCAGGCACTATGTTAGAGCAGCACAAAATGGACAAAGACAGAAGGTATCAAAATAAAATAAAATAAAAACAGATTTGGTACAAAGATGAAGAAAAATTGCAATATTTCCAATATTTTCATACACTGTTCAATTGAGCAAAGCAAACAAGGGGGCTGGGTGCATAGCTCAGTGGTAGAGCACTTGCCCACAATGTGCAAGGCCCTGGGCTCAATCCCCAGCACCACAAAACAAACAAAACCAAAACATTTTAATGAAGTATTCCAACATTCCACCGGGTAGAAAGTCAGTTTTTGGTCTTTTTAGTAATAGTTTTCACAATGAACCCAGACCTTGGTTTCTAGATACCAATTTCCATTGAAAGGAATTAGGACTCCTTGAAGGCCTGGCTGATTAGAATTTTGAGTTACAGAAAGCACAAGATGAGCCTGGAACATCTGGTTGTGTCAGTAAATAAGAACACTCAAAGAATGACAGGACAGGTCAAAAGGACAGGAGCCAGCATGAATGGGCTCTTATTGGTCAAATCATAGACAAATTGGGCATAAAAATAAATGACAATAATAGAAAAATGAAAGAATCCAGACTTTGATATTTATTTATTCACCTAACAAATATTTATCTATATTTACATTTATTTATAAATATTCATTCAGGTGAATAAATTCATACGTAAGAGAACAGGGAAAGCTCTTCCTTATGAATACAGGTAGTAATTAATAATTACGGAATTGGAAAATCACTGGTCAAAGCTACAGTAAAAGTTGTTTGAAGAGGTAGATGAATACATGCTAATGCTAGGGAGTGAGAGGTTGATGAGAAATAGGATTTTTACATAGTCTCAAAATATCTCCCCATAAGATACCCCATAAGATTCCTATTAATTTACAAAGTGAGAACTAGTGAGTTTACAGTGTAGAGGTCAGGAAAGGTCCCCTTACCGGATGAGTGACCTAAACATCACAATGACGGGCTGAGCTGATATCCTGTGCCTCTGATAGGGTGCCCAGGGAAGGACGGGCATGATTTCTGTGCTCACTTTGGCAAAAATGCAAAACTGAATCTAATTATGGGAACACTTAGGACAAACCCAAATTGAAGAGCATTCTATAAGGAAAGTGGCCTCTTCAAAAATGTCAAGGTCATGAATGACAAAGACTGAGCAATGGTTCCAAATTAAAAGAAATGGAAGAGACTTGAGAACTAAATGTAATGTGTGATCCTGAGGGTGCCCTTGACTAGGGCAAAATTTTGTCTTTTACCATGAAGGACATTAGTGGGATAATCGTCCAAATGTAAAGGTCTGCAGAGTGTGGGAAGTGGAGGAAGGAAAGAGGGGAAAAGGGGTAGGGGAGGAAGAGTGAGAAGGAGAGAAACTGATAAAGCAAATGTAATAAAATAATAATATTTAGGGAATCTGAATGAAGAGTATATGAACATTCTTCATACTGTTCTTTCAGCTCTTCTGTATGTCTCAAATGATTTCAAAATACAGTGTAGAAATAATAGCTAACAATATCATTGGCTTTTATTTTTTACACACAATATTAAATTTGCCATTTTAGCCATTTTAAAAGTGTATAATTCAGTGGCATTAAATTCATTTACAAGGTTGTGCAACCAGTACCACTCCATAGTTCCAGAACATTTCCATCACTCCAAAAGGAAAACCTACATCAACTAAGTAGTAACTCCCCATTCCTTCTTCTCCAAAGAGTCTAGATTTCTCTATGAATTTTGTGTATTCTGAACATTTCGTATACATGGAATTCATACAATGTGTGACCTTTTGTGTCTGGCTTCTTTCCTTCACCATAATTTCCTTTACCAGTTTTTAAGGTTCATTCATGTTGTAGCATGTGCCAGTAACCAATTTCTTTTTATGCCTATTTCATCATGTGGATACCACGTTTTGATTGTTGTGCATAGTGTTATTATGGACATTTGTGTATAACTTTTTGTTTTGAACATCTGCTTTCAGTTATTTTGGGTCTATCTATACCTGGGAGTACAATTGCTGGGTCATATGGTAATTCCATGTTTAACTTATTGAAAAACTGCCCAACTGGTTTTCCACAGTGGTTACAACACTTTACATTCATTCCCACCGGTAATTTCTCTACACTCTTGTCAGCACTTGTTATTGTCTGTTTGATTGTAGCCATTCTAGGGGTGTGATGTTGTATTTCATTGTTGTGATTTGAGTTTCCCTAATACCTAATGATATTTAGCATCTTTTCATGTCCTTCCAGGCCATTTTTTTTTTTTTTTTTTAACGTTCTCTGGAGAAATGTCTATGGAAGTCTTTTGCTCATTTTGAGTTGTTTGTCTTTTTGTTGTTAAGTGGTAAGTTCTTTAGATATTCTGGACACTAGGCCCTTAGAAAGATGAGGAACAAATATTTCTTCAATTCTGTGGATTTCCTTTTCATCTGTTTAATTATGTCTTTCAAACTAAAGGATTCTTAATTTTGATGAAGTCTGATTCACCTATTTTTCTTTTGTTGCTTGTGTTTTTGGTGTCATATCCAAGAAACCATGGTCAAATCCAAAGTCATGAAGATTTATCCCTATGGTTCTTCTAAGAGTTCTGTAGTTTTAGTTTTTGTATTTAGGTATTTGACCCATTTTGTGTAAGCTACCTGGTACCGAAAACCGGGAGGAAAAACTCTCGGAGGCAGAGTTAAGCTTTTACTACTTTTACTTCTACTTTCTTAGAGCTTAGAGAGGGAAAGAAAGATTTTTAGAGAGAAAGATTAAAGCGAGCTTTCTTAGAAAGAAAGAGCTTAGCTTAGAGAAAGATTAGAGCTTCTTTCTTCTCTCTTCTTTCTTCCTTCTTCTTTCTTCTGTCTTCTGTCTTCCTTGGGAGCCTCGGCCTAACTCTGACCAGTCATTACTTCTTCTATCTGGTTTCTCTTCTGTCTTCTATCTGGTTTCTCTTCTGTAACCGCTCTGCCTACGTTCTGGCCGCTCTGATTCTTCTGACCGACCGAGTGACTGCCCGGCTGACCGAATGAATTCGTTCTCCTAACTCGGACCGCTTTCACCCGGTTATATACCTTCAGCTTTGCGGGTGCCTACAGGTGCATCACATATGGCTTCCAGCTAGCTACAACAGCCCTTCCTAATTAGGGCTCCTTCAATTTTGGATTAATTTTTGTGTATTTTGTGAGGTAGGGGTCCAATTTCATTCTTTTTGCATGTAGATATCAGGTTGGGCAAGCATCATTTATTGAAATTTCAGACTATTATTTTCTCATTGAATGGTCTTAGTATCCTTCATCATAGACAACATGGATTTATTTCTGTACTTTAATTCTATTGTACCAATTTCAATGTTTATCTTTATGTCAGTATCTATTGATTATTGTAGCCTTGTAGTAGGTTTTGAAATCAGAATGCCATGGTTCTCCAACCATATTCTTTTTAAAAATTTTGTAAAATTTGTTTTAATTAGTTGTACATGAAAATAGACTTCCCTTTGATACATCATATATAATGGAATATAATTCCTCATTTTTCTGGTTATACATGATATAGAATTTCACTGATCATATCTTTATATATGTACATAGGGCAATTAATGTCTTATTCATTGTACTAACCTTTCTACCCCACCCCCTCTCCTTCCTCTACTCCCCTCTACCTAATCTAAGTAACTCTATTCTTCCCTAGCTCCCCGCCCCATTATGGATTAGCATCCACTTATCAGAGAGAACATTTGGCCTTTGGTTTTTGGGGATCAGCTTGTTTCACTTAGCATGATATTCTCCAGCTCCATCTATTTACTGGCAAATGCCATAATTTCATTCTTCTTTAAGGCTTAATAATATTCCATTGTATATATGGAACTTTTTTTATTCATTCATCTCTTGAAGGGCACCTAGTTGGTTCCATAGTTTGGCTATTGTGAATTCAGTTGCTATAAACATTGATGTGGCTGCATCACTGTAATGTGCTGATTTTAAGTCCTTTGGGTATAAACTGAGAAGTGGGATAGCTGGGTCAAATGGTGGTTCCATTCTAAGTTTTCTGAGGACTCTCCATATCACTCTCCATAATGGTCGCACCAATTTACATTTCCACTAGCAATGTACAGACTGTACCTTTTTCTCCACATCCTCACCAACATTTATTGTTGCTTGTAATCTTGATAATTGCCATTCTGACCAGGGTGAGATGAAATCTCAGTTTTGATTTGCATTTCTCTAATTCCTAAAGATGTTGAACATTTTTTCATATATTTGTTGATCAATTGTATTTCTTCTTCTGTGAAATGTCTATTCAGTTAGCTCATTTATTGGTTGGGTTATTCATTTTTTTTGGTGTTAAGTTTTTTGAGTTCTTTATATATCCTGGAGATTAATGCTCCATCTGTGGTGCATGTGGTAAAGATTTTCTCCTATTCTTTAGGCTCTCTTTTCATGTTATTGATTGTTTCCTTTGCTGAGAAGCTTTTTAGTCTGAATCCATCCCATTTATTGATACTTGATTTTACTTCTTGTGCTTTAGTAGTTTTGTTAAGGAAGTCAGATCCTAAGCTGACATGGTGAAGATTTGGGCCTACTTTATCTTCTGTTAGGCACGGGGTCTCAGGTCTAGTGCCTAAGTCTTTGATCCACTTTGAGCCAACCATATTCTTCCTTTTGAAGACTCCTTTAGCTATTTGGAATCTCTTGAAGTTCCACATGAATTTTCAAACACTATTTTCACTTCTGAAAAAAACTGGGATTTAAAAAAAAAATATTTATTTATTTGCTTTTAGTTGATTTTGACATAATTGCATTGACTCCATAGATCACTGTGGGTAGCACCATCCTCTTAACAATATTCATTTTCCAATCCATAAACACAGATGTCTTCTCATTTACTTATTATGGAACTTTATATATTTCTGTGTAAATGTTTTGCACCAACTTGTTTAAATTTATTTCTCAGAATTATATTGTTTTGAAAGTATTATAAATGACATTTTCTTCATTTCTTTTCCAGATTGTTCATTGCTACTGCATAGAAACAAAACTGTTCTGTATTTTCTTCTCTATTTGGCTTTTGGTATGAGGCAATGTTGGCCTTATATAATGAGTTAGGAAGTATTCTTTTTTCTTTCATTTTTGGGAAGAGTTTGAAAAACAATGGTGTTAATTCTTCTTTAAACATTTAGTAATTCATCAGTTAGGCCATCTGGTGCTGGGTTTTTTTTTTTTTTTTTTTTTTTTTTGGTACCGGGGATTGAACTCAGGGGCACTCGACCACTGGGCCACATCCCCATCCCTTTTTTTTATTTTATTAGAGACAGGGTTTCACTGAGTTGCTAAAGTGCCTCGGCATTGCTGAGGCTGGCTTTGAACTCGCGATCCTCCTGCCTCAGCCTCCCAAGTGCTGGGATTACAATCGTGCGCCACCATGCCCGGCTGGTTTTTGTGTGTGTGTGTGTGGGGGGGGGGGGTAGTTTTTGATTACTAAATCAATCTATTTAAAGTCTTTTCAGAATTTGAGTTTCTTCTTGAGTCAGTTTTTTTTTTTTTTTTTTTTTTTTTGTGGTACTGGGGATTGAACTCAGGGGCACTCGACCACTGGGCCATATCCCCAGCCCTTTTTTGCATTTTATTTGGAGACAGGGTCTCACTGAGTTGCTAAGTGCCTCACCATTGCTGAGGCTGGCTTTGAACTCGCGATCCTACTGCCTCAGCCTCCCAAAGTGCTGGGATTACAGGCATGCGCCACCGCGCCCGGCTTGAGTCAGTTTTTGTAGTATATGTGTGTCCTAGGAATTTGTCTATTCCATCTACATTATCTAATTTGTAAGGGTACAATTGTTCATAGAATTCTTTTATAAACTTTAAAAAATATTTTTCTGCAAAGACAGGAGTAATATTAATACTTTAATTTCTGATTAAATAATTTAAGTCTTCTTTTGTTTCTTGGATAGTCTAGATAAAGGCTTATTAATTTTGTTGATCTTTTCAAATAATTTACTTTTGATTCCTTTATTTTCTTCATTTGTTTCCGTTCTCATCTTTATTTTATT
The DNA here is from genome assembly GCA_025594165.1 of Tamias sibiricus. NCBI lineage: Eukaryota > Metazoa > Chordata > Mammalia > Rodentia > Sciuridae > Tamias > Tamias sibiricus. The sequence continues at coordinate 193,214,182 of CM046657.1, read as the reverse complement.
CTTTTTGCCTGCTTTTAGTTTGCTTTTCTTTTCCTAATTTCTTAGGTGGAAATTTAGGTTAGTGGTTTGAGAGCGCTCTTCTTTTTAAATGCTGGCATTTACAGCTATAAGTTTCCCTTCAAGTACTGACTTAGCTGCATCTCATATATTTAAGTAGTATTTATGTTTTTCATGTATCCCAAAATATTTTCTTATTTCCCTGATTTATTTATGTTTTGACCTAGTGATTATTCATGAGTATTGTTTAATTGCCACAAACTTGTAAATTTGCCATATTTCCTTATTATTGATTTCTAATTTCATTCCATTTTGACTTAGAAATGTACTTTAGATGATTAAATCTTTTAAAAATACCATAACTTGTTTTATGGACTAGCATATGTTTAAACTAGGGATTATTCCATCTACACTTGAGAAGAATGTTGTTGGTGGAACATTCTACAGATATCTGTTAGATCCAGCTGTATTTTGGTTCTGTTCAAGTTTTCTATTTTCTTATTTTTTGTCTAGTTGTTCTATCCATTTTGAAAATGACATAGTGAAGTCCCAACTATTATTGTTGATTTTTCTATTTATTTCTTTAATTCTGAGTTTCTGTTTCACATGTTTTGGGCTCCCTTATTAGGTGCACTTATGTATGTAATTGCTATATATTATTGATGGGCACTCTTTTATCATTATAAAATGTCCTTCTTCTCCAGTAACAATTTTCACCTAAAGGGTTGTTTTGTCAGATATTTGTATAGACTCTCCAGCTCCCTTTTGGTTACTATTTTCATGAAATATCTTTTTCCATCCTTTCACTTTCAACCTATTTGAATGGAAAAAACAGAGTCTCTTGGATACACTATATTTGGACTATGATTTTTAACATATCCTGCCAATTCTGCCTTTTAACTGGAGAGTTTAATCCATTCACATTTAAAGTAATTACTGACAAGGAAGGAGTTGCTCTGCTGTTTTGCTTTTTGTTTTCTATGTGTCATATCTTTTTTTATTCCTCAATTCTTTCCTTTTTGTGTTTAATCTATTTTGTAGTGTATTATTTTTTATTCTCTTCTCCTTTCCTTATCTGAGTGTACATTTCAGGTATTAATGTTACTTTGGTGGTACAGTTAATACTTTAATAACAAATCTAGTTTGACACCAATTTAGCTTCCATAATATACAAACACTGTTCTTACGCAGCTCCATCCTCCCCCCGTGACTGATACTTCAGTCATTTTTGTTAACAACCAAAACTTACGGAATGCCAAGTTAACATCTTTGCCTGTGAGCTAGTTATTGACAGGAAAAAGTTTTGTTCTTTTGCTCCACATTTTTCTGCTGTGTTTTGTCCAAATAAACACAAGCCAGTTGTCATCCAGTTTCAAGTGTAGTCTCTTGCCCACAGTTTCACTTGGAACGACCAAATTATCCAAGATTGCATTGTGCACAGCTTTCCAGTGTGGCTCCTGGGATACTTCTGCTGATTTTTCACACAGCTTTTAAAAATTGATTTAGTTGAGCAATAAAGGCCACATGCTTCCAACTGGATTTTTTTCTTCAATTCAGAGACTAGCTGGACTTAGAATTTCTGATACGATTTCAGTCAAGGATCTATAAAAAGATTGATAGCTTTCCCAACACCAACAACTTCATTTCCTTGACTGTTGTGATGTTCAGCACCCTTGCTCAAGTTCTCCAGCTCCAGAAGTCCTGAGACATGCTGAATTTATCCAGCTACTCAGTGTTGGGCTTCAGAGTTTTGGTGCTCAAGGCAAACGTGGCCTTCTTATTGAGCACATCTTTTTTTAATCCAAAGTTGTTGTATATATAACAGTAGCATGTATTACAATTCATAATATGCATCTAGAACACCTTTTTACATAACACTGTTTGTATACAAAGTATATTCATACTATTCATGTCTTCAATCATGCATTTAGGATAATGATCTTAGAAAGAGCACATATAACACCTTTACACGTTTTGGTGTGCCAACTCAGATTTATTTTATGCACTTGCCTTTAAAATTATTTAGAAAAAGAAGATGAAAGATAAAAATACATATAATATTAAGTTTTATATTTACCTAGGTGGTTACCTTATCAGTGTTCTTTAGTTTTCTGTGTGGCTAGAGTTACTTTAGTTTTCTGTATGGCTAGTGTTACTTCATCTTTAAGGAATGTTCTTTAGAATTCAAGGGCAGGTCTGCTAGCAACAAACTCTCAAGTTTTTGTTTATTTGGGAATGTCTTGATTTCTTCTTTGGTTTTGAAGAATACTTTGCTGGATAAAGAATCATTGATTGACTTTTTTTTTTTTTTTTTTTTCCTTTCAGCACTACAAATATGTCATCTCACTATCTTATGGATTCCATGGTGTCTGATAAAAGATTAGGATATAATTTTTTTTTAAGAATCACTTGTATGCAATGTGCTGCTTCTCTCTTGCTGTATTTGCTATTTTTGTCTTTGTTGATAAATTAATTCTAATCTGTCTTGGTATAGATCTCTTTATCTATCCTACATGGAGTTTGTTGAGCTTCTTGTCTATGCATGTTTATGATTTTTATCAAAGTTGAGAAGTTTTCTGCTCTTATTTCTTCAAACATTCTTTCTGCCCCTTCCTCTCTCTCCTTTATCTCTGGGGCTCCCATTAAATATATGTGGGTATGTTTGATGGTGTTGCAAAAGTTTCCTAGGTTCTGTTAGTTTTTCTTCATTCTCTTTTTTTAATATTCCAATTGAAGCATCTCTGTTGACTTATCTTTAAATTCAGTGATTATTTTCCTTCCTTCCATTTGAACCCAGGGCCTTGGTGCTCCACCACTTAATTACATCCCCAGCCCTTTTTATTTTATTTTGAGACAGGGTCTCACTAAGTTTCCCAGGCTGTCCTTGATCTTCCAATCCTCCTTCCTTAGCCTTTGGAGTAGCTAGGCACCACCATGCCTGGCATATTCAGTGATTCTTTTTTCTGTTTGTTTGAATCCCTTGTTGAACTCTAATAGTAATTTTTTCATTTCATCTTACTTTTCAATTCCAGAACTTCTATTTGATTCCATTTTTAGAATTTCTATCTCTTTGCTGATAGTCTCTATTTAGTAAGACATGATGCTCTTGGTTTTCACTTGTTCTTTTTCTTTTTTCCCTGCTTCTTGTGGGTTATATTTGCTTATTTATTCAGTGACTTTTATAAACTATTTTTTGATAAAAATTTTATTCTTCCTAAAGATCAATGTGCATGGTCACTGAAGTTTCTACTCAGCTAGTGATCTGAAAGATTTTCTTAAATACTTAGAGCCGAAATAAAACAAACCAAAAAAATCCTTCTTTCAGTCTTTGCAGATTCATCCTGTGTGTGAAAACCACTTAAGGCTTAGCAAGGCATTTTACAATTCTGCTTTAGCTTACACTTCCTGCATGCATCCTAAATACCAGTCAGAGGTGAATATTCAAGGCCTTCTCATTTGCTACCCAATCTAATATGTGGTATTATGTATATGTGTGGCATTCTAAATTTCCTTGTAAATAGAGGAACTTTTCAAAGTCCTTATTCCCCCATATCTGTCCTTCCCTAACTTCTTTCTTCCAAGGCTTTTTCATCTGTCTGTTTCTTGCCACATGTGTTATTCCTCACACCACATTGCTTCATCTAATATTTGCCTTTAAATATTTTTGACAAACATCATTGGAATGGGGCTGGGGGTATAGCTCAGTTGGTAGAGTGCTTGTTTTTTTTTTTTTAATTTTAAATATTTATTTATTTGCTTTATTTGTACACAATGCCTTTATTTATTTTTACGTGGTGCTGAGGATCAAACCCGGGCCGCACATGTGCTAGGCGAGCGCTCTACCACTGAGCCACAACCCCAGCCCCAGAGTGCTTGTTTTGCATGTACAAGGTCCTGGGTTCAATCCCACCCCCCCCCCAAAAAAAAAAAAAAACCCACCACCACCACCAAAACAAACAAACAACAACAACAACATCGAAACATCATTGGAACAGTTACTTCAGACTTAAAAAGGTTCTAAAGAAGGTGAAAAAAAAAAAAAAAAGACAAAAATCTCTGAGCTGATCCTTCAGGAAGCCATCACACAGGTCAAAACAAACAACCACAATTTTTTGAAAACAAGGTTCATGCTGGTCACTCTGGCACCAGGAAGCCACAGCAGAAACATGTACCACTCCATTGTCCCCACAGCTGCTGCTGAGCTGGGGATGCTATACTGGTAAGTTAAAATGCTTTGATGCTCTCTTATTTAACTTTTTTCATTTTAGCATTCTCCTAGTTGTTGTAAGTTTTTTTAAATTAGATTCCAGAGATTGACAAAAATGGATTTAATGGTTTTTGCCAGCTTAGTCATTTCCTTTATTGGAAGGAGAAAGTTTTTAAATTTCCTAATCTGTCATTTGAGCCATATCATCCCACCATTAGCTTTCATACATAAAAAGACACTCCAGCTTGTTGTGTTCAATCCTATATTCTCAGCTTATAGCACACAGTAGGTACTCAATGTCTGTTAAGTGATGTTTGGGTGAACTTTACAAAATCTCCATAAGACATTATTATTCCCATTTTATAAAGGAAAGTATTGAACCTCAGAAAGGTTTTGTGACTTTCTCAGTTTACCCATCTGATGCAAGTGGCAGAGACAGATTCAAATCCATATTCATGATCCCAATCTCTTGTTTTCCTCCTTATACTATGCTGGATCCTTTAGGCATCAGAAATAAGGAGATAACAACTCTGTTGCATTTAACTGCTTTCAAAGTATATTCCTATCCATTACTTCATTTAATTATAATGATAATCCTACTACATGGACTGAACATATTTCATCTTTCAGTTAAAAAAGTTTTGGCACAGAGAGGACAAATAAACTGTAATTGGATTGGAGAAACTGGAGATGAATCCAGATATGCCAACTGTTAGTTCAGTGCTTTTGCATTACTTCATCTTTTATCTCTACTAAAGTAAACAGGGCTTTTCAATTTTACATGGTTCTTTTTTTTGGGGGGGGCGAGGTGGTAAACAGGGATTGAACTCAGGAGCACTCAACCACTGAGCCACATCCCCAGCCCAATTTTGTATTTTATTTAGAGACAGGGCCTCACTGAGTTGCTTAGCACCTTGCCATTGCTGAGGCTGGCTTTGAACTTGCAATCTTCCTGTCTCAGCCTCCTGAGCCACTGGGATTACAGGCGTGCGCCATCATGCCCAGCAAACTTGACATGGCTTTTTCTAGGTGAAAAGTAACTGATCTTTCAATGCAGTATTGCATGCAAACCAGGACCTGGAGATTCATACTTGACACCCATTTTTCACTTGGCCCCTTATACCAATCAATTATCTGATGGTTCTACCTTTCTAATAGCTCTTACAAATATCCTTTTCTCTCCATTCTGTTGCTGGTGCCTTAGCTGAAGAACTCAACCTCACTCATTTGGCATAATACAAAAGTTTTTCCTGCCTGGTTTTCCTGACCCAGAATAAACTCATTCCACATTGTACCCCCCTATTGCGGTTAAGAGTGATTCCCTCCACAAATTGACCTAAGTTGCAAATAGCATCAAGCACTCTTTTGCTTATAATTCTTCAGTGAGTCTCCATTTTCTTCAGCATAACATTTAATCTCTTGGCATGGTCCACAAGACCCTAGATATCTGATTTCTTTTGAATTCTCCAATTGTATGTCCCACACCCACTCCTCAGTACAGACTCACTGACATGTCGTTTTTTTCACATAGGCTGTCGCTTTGCTTGGAACACTCCCTACCTTCCTTTCCCCAAAGGCTTATTTACTTATTATATCCCCATTTCCCTACTGCTTGCAACTTCGGGGTGGGGAGTGTCTCCCTATCACTCCTGAGTTAACTCTGTTACAGCAGCTGGCACAATATCTTCTTACAATCACCTGCTTACCCCTTTGCCTTCCTAAACAAACAAGACCATAAATTTTTGGAGGGCAGAGATTGGGTCTTTCATTTCTGTATCCTCAGCTATACAGGGCTCATTAAATGTCATTAGAATAAACAAAGACATCCTTTCTCTTTTACTTACACTTAAGTCCTGAGTCAGATCTGGATAAAATATGTGGTAAGAAATTCAGTTAAAGCATCAGAGAATTACACGTTGGGACATTACCAGCTCAGAACCTCCAACCCCCATTCAAAAGCCATATGCAGACTATTTTTCTTTCACAATAAATTGAGGAATGCATATATCTTTTTTTATACCAGTGAATAAAATTCTACAAATCTTGACGTTTTCTTTTCTTTTCAGGTTGCTAAGAAGCTCAAAGAATTTAATGCCTCAATCTACTGTAACCATATTAGTTCTGGAATCTAGCATATTTGTTTCTTCCTATGTCTTTGCTTTCATATTTTTTTTAAAAAAATATTTTAGTTGTAGATGTACACGATACCTTTATTTTATTTTATTTTTATTTTTTTAATGTGCTGCCAGGGATCAAACCCAGTGCCTCATGCATGCTAGGCAAGCGCTTGACCACTGAGCCACAACCCCAGCCCCCTATTTTTATTTTAATAGTTTCTTTTGTATATATACCTTTTGGAAAATAGTTTACATATTTAAATATATCTGCATCTATATACACACACATATTAAAACATTGAACATTATTTCTTATTAGCATAGAAGCAAACAGATGGTTAAGGTAACAATGCAGAAGAGCAGAGCTGGACCCACTGAGACCAAGTTGGTCTGCAGCTACATAAGCCATTGTTAGGTTAGGAATTCTCAACTGAAAACCAGAAGTTAGGTAGATTTCATTCATCAGGGAATGGAAAAAAAATTTTTTGCTGGTACAGAGAAATATTTTGAGGACCTCCAACTCTTGTCTCACTGGCTCCTTTGTATCATTACAGAGATTTTGCAAAAGACGGTATTGAGAAGAAAATGTAAACCTTTCCAATATTCAGTGAATTAGAGATTCAGAGCCTGGATGCAGCTGACCATCTGGCACAAGACTCCCCCCTCTTTCAACAAAGAGGTGGCATACCCCATTTGAGTGTGGGCCTCCATGATTTATTTCCCTACTTCCTCCCAAATCTAGTCACCAGGTCTGCTGGGTTTCCCACTGGAACTCTCCTCTTCTCCATATTCCTTTCAGTCCCTGGCTCAGGCCTCTTCCTCTCCCAGCTCTCTCTTCTGTTTCTACCTCCATTCCAGCCTCCATACCACTGCATGACTACTTAGGACCTGTCAGAGGCTTCCCACAGCTCACAGTTCAGGTCTGCACACACACCTGCAAGACTCCTGTATCCTCTCTCATGTTACCTCTAGCTGCACATCCACATATTCTTTGCTCTGCCTGCATTTCCTAATGCTGCTGATTGCCCATGCTGTTCTGTTCTCTCTGTGCAGAGGCACCCCACTGTCTTTTCATCATTGGGCTAATGCTTGCTCTTCTTTGTAGACTCAGCCTCAGATCGCTTCTTCTGATGACCTGAACACCTTCCCCCTGTGTTCCCAAAGCACCTTCAACTTCTCATCATAACTCTTGCTGCTGTCTGTCTCCCTCATTAGGCTGTGAGTTACTTAAGATCAGGGAGTATTTACTGCTGAGCTCCTGGAATACAGTTCTGCCTGACCAGAGAAGCCTCAGGAAATGCTTGTTGAATGAAGTGACTACTGAGGTGGACATGCTTAGGAAGAGCATCTGAAAGGGGCCTTGCTCACCATATTTTCCATATAATGTGATATGTGGGTCTCACCAACTCCCACAGTCTATTATTTCTATTATTTTTTGTAATCCTTCTAAACTTATCAAATCATCCCCATTCTTTCCCTTGACCTTTCCCTTATCTAATTAAAAAAAAAAAAATCCTTAATCCATTTGAGTTTGACTTAGATTTGCTTTCAAGCTAAAAGCAAATTGTCCGAAATACCATTTATTAAAAATTCTCTCCTTTTTCATTCATTTGAATATTCATTCTTATCAATAATAGGGTTGGGTGGAGACTTTTTATTCTTTTCTGCCACTGGTCTATGATCATACTAGTTTAGTTACTGGCATCTTACCTGGTTATTTGTTTTTTTAATATCACTTATTTTGTTCATATTCAAATATGATGGAGGAATCTTTAAACATAGATAAGGAAAAAAACCAATTAATCTCACAATATAGATAACCATAATTGCCATTTTGATGTAAACAAAGTGGTTTCCTTAGCTAACTTTATTGTGCCAGATTAACTGACATCCTCCCACCTTCTGCAGAATGTACTGGTCGATGTCTATAGTATGCTGAATGTTCCTGGAGAGGAGCCTATATTTGGAGCCTTGTGTACTCTGTTCTCAGCATCAGTGGGTCGTGCTTGGCAAGAGTCAGCTGTGTTTATTCCAGCATGTTATGCCAGGTGTGGTGGTAATTCTAATGGTTTATTTAAATATTATGTATACTGATAAAAACAATGAATAGGAAAAGAGTGGTTTCTGTGAAAACTAATGCTTCGAAAAATTGAATGCTTTTGAAAGATTCAATAAAGGTAAAATGCTAAAAATACTACTTTTGGGTTAGAAACATAAACACTGGAAAGAAATATAAAAAATCCTGGAGTCTACAATCAGTGGGCTTCATAAGTACCTCTAAATTCTGATTCATTTCTTAAAAATCGATTTCACCTTATTACATTTTGGGGTGGTTACATTAATGGTATTATTACTGCAAAAAAAATAGTAGACAACTTCAGAGGAGTCAAGAGTCATAAAAATGGGAACAGATATAACCATGTCAAAGATTGGTCAATGAACATTACATCTTGTAGTTTTAGAAAATTCATGGAACTTGTAAAGACCTAGAGAGCTTTAAGATTTCTATTGAACTTTTTGAAAAGTCTATGAAATGGTCTAACAGTGAGGTCTACTTTTTCTGGAATCCTAAATTTAACCTTAGGTGAATGTCTTAAAGTAATTCTTTTCCTTAACCAAAATTTCCAATTAACTCATTCTATACCTGTGTCTACAGAATTGATAAATACAACATCTACTACTTATTTTACATGAGAACATGCTATAAATATTGCTTTATCCTCCCCTTTTTTACTGACTATATTGTGAATGTGATTCCAAATCATTTGACTATGACCATGTCACTGTTAATGTCTGCCCATCCCCTCCTACTGAAATTCTATTTATGCTTTCTCTTATTTAACATTTTAACCTACGTATCTTTCTTGATTTCCTCTTTGCCAGGACTGACAAAAATCTTGGGATTTTAGCTTTACACCTACCCTAGGATTTCTTATACAGCTAATCTTCTTCTTTCAATTTTCTCTTGCATTTTTTTAAAAAAAATGGGGGTTGAAATTGTTTTTATTTTGTTGTAAGCTTCAAGAATCCTTCCTGGAAGATGGATAGAGTAGACCAACCCCAAATCCCTCACATCCTTGTCTCCCAGTAGAGGTTACAGGATGCAATGTGAACTTGACTGAAAGCCTCCCTCTTACATTAAAGGAAATTCCTCCTCACGGTGGCTTCCCTAGTCTGAAGGACCTGGCCAGGGAGATTGTAAACACCTAGAGAGCTTTAGATTTCTGCTGAATTTTTTTGATACGCCTATGAAATAGTCTAATAGCTAGGTCTACTTTTTTTTGAATCCTAAATTTAACCTTAGGTGAAGCTCCTAAAAGTTATTTTTTTCCAGAATTTGAATAACAAATGAGTCATAACACCAAATCAAAGTCACAAAACATTTCTTAACTTTCAGTACCATTTGCCACAACTAAAACAAAAAAAACAAATAAAAACCCCCCGTGAAGTGGTACAATCCCATGGATTAGTTCCACAGTACCTGATCTTAGAAGTCAAAGAGACTCATAGGACACTGGCTTCTTTCTGAACTGTTCAACATCTATAAAAGCTATAAGCTGTACAGCTGTTTGAAGTAGCTCAAATTTTAATCACTACTTATATATTGAGCTGGGGTGCACAAGTACTGTCACGTACCTCATAATTTGGTCAATAATGGACCATATACACAAAGGTGGTCCAATGAGACTCTATCAGCTAGTGATGCTGAAGCCATTGTAGTTTTGTAAATACACTCTGTGATGCTTGCACAACAATGTCACTGTCTAATGATGCATTTCTCTGTGTCCCTGTTGGCAGGTGACACATGACTACATTGTATCTCTTGAACCCCCTGGATTTTTCTTTATTTTGGGAAGCCCGAGGTTAACTACAGAGTGTACCTTTCATAGCCATACAGAGAGAAAGACTTCTGGATAGCTTTTAGGAAAATGTGAGGATGTTCAGACTCTTTAAGATTATATAAGAGAAATTATGAAAACAGAATCAGAACTGTCCCCAAAAGGAAAAATGGTCTGGATTGGTTAGTACTATTCAGTATCTTAAACACCTCCAGTGTCTGAGGACTCCTCACAAGTGTTCTCTAACTGCTCCTTTGGCAGAATGGCATTGACACCAGGGCTATCATTATGACATTAGCTAATGAAGGGCGGTCTGTAGATTAGCCTCAGGGAAAATCCAAATTACGAAACAAACTAGGAGAGGTTTATTGGTATTTCCACAGGTCTTCTGCTTAGGAAGAACATCCCTTCCTTCGTCTGTAATATCACTTAAAAAAACTGCTTTTAAACAATCTTGATTTTTCTGACTGTAATGGGAAACAGCTATGCCTGAATGACAGCACCCCACAGTATACACACCCACTCAGTATAAATCAAGGCTTCAGCTCATGTTCAGGGCACTGCACCAGGTACACTGTTTTCCATGGAGATATCATCAATGGAAATTCTGCCTGATAACCTCATGGCCACCCAGACTCCAGCTATGAAGCCTGGCTGTGCAGTAGATGAACTCTGTATTTCAGAAACTGGTTTTAGCACATCTGTATTTCATAGCCCATGGATCCTGGAACATGCTGGAAGATGTTAGAAAAGAATAGCTGGGAAATTCCTGGACACCCTTGTAGCACACCAACCTAATCTGAAACCATGATCACTTCCTATCAGTCACCACTATGGGCACGGGGAGGTGTTACAACACAGTAGACAATGACATTCTTTCCTATAAAATTTTATTTATTACATAAAAAATTCTATACATTTGTTAGACTAAAATACAGTTTTCATTATAATTCTGGCAACTGAGTCAGTACACAGAGAAAACTTAGCATTAAATCAGCACTTTTTTTTCTAGTTCATATTTCTGCACAAGAAAAACATTTCAAAGCTCCATTTCATATAAGCTCATCGTACTCTGAAGCCAGATGGAATGCCATCCAATTCAGAGCTCTTAGAAGTTAATTTCCCAGCAAGATTTGATAACTCCAGAAAGTTAATTGCTTAATATACATATTTTTAAGTCCTCTGAGAGCATAATGCTCCATCTGTAGAGTCTGCACTGTGTCAACGACAGTCACAAACACCAGGGCTACGACTGCGTGTGGGGTATGTTCAAGCACCTACATGGTTGTTTCCCCACATGCATACAGTGTAGTGACACTGTAACAAGGAAAAAAAAAATCCCACATAATGCTAAGGTAAATGATCCCACACTGTGGAGTTCATGGAAGGCTTAACTGCAGTCCTCCAGTTTGTAATGGACAAAGACAAGACATGACATGAAGATTTATGGCATTCTGAAATAGGATGCAGATGGGGGGAAAATGAACAAAAGGGCATCAGAAATAGGTGGCACCACAATGTACTTCTCATGCTGGATTACACAGCAGGAGAACTCGATGTGCCATTTTCTGTTTATATCACCCCATACAATGGGCTGGGCTTGACACTGGATGTGAAAGCACAGTGCCTGAGAGACCAGTAGCAGGTCCCCATTATATTGAGTGGTCTTTAAAATTCGGTTGCCTTATTCTAAGAGTTCTGTCCTAAACTCAAGTTTGAAAAGGCTATGCCAAACCAGCATGTGGAAGTGGGCCTTTGGTTTTTAGAAGGAAGGCTTTTGTCTTTGGTTGTTTTTCCAGAGCCCCTACCATCCTGTTAGATACTCTATAGACACTTTTCTACCTGCCTTCACCTTTGTTAGTAGGAAGGTTTTTTTCCTCCTGTAATGAAATCAGCTAATAATCCACTTGAATTTACTTCATTAAGTACAAGATCTATTAGAAGCGTATTTAGGAGTCATGAATATTCTGACAGTAAAATAGAAATTCCTCTTCGTTATGGAACTCCCAGCACCCTCATAAGGGAAGGAAGAAATTAGGAAACATCAACACAACCGAATCCAGTACTACTAGGGCAACACAGTAAAAAAAGTAACATTCCCCACATGGTTACCTCTCAAAACCAAAACGAGTAACACTAAGAGGGGTCAAAAAGAAGTTCTGAGCACAGACTACAGGCACCTAGAGGGTGGGGGAAATTTACATAATAGTCCCTGTCTCAAACCACCAGTCTCCAAAGCTGTTCTATTATTGTCACATTCTAACATAATTTATGAAAATGTCCTGATTATCAGAATACATAGAGGCCCTTACACTTTTTTTAGTGGCAGGTAGAACAGTCCCTGGCACCCCTTTTATCGGTCCATTTATTCCTCAAGTCTTTTCCATGTTGACTTTAATCCACATGGAGTGGTTTAACACATATTTCTTGAGCAACAAGTGATTCAAACTACATCTCCAGCTAGCAGGATGGGGATAAGACTCATACACAAAGGTCAGACTATTCTCTTCAAAAGTCATACCTGTTTATGACAAAAGGACCTAACAAATTTAGACTGGACATTGGTCCTTTTCTGTCTCATACAGAAACTTATACCAGTGATATTTCTACATTTGCTGTTGCAGAAGGTTCATTAGATCTTTTTTAGAGGTGTAGGGGACAGGAAGCTGAATTTTCTCCTTTTTATTCCCCCCTAGCCAGCCAGGTAGGAAATTTCCTCTGCTTGCTTTAGCCTAAGAATGTAGGGAGTGGTCTGATGTCTAAAATGTAAATCATGACCCACTGGATTCAGATCTTAACAGAACTTCAAACTCCCTTAAGGCTTCCTGCCTTCTTTTTTCAAGGGCCCTTCCTGAAGAGCTGCCTTGTAGCTGCAGCACACTCACCTAGTAGTAAGTTGCGGATGTGGAGAATTCCGCGTATGTCCCTGGAGAAGGAAGATGAGTGGACATGGGAGTGAATGCCCGGCCCCACTGGCACATTGGTTCAAGGCTGCTCTAAAGAGTAGAAAACACTCAAAACAGTAAACACCTCCCTGATTTAAGTGGGAGTGGGGGAGGTTGGGAAAACACATTTTAAATTTCTACCCCCAGCATCTACTCCTCCAATTTTCCATTCCTAATTTTTGGCAAGTATGTACTCCATACACTTTAGTTTGCTAATTTTTCATCATCTTCAACTGTTCTGGGTGATACCGAAAGATATATTTTAAGACAGTGATATACTGATGATACTCTATTACATAATGTCATATCTGAGCTACAATAAAATTAAACAAGTGTTTAGGTAGATGGAAAAGTACAAGGATTCTCTATTAATTAGTTCTCGGACTTTTTTCTGTTGTTGTTCATTGAAAATAATTCAGTACTTTGCAAAAATACCCCCAGAATACACAGACCCTCACATGTCTAAGAGAAGACATCTTACTGTTTGTGAAAATTCAGTGTTGACTATCTTGTTATTCATTCAGATCAGCATAGTTTCTCTATCCAAATCTGGTACTAAATCATACAAAATCTTAAGTTACAAAAAGATTCCAGACCAGAGATGAAAAGAATCATCTTAAAAGGATCTTTAGTGGTCACCTAGCTGCTTTACGAGCACTTAAAATGTTCATAGACACAGCTTTCATAAGTTGGAAGGGACCCCAATGGCCCCTCAAATGTACCTGCTTTTTGAATATTAAATATTGAATTCAGGTCATAGTAAATATAAATGGAAAAATTCTGAACATTTATAAATTAACATTTATGTGTTTGACTAGATCTTGATTAGACCATGACTGAAAGCTTCATCATTCTGAGCTCTCTGGTCTGGAGAAAATAATTTAGGTTATAAAGCATCAAAACTAAAGAATAGCCTAATAGTTGGATTCCTAACAATTTCATATCTTTTAAGCAAATTTTCTAGTGAATTCCCTTAGAAAATAACAAACTTAAATTCTGTCCATGTAACTTACAAAAGTGGCAATTGTTCACATAAAATTGAAACTGAATCATCATTTGCCTATTTTTATACATATAAAAAAATCAAGAGGGGGAGGAAGAAAGGGCACTGTAGTATTTCTATAGAAAAGAATAGTTTTACACAGAAATTCACAACATTAAAAACTTCACATTGAAGTTTTTTATAAGAAAGATATTTTCAAAGATTTAAATCTTGGATTAAAATTATCTTCTTGAATTAAAATGTGGAATATAATAATTTGGCTCAAATTTGTGAAATTTGAATGGGAAAAGTGTGCTATTTAAAATTTACTAGTATATAAAATATGATTAGTTTCTGTTTTGTTTTTAAAGGTTCGTAGCTTTAGACTTCTAGCTTTTTGCTTTTCAAAGTTTAGGCTATGTGCCACTCAACAAACATGAGTTAATTCCAAAAACAGTCACTGTATATGAACAATGCCTACTTTCCCAAAGGGCTAACATGCATTTCTTAGTACACAGAGCTACATGAATATGCATTTAAAGCAAAAGGATTCTATGCTATGAATATAGAGTACACAACTCTCTGCTTTATGCATTTACTTATAAACCCACAATTCTCCAAAATGTATTCACAGACCACATCTTAACTCTCAGTAAGCATTTTTATCTGTCAGATGGAATATATAAAAGGAATACAAATATTAACCATGTCAGGTGCACTGATAAGCCTCCATACTCTGAGGATTTTTTTTTTTTTCAAAGTAGCCATAAGAAAGCAGTAGCAAACTTACTTAAGTGAAAGCTTAAAAGAACCTTTTTTGAAAGAAACTTCTCAGAGGCTGTGTTAAGGCTAATGGAAACTCCATTCAAATGATAAGGTTTCTGACCAAAAGTAACATAAATTGTTCAAGTCACAGTAACTGAAAGCTCTGGTTTTGGAACTGATCCCACAATACTACTTTGCATGTTGGGGAACTTCTTGAAATAGCCTTTAGTAGTGACTGAGTCTGCATGGTGGAAATGTTTGAAGGCTTAGGGGTACTATACAGCCTTGCAAATATTTGGTACATGCAATTCCTATGGTTGTTTTAGTAAGAGGGAAAGAGAGGTATTATTCTGGGTCAAGGGAGTTCAGGAACAGGATAAAAGGGTTAGCTCCTCACCACTTACTACTGGGTCAAATTCTGAAACTGCCTTGGGAAGGCTAGGGAGCCCTTCGCAGATACCAAGGTCAATGGTGTTGGAAGAACTTATAATCAGGGGCTTAATGTCCTTCACTGGAGTGGTGGAAAGAGAAGAAAAGAGTAGGAGATCATCTCTATAAAGAAGAAACTTATTTCCAGCATAATTTTTAAATAGACTCAATAAGTTCCTCCTCCTTAACCATTATGGAAAAAATTTGGGACCAACATACAGTTAAGCTACTTAAGTTGCAGTGATGTAGGACTTAATTATCCTATATGATAGGATAAAAACTTTAATCCTAAACATTAACAATTACACTAAATGGTTCAAATCAACAATCTACTTTGAACTCTTCTCATTCATGCAAAGATTATACAATCTCAGTGTCCTTGCTAAATTACTAATGTTTTTTTATTATTGCACTGGTAAAGCCTCCAACTGAAGATGGGTCTCTTGGATTTATACCGAAAATGAACCTTTTTACCTTCCATATTATATTACAGCACAGTTTATTCTTGAGGAAGGAATCTAGAAGGTCTAAACTATATGCCAGAGTATTAACTATCTGATGGCAGAAACCACAGTGACACTCTGGACAGTACTACCATTTACAATAGGGGACCCTAACTATAACTCTAGAGATAGGACTCCTAAAGGCAGTTTTGTAGAACCAGCACAGAAAAGGACACGAACCACAACACAGAATCAATGGTTTATAAAATTATTCAGGTATCCACATTTCACAGATAATTTTTGATCTTCATCTATTCTTCTCACTTGGGCAGAAGATGGAGGCAGTGAGCAAATAGCAATAAGGCAGCCCACAGCTAGCTGAAGAATGATTTGCAATGAATGAAGGAGGCAGCAGGAATATCTGAACATAATTGCAAAACATTTAAATATTGCTGAAAAGCCTGTAGGAGGCTTTATCAAATTAATCAAGGAGTGAAGCACGTGTGAGAGTGAGAGATATATCAAATATCTATGTATGCCTGTGTAATATATATGCATATTTGCATATATCTATATGGCACACAAATTTACTTAGGGAAAACAGCCTGGAAATTAATTTGGAACTCAAATGACATGGTTACACATACATCATAATTTCTAAACACAATGTTAGTAAAACAAAATTTATTTGTAAAACAGGACCTGTTATATAAAATGGCACACAATCAAGTTATACAAAAATACAAAATTTCTTTCTGATTACAGTTCTAGTTGCAAATGATAATTAGAAAGCATTCCTGGTGGCTTCCAAATAGCTGAGATTGCGAGCACATGAAATAGGGGGCAGCAATAGTCCATGATGCAGGGATGTCCAAGTGAGTAGAACCTAGTTTCCAAGTTCAAGACTTCTGTCAGGTCACTTTGGAGGAAGACCTCTGAAAATAGCTAGCTCCCGAAATATCTTCCGTTTTGATACCCATCTTCCAGACTTTTGCCAACTCTAAATTTAGCTCCCAATGTTTCTGAATGTCCAAAATCTGTGTGGCTATGGAACAGACGGTATTCTGAATTTTCTTGCATGATTTGCTCTCTCACCTATTTGGACAGTTGTTAGTTACATAATTATATTTATTCCATTTCAAATGATATAAAAGAGTACAGTGACACTGTTTGGCGACACTAGATGTAAATGTTAACTTCTGGAGAATTATTATTTCAAAATAGCTACGCTCACACTGTTGGTTTCCCAGATCTTGCTAAGACATGAACTCTTAATTGTGTGTGTATAGTTTTTTTTTTTTTTTTTTTTTTTTTATAAATCCAGATTCTTATTGCAAGTATTCTGAAAAATCAGAAATATTACATGAGCTTTGAAAAGAAACCAAGGCATTTAGCAAATTTTAGCCTAGCTAGAGTAAAGAACACCGACACTTAAAAAAAAATACAATTTACCTTTTGCAGCAATTTAAAGGTCCAACCCTTTGAAAGGAAGCACATTAGCAAACAGCTGCTTATTAAGCCCTAGTGACACTGATTGTATGCATTTCCATAATACCAGTCTACTTCGCTGTCTAATTCTGATAGGAGGCAATGCTTTCTTTCAAAAGATTCTCCTTCCATGGAATGATAAAATGCTGAGGCTTTTTTTTTTTCTTTTTCTTTTTTTTTTGTACAGAGCCTGTATTTAGTGCAATAAGTTTAAAAAATTTGCTCTGAAATATTTACTTTACATTAACAAAAATAGCCTTTTTTAAAAAAATTGTAACAAAAAGGAGTTATCGCATAAACAGATCATGAATTATTCTTAGCAAATTACACTTTTTTCCTTAAAGCATTCACCATTACAATAAGCAGAACAATGGAATATTAGCCATTCATATCTGGTAAGCTTCAGGAATGAAAAAAACAAAAAAACCCAAAAAACCCCAAGTCCACTCCCAAACATAAAGAACATTCACACTTGAGGATCAAAATATTAACCAATTCTTTAGTTAAACATTGTAGAACTCTGGATACACAATGGATTGCCAAGGAGAGGAGCACCTGCCAGTGTGTTTTCAGATTTTATAGCAAGCATTTGAATAAAATGGCCGTTTAACCCTAAGCCACTGTTTTCCTCTGAAGCAGAAGCCCAAGCACTGGAATTTCCAATGCTTTATGTTCTGGGTTTCTATCCCTTTTTTATTCTTCCCAGCATTCATTAATCTACAAATCAATACATAGAAATTTAAAGGCTAAACTTGCTGGGTGCCCCAGCTTCCTTTCAAATCAGGCACACAAATGTGTGGAGGATGTTAAAAAAAAAAAAAAAAAAAAAAGACAAAATGTAATTAAAGAGTTTGCATAAGAAAGATTATCTACCCTTTTCTTTTTTTTCCTACTTTCTTTTATAGAAGCATTAGGGTAAACTACAAATACCTGAGGAGTTGGTTACTTTTTAATGTTGGCTGACAAATGTATGAGCTATTATGAAAATTCCCATAATGGGCCCACCTATATGTTTCTAAAAGTAAAATGACATGGCTTCTTTGATTGGGGAAAACTGATTGGAGAAAATTCCTTATTTATCTGAAAGCACATTGCCTAGTCTTAATGCACTAGGACTTATGCCTCAGTAAAATAAGATCTTTATTTTATACACACGTCAGGGAAATCACCCCTGAATAAACTTTAGACAAGAATTTGGTACAATAATTTTTATCTAATTTAAGTGACTAAAGTTAAAATCTCCTCTAAGTTATTAAAAATGTTAATCAGATATGAATCTAACATTTCCATAAGACAATTACAATTGAAAACATTAAATGACGGAAGTTGCCTTGTAAAAGCCACCCGTATGAAAGGAGTACATGTTTGACAAAAATAAGCATAAAAAAGGTATTAAATCCCTGTTCCTTTTCTCTGATTTTGGCTGATTATGTGTGTGTGTGTATATACGTATACATATATATACACACATACATATACATATATACACACACCCACACACACAAATACATAGTTATGTGTATATATTGTTTTGGAATGTCAATGGGTTCCATAACCGTCGGCTAGGTTCAAGCAGAACTTGCTCCCGAAGCCTAGAAAACAAAGTCATACAGAGTATAATCTTAGACAATTACCATTAAAAGGAGATTATGAATGATGTTACAGATACACATGGTCACAAATAGTAAAAGAGCAAAATAAATAGAGACTCCTTCTCTCCGCCCCTGTATTCCTGGGGCTGAAATTCCTATGAATGTTGAAGGTCATATTTCCTTCAGGATCATCTCCGAGATATGCATAGCATCCTTTTCCGGCCTATGTCCCTATAGAGCCCAGGTCTCCTCCTCCTTTTCCTCTGTAAATTCTAACCTATACAACAGCTGACGGTGAGATTTTCTAAACCTCTTCATCACATTTGGTAAATTTTTCTAAAATCATTTTTAAAGAACTGTAGGAAGACCTCATAGATCTTTAAACTTTTTGAACTTGTGAGGCTCTCTTAAGAAAAATTCCAAGAATACTGGCAGTTCTCCTAGTTAGTTCAATGATCCCCTGTCAAAAGGAAAAATTTAAACCTTACTTTCCTGAACATTATTTTATAGGCTAAAAATAAACCCTAAGTTAAAATACCCCATATTAAGGAAGAAGACAGACAGCAGCAGTGTTTCTAGACATATTACAAAATAGGCATGATGCTCTTCCACAGAACTTTCATCTAAGAGAATAATGTGAACAAATACAAATAAGCAAATCTACATTCTACCAAGCCCCAAACTTTTGGGGGGCAGTCTCTTTGATAATTCTTTATGACACAGGGGATAGTGACAGTAGGGGTCAATTCTAATCATGTATACTGTATGTGAGAGAGAAGAAAGATATGATACTGATGCTTAAAAAATAAAGCTACTCTGGTCAGGTGTGGTGGCGCAAACCTATAATCCCAGCAGCTCAGGAAGCTGAGGCAGTGGAATCTAAGTTCAAAGCCAGCCTCAGCAATTTAGCAAGGCCCTAAGCAATTTCGCGAGACCCTACCTCAAAATGACACACTTAAAAAAGTGCTAGGAATATGGTTCAGTGGTTAAGTGCCCCTGGGTTCAAACTCCGGGCCAAAACCAACCAACCAACCAAACAAACAAAGCTACTCTGTGAGCAACATTCACATTTCTCTTTTCTGGAATTTTAAAACCACTTAAAACATCATTCTTTGGTACCAAAATGATGCAATGTCTGAAGCATCAAAAGAACAATATGCAGAAAAGATGTATTTGGGGACACAGTGAAAGGTTTTGTCATTCCTTGATAGGCAATGAACTGATCAACGACATAAAATGAAAACAAAAACTGAAAGAAGATTTAAATGCATTGTTTGGTTAAAAGACACTGGTTTAAAACTGAAAATACTGTTAGGAAAAAAGACTCTTCCTAAAATTTTGGGTTTCTGGCAGAATGTCATGTAACTTGGGCCATTCTCCTAGGATTATTGCCTATAAATAGATTTAAAAAAAAGGGATATTTGCATTTTGGTTGACCACAATTCATCTATCATTTACTAAAGAATAATATGGAAATATATACCAGGATGTGGCCAAATTCGCTAATCCTCAACTTCTAAATATGTCTCCCTTTCTTTAAATGCTTATTATTGGAGAATGCTTTAATCAGAGTCTCCATCACTGGAAAGACTGAAAGGAAGGGAAAGGCAAACTGATATTTTAAGATTTTATGTGTGTCTTTTTAAGTTTTAGGCTTGAAATCTTTATTTCCTGAGCAATGAGGACAACCGGGAAACAGAGGGAAGGAAGCTTGCCCTTGTCCTCCCTGTCACCACAGGACAGGCATCATCTTTGCTCTTGTCCTGATTAGGCAATACCTGCTGGAGACATCTGTGGTTATGCCACAATGAGGATGTCTATGGCAAAAGCAACTCAGGATTTGCATACCGATTAACTGTAATTTGTTTTTTTTTTTTTTCCCAAATTAGAGTAGAGTGGGAATATGTATAAAATTGGCCAGAGAAATTCATCCTTTTCACAAGTAAGCTGGGAGAAGACTAGATAGTCTTACTGAGAGGGAATGTGGGTGTTGATGGAAACAGTCTTGTTTGCTTTAGGGGGAAAAAAAAAAAAAAAAGCTTACGAAACAAAGAAAGTACAATCCAGGCAACAGAAGAGAAAAAAAAAAAAAAAAAATCAGCAAAGGGCAAAAGACTGCAATGTAAACAGAACATTATTTTTAAAAAGGAGGAATATGAAATTTTAGCAAGTTGAAAGGAATTGGTACTACAACCTTCCAAAATGATAAAAATCAAACCGTCAGTTCAAATGAACACACATATATTTAACTGGATGAAAACTTAACACTGACAGTTGAAAAAATAGAGAAACAGCAGTTGTACCTTAGGGACAAAACTGTCCCCCTTAGCCCCATGACACTGGAGAAGATGCTGTTCCTTTCAGCTTACTTTTACAGAAGGTGGTCTCAGCTGTGACAAGAATTCTGCCATCCAAGTGATGGGTAAGCACACAAACAGAAAAAGCAGCACATCCTGCGTGATACAGATAACAAAAGCTTCTCCTGAAGAAGTGCAGTCAGTGAAGACAGAGAGAGAGAAGAAGTGAAAGTGAAATTCTTGGAGGGCGGCCGCCTCCTCATCTCCACCTACCATCGGCTTTAGCTCTCTGGCATCAGCGACGCCTCCCTTACCAGCTTCCTTCATTGCTTTCCTACTGTTTTCCACAAACTCCTGCAAAATATGGACCACATGGCATAAATGTTCAGATATTTTCAGATTTCAGTCAGTAGATGAATTCTAAAGAACACTTGCATATTTGACTCAATCTTGGTATAGCAGTAGATAACATATAGTATTATACATAATAGCTGCTAAATTTGTAGGGATGGATTGTAATCTGCTGTTGTAAAAATCTTCTTTCCATCCATGCATTGTGGCACTCTCATCAAGGTCCAGGAGTTAGCATTAGTTCTACTCTGAGGAAAGAAAAAACACCTAACATTTTTAAGAGACTATTTTTCCATACTTAGAATATTGCTTTATTTTTTTTCTACATATCAAGGTTAAACGGAACAAGAGCAATTTATTTCATAAGTCTCCACTTTTACTTTTTAAAAAATATTGTTTAGTTGTCAATGGACCTTTATTTTATTTATTTATATGCGGTGCTGAGAATTGAACCCAGTGCCTCACACATGCTAGGCAAGTGCTCTACCACTGAGCCATAACCCCAGCCCCAGGTCTCTACTTCTAAAAGACCCAAGGAGATAAAAGCAATAATACTGCTAAGCATGATCTAGTTTTTTTTTTTTTTTTTTTTTAACACCCAAACTATAAATATGCCACTTAAAAAAATATCTATCTGGTTTTGATTTTACTTCCTAAAGCAAGAGACTAGAACTTGTGGTCAGAAGTAATTAAAATGGAAATATGCCCCAAAGGAAACATTTCTATTCTGTCAGAGTTTATGGAGCACTTCCTCATTAAATATCCTTATCATTCACACAGAGAAAACTGAACAGAAAACAAAACAAAGCAAAACAAAACTATTTTTTACTCTGCTTTTGATCAGAAGCTTAAAAAAAAAAAAAAAAAAACTATTCTAAATGCTTTAGTTTTGAGAAAGATGCAGTACTCCTAGATCACATTCCATTATGAAAACAATCAGTTAGAATTAATTTAGGCATTGGGAAAATGTCCAAAATTTAGTTGATGATTTTCTCAGTAAAAGTGATAATTAGTACCAAATAGGTCAGCTAAACCATTTGGATTTTTGCTATTGAAACAAATCTAGTTCATTTACTAATATATTTATTTTCAATTTAATAGGGCAAATCATGCTCTTTGAAAATAAGCTATTATTTCAGTATTTTCTTTTTAATATTACCTATTCTGGAGAAAGGTATATTTCACATCATTATTAAAAAACACCTTTAATCTTATATCACTTAACACTGAAGAAAATAGTACTTAAACCATTTTAACATGGTTTTAATTCAGAGTCTAGTATAGGGGATATACAGAGGCCACATAACTGTAAAAAAACAAACAAACAAAACAAAAAAAAACCACCTGAATAAATTATCTGTGTAAAGATTCACATCCAGACTAATACGAACATACAAAACAACATACTGGTCACAAGTTATTTGTCTGTATTCATTAAGAAATGCCCTCAGTTTGAACTGGTATTTTCAGGACAATGACTTTTAACTAGGGTTGACAGTAATAGAATTTGGAACTGTGGTTACTGGTGAAAGACAGTTACTAGGAAATAAGATATTTTGTCTTTAAGCCCGTTTCAGAAAAAGGAACTTACAACAGCAGTGGCCCAGTGTTCCAATTCAAGGGCTACAAGGCAAATTTAAAAGTCCATTCAAGTCCATCTAACTGCAGAGAACAGCAGCAGAGTCTAGGACAGTACGTATTTAGGACCACTAATGAGTATAGCTGCAGCTGGGTGGATCTGAAATGATCTTTGTGCCAGGTAGGCCTTCTTCCCTGATTTTTCCATGCACAGTCTCATTCATGAGTGAGTGCTACAGATTTAATTCTGAATCACTCTGTTGCATATAGTGGGAATTAAATACAGAGAATGATTTGCAAAATATTTTTATTAGTATTTTTGTCCCTCAAGCAGCAGAGGGCATTTGAAGTACTTACCATCAGCACTTTATCCATATAAAATTCTCTGCCAGGACTCCCATCATTGTATTTTGTATCAATGGCAAAACACAAGAATAACACATCCACTACCATTTCGTAAATGGACAGGAAGCAATGAGCGACTAGGAAAGCAAAGAGGCAGACGATGATCAGAGGCAGCACCCATACTGTGTAATCCTGCTGGTAGTTGAGCAGCATAATCCCAGCCAAACCTGTGCTGCAGACTATCAGCACCTGAAGCAGAGAGAGCAAAGACCACACTTAATATCCTACTGTTAAAAAACCAAACACCATTTCTTCATCACTTGCAGACTTAAAATTCTCTTTACTAGTTATAAAGGATAGTTGCAAAGGGTCATGCCATTTCAAATTAAGAAGTATAGCTGGACATGGTGGTGCACACCTGTAATCCCAGCCACTTGGAAGGCTGTGGCAGGAGGATCACAAGTTTGAAGCCAGCCTCAGCAGTTCAGTGAGAAGATATCTCAAAAAATAAAAAGAGCTGGGGATGTAACTCAGAGGTAGAGCGCCCTGGGAGCAAACCTCAGTTTAAAAGGTATAAATCATAATACCCATATATATGCAGTTTTACATATACATATAAAACAAATTTAAAAATCATACTTTAAATGATTTTGGTTTACAGTAAAAAGAATAGAGTGTTCCAAATATTATGCTGGTCCCTCTTTAGAATCTGTGGCAATTTTAAAAATAAATATATTCATATTTTAAAAAATTATATATACTCTTAGCACTCAGCAAAAAACTATTGACATTGATATTGGTATGTATGTTTCCTCAGCATTCTTACATATATGAAATAGTATTGTATAAACAAATCAAAATGCTCTTCATTAATATTTATAGCATCATTATAAATGCTTCATAAATACTCTACTACATAATTTCACCTTATGGTGATTTAAAATTTATTTACCCCTTTTCCTTCCTGTTGGAGATTTACATTGTTTTCAGATATAAATGATGCTGTGACAAATATCTCTATTCTTAGAACATTTCCTGTGTTTTGTATTTTACTTTATGTAGAATATGTGGCAAATTTTTAAAACTTTCTATAAAGTTTAGATTTGAATTGTGAAGAAAAGGTTGCCAAAAACACCCATGCTAGAAAAATAAGAGAAATAACTAATGTGTGTTTATTGTCAAGAAACTCTATTCTGATATTTCATCATTTCATATATCGCATTTTCAGTGTTTTATGGTTTTTTTTAAATACATTTTAGTTCAGCTTTCCAATAACTTAATAATAATTTATGGTAAATTGCAACCCCACTTTGTAGAATGGGAAACATGCTCAGAGATGCTAGTCAACATGTGCAAGGTCACAGAACAGAGAACAGATTCAAGTAAAGGACTTAAAAATGCCAACCCACTGCTCTTTCCAGGTAAAAACTCAGTAAATACTTGGATACTGACACCTACCAGTAGTGAATTGTATTGAATCCTAGAAACATACTTCCTTAGCCCTTTAATTAGCCTGGCATCAGACACTAAATGAAGGAAATGAAGGAGTACTCTAGACTCATAGCCACCTTTTCTTACCTAGTGCTAAGGACAGGCAAACTCCTGCATCTTCCCACTGTTTATCAACATCAAAGCACCTCTCATTCACTGTTATCTCAACCATGAGTTATAATGCATTAGACAATACATTGGCTCAAGCATAAATCAATCCCTCTCAGATGCTTTCTTTTATGGAGCAAATCTGGGTTTGCCCAAGTTTTGGAAGACTCCTCCCACCACTTTTATGGCAATATACCTATGAATCATCTCTTACAGTGGCTTATTTTCTGGGGTGGTTTTCACAGATGGTTAATTATGTTCATTTTTGTTCCCTCTTGTGGTTTTAATTTTAGAATGAGTTATTTCTTATACTGTCTTCAAGTTTTATACATCTACCCTAGTAGAGAGCTGGGGTTCTTTATGCCCTTATGATGCTACTAAAGGTTAAACCACATTGGAAATGCTAAAGTCAACTATAGGATGAAGGCGTGGCTCAAACAAAGTATATGAGACAAAAAAAAAACTATTGAGATTGAAGCCTGGATATTATGTCATGTGAGAAATAACTTCAAGAACCAATGATGGTTAGGCAAAATAGTCAAAGAAATGTAATAAATGTCATGCATTTATTGAAGCAGGATATAATAATGGTTCTCAAACTATAGAGAAACTAGGAATGCAGATTTCTGGATTCTTACCCCAAGAGTCTGATTCGTTGAATGTGAAATAAAGCCCAGCAAAATACATTTTAAAAATATCTCAGGCACTGATAAAGTACACAGCATGTATCTCAAGAAGTGTTGGTCTAGAGCTGTGATCTCCATGGTGGGACACATGTGCTCTGATGTGTATTCAACAGGATCACCTGGAACTTCTATTTCTCATACATTTAATATTTTTTTTTCTAAGTATACTTTATAATGCACCAATTAGTAGAAGCTGTATACGTGTCATTAATAAATAAAGGCAAATGTGTTGGGGAATTGTGCTCAAACTTCGTTATCTAATAGGACACGTGATTTTTAAAGTTTAGGTACTCCTGTTATAGAAGACAATTTATTGGGAATATAGTAGAAGAGATTTAAACACAGGGTAGGGTGTAAGAAGCAGGAAGGACAGGACACTAGTTTTGGAGTTAGAAAGATGAAGGTTTGAGGGGCTGGGGCCATGGCACAGCGGTAGAGTGCTTGTCTTGCATATGTGAGGCCCTGGGTTCGATCCTCAGCACCACATAAATAAAATAAAGGTACTGTATCTGCCTACAACTAAAAAAAAAAAAAGTGTGTGTTTGTATATATACATATATATATATATGTTTATATATATTATACATATATATTTTAAATAAAGATGTAGGTTTCAATTATTTGAGTTATTACTTTAGCTTTGTGACTTTAAGCAAGTTCATTTAACCTTTCTGATCCTATTTTTCCATCTTCAAAAGAGACAATAATACACATATCCAATGATTAAAATAGCATTTAACTCAATGCCTCACAATATTTGTCCCTCCCTCCCTTTCTTTTTTTGCCACCATAAGTCCTGCATTTGTGATGTTCTTTAATCTTGGAACCTGTAATTTGAAATATTTTGCTTACCAATAAAATAACACTTATAAGCAATCATTTACATTCTCTTTCTTTCTTTGTTTTTGGTATTGGGGATTAAACCCAGGGGTGTTTGACCACTGAGCCACATCCCCAGCCCTTTTTAAAATATTTTATTTAGAGACAAAGTCTTGCTGAGTTGGTAAGTGCCTTGCTAAGTTACTGAGGCTGGCTTTGAACTCTCAATCCTCCTGCCTTAGCCTCCTAAACCACTGGGATTACAGGTGTGTGCCACCATATCTGGTCACATTCTCATTTTTATTAATCCAACTCAAGTAACTTGTCAATTATAAGAAAAAACTAAGGTGAGAAGAGATTTTACCAAATAGAGGTAAAATACTTTCACACAGAAGAAAATGACTTTTTATTTTCTGGCGGAGGGATAGCTTTATTGGGGGCAAATATCAATATATTTTTGGATTTAGAAATATTTAAGAGCTTGTAAATTTCTATTCTTATGCAAACCTAGAGGACCTATGGTTTCTTCCAATACTTCACTCTTCTATAAAAATCACTGGTGCTCCACAGAAATGGAACCTATGACATTACTTTTTTGTTCTGTTTTGAATTTTAAAGTTTTTTTTTTTTTTTTTTTTTTAAATTTTTTTTTTTTTTGGTACTGGTGATTGAACTCAGGGGCCCTTGACCACTGGGCCACATCCCCAGACCTTTTTTGTATTTTATTAGAGACAGGGTCTCACTGAGTTGCTAAGTGCCTCTCCATTGCTGAGGCTGGCTTTGAACTCGCAATCCTCCTGCCTCAGCCTCCCAAGTGCTGGGATTACAGGCGTGCGCCACCGCGCCCGGCTTGAATTTTAAAGTTTTTAAAATTGTATTTTAAGTTTTAAGGTACTGGTGAATCCACCTGCCATTGTAAGAAGTAACACAGAGCAATTCCATGCATGACTCACCCAGTTTCCTTCAATATCACAACCAGTACTGAGGCTGACAGTCAAGATACAGATAGAACACCCACAGCATCACAAGGATCCTGCTCTCTGCCCTTTTATAGTTATCCCCATCGTGAACGACCATAGATCCATTCTCACAATGTTGTCATTTCAATAATGTTATACAAATGGAATCTTTGGGAATTGGATTTTTCTTTTTCACTTAGCCTAATTCTCTCAAAATTCATTCAAGTTGCTGCATGTATCAATAGTGAGGCTCCTGGCATTTATCTTGTATAATGTTTGCTATGGCTCCCTGCTCAGAAACTACTTGTGCACACTAGCAGCCATTCAATTGCAATAAAAGAAAATCTTTTCAAAAGATTTACTGGATTCTATAATCAGAAGTATATTCCTAAAAAAAGGAAAACTAAATAATCTCGTAGTATGTTAGAAACCAGAAGGTATTTTTTTCCTTTTAGTTTTCTTCTTTTTGGATTTTTTAATAAAAATTTATCTTTTATGGTTTTTAAAGTCCTTTTCAATAATATTATTAATATCATGTTAAAAATATATCTTTCTGGGCCTGTGGCTGTGGCTCAGAGGTAGTGCACCTGCCTGGCATGTGTGAGGCACTGGATTTGGTTCTCAGCACCTCATGTAAATAAATAAATAAAAAAAAAAAAAGGTTTATCAAAAACTAAAAAAAAATATTTAAAAAGATATCTTTCTGCAAAGCAATTTAGCAATGCATACCAAGAACTCTAATTAATTTTAATTTTAGGATTCTAGGATTCAAATAAGCCAGAATTGATGTGGGCAAGGATGTTTCACTGCAGTGTATGTTAGTAAAATATTGGGAACATTTAAACTGTAAAACAAACCAGGGGATAGATTAAATAAATGAAACAATAACTGTACAACTATGGTTAGAAAAATTTTAGTATAACAGGAAATGCTCAAAATACAATGCCAACTGAAAGGAAAAATATGAAATTGTCTTTTCCATGGGGTTTTAAATCGAATTTATTGACTAATATATAATTGGCACCAACTATAGCCCATAGCACTTACTAGTAAACACTTCAATATTGTTGAATGAATAAAAGGATATTAAAAATCTATAGGAAAAATTCTGACCAACAACTCACTAGACTGCTGAAAAACTCAAAGCCAATTTTAAAACACTATTTTTATCTTCTATATATTTTTCATTATAAAAAGAACACATACTCAATGTGATAAAGTAAGGGAAGGGGTTTGAGTCATCCATATTTTCAAAATCCAAAGGTAATTGTTGTTAACCTTTTGAGATATTAATTTTCATTCTTTTTTCTTGTGCACATTTTAATTTTAATTAATCAACTTTTTTTTTTTTTTTTTTTTTTTTTTGGTGTTGCTGGGGATCAAATCCTGGACCTAATGCATGATAGGTATGAACTACATTTCCAGCCCTTATATACATTAAAAAAAAAAAAAAAAACTTTTAGGTTTTATTTTTTTTTTCCAAGTTGTTGATGGACTTTTATTTTTGTTTATATGCGATGCTGAGACTCGAACCCAGTGCCTCATACATGCTATGTGAGTGTTCTACCACTGAGCCACAACCCTAGTCCCCTTGCACACATTTTTAAATAGTACTGTGATAGTCTTACTATAGTTTTACTCAGTTTTTTTCCATTTATTACATCATATGCATTTCTTCATTGTACCATAAACTCAAAATAAAACACAATTTAGTAAGTAAATAATAGTCTGTTGGCTATTATACCTAACCAATTCCCTACTATTAGGCATCAGATTATTTACCAATTGGTCACTCTTATACTATTATAAATAATACCATTAATTTTTTTTTTTTTTTTTTTTTTTTGTATTTAGAATTACTTCCTTGGGGTAGTTTACCACCATCAAAATTATTGACTAGGGGCTGGGGTTGTGGCTCAGCGGTAGCGTGCTCGCCTAGCACGTGCACGGCCCAGGTTCGATCCTTAGCACCACATATAAATGAAGGCATCATGTACAGCTAAAGCAAATAAATAAATATTTAAAAAAATTATTGACTAAAAAAAAGAAAGAAGAAAAAAAACTAGTTCCGAGGGCAAATTTAATGTCAGCTGAAGCAATTATAACCCACAGTGATTAATCTCAGAAGTCAGACAGGCCTGAGTGGAACTCTTGCTCAGCCATGTTCCAGTTTTCTAAATTTGGCCAATTTAATTCTGACTCTGAACTTTGGTTTCATCTGCTACAAAATGAAGCCCGTCTCACAGGGAGGGTTAGTGCTGCATTCACTAAAGCGCCTCGCTCAGCGCCTGGTGGCTGCATGTACCTCAATGAGAACTTATGAAAATCACCACATCAGTATCGCCACTTACTAGAATCTTCTCCCTTTCCCTCTTAATGGTTTTTCTCTTTTAAAAAAATGCCATGTATATACATGTTTTTATTCTATTTCACTTCATCTCCTCTTAGCTCTAGAGACAAATTATAAATATGTTTTAAATTTTAAAATGAAAGAATCTGAAGCCTTTCTGAATTAAAAAGAAAGCACATGAACAATAACAGTAAGAGTGTCAGATGTTCTCAGTCCTTAACACAGATTAATTCATTCTATCTTTACTGTAAAAATTTTCTTCTCTGTAAAAACACAATAAGAGCAAATTTGCAATAATATAAATTTAATTACAAATTTTCAAAATAATTATCTGTCATTTTCTTCTTCTTTACAGAGGAAAGTTGCCTACAACCCTCCTCACTTCAAACTACACAGTACTATGCTTCTCCATACCAAAGACATTTTTTTATTTCAAAACATTTTAAAAGTGCAGTAGCTGGAGTTACCTCAGTGTTCATTAGTAGGAGATGGTTTAAGAAGAGCATTTGATGGAATATAGGCCATAACGATAATGAGTAACTAGAAAGATTATCAATGCAAGATGGAAAATGTATATGATATACTGTGCAGTTAAAAGGATAGGACAGACAAATATGTATATTATGATTGGTGTACTGTAGAATAAAAGCCCACAAAATAACACTGGAGGTGATATACAGAAATGGTAGGAGTCAGTAAATTATAGTGGAGATGTTGCAAGTCTGTCTGTTCTTTCCTCATTTTTTTCAAAAATTTTTGGGAGTCCCCAGTGCCGGCATTCAGTCTTGTATTCAATCTCATCGATTCTGCCTGCTGGTTTCTCAACCAAACATGGGGATGGCAGATTATGGAAGAGAACAAAGACTTGTTCTCCCCATAAGACCAGTGGGGAACATAATAAGCAAAGGCGACTTAAACTGGACTTAAACTGTCTCTACCTAATGCGTATTAACCCTGTGCTTTATAAACCCTGCCCTTGCTATGAGCAGGCGCCATTTTCTACCACCCTACTTTGTGCAGGACGTAGTTGGTGGCCCCAGCCGGAATAAAGGCTTCATTGGCTATTACGTGAGTGGCTTATGAGACTTTTTTTCCTGCAAATTGGGTACAACATTTGGAGGTCCCACCAAGATATAAAAAAATAATAGGTACAATGAAATGGAATTATAATGAATGCTATTTATTATTTTTCAGATTTTAATAGTATGGAATAAATTTTCTCTTCTTAGACACTTCTAAGGAAAGTAGAAGTCTCATTCCCTAACAGCTCTATTTTAAAAGAGTTTATATACAGTAACAACAGCAATAGCTAACAGTCATGGAAAACTGCTAACATTCACTAAAAATGTACAACGTGTCAAGCACTGTCCTAGATACTCTACATGTATTAACCAGTCTAATCTTCACAACTCTAGAAGTTTGGTTCTATTATTATCCTAATTTTACAAATGGGCAAACTGAGGCACAGAGAGGTTATGTAACTGCCTCAAGTCAAATAGCTAGTAAGTGACACAGTGAAGATTGAAAGCCTGGAAGTCAGGCTCCAGATGCAGTACTACCCTTAATCAAAACATGGACTATTTCTGAATTCCTTATTGTTCAAAATATGTAAGGTAAAACACAGGCAAGATACTTATTCCCCACAAGAATAACAGTGCTGGGGCTGGGATTGTGGCTTAGCAGTAGAGCGCTTGCCTAGCATGTGTGAGGGACTGGGTTTGATTCTCAGCACCACATATAAATAAATAAATAAAATAAACATCCATCAACGTCTAAAAAGATTATAAAAAAGAATAACAGTACTTAGCACATAAATTTGTTGTGAGGATTAAATAAACATAATACATGTAAAGGACATAGAAAAGTACCTGATGCATATTAAGGACTTTGTAAGTGCTTGCTTTGATTAAACTACTTTTAGTTGGGCTAGTATTTTTTGTGTGTGTGTGTGTGTGTTAGGTATTTTTAAAACTAAAAGTACATGTTTGCAAAAAGTTTACTCAGACAATACACTTGGTCTTACCTTGCCTAGGAATAGCATGAAGTCTCCCACTGTGTTGATGGCAGCCACTCGCAAAGCGTTCTCCACCAGAATGACAAAGGCGTCCTTTGCTGAGGTGCAGAAGTTGGTGCTGTTGATAGCTGTGGCTGTATAAGCATTCTGGACAAAAGAAAACATGGTATTTCATCAATAAACTGACTTTTTAAAGACATAAGCCTTGCTTGGTTAAAACACAGCTTTTAAGAGTACTTCAGAGTCAAATCCATGGCTTCAATGAGGTGCAAATTGAGACTGAGCACAAAGAAATATGAAACACTGGGGGAAAAAACCTGATGGACAGAAAGAGCTTTCCAGTTAGCTTAGTTTCAGCCCTTTTAAAAAGTTATTTATTAAAATATACACAAACCTTTCTAACATCCATTAACCTATTCCCCATCTCAGTAAATCAAACATAATTTAATCTTTCCTAGATGTCTCAGGTTCATGATTATGAATATCAGTGATACACTTAAACCATTTCAGTGATGCTTTATAAATGGCAGAAGTAAGTATGAGCACCAGATTGGTGTGTGGTTTTATCCAGAACACCCATCGCCTTCTCCTTGGTGGCTTTCCTCTATGCTCTTGCTTCTCATGGCCCTTACGGTAGACAGCTACTATAAACCTGGTACTTTATATCCTTCCCCATCCTGGGAACAGGACCCCAGACCTCATTTGAGAAAACAGCCCTTCCTGATGAGTCTAAGTGGGGTTGACTCCCTCTCCAGCTCTGGGTGTGGGTAGTCACTGATATGAGCCAGTCAGTGTGCTCTGCCCACCTGGCCAAATGTCAGGCTATCATTTCATAAGCTAGTCAGAGCCAATGAGGTAAAAGAGATGGTCCCTGGGGCTTCTGGGAAGAAAAGGGTTCCTTTAGCCTCCATAGGCATGGGTCTTCTGAAAGGGTTGGGGTATAATAGGCATAGCCATTTTGCCAATTAACAGGAAAAGCTACTGGAGGTCACAGTGCGAAACTGAGGCTGAAGTCAACATCACAGAAGTCAGAGCAGAGAATCCAGGTACTTGAACCTGATGACAGTATTTGCATCCCCCAGGAAGCTGGAAAACTAGCCAGCTTTCTGGGTATAGAAGCTAATATATTGCTGCTGCTATATTAATAATAATAATAATAATAATAATAATAATAATAATAATAATAATAAGTTGTTCCCTTGCTTAGGCTAGAATGAACTGGGCATTCTGTCTTGTAGAATACCAAGTCCCAATTGATACATTTTCATTCAATTACACTTGCTTCTGCAGCCCTTGTCTATTTGAACCACTGGTTAAAGACTCTTAATTTTTTTTGTAAGACATTCTATTTTTTGAAAACAGAATTGCATTGCTATTTTCTAAAAAATATAAAGAAGTACCACTACCTCAAATCCATCTGAGTCTTTAAGAAGGTAGAGTACATGGACTTAGTAATTAAAACTTTTGGTCCTGAGGAATTTTTGGGTTAGTGCTGACTTAAATGATTAGTATGGACAAACTTAGTTGGAAAACTGTTAGACTTGAGGGTTTATTTCCTACTGTGCTGTCAAACTTTTAACACTGAATCTTAGAAAAGTCTTTAATTTATGAGTATTCTAATTGTATGCTTGTTACTTATTATGACCCTGTATGAAGATGATGCTTCAGTTATCAAAAATTTGATTTGCCATTATATAATAAAATTCGCTGATGAAAAATAAAATACATTTCAAAGCCAAGTGAAGAGAACTGTACTGAATGGGTCACTACCTGTGGTTCTTAAACTTTTTTTCAGAAATGGCACAGTAGGAAATTATAGCATTCTTTGAGAAACACAGTATAATTGTATAAATTAGGGTAATTTACTATCAGAATGTTATTATATTACATTTCTAGGTCTTTTTATTTCAAAAGCTAATGTATAAACCATTTTTAAGAAATCATACTATCAAGCTTTTCTGTTAGCACTCATTCACTGCTTACTCCTTTATATTGCCATCTGCCAGTGCTTCTTATAGTTAAAGGATAGCAGGGACCAAACAGTTAACTACATAACTTCAGTGCTCCATATTTTTTCTAACTTGTACAAAAATTTCTTTTGAAACATTCTGCAAAATGCCTCAGTGATGTAAAAATAAACTATATTTTTGATCTTGTGTAACAGTAACCCTGCTGAAAAACGATGAAGAAGAACTGCCCTAGCCAGACCTATTCTCAAAGAACACAAAACAGTTCCCAACTCTCACTAGTTCCCTAAGTACTCACAAAAATACCCATTTACCAATTTATTCTGGAGCAGGGACGGTCAAACCACCATCTACGGGCCATATCTGGCCTGCTGGCTGCTTTTGTAAATACAGTTTTCCTGGAACATAGCCCTGCTTATTTGTTTACATGCTCTTGATGCCTGCTTTTAGGCTACAAAGGCAGATGTGAGGGACCAAGTAGCCCATAAAGCCACAGTACTGACTTTCTGGTCCTTTATAGAGAAAAATGTGCTGACCTCTATTCTGCCAAAGATCAGTATCAATCTCATTTACAGTGGGACCCACCTTCTTATCCTTTTAAAAATACAAACCACATGTGCTCATTTCAGGTTTTAATAACTTCCTCTACAACTTCCAGTCTTTTAGCATCTTCCACAGTAATTCTTTAGTTCAACAATGTAACTGACAGAGCTCTTCAATGATCAGGGATGTAACAAATACCTTATATTCCATAGGACTAATGAACCAGTTATTAATAACAGGTTTTCGGGCAGAAAAATACCCTATCGTATTTACCATTTATATTGATTATGAGATACTTCCTAATATTAAAAAGCATTATAATGTTCAGAATCAGGGGAATGAGATGACCTATTTAAATCAAACCCCAAATGAGGAACAACCCATTCTTCACTGTGCTGTTTACCCTTTCCAGTTTCACCAGGAGCCTCCTGGAAACTGGGGACAGAAGGAAGAGAAGATACAGGCACCCCCATTCTCTCTCCTCTTATCTCTGGCCAGCTGACTTCAGCAGGGGGCCCAACCCTTTCTAACTAAACTATAAAAGGTTCTGAGTTCACCTGAGAATTATTATTCTTCCTTTTGCTTTTTTCTTTCCTCTCCATCCTGCTGCATTCCATCTGCTTTTGGAACAGAAGCCTATTTATTTGTAGACAGGAAGGCAGCTGCTATAATGCCTTTTCTCCACCCCTGAGTTCCAGCATATGATACCCTCACAGGAATTTACACATGTTGGCATTGATTCTGCCAATCTGTGCAACACCTCTGTATTCCACCTAACTGAAAAAAAGTCGGTGATTATTTTGCTAGTTCTTTCACCTATTCTCAGGGCAGGAAGATGAGCTGTGTGAGATATACAAAGGTCAAGGTGACTTCTTCAGGAAGAAAAATGTGCTATAGATTACAAGCAGGACAAAGAAATTTCCCTCTGTTTCTGTACCTCCTAGTCTGAAAGGGTTTAGGCTAAGGTTCTCAAGAAGTTCTGAGTGGTTTTCCCTGATAACTGTTCTCTGAGCTTTCTGCAGACTATTTCTTGATAGTCCACCTACTTTCTCAGACAGGCTTCCTTAACCTGAGCTAAACTGCCCCGGAGGAGCATCAACTCAACATTTAGTCCACACCAAAGATCTGCTCAGGCAGGACCCAGGCTTGAGAACACCCAAATTCCAGAAGTTAGATAAAGGATGACCATCATTCAGGAATCTTTTTAAAAGGATGCATAAGCCCCAGTGACTCCTGGTAGTATTTTTGCATGACAAAGTTTGGTGGAAAAGTTATGGTTACATGGAAAAAAATTGCTAAGGCAGAGGGTCTCCATGCAGGTAATCAAGACTATTGGAAACCTGTCCCAGAGCAAAATTTCCACATTTTCACACCTTTCCTTTCTCCACTGAAGGACACAGAAATTCTCTTAAAAATACTTACATGATGACTTCTTTCAGAGGGGAAAGTTGGACAGCTGTGGTAGGGAATATAATATGGGCAACTCTATGTGTGGTTTCTTATAAGGGTGATTATAAATATTCCTTCCTTATATGGAGCCAGGGATGGAGCTATGCTATGGTCTGTACATCTGAGCTCTCCCTTAAGCTTTTCAGAAGTTGAAACCTAATCACCAAAGTGATGGCACTGGAAGATGAAGGTGAACAAATGGGATTAATGCCCTCAAAAAAGAGGCCCTAGATAGCTGTCTTGTTTCTTCCACCATTTGAGGACATAGCCAGAAGGTAGAATTTATGAACCAGGAAATTGGTCTCATAGGACACCAAATCAGCCACTGCCCTGATCTTAGAATTCTCAGTTTCTCAACCTATGAGGAACACATTTCTGTTGTTTACAAGACATTCAGTTTATGATATTTTGTTATAGTAGCCCAAATGGACTGAAATAGGGTATAACATCGAACACACCCCACAGGGTTTAATAAAGTTTTGTTCAAATTCTTAGACTTTAAAAAAAAAATACTTAGACCTTTTTAAAGGTCATGAGAATTAAAAGTATGTTGCCAAAATTATCATTTAGATATGAGGTATTCCCCCAAAAGCTCATGTGTGAGAAAATGCAAGAGTCTTCAAAGGTGAAATGATTAGATGATAACAGGTGTAACCTGATCAGTGGATTAATGCACTGATATGGATTAACTGGTGGTAACTGTAGGTTGACAGGGTGTGACTGAAGGAAGTAGGTGGGGGGGCACCTTTGGGGTTTATATTTTGTCCTTGGTGAATGGAGAAGCTCTCTCTGCTTCCCAGTTGTCATAAACTAAGCAGTGCTCCTCTACCACCCCCTTCCACCATGATGTTCTGCCTTACCTTGTGCCCAGAGCTATGGAGTCAGCTGACAATGGACTGAACCTCTGAAATTGTGAGCCAAAATTAACTTTTCTTTTCCTTTCCTAAGTTGTTCTTGTTAGGTCTTTTGGTCACAGTGATGAAAAAGCTAACTAAAATACAAACCTTAATTAAATGTTCTTTAAACCCATTACTTGTCTCAGTTTGAAACATGAAAATTTGAGAAGTTTGAATATTCTCTATGCTAAACTGTGTGTGTGTATACATAAAGGTACATATACTTACATGGAAGGCAGTGTGACATAAAGTAAAGAGCTAAGCAAACTTGGATTTGAAACTTCCTCTACCTCTGTTATGGGCCAGGCTATATAGGCAATGGACAAACAGACTCCATTTTACCCTGAGATTCCTATCATATAAGAAATGCTTTTCCCATGGGAAAGTCCCGCCTCTGTACCCATAAATAGTCACCTAGCTCAACATACTTGGCAACACAAAATAGCATTTCTTATACAATGTAAAATGGTACTCTTTGGCTTCCATTTTTCTTGGGCAATGTACCCTGTCAGAGATTGATTGTCTAGATGTTAGTAACCATTCTTTAATGTGTACAGAACTAGGGTCATTTTGACCCCCATCCCTTCTGCTTGCTTGCTGCTGTGCCAACCTAGAAAGTCCCGTGGGAAATACCAATGTACCCATTGCATTGTCTCCAAATGCCAATTCAGCTTCTGTACCTGCTTGCTTGCAGCTACATCAACCCAGATGTGGTTTTGGCCTTTAAATATCCTAAAATGCTCAGGCTTGGGGCTTTTCCTTGCAGAGACAGTTATGGGTCCTGTAGGGAGCAGGGCTGGCTGGCTAAATAAAGACTCTTCAATTTGGACAAAACTGGGACTTGGTGTGTTTTCTGAATGACCTGCCCCACAATACCACTAGATCATGTGATCTGTTACAAGATGCCTGTTTTAATTTTCTCATCTATGTGACAGAGGAAATAATGCCTGCCTCACAGAGTTGTGGAAATTGATAATGTATATAAGATATTTAGTGTGGCATCAGATGCGCAGTCTATTAAAAATCCATTCTCTGTAACTCGTGCTCTACACTATGTAGAGAAAAGCTTGATAAAATTAAGAGCTCATAAGTGAGAGAATAAATATCCTCTAATGTTGAAGGTACTATCTACAAATAGCAAAGTAAAACAAGGCCTGAGTGATCCAATGCCTAGCAGAAAACACATTATGGTTGTAACAATCTCTCTACCTAAAGTGAATTCTGTTAGACTAGATGTATCATCACCTTTGTGTCACATTATGCACCTGCAGAACAAAGAGCAGTTCACAGTTCACTCTTGTGTTTGCAAAATCTAGCACCTCTGTTATAAATAGCAAATGGTCTATCAACACTCCTCTCTACTACTATCCTGTAAATTTTCTAAAGCAGTGGCAGCGAATTGGTGGCCCCTGGATAACACATACTGTGTAGCCTTAAGATCTATTTACTCTGGTGCCTTAAAATTATCAACATTTTAATAGCAGGAGGCAAAACATAGACAACTGAAATTCTTAAAAAATTAGAAAATAAATAAATTGTCTGTAAATTCTCACATTGCCACAGTCTGTAAGACTGGTGCAGCGATTGCCTTCCTTGGAGGGAACATGAGCTCTCCATTAACCATGGTCTCCAGCGCACTCCATTGTCTTAAACCTCTGCCTGTTTCATTCATGATATTACCTCAACTAAGCCTTGCATGTGTCTGGATTTTCCCCTGCTCAAGTCTTCTGATAGGCTGCATGCAGATCTCATGCAGAAGACAGAGCAAAAGAGAGGATAGGAGGAACATGGAGGGACATTAACTCATCATTATTCATCTTCCAAAAATAAAACAGAATTCTAAATGGGAGATGCTGCACGTACAGCACGAGGCACAGAGCCCGGCACACAGCAAACACTCAATAAACGGTAGCTGGTGGATGCTCACCCAGCTGGGAAACATTTCACAGAAAGACGGTTTAAAACATTCTATGGGCAACCCATTTCTATGATCTCAACTTGTCGTGGCAGGAAGTTTTCTAATATATTGACCTCATTTTGAATGAAGCCTTTCTTATGAGCAGAGGAGACATGAAGCACTGCTGATTACCAGTCCCCACTCTGTAACACTTCATGTTCCCCAAAAGAACTACTAAGAGTTCAGAATTCTCCCTAAACCATTGCTCACGTGTTTGATTACTATTTCAATGCTTCCTTTCAAACCTCAAACATCATACCTACAATATAAAGATCCAAAATGGATAAAACTGGTACAAGAAAGATCAGCCTCATAAGACTATAGTACTAAAGTCAGTGACTAACCTTTAGCTTAGAGATATGCTAGAAACTCTAAATTTCTTTCACCTGGTTACTGACTAGCTTGACATTACGTTTCCTTCTTTCAGTATAACTGCATATCTCCTTTTGAGTTTTTTTTTAATATTTATTTATTTGCTTTAATTGTACACAATGTGTTTATTTGTAGGTGGTGCTGAGGATCGAACCTGGGCCACACACATGCTAGGCGAGCACTCTACTGCTGAGCCACCACTCCAGCCCTTGAGATTCTTATTCGTAGTTTTGCATCACCCTGTTAGAGTTTTTGAAACCAAATATTCACTAGTAAACCTCATAATTCATTCAGAAAACAAAGACCATCTATTGTGTACCAGGAATTGTGCTAGTTTCGGGAAGACAAAGAAAAGTAAGATCCCTGCCGTTAAGGAGATGAAAGTCTAAAGTGACAATAAAGAAGGAACAGACAATTCCAAATTCCTAGTATTTTCATGGGGTTGAACTGGTGCCTTGAAAGCTGTGGAGGGGCTAGGTGATGATCGAAAACTTCTTAGAGGGAGGAATGCTCAGGTATAATCATTAAAGCTCAGCAGGAGCTGGTCAGCTGTTGGAAGGAAGTCATTCCAGGCACATCTGGGAAACTGCAAAAGCAAAGGGTGCCTGGGAAAGGTGGTAGGAACTGAGCCTAGGAGGCAGGGCTTGGCCTGTCTCTCTGAGGGTAAGATAGATACGAAATGTAGCAATGATGATTTTTAGTGAATCCATCAACTTTTTGATAAGGATAACTTGGCCTCAAACCAAATTTCAAACAATAATTTTTCAGGTTGTTATGGATGTTACTAATTATTTTAAAATGAGCTTCCAAACTCTTGTACATCCATAGAGAATATTATAATCAGCAAAATATGTATCTTGCTAATGAAATGTCATATCTAAGTTCCTATATTAACCATAAAGCCCAACAAAGCAAAGTCCAGGCATGCTCAATACCAGGGCCCCAGGACTGTCATCCTTTCAGCTATCCCGGAGTGAATGGAAAGTGCAATGCTAGAGCTAAGTGGTGGGAAAGTCAATCATCAGAGGTAAATGGTGAGAAAGTCAATTTTGTCTTTGGCCTATTAGATGAGGGCATCAATACATTAGAATTGATTTTTAGGGAATGGGGAAGAGACAGAGAGAGAGACAGGGAGGGGGGGAGAGGGAAGTATTTCACTGCTAATCCTACATGCTCAAATATAGAAAAACAGAGCGTCAACATACTCTCCCAAGAACTATAAGTGTCCCATAAGTATCAGTTCCAGTCAACCTTAGAAACAGCACTTCCTTTGATAATATTTCTCTGGTGAACATCATAGTGCTTAGCAATTGGACCAAAAAAAAAAAAAAAAAAAAGGAGCAACACAGACAACACACTGGGTTTTGAATGATAGTAGATAATTGCAAAAGAGAAACAAATGTTACAATAGCTTTACACTAAACTAAAGCTTTCAAACAATGTTTAAAATAATTCAAGAAAGAGTAAAAAGATTCTTAGATTAAAATTTTAAAAGGATGTTAATTGTTAAGAGAGAAATGTCTCCTCAGAAACAAAAACTTAATGACATTTTATCCATAAATGAAATTAAGATTAATATAATAATGAATCTGGTAAGAACACAGATTAATGTAAAAAAGAACAGGATTCAAGTATGTCTGTATTTGATCAAGCCACATGTACAATATAACACCACAAAAAAACAACATCTTTCAGTTAAGTTCAATCATTTAATCTTGGGAACAGAAACAACAACCTACTTTTGAGAGTGAAAGATTTAAAATATTTTACCTGATTTAAATAATTTAGGCACTTTTCAAGACACCAAAGGCAACAAATGCAAGACTTCAGTATACATCGTGCACAAGCATTTTCCTGGACAGAGGGAAAAAATGAAAAAATAAAACAACCAAACCATCATATAGAAGACTTCAAATATTAGAAAAATAAATTTAAATAAATTTAAAAATTACAAATTAACTTCAAAGCCCCCACATCTACCCTTTTCTTCTTTAAAACAGAATGGCTGAATTGTTTTGAATCAATTCAACATTCATGTAGTTCTCATTGCATATATAATACATAAGGTATGGAAGACCAGCCAGGAACTTACAATCTACTAGGAGAAGAAAACACTAAACATAAAAGGTTAGAAACAGATTATGGTAAAAATACTAAGTGTTACAGTGGAAA
Source organism: Tamias sibiricus (assembly GCA_025594165.1). Taxonomy (NCBI): domain Eukaryota; kingdom Metazoa; phylum Chordata; class Mammalia; order Rodentia; family Sciuridae; genus Tamias; species Tamias sibiricus. Next base: position 193,173,024 of record CM046657.1, on the reverse strand, counting down.
ATGGAGAAAGACAAAGAGAGAGAGAGAGAGAGTGCGCATGCACGCGCACACACAAATATTGCATGGGAGATGGAAAGAATCAGGAAAGATTCCCAGGAAGAGGTGGCATTTCACCAAAACTATGTTGAATTGCATGCTATTTTCTCAGTTAAGGATAGGTAATTCCTTATATATTCTGGATATTAACCCATTGTCAGATGTACAGTTTGCAAATATTTTATCCTATTCTGTAGGCTGTCTCTTCATTCTATTGTGTTTCCTTTGCTGTGCAGAAGCTTGGTAGTTTGTGTAATCCCATTTGTCAATCTTTGCTTTTGGGGCCTTATCTAACAAATTCTTGCCTAGACCAATGTCATGGAGCATCTCCTGTTTCTTTCTAGTAGAGTTGATCAGTAGGTCTAGTTATTATTGGATAGGAGGACCAGCTTCTAGTGTTCTACTGCATAGCAGGGAGACCATAGTTAACAATACCACATGGAATATTTCAAAACAGCTAGAAGAGACGATTTTGGAAGTTTGTACTACAAAGACAGGATAAACATATGAGGTGACAAATATGCTAAACACATGGACAGCTTATTACACAATATATAAATGTACCAAAGGATCACACTATACCTCATCAAACAAAATTAAAAAGAAAAAACAGGACCTGTGATCCCAGTGGCTTGGGAGGCTGAGTCAGGAGAATTCCAAGTTCAAAGCCACCCTCAGTAACTTAGCAAGGCTCTAAGCAATTTAGCAAAATACTATTTCAAAAAAAATAAATAAATAAAATAAAAAAATAAACCAAGGGGCTGGGAGCTGGGTGCGGTGGTTCACACCTGTCATTCCAGTGGCTTGGGAAGCTAAGGTAGGAGGGTCATGAGTTCAAAGCCAGCTTCAGCAAAAGCAAGGCACTAAGCAACTCAGTGAGGCCCTGTCTCTAAATAAATACAGAATAAAATACAAAATAGGGCTGGGGATGTGGCTCAGTGGGCAAGTGCCCCTGAGTTCAATACCTGGTACCAAAAACAAACAAACAAACAAACCAAAAAACAGATAGGGAAAAAGATCTAAGAAGGAAGGTATGTGAGTCAACACAAGAGAAGCAAAAGATGTTCTTGATGACCAGTGATTTGATGAATTTTGCCAGAGCATACAGAGTGCATGAAGAAAAACAAGGAGGAAGAACTGGATTCCACTGTGTGAAGACTCTGAAGAAAATAGTCACACACAACTTTTAGCTTTGTTGGGTGCTTTAACTGCAGAACTGAAGTATGGCATGTGCCCATAGAAAGAACATTTTCCCCTTACCTTTCCTTTCAGCTGACTGTGAATGTACATAAGGATCATTCGTGGAATTTTGACTAATGTAATAATGAAAGATCCTTTTGCCACAGTACCCAGGTGATAACGGATAAGGCGATTCACTGATGCCAGAATGGGTGTAAATGGCAAGTTCCTTTTATCCCTATTTTAATGACCAAAAAGATAATTAAAACAAGGTCCAGACCAGGATGAAAACACAAGCATGGTTTAAAGCTCAATGCAGTGAGAAGTCAGTTCATTATTCTTATTCCAGCTTTATGACAAAATGGCAAAGTAATATTTTACTAATGTAAATGCTATGGATACATCATGTAAAATTAATGTTTCATTTCCCTACGCTAGTTTCATGTGGTTCTTACACTCTATGACTTTAAGTTAAATAAAACTGTGCTTTCAAAGCTTTTATTAATGAATACTGAAGGAGTTAATTATATAATCAGAAAATGGAATTTAAAAAGATGTTTAACATACCTCATTTTAATAGAAAACTATGCCGACTATAGCTTTAATACTCAGCTCTGGAGTCAGCAAAGGGGAGTCACAACACTTCATCTGATCCAAACAAATTACATGTCCTTTGGTGGACATTTAGATAAAGCAAAAGTACATTTGGTACTATTACACAGTTCACTTTTTTTACTAAATTATATCATGACCTGCTATTCTGATAAGCCGAGACAATTATAGAAAAGGGTAAAGAATAAAATGATAGCCTCCTACTTTCCCACCTCCCAGAATTATCAGCTATGACCCTGTCATATTCATTCCAGCTAATTTTTTTTTAAAAAGTGAAAATTGTCAGCCCCATCCCTTTTCCTCCCACCACAAATGTGCGCACTTGGATGAACCCAAGTTCTCCAAGTACAAACTCTCACCGAGTAAAATAGTATGTCACCACAGCTCCTGCCACCGTCATCTGCTGACATGCTAGAATAAATTCACTGATCCAAACCAGGCCCACCGCATGGTACCACCACATGTACTGCAGAGGCCCAGAAATTCTGTACTCCACAAAGCCTTGTTCATTCTGAACAGCACTGCCTAGGAATATGTCAAGGAAGAAAAGAGGTGACATATAAGGTATAAACCAAGAAATGTGGCTGTTAGATACAAGTTTATCTCATTTCCAACAATAGATGCCTACCCCTAATCCACAAACTTCATGATCTTACTGCTATTTCATTAAGATATAAAAGTAACAATCTCTTAAAAAGTTGTGAAATTAAACATACAATTACGCATTTTGATTTCCTCAAAGGTACCATATAAAGCTTTTCAAAGTTGTTCTATTTGAATATAGTTCTTACTTATTACATTATCTGTTATTTAGGCATGAATTTTCAAACACTTCAATGTTTTTCAGAGCTAGGACTTTTCCAATAATTATAGATCCAAATTATTAACTAAGTTTAAAAATTAAGATTATATTCTTTGTGATGAATGAAAAGAGAAGTTGCACACAAGTTTATTATCCTCACACTGCTCCTCACAATTAATTCCATGTAGGTTTAGCCTTTAATATTGAATAAAGCTACCAGCAAATCAAGAGAGTCTAACTATGAACCATATCATGTGTAGGAGTCCTAGTTCAGGATATTTCCAAACTAGGAAATCCCAAAAAACAAGTTGGCGTCTGGCACTAATTGGGCTTTTAAGCAATTCTAGAGAGGTGCTGCCCTCATTGGTTCTTTTCAGAATGGATCCAGATATCTGAGTCAGTATAGAACTCACTTCAAATCCTTGAGCATCTTAAAACTAGACTGCAATTTCATGCCTTACCTGGTCTACACCCACACTGCTAGGATACTCTAAAAATCATGAATAGGAAGATTTTTAAAAAATATTTATTTATTTGTTTTAGTTGTACACAATGCCTTTATTTTTATGTGGTGCTGAGGATTGAACCCAGGCTGCGCACATGCCAGGCAAGAGCTCTTACCGCTGAGCCACAACCTCAGCCCCGGAATTAGGTTATTGAAGAGCCAATACTACTGCTAGATCTGATGATTATTGGACCTTTAACAGCAAACTTGCAAAGAGTTATCACTCTTATGTGTGTGTGTGTGTGTGTGTGTGTGTGTGTGTGTGTGTGTCTGTCTGTCTGTCTGTCTTGCTGGGGATTGAATCCCCAGGGCCTGACACAGGCAAGGAAAGTGCTCCATCACTGAGCTACACCCCCATCTCAATCTAATGTTTTAGAATATTTGAATGCAAATTAGATTTATCTCTAAGAAGCAACGCATCTTCTTACCAGTGGTGCCAAGAAAAAGAAGTGTCATGATCCAGTATGCCCAAAACAAGACAAGAGCAAAGAAAGTCCAAAAGGGCTGGAAGACCAGCAGGGGCAGGTGAATGAAGACCTTGCCAGCCACGTGGAACAAGGCGATGGTGAGAGCAACACGTTTGCGCATAACCAGCATTATCAGGAACAAGATAACCTGAATGGGGAGAAGGGAGGGAAAGGTCCAATTACTGTTCTACAGTGGAAACAAACGGAAAGTGGTAGAAATGTTTAGTTCAACCCTGGGAGTATCATTAGCCCCAAACCTGGAAATATCATTTTCTGAATCCCAAGAATACTTTAAATTGGGATCTCTCTTGAAGTAGTAATGGTTCTCAATTGTACTAAGGTTACTAAGTATCCTTTCAAGCTAACCATAGTGTGAATATACTTTGTATACAACCAGAGATATGTAAAAATGTGCTCTATAAGTATAATATGAAATGTAATACATTCTGCTGTCATTTCTAACAACTTAGAATAAAAAATAAATAAATTTTTTAAAAAAAGAATACTATTCCCATAATGATATCTTCTAAACTATATATCCAAATACATCTCCAAATGTATCACGCTGGGGCTTAGGGCTTCAATGTATGAATTTCGAGGGAGACATAATTCAGAAGTCTTATTTCACTATCTTCTCCAAATTCTCCTCTATTGATGACTTTTTAACCCCATTTGTACTATTTCTTGGAAATTTTTTTCCTAATATGTTATTTTTCAAAATTTGTTTAAAAAATGTTAAATAAGTCTTTTGATATACATTTCATAAAGTTATTTGTATAAAATTTAAAAAAAAGAAAGCTAACCATAGGCAATTTCTCAATTTGTTAAGTCTACAAGTTCCTCCACCTTTCCCTTTACCACTCATTACCATCAAAATGGGTTTATTTGTCAGTCAGGATGAGACACTTCATTTGAATAGGTATGTTCTTGTCACTCTGAAAAAGCGTGAGAGGACAATATGCCATCACCCTAAAAGCCTGGGGGATATTTATTTAAATCTCATCTCTGTTATTGGACCAAGAGCTCCTTAAAAGTGGGGTCCCTCGGGACTGGGGTTGTGGCTCAGTGGTAAAGCGCTTGACTAGCACGTGCGTGGCCCGGGTTTGATTCTCAGCACCACATACAAATAAACGCATCGTGTACAACTAAAGCAAATAAATAAATATTAAAAAAAAAAAAGTGGGGTCCCAGCAGATTCACCCTTCACCTTCTCCCCCTCCCAATCCCTGTCCCTAGTAGCTAGCACACAGAACTGTACTTAAAGCATGATTACCAAATATCTTTTGGTACAACAGTTCTATGGTGGCTTTATTTTTTTGTTTTGGATGTTCATAAAATGCTTGGGATTGCTCCTAGAAATGGATAGATTCCCCCCGCCCCCTTCTTCAGAAAGGAGATAACAGTGAACTAAAGATATTTGTATAGATTATTTAACCACATGATAATTTAAAATTTTACTGTGTAATACCTGAGCAGTGAATCTCACATATATATGTGTGTGTATATATAAATGTATATACACTAGTTGTTAATAGACCTTTATTTTATTCATTTATTTATATGCGATATGAGAATTGAACCCAGTGCCTCATACATGCTAGGCAAATGCTTGACCACTAAGCCACAACCCCAGCCCCTCACCTATATTTTTGATACAATACACATCACTAAAAGATAGGTTTGAAAGGGGAAAAAATGGGAAAATAATTCATGAACAAGTAAATGAAGTGATATATTTCTCAAAATACTTTTATACCATTAAGAGAATTGGTTTTTAGAAAGTATATTATGACAATAATAAATATGTTCTTAGCAAGTGATAATGTAAAAATTCCAAGTGGAAATCTCTCAAAAAGCAGAGAGGATAGAGCAAAATGTTGATCAAAATAGCACTCATTAATTAAGGAAGCCTCCAGCAGACTTGAAAGCATTTTGTATACTGTGAAACAAAAGTTTCATCTAATGGAGATCAGGGTTAGGACTGCAAAGGCTAGAGGTGAGTTTCTGCTTCATTAACGATCACCTGCTATTAAAAACAGAACTGAAAGTTCTGATCCTGTACTCACGGTGAACACTGTAGCTGAAATGGCATAGATGAGGAGTGCCCGAAGATTGTCTTCAGCTATCTGAAGCTGTTCAGGAATAACAGTTTCTTTGGGAGACCTTCTTTGTTTTGCATATAGCCACCACAGTACACCTGTGCCACCTGGAGACAAAAAAACAAAAAACAAAAAACAATTGTTTCTGCAATAATGAGCACAGAAAATATGTGACATAAATCCTCAACATTCTGGACCTTTCTTGCACATCATCATGGGACTGATGCTGTGGCAAATCATTTAACAGGGAGGTATATGGCTCTCACTTTTTGCCAGCTTTAGGGAAATACCAATTATTCCATTATTGTCTTTCACATTAAGCATTTACAAATCCTTCAGTGTATCAAATAAACTACCTCCAAATATATTTATCATTGACTTTGAAGCTGATAGAGAGCCAGTTAACAGATACCTCTGAGAGGAAATGGTAACCCTGGTGCCTCATGCCGATATACAGTCATCCCAGTGATTCTGTGTCAATGTTTGTACAATGAATAAATGAAGATCAAAGGAGTAGTTCCTACCAAAGATAAAGGCAAAGACAGGAAGTATCTGACAGCAGTGGGAGTTAGAGATAAGTATTTCATCTCCAATACTGTCTGATATAGATCAGAGAACCAGACTGAAGGGGGAGGCAAGCCCAACTCTATACAAGAGAGCTGAATTATATACCATCATTCAATCCATTTAGCAGATGTTTTGAGAGCCTAAAGCACCTACTGTTCTATCTGGGGATAGAGCAGTAAATAAAACCAAGTCTCCACTCTCATTGCTCATGAGCTTATATAGCAACAGGGGGAAAAAAAAAAAAAGGAAACAAGTGAAAACACAGTATATTGAGTCTAAGGAAAAAAATTTCGTGGGAAGAATACTGCTTGGGTTGGGAGGGCACTGCAATTTTATATAACATTGGTAAGCAAGGCCTTACTGGGAAGGTGATGTCTGAGTAAGAGAACTGAAAGCCGGGGGCCGGGCGGGGGGGGTAGAACGAACAATCTATGAAACTATCTAAGAGGAAAATGTATCAGGCAAAGTTCTAGGATACTGAGGTGGGACCATGGCTTGTATAGAGAAAGGAGGAGACCACTGTGACATCCGCAGTAAGGGGGAAAGTGGTAGAGAGGTGGGCAGAGAGGTAGCAGGGAACTGGACCACCCTGAAAGGTCTAGTAGGCCCCAGTAAGGAAGGAACATTCAGTAGAGAGCAATGAGTTTAGGTTGGATAAGATAAATGTCAAGGAGATACAAAAAACTGGGCTAAGCTCCATGCATGACCTGTCCTGCATCTGGATTCACATAAATAATTAATAGGTCAAAGGGAAAACCCACGTCCTGTTGGCAAATACCAACCATGAACTTTTCTTCTGCTGAAGATATAAAAAATTCAAAACAACTAGGAGTCTGTGAAAAATATTTCTTCCCTTCTGAAATCTTACAGATACAAGAAAATTGTTAGGAAAACTATGTAACATATTCAAAAAATGGAAGAAAATGTGTTCTCTATAAAAAGAAATAAAATGTCATGGGGAAAGCTGAAGTTCAAGGAAAACAGATGAGATAATGATGACAATGGCAAGGAGGATGGGGATGTTGTTCACTATAGCCGTGGAGACATTGTTCAATAAATGCTTAAATTTGTGCTAGAAAGTGAGCTAATTCCTTTATGGTTATGACTTATTTAACCCCAACACTGTTAAGTAGTTATTATTAACTCTACCAATGATGAAACTGAACTCTAGTAAAGTTAAATAATGTGCCAAATGTCACATATGTAGGAAATGGCAGAGCTATGATTCAAAATTTAGATTTATCATAAAACCTACTCATGTAAACACAGAATTAGATACTACAGCTATAAACTGAAATGAAACCAAATGTGGTAGAGATGGAAGAACTACAATAAAACAAAACTGGAACAACAAAATTCAGATTGTCATTGTAAGAAGCTAGGGACAGAACTGAGAGCGAGGAAAACTAAGTCAGTAATGTGAAAACAAACTTGAAGACCTCTTCCTGAATATGAAAGAAAAGGACAAAAAAATTGAAATGATAATGTAGAAGACAATGGTTGAAGAATAACAACTACCTTAAGACAAAAGCCACTGAAACAAAAATGGTAATCAAATATAGAGAAGAAGAAAAATTTTCAGAGTGGAAAAGATCCTCCCCCAAAAGATTATGGACAAGCTTAAGATCCAGGATCAGACAACCATCTTTTATAAGGCTATATTAAAATCAAACAAATATGCAGGTAGATGAAGCATGCAATGAGTAAAGGAAAAAAAATTTAGACTGGTCTCTGAGTTCATCTCTGAAATAAAAGTACAGACACAATATTGTGCCTGAAGAATTTTATACCTAACACACTCAAAATTCACAGGTGAAGGAAAACACAATCTTAGAAAAGCAAGAACCGAGAAAATATATAGCCCATAGGTCCTCCACAGATAGTTTACTTGAATTCCAGTCAATATGTAGATAAACCAAAAGTTAAGAATCCAAGAATGAAGGTGTATGGAAAGAGGACCAGTAGTTCCTAAAACCAGTCCAGAAAAACTAAATTCAAATATACTTCTGAAAAATTTCGATGCAAATGTAACAATTTTTTAAAGATAAAAAATGTGAAAATAATATTTTAATTGCAATAATGACCTGAATACAAAAGCTCAGATTATTTGACAAAGCTAAAGAATGGGCATGAGCAGAGCGAGTAGGGGATACAAGGAAGAAAAGTTTATGCTAAATTTTAAAAAGGCAGGGGAAAACTCAACATGTGCCATTTCAGCCTTTAGTAATCATAGACTGCTTGATTACAGAGTATTTTTCTGAAAGCATATGTTACCAATCATAGAAGAAAAAATATAAAAATATAAAATATATCATCTAAAGCAAGGGTGAAGTTAATCAGAGAAAACACAGTCATATAGCAAAGATAGAGAAAACAAAATAAAAAAGCATAAATTTCAGTAAAACATAAAACTGATGATGAGAGCAAAACCAAAGATAGCAGTTAGGATTATAAATGTAAATGAGGGCAGATAGATATCTTTACTAAAAGTTTGAGCTTGATGTTCAGCTAAAAAGTTTTAAATAAATGATGTGTGTATGTGTGTGTGTACACATATATATCTACATATACATATGTGTGCATATACATATATACACATATATATGTACATATATACACATATATGTATGTATGTATATATATATATATATATGAGAAAGTTCTGGACTTCAAATGGTAATAATAGTGAAAAGAGGAGGGGGAATATAGTTATGAAATTCTTGAAGCAAAAAAAAAAAAAACATGCTTTAAGAAGACATGGCCTGTAAATATAAAATTTCTATTTTCTTCTTTATATTTCCATTTGCTACCATGGAATTAGTGAGGTACCATGAAAACAATAAAATAAATAACTTACCAAGTGACCCCAGTATGACCAGAATTGTTAAGATCCACACAAGTACTCTTGATATATACCTGATTATCACCATCAAAATCATGGATAGAACTGCAGGGAAGATAAATAGAGAACACACAGAATATTACTTGACAGCATAGACTATAAAGAGAAGCCTTTAATTGTTATTTTTTCCCCCAGGGAAATAATTTGTTGCTATTGACTAGTTCATGACTACAATTTAGGTAAGAAAGGAAACTGGCTGCTCTTGCATTTTGATTTTGCTACTTGTACCACTTAAATAGCATCATTTGAAACCAAAGGCACCTAACTGTGTGGGTTTATAAACTACAGAAAAGAATACATGCAAATGCAATTGGTGACTCAAAAACAGCACAAGACTGTTGTGGACTCACCAGGAGGAAAACATCAGACATGCAGACATACATGCCAGCACACAAAGTGTAGAGAATGACATGTCATGTTGGTGACAAGAAAAATTATCACATGTAGACAGAGATCAGTTAAATTAGTGCTATACTGCCTTGAGTGATGTGTGCATCACAGACCAACTTCTCTGATGGTCGGTCAACACTAGATGGCATTTCATCTTGATCTGGCATTTTATCTTTAACTCCAGAACTCCAAGGGAGAGTATGACCCTATAGGATAATATCTTGAAGCCTACTGAGACCAGAATCCCGCTGACCTCATTTCTCAACTGATTAAAAAGCCTGTCCTCAAAAATAAGCAAAGTTTAGTTTGAGTTACTTAGCCAATCCTTTTATCCATCCCAAACTTCCAATGTGCTAAAATCATTGGTAGAATTCTCAAAACAGAAAGGGATGATTTAACCCTTGCAAAGGAAATATATTTCTGAAATAATAATTTGTATGTCTTTAATGATCTAATAATCTACAAACAAGCAAAGGTATTTTGGGTTTATATTATGTTCTCAAATCTCAAAAGATAATCATTCTAATAAAAATGGAGTTCTAATGGCTTCACAAAATTATTGTCACTATTTTTAAGGTTTGGATCTTACTTTTGGTTTTATGAATTCAGCTGTTTTAGAAACCAAATAGTTTTTACACAAAGTTAGACTAATTATCAAGCTTCTTTGGGCCATTTGCAAAGCCAAATAAATGGTTAGGATCTCTGTCTAGGAATATTATTAAGGTACTCACTTTTGTAATAAATGTACAGGAACGAAAAACAGATGGGAGCCCTTCAATATCACAGAATTAGATTTTCATATGGACAGCATTATTTCAATTGAGTCAAGTACTACCTAAGCAAAAAGAAAAACTCTCTAATGACAGGGAAGATGGAAATACAGCTTGTATCTTCTCAGTGACTATTGCTATTAACAGGCATCAATACTAATTTTACTTACATAATGAAACGGTTCCTACCAGCTACTTCTCTCAATCATGAAGGCCTATAAACTTCAATATGCCCTTATATAGTTCTAGTCTAATATAGTGCGTTTTCACCTTGAAAATGAAATTTTTATTTAATTATATTATCTATTTATTGACTAGAAACTCAGTGGCTAACAAGTGGAGATTTCCTAGTTTTTCCAGCAATATAATGATACTATGAGCTGTAGCAATGAAAAGAAAATCACATACTTCAAAAGTAAGAAATATATATTCTTAGATGGAAATATATAAGAGAACAGGTGGCCTCTTTATAAATAAATAGACCTTTTAGAATCATAACCAAAAACATAGGGTTGTTGATTCATTAAAAGAAGCCTCCTGCTATCATATTAAAGGTAGTCATAGACTTAATCACCGAAGTTTGGGAAAATACATTTTCCCCAAGGAAAGAAAAAAGAAGGGAAATAAGTTTCAGATATATATATATATATGTATACATAATTTTATGTACATGTTTATAAATATATATAATCTGAAACAATTATTTTGGCTATGGGAAGTTAAACAGTTTACAAGTATCCCCAGTTGTATTCATATTTTGGCTAAAAGAACAGTCTTCTACTGCAGTACTATGCAATAGCTAATAATGAGAAAAACAATTACCTAGTGATAACAAGCAAAGTCCCAATATAATTTCTTTGCTGGTCATTACTCCACTAATCAGCCTGTGTAAGACACTATTGTCACTGACAAAGGTGATCAGGGCCTCTGCAAACTTGGCATAGCAGGAAATGTTCACAGGAGCACAGCGATGGAAGAATGGAATAGGTGCACTGGTGACACAAGAAAAAAAAATCAGAAAAAAAATTACTCCTACTTAATATAAATGCCACATCAAACACACAAATGAAAGGTGAATATGGCTGCAATACACTCCACCCTCCACACATCATTATGGGTGCTAAGAGCTATGTGCTTAATGCTATGAAGATGACTGTTATGGGTAGTGAAGCAATCTTACCACAAGCCTTATCAAAGAGGGTGGAGTGCATGTTCCAACAGAAGACATTACCCTCCCCTTCTGAAAAGAAATGCACACATACACATACACACACAGAGCTACCAGAAGCAAAACCACTTAGAACTCCTCATCTACCAGTCAAGAGGCAGATGACAAAGCTTACAGACATATATTTCATTGAACTGAAAATGAATTTTGGGCATAAGCAATTTAAAAGTAAAAAACACACACACATGCTTGTACTGGAAATGTGCCACCATTAATAGACTGTTTTCTCTAACAAAAGAGCAACATAAAATTTCAGATTAAAAAAAGTGTTCAGGGCACAAACTCAGTAACTCTTTTTCTTTTAAATATATTTTTTATAACTTTATTTTTGTTTATTTACTTTTTATGTGGTGCTGAGGATCAAACCCAGTGTCTCACCCATGCTAAGCAAGCGCTCTACCGCTGAGCTACAGCCCCAGCCCCCTTAGTAATTCTTATATAAAAAAAGCCATGCCAACACATCAATGTTCAGCATAATAGCATAATACACAGCTACTTAAAACAATAACCGTGAGAGCTAATGTATAGAAATGCTTATATGTAATATACAAAAGGGAAATTATATCTAATGTGTCAGTGACATTAGTCCATAAAAGATTATAAATTTAATAAGAATGGGATCAGAAAAAGAATATTTTAGTGAAAAATATCTGACACATCTGGAATTCTGTACCATTTTATTTTCTTTTTATATATTACTAATAATTCAAGATTATATGTGTTCAAAAATGGGGAAATAACCAATTATTTAATCAGTTAACATTTAATCCAAGCTTTGACTTGAAATAACTGTGCATAAGCTGTGACATAAATCTGGTTTGTAATAACATGGTTTTGCTTCAACTTCTGAGAGGACAATACACATCTAATCAGTGAGAGAATTTTAAACAAAGGACTATAGATACACCTTCATTGTGACTTGTAAAGATTCTAACAGAGCCCATACATGTGTCTGAGCAGATATGCATTTGTGGGTGAATTAAGTTAAAATTTAGCCATAATTAACATGAAACCACAGTTTTTGAATTGCTCATAGAACTAGCCCTGGCAGGTCTGACATCAGAATTTTTATTAGAATGATGTAACTGTGTTCTCATTCTTGGTTGGCACTGTATTTGGGTCCATTAGGGGATATGATTACATGGTTGGATATCAAATTCCAAGGTTTCTAATCTCAGCTAAACAACTTTGTCTGACCTGAAACAAAACATTTTCTTTCCGTCCTCAAAAAAAAATTTCTTTTAAATAATATGAAAATGACTACCCATCAGTTTTCCTTAAATGTCAGTAAATGAGCACCAATGGTAATAAGAATAAGCAATCACTTCTATGCTGTTATACTCATGAAACAAAATAACCGAAAGATCTAGCCTTACTTTAGTTATGCTTCAGTAAAATGCATCCAAAATTGATGATGTAACAATATGATTTTTTCAGTTATTATCTCATGTCCTTGGCTGTGGATTTGTGAATAGCTTCAAAATGGTGTTAGTGAAAGTTAATGCCAAAGATTTGGCATTTTATTAGAAACTGCAGGAAACCAGACCATTCTCAATTACAGGCAGGTATGTCATTGTTTTTTGATCAAAAGTTGTTTTGCTGATGATGTAAAAATATATTAAATTAGAAGAATCAAAAAAGATCATAAATTGCTCAGTGGATGGAGGCTGATTTGGGGTAGAAGTCTTTACTAACAACTTTGTTGTAACACAACTTTCTTTTCTGATGTTGTCTCTGCAAAGTTAACATCTTTAAGAACTTTTCTAACCTTATTTTTAATTAAAGCCTCTTTCTCTCTCTCTCTCTTCAAAACTAAAATCCTCTCTGCTCTGTAATTATCTACATCTTTATCTGTCTGTATTACCCTATCATCTCTGATGAAGCCTCTGCTTCATTCACTTGCCTCCAACCCCAAATATAAAATGTGTCTACCTTAAGGATACTGCTGTCTATTTCTTGTTGACAATGCCCATTAATTTTCTTGGTCCTACTCACTCATTTCCTCTTTCCTGTCAGATAACTGTAAAAGCCCACATTCTCCTAACACTGCAAAGCTGCGTGTTACTCCATTTCTTCTTCATTTTGTCCATCTGCTTGCCAAAAAGGTAGGAGTAAGGACTCTGTAAGTCTCTTCAGATCACCACCACCACCATCAAAAAGCCCACCTACAAATCAATGACTCTAAAAGTATATAGGAACAGCAGGCCAGTGTATTCTGCTTTTCAAACTCAGGACGAGGTCCTTGATTTGAAAGGGAAGGACTGTATTCTCAAAATTCTAATCCTTTTCATTTAAGAGGAAATGATGAGTAACATCTGCCCTGAACTTACTCTTCTAAGTCATTTTTAAAATGTATGTAAACTCTTGACCTTTTAGGAGAAGTGCTTTTATAAATATCCTTCAAAGAATTGGGGCAAAAGGGCAAAATAACAACAATCTTTGACCCTACAATCAATTCAATCTGTCAGTTAAAAAGGAAAAAGAAAAAAGAAAAAAAAAAAAAAAAAAGGATGGCTCTAAGTTTGAAGGGATAAAAATTAGCACAAGCTGATTAACTGCTTTGTTTAGTTTATAGTCAAAATCTGCTTTTAGTTCTAACGAATAACAGAAATTGAAGGTAAATAAAAGTGAAAAGAATATATAAACACATTATTCAAAAATAAAATTAAATGCTTAGCTAAAAAGCAGTAGATTCCCTTGTTTGTCATTCTTTTTCTCACTTCTTCCCCAAACAGAAACAACTCTACCAGCCATGGGATTCTGAAACTAGAATTTTTTTCTTTTCTTCTTCTTCTTCTTCTTTTTTTTTTCTCTTTCCTGTGCTGGCAATTTAACCCAGGGCTTTATATATGCTAAGCATGTGCTCTACCACTGAACTACACCCTCAGCCCCTGGAATTATTTTCTTATTAAAAAAAAAAAAAAGTGAGTACTCATGGCATTAGAATGTTTCTGTTATATTTTAACATTTAAATCCCATTTGATTTAATGAATTTAAGATGAATTAGCTCATATCATGGACCTCTGAGGAAATAATACTGCTGAGAACTTAGTGCATGAGATCATTTCTACTTTAGTGTCTAACCTAAATTACACATTCTGTGCTTCTTAATTAAGAAGAAAAGCATAAAGTATTCTATTTACAGTAAGTTTTTCTACCTTTCATAGCCACACACTTTTGAATGTTTAAGAAGTCAATGTAGTCCCATTAGGAGCTGATGTTGTTTCACATTATTGAAACATTAGTCAACAAGAACAAAATGAATTCATAATGAATCTCTTAAAGATTTTTTAAAAATTAACCACTTATGGGTAAATTATATCTTACATTGGCAAATATACCATCCATTTGCCTTTAAGTCCAGATCATCACAAATAATAAGCTCCCTAAAGTATAAGGACAAAGAGTATCTACTATCTCTTGTCCATATGCTTCACAAAAGAAGGTAGGAGTTGTACCTCATATAATTATTTTAGAATCTCAGGCTAAAAATAAACAACTACCCATGATGTTTAGCTAAAAGTTTTATTTAAGAAATAATACCAATAAAGGGTTCCATTAAGATCCCTATAGAATACAAAAGGCAGGAAGTAAATAAGTCAAGAAGATAAGAATTTAATGGCAATAAACAGTGGTTTTCATACATTTCTATTTTGTTTGTTTTTCGCCCTTCCTTTACTCCTGTACTCCTTAAAAAATTAAAAAAACACTAAACTGTGGTATAGACTCTACAAGATCCTGAATTTAAACTCTGATTCACAGCAACAACAACAAAAAAGTGGCCTTGGCCTCATCTTCCATCTCCTTATCTATAAATTAGGGGCAGTATCTGTAAAGGCTTTTGTGAGGGTTAAATTAAAAATGCATGTGAAAGAATATTGACTGGCACACAGTAGATGATTTGTAAATATTAATTTACTCTTGAATCTTCCACTTCAAAATATGAAAAAACAACATTTTTTTCTTGAGTGTCAATTTCTCACCTCCATATCATATTATGAATTCCCTAGTACCTCGTAAACTTTCTGGCATGTGTAGAATGGGGTAGTGTCTCTAGTTTTTTATTTATTTATTTTTATTAAAACAAATTTATCTTGTTCTCACATCTTTTCACTTTGTTTACCAAATGCTAAATAACTCTGATATTTACAAGTTTCTATTTGTCTTCCTTCTATTTTACTTTCCAACAAGCTTAGTTCAGACAAAGGTGCTAAGATACTTAGACTGGGAGATAGTATACTAAGTAAAACATAAGGATCTTTGAACACAGTGTAGAGTGAGTTTGCAGTTAGTACAGGTTCAGCATTTTGTCTTAGATTAGTGAGGTACATAATGACCCTGTTAGAAGCCAGGTCCGTCCACCTATAAACTTAGCGCATCTGATACCATCCTCTGCCTTCTAGTAAATGTCTAGAGGATACTGTGAGATGTGTGTATGTAGTCAGGACTGGGACACCCAAGGTAACCAGGAACAGTCAGTGCTCAACACAGGGGAGAAGGACGTCCAAGTTGGGGGTAGGATTTGCAGTATGAGCCCAGCTACCCAACCCAGCCCTCCCACAATTACACAGAAGCAGAGCAACCTTCTTTCCACACCCAGGCTTTCTGATTATTCTACCTCAGTATGTTTTGGCCTTGAAAGAAAGACTCTACTCAAAGTATAGATATAAAACAAACTATGGCAGTTTGGTAGATAAGTATATAGGGCTTTTTTTTGTTTTTGTATCAATAAAAATTCTCCAATAAATCTATTTAAAGGACCTCCTTTGTTTCACTGTTGCAGCCTCCCTCATATCCTTAATTTTCATGAGTTCAACCTCCTTACCTGACACTTTAAGGCTATAATTTTTAGGTTCCTTTTACTGAGTATCTTTTAAAATAGTCCCTTTACTTTTATATCTATGGGCTATAAATTTTGATTTTCAACAGCAACTTCACAAGACTAAAAGAGATAGAAATCAATTTCACTGATATATCCCTTTTCTACTAACAGAAAATTTCAAATTCAAGTTAATAAAGCACAAGTTATAGCCATAAATATTCCTAAAAAATGTAGACATGATCTGCTTTCATGTTTCAAATCTCAAAAATTTTTACCCAATTGCTCCCTATAATATATTAAGATATAATAGAAGTGGCTTAGAGTCAGTTTTCCTGGAGAAGGTCTCTCATGCCATTCTGTCAGCAGTTTACACTATGGTTCTCAACACCAGACATACTCGCAAGTGTTCACGATGTGTATATATACATACACGTATATACCTCCATAAACATACATACATAATTCTGGGAATATAGTCTACATTGCTTGAGAATTTATTTTTTTTTAAATCTATTTTAATTTAAAAATTCACTTTCATTTCATCTACTGTGAGATCACAGTTATATCCATCACATGTGGCAGGTAATAATAATAATTATAAACGTAATAATAAACGTTTGTTGAATAAGACATGGCAAACAGCCTCATACAGAGAACATACCTAAAGGATATAACTTCAAACAATGTATGGAGAATAGTCACCGGCATGCTTTTTAAATTTACAGAGTAAATTAAAAAGCAATCCCAGGAAGTAATACTAGGATTAACCTCGAGGGATCTCTGGAGACTGTGAGGCTTGGTTTCTAAGTCTGTTGCAGATTTGATAATGACTCAGCAGTTTTGTGCACTTGAAAATTATGGTATGAAAATTTTTTAAAAAGTAAGGTTCTAGAGAAATTTAAAATAACAGAACAAGAAAAGTTGTTTGGGTGTGCATTTTTCTAAAGATAAAAAAAATACATGTTGTTATGTCTTTTTCCTACTTCTGAAATTTTGTTGTAAAAGTACTGGACCTAGGAACAAGTTATCATCAAAGTGACTCCTTTCTCAGAATAACACATACAATGTGAAATTTACCTACAAAAACGAGTCACAAGTTAACAACTTTGCAATAACATTTACCTCGCTGGAACTGGAAGTTTGGGGCAAAGAACAGAAGATTTTGAAGATGTAGTATATTCAGAAGGCTTTAGGTTGTAGCTACATAGTGCTGAGCCTGTTGAAAGAAAAGTTACATGTTAACTGGTAGAACAGAATCTAGACAAATTATCTTCTGATTCCCTTTAATTTTAATGTTAATACTAATACAACTTTCAAACATTATAGAATTCATAAGCATGTGATATGATCTATATCATTAGCCTTCAATCATTTAAAACTCTTATTACTGATAATGTAATTAATTGTACAAATTTTAATTAATATTAAAGATAATAACAGTAAGTACTAGAACTACTTTATTGAGTATCTACCCCATGTCAGGTTCTATGCAAGATGACATACGTGTATACATCATTACTGTAACTTTTTAAGGCAGGCATTGTTAAGCCTACTTAGAGGAGGAAATAGAAGCTAGGACATAAGGTAAATAACCTGCCCAAGAACACAGAGCTAGTAAGTGACAGAGTTGGGATTAAACACCACATCTCTTTGATGACGCTCAACTGCACACATTCTTTCTTCCTATGCTTTCCACTACTACATAATTAAAATTACTGCATAAAGCACATGCATTCAGATAATGCATTACTTTTTCTTATTTAAAAAGCAGAAAATACTCCTAACTGTAAATAAACTCAACAATTGATAAAACTGATAA
Source organism: Tamias sibiricus (assembly GCA_025594165.1). NCBI lineage: Eukaryota > Metazoa > Chordata > Mammalia > Rodentia > Sciuridae > Tamias > Tamias sibiricus. The sequence continues at coordinate 193,154,826 of CM046657.1, read as the reverse complement.
ATTTATAAGCAATCCATAGTTTTCAGAGAGTTTAAGATAACTTAAATCCAACCGTAGATTGGTTAAACAAAGAACCATATTTTTTTTTGATTATTTGGCTAATACATATCTAAGCAGTACTGAAAATTCAGATGGATACAGTCCAGCAGATCTAGCATGCATTATTTTACTGACCTGCTAGTTCTATAATTAAGTGACTAGGATCCTGGAAGGGTCATTGCATAATAGGTGTTGGTAGGTGAGGAGATTTACATTCCAGCCTTAAAGATGCCAATGATCTACTGCATTCTATCACAAAACAGGTTATATCTGATTAACTGGAGTTTCTATCAGATTTCTAATTTGAACTAATACCTTATTATTAAATACAAACAAATAACTTTGGACTCACATTATAGCAATAATGGACTTTATTATACTGTATACCACCATGGAAAACACTTAAAATATAATGTGAGGCAAATGCAGCAGACTTGTCTCTGAATTAATGGAAAAGGCATACAAGCATGAGAAGGAAATGGAAGGAAAGACAGAAAATGAACATAGCTTGGTATGCTGGGACAAAGTTGGGAGTGAGTTTATTTCAGTTATTTCTTGTCTGACCAATGAAAATAATTTTCAAAAAGTCATAAATCACCATTTAATTCAGCAATGCTGCCTCAAATGAGCAAAACACCTAAGTGTTTAACTATGTGGGCCATAATAGTACATTTACACAAATATAGGTAGCTTATATTTTATACAAATATAATCCAATTTGACAATGCAATACACACACACACACACACACACACACACACACACACATTTATTTATTTTTACATATATACTGGGGATTGAACTCTGGGGTCCCTTACCACTGAGCCAGGCCCCAGTCCTTTTATTTTTGGACAGGGGCTCACTAAGTTGCTGAGGTTGGCTTGAACTTGCAACCCTCCTATGTCAGACTTCCTGAGCCCTTGTTATAGGTATGTATCACCATGCCAAGCCACAAAAGTATTTTTAGAGTGATACTTGAAAGTTAAATAGCACTGCTCTTCACACATTTTTGGCTTTTGATAAGATTCTATAAAAGACTAGTTTTAAATTTTTTATTTTTTACTGTTCTTTTTCATTTTAATGACTTTTTTTTTTTTTTTTAAAGTTAAGCACATGAACTGGGAATGTGCCTTGGTAGCACAGCATATGCCTAACATACTTGAGGCCCTAGATTCTATTCCTAGCACCATGAGAGAGAGGAAGGAAAGAGAAGAAAGGAAGGAAAAAGAAGGAAAGGGGAGGAAGAAAAAAGGAAAAGAAAAACATTAAGGATGAAAATTGTTTTTAAATATTTAATCCTTCTGGGCTGGGGTTGTGGCTCAGTGGTAGAGCGCTTGCCTAGAACATGTGAGGCCCTGGGTTCGATCATCAGCAACACATACAAAAATAAATAAAATAAAATTATAAAAAAATTTAACTCTTCTGAAAGTATTTTCTCAGGTTTGAAGATAATGCCACTAGATTTTATTTATAGTGACTTTAGAAAAACATGACAGCAAAGGCAAGCAAACACTTTAGATTAATCCTAAAATAGCTGTGAGTTCTATTTTAGAATTGCTTATGAAAAAATAGCAACCATGCCAATAACTGCAGAGCACTCAATGTGACTGTCAACTTCTTGATCTGAATTGTCAACTTATTTCTTTCAGAGTCCAAGATGGAATCAATTTGCACAGTATAAAAGGCACTAACTAAAGCACTTTGTTGTCAGTGCTGCTAAATACACTGCTTCATCTGAATTCAGGGAACACAGTTTCTATCCCCACCCTTTTTCATTTAGAAAAGAGGTCAGCAGGTGCAACAGAGTTCAATTTTATAAATACTTTCCCAGGATAATACTCAATAAAAGGATAATAGCCTTATCTCTGATGGTCTTCTGGGACACAGGCCAGTACTAAGCAGATCCTGTACTAAATAGGTTTAAGGAAAAAGATCTTTATAATGTGTTGGTAGTAACAACCATAAGAATCATTTTGCTGTTTTCCTGCTCAAACAGTTGATGAACAGAGGAGGAAGAACATTAAAATGGTAATGACAAATATTTTATAATTGTTTTTCTTTTTACGTTTATCAGCTAATGCATTTTCAGTGAACATTTTAAAGGTAGTATCATTTACTTTTTTATAGTGCAAGTATAAAGAACACTTAGCACAAGAGATTTGGCTATAAAAAGTAAGACAAAGTTTTCCTTCAGATGCAAAAGTTAAGTAAAAATCATACTTGAGTAATGAAAAAATAAAAAACTAAAAAACAAAGGCTTATCTAAAGCACACCATACGCAGTCCAGGCAATATAGCCAATGTTATTCAAAGGCTATCAAAATGAGCGATCTTAGGAACCCAACTTGGGTATACAAATATTTATCATGGCAAACGGTTGCTAGGATCTTCAGAATATTTAAATACTACAATTTTTCAAATGACTTATAACATTTAATTACTTATTCTCCAGCTCAATATCAATTTTATCAACTCTCCTAAAAGGTACATTTTTATCACTATACTCCAAAACTTACAGATACAGAGAAAAAAAAAAAGTAATATTTTCACAGCCTTACAAGCAATCCCTGGCATATTTAGAAATAGAATTCTTTACTCTTAGGTCTCTATGCTTCTTTTGTGTCATTCTTTTTTTTTTTTTTTTTTTTTTTTAATGGTACCAGGGATTGAACTCAGGGGCACTCACCCACTGGGCCATATCCCCAGCCCTTTTTTGTATTTTATTTGGAGACAGGGTCTCACTGAGTTGCTAAGTGCCTCACCGAGTTGCTAAGTGCCTCACCATTGCAGAGGCTGGCTTTGAACTCGCGATCCTCCTGCCTCAGCCTCCCAAAGTGCTGGGATTACAGGCATGTGCCACCGCACCCAGCTTGTGTCATTCTTAATAATCAAAATCAAACAAATATTAAGTAAGTTCTTGGGAAAACAAACAACAAAAACATGTTCCACAGATAATTCAAAAACAATATGTTTGAAAAAAAATTACTTTCATCACTTACTTTCCTCCTGTATATTTTCTATCCTGGTTAATGGTTTGAAATCCCCAAGGTGAAATTTGCAAGTCACATGTCCTCTTCTTTACCTATCACCTTCCCATGCTATTCAAGGTGTTCAAGATACCAAGTCCTGTCAATCAGACCTTCCTATATAATCTCAGATCTTCTCGATCAGAGATCAGAGAAGGTCAGTTTAAATTCTCTCCCAAAAGGGTTTCTAATCTCCCTCTGCACATGACCTTCAGAATTGTCTTTAAAAATTGCAGATCCCTTCTATGATAGCCCTATCCTCAGGATAAGGTCCACATTCCTTGGATTCAAGGCCTCCTAAATAAAGCAGGATTCTAACTAAAACTCCAGCCTCACCTCAACACAATGAGTTACTTATAATCAGTTCTTTATATATCAGGCTTCCCCATCTTTTAACATGCTGTTCCTTCAGCTTGTTCTGTCCTTCTCAGAACAGCATCTGAGTGAGTGCTGAAGTTTGAGCAGAACTTCTACAAAGTACTCATGACCCACCCAACAAAGCTATTTGCCACTTAGCTCTATTATAAAACATATTATTTTGCACTTTGTTTTTGTTTACCTATCATCTCCATTTTTAGAGTATGCTCTTTGAGAACTGAGACCTGGTGCTTTTGAAATATCTGTGATCCCATCTACTGGTACATAAGTAACACTCCAAAGCCTTCTATTTAATAAAAACATACATCCTGATTGGAGGAAAAAATTAAACAACTGTTATAAGTCTCCTATATTTTGGTGTCACATGTTATATTTAATTTCATATGCTTTTCACTGTTCAAAAAATATACTATCCAAAAAGGTTTCATAACTTTGCTATTATGACATTTTGTGCTCGACAATGCTTGGTTATAGGGGTCCTATGCATTAATTCAGTCAGCAAATATGTAAACCTCGTACATGTGTGTCACCAGTGTTTGATAGGTCTCTACCCACTAGATTGCCCTTGCCCAGTTCTGACAACCAAAAATCTCTCTAAACATTGCCAAATGTCCTTGGGCAGGTAGAGGCACTCTTAGTTGTGAACCAATGGTTTAAACACCAAATTATTTGAAATAATGACATATGACCAAGAGCTGATGTATTGGGGGCTATATTTTGGGCCATAAAATCATGTTTAATTTGCTATCACAAATGTATAACACATTAAAATTAGGAAAAAGATATAGACCTTAAGATATGATGGAGACATTTTCAATGAGTAGAAAAACATCTCAATACAGATCAGTTTTCATTATGAAAAACAAATTCTATTGCTTTGTGATGTCCAGTGAATTTAATCTCTCATCCTTTAATTAGAAAACTATATATTTACATGCTGGAAGAAGAACAGGAGACACTTTTCCTAATTTCAATTTCTGGTAACCCCAAAAATCTAGACATATTTGTAATTTCCAAGAAGTGCCATCTATTAGCTAGCTGAGGTATGACATCACCTGTTAACCATGAGTGCACATCCTAGGCACACAATAAATATTTGCTAAGTAAATTAATTTTAAGCATCTATGTGTAAGACTTCTGCTAGGTATTGTGGAGGACAAGGAAAGTTTGACTTTACTATACTTCAAGCTCCTTAAATGTGGTACTATACCTTGTATCTTTGGCATCTTTAATGGATACTAATTGTTGGAGGAAGGAATCAGTTTAAATTATATTATCAAATGTAAGTCTCCCCTCCTCCCACCCAGCTTTCTTTGACCTGGAGGAAATTAAATCAATTGCTACAAATGTTCATTTATAAATGTTTTTAAGTCCAACCTTTTGATTGACTGTGCCAGAAAGAATCCATACTAACTCTGTGGTTTAAGTTATAGTGTTATTGACTGGTAAGAAAAAGGGCAATATACTGATCTTCTACTGATATTGACTCTAAGCCTAAGGACTGAATGATAACCGAAAGTCTTACTAGTTTTCACTAAAAATAGCAATTTTTATCTGAATGGATTATATAATTTGTCAAAGTTTTAAATGGCAAAAGCAATGATCATTAAGAAAGCACCAAACTGCATAGCCATACTCAAAATGTGAACATGGGCTGTATGCTGTGGTGCACACCTGTAATCTCAGTGACCCAGGAGGCTGAGGTAGGAGGATCATAAGTTCCAAGGAGCCTCGGTGACTTAGCGAGGCCCTAAGCAACACAGTGAGACCCTGTCTCTACATAAAATATTATAAAGGGATGGGGATATGCTTAGTTCCTGGGTTTAATGCCTGGTACTAAAACAAACAAACAAACAAACAAACAAACAAACAAAAAAGCCAAAAACCAAAAAGTGAACATGGTCCAAAGGGCAGTTCATAAACTGCTCAGAATTCTACAAAACACAGTATATTTAAGAAGTACTCTCAAATGGTACTGCTTTTTCACTCACTATAAATGGGATGCAAACAGAAGGAAAATAAGATGTCTGCCACAGTTAACCATTGTGTTGGGAAGACAAAATATATATTATAAAACAGTCTGGCAAGAGTAATGGAAAAGATAATAAGAATCTCATGAGAAGTATCTGAACCAACTGAGAACATGCAGGTATGTGCATTTATTTCTAAATCACTGGTTAGTATTTAGATAGAAAGTGGAAAAGAACAAAACAACAAGCAAAGCATCTGGCACATTGCATGGCACATAGTAGACACTAATAAATGACAAATTGAAACAAAACTGAGGGCTTAAATTATCTAAGACTCAGATGCCCATTCAGAATAATGGGGATGATGGTGAATTATCGGCCAGAGGTGGTGGGCCTAAACCCGAATTAGAGAGAGGAGAAAGAAAGAATTTCCAGAACATGCACCATCTCCCCTTCCTTCACCACCTGTCACAGCATGGTTGGGTTGAGACGAAAATTAGATATTAAGCCAAAGTCAGCTTCAGGAGGGGGATTCATTTTCCCACCTATAATGTATGCATTATTTGAGTTTTCAAAATTAATGATTAAATAAAGGAGAAAATAAAACTGTTCATTAGAAACTAGAGGGAAAGAAAGTGAGAGTGAGATGGCATCATGCCCTCCTGAAAATAAGAACTCAGATGGGAGCTCTTACCAGATGGTTTGAATTTTCTCTATAGGGCATTAGGTTAGGAAAGAGGATGAACAAGAGGGCTTAAGGGAAGAAAAGGTAAGAATAATCACTTGGAGAGTGTGTGTAAGAGAGATAAATGAGTGAATAAGATGAATTATTTAGAGATGAATAAAAAAGAACTGATTTCACAGCAATTCTGGTTAGATTGAAGCTGAACAATTTACCTGCTGGTGGCAATTCACATGGATACAGAATTGAGGACAAAACATGTTGAGAGAATGAGAGATTATTAAGTGGCAATAGAGATAAATAGGGAAATCTAGTCTATCATTTTTTTTTCAAAAAACATTTATGGATATCTACATTGTGAGCTCCTATATGGGGGCCTGGATATTCAGAGATAAATACAGCATGATGATCCTGCCCCCTGAAAATTTATACATGACTGCAGGAAGATGATAAAGAAATGAAAGAAATTTGATACTGAGTCCTTATGGTACTTGACAACTTTAATTTTTTAGTGAACATTTTAAAATTATTTTCTTTTCTAGCATCATGTTTGTTATTCATGTCATATATGAATTATGAACTGGAAAATGTATATTTGTAGACTCCCACCCAACTCACAGTCTAGACTGTATCTTTATATTCATCTATGTTCTCCTGCCTGCTTTCAAAGCTCTTTGTAGATGGTAACATCTCCACAAAACTTATCTAATTTCCAGCTATTTCTTCTGAACTCTATTCTAGTCAGACACACTTGACAAAGGCTTTCCATAAACTCTATCCAAGAAACAATTCCACTTTCTTGTCAAAGAAACAAAGATTTGAGGGAACATTTTACTTGCCTAACAAATGTATTTCTTTTAAATATTGCTATAGGACCCAAGAGCTTCCCCTTATAAAATTTTCAATAATTTCTAAAGATAATAAAAGTTCATGTGAATGGATGTTGGTAAGTGCTAAAAAGTACTCTGAAATGTTGTCATGGAAACTTAAAATTCTTTGAAAAGGATTTATATTTGTATTTTCATTGTGGTAAGAAAGAAACGTATTATTTTACTCTGAATTTTAAAATCAGGTTTAGAATTAGCATATAAAAAGTTTCGACCTCACCCAGTATCCATTTTTTTTTAAATTATGGTAAAATACAAATAACATAAAATTTGCTGTCTTAACCATTTGCAATTGTACAGTTTAGTACATTACATACATTTACATTGTTGTGCAACTCAACCTAACACTCAGTGACTTCCTACTCTACCCTCCCCACAGGTCCCGGCAACTGCCATCCTACTTTCTGTCTCTATGAATTTGGCTATTCTAGGGCCCTCATAATTGTGGAATCTTACAGTATTTGTCCTTTTGTGAATGACTTGTTTCCCTTAGCATAATATCCTTAAGTTTCATCCATGTTGCAGCATATGACTGGGTTCTCTTCATTTTTAAGGCGAAATAATATTTAATTGTATGTGCACACCACATTTTCTTTATTTATCTGCGGACATTTAGGCTGCTTCCACCTCGTGGCTGTTTTTAAATAATACTGTAATGAACATACATGTGCACATATTTCTTAAGGATGCTGTTTTTTATTCTTCTGTATATATACTCAGAAGAGGGACTACTGGATCATATTAGTTCTATTTTTAATTTTTTAAGGAACTTCTATACTGTTTACAATAATAGCTACACCACTTTGATTACCACCAACTGTGCACAAGATTTCCAATTTTGCTATAGCTTCATCAACACTTCTTTTTCTTTTCTAAGGGGTAGACCTTCCTAACTCCTTAACAGATATATTATTTGCAAATATTTTCTCCCATTCCATGGGTTGACTTTTCACTGTTGATTTTGTCCTTTAATGTGTAGAAGTTTTAAATTTTGACATCACAATTTTTCTAATTTTTCTTTTGCTTCCTGTACTTCTGGTATCATTTAATGCCATTCAAGAAATGATGAAATCCAATGCCATTAAGTTTTCCCCTGTTTCTTCTGAGTTTTATAGCTGTAGCTCTTACATTTAGGCTCTTTCATGGACTTTTTTTTTTTTTTTTTTTTTTTTTTTTACCAGGGATTGAACTCGACCACTGAGCCATATCCCCAGCCCTTTTTTTGTATTTTATTTAGAGACAGGGTCTCACTGAGTTGCTAAGTGCCTCTTCATTGCTCAGGCTGGCTTTGAACTCGCGATCCTCCTGCCTCATCCTCCTATGTGCTGGGATTACAGGCATGGGCCACCGCACCCAGCTCTTTCATGGACTTTCAACTATTCTTTCTTAAAGATTTGAAAATTTCCCCTTAAGCCTGATTCATCCCTCAAAGACACTCCTTTGAAATTAATAATTGAGCTTTATATATTTTAGATAAAAAGGCCTCTGTATTTTGTAACTATTTCTGTTAGAAACTGTAACATGTGGATATAGATACCAATAAAAATCACCTGTTCCTTTTGAATCAACTTGTACTTCAAATAATGGAAAAGAAAAGTTATAAAGATTAGGAGATGGGGGCATAGTTAATGCAAAAAGCACAGAAAGAAATCTCTCAGTGATAAAGGTAGTATTGCAACTAAATTTTGCCAGGTCCAGTTTTAAGTCACCAATCCAAAGAAACAGAAGAGGTCCTTTGGAAAAATTCAGAAATTCCAACTTTGGTTTTTTTCCTAAAAGAAGACAGGTAGGCCCCCACACCAGAAACTCCCTCTCCATTTGAACTGAACAGCTTTTCTACTTGCCTTTTGAAGTTACAGTCCTCTACTATGTGATGCTTGATGCTGTCATTATTTTTTTTTTTATACTGAACTTACTGGCTTATTTTATATACAGCAACTCCAAAGCCTAAGGATGCTTTTGTAGCTGGGTACTGATTTAAGAAGTTTGTTTTCTGAAATAGTGTTTATTGATTAAAACTTCTTTAACACCTACTTTATGCAAAACACTGTGGGAAATGCAAAGCTACAATACCCACCAGAAGCATATTCTTAAACCAGACCTAAATAGACCACACTTGGTATCAGTTTCATTTGTGATGACACTGGCCTGTGTTGGGCAACACAGGCCTACAGGAAAGCATGGGTCATCTCTCCTAAAGGGACCATCAAGCAGGCCACATAAATGAGCCAGGGCTAGCTCTTGCCTGGCCCTCCAGATGACAGCTCAGTTTTTGTTTTTGTTTTTTTAAATAGTTGTAGATGGACAGCATGCTTTTATTTAATTAATTTTTTATGGGGCGCTAAGGATCGAACCCAGTGCCTCACACATGCTAGCCAAGTGCTCTGCTACTGAGCTACAGCCCCAGCCGGACAGCTCAGTTTTAAGACGCCAAGGCTCACATCTAGTACGCTTGAGAGGGCATGTTCAAAGTGGACAAGTTTATGATTAGATCAGAGCGTTGACTGCCAGTATAAGACATATAGACTTTTGGTTTTCACCACTGATAAATTTTTGAGCAATGGGTTAGTGTTGATTAAAACTCTAGCAACATTCACATGAGAGCAGTATGTAAAGGAGTTAGAACTAGAGAAAAATTGGAGGCAGAAAGACTATTACATTACAGTAGTAGAATAATAATGGCAACACCAGCAATTAAGACCATTTTTTAGCAACTTGCTATTTTCCATACATTGATATAAGCATTCTTTCTTCATGTATTGACTTACCATAAGAATCCTAATGAGGTACATTAGGTATATACATTATCCCTGCATCAAGATGGGGAAACTGAGATATAGAGAGATAAAACAACTTGCCCAGAGTCTTACAACTATTAAGCAGAAGGAGCAACAGTTGAACCCAAACAATCTGACTCCAGAGCCCATGCTTTTAACCACTCAACTACACCACCTATCAGGTATATAGATCTACTCATAGTATCTAAAAGTTTGGAAAAACCCTTCAGGAATAACTCAGACTTCTCTAAGAAACCTGATAATGATAAAGCTGGTAGGTCTGGAAAAAGGCTTAGCAAAGCAAACATGTGGGGATATCATATGGGAACTGAAAATGAGATCTTGAACAGTAGTTGGCACCTCTTCATTCAGTGCTTATCACATGCCCAGTATTATTCATGCACCATCTCATTTAATCTCCATAACCTGCAAGGTATTATTATTTTTTTAATGACTTCTTTTTTTTTAGTTGTAGATGGACACAATACTTTTTATTTTTTTTATTTATGTGGTGCTGAGGATTGAACCCAGTGCCTCATGCATGCGAGACAAGGCTTTACCACTGAGCCACAATCCCAGCACCGAGGTATTATTTTTAATTCACGTTTTTTTTTTTTTTTTTCAGAATGAGGAAATCTAGGTTCAGAGAAGCTACCCCTCATTACAGAGCCAATTAGTGACTGAATCAGAATTGGAATCTAGAGTCAAATCAATAGCATGCCCCTTCTACCATCTTATGCCTAGGGCATAGAGTGGTAGCCCAGGAATGCTGCCAGTCCTCCTGCTCTGACAAGGCCAGCAATCCCATCCCACCCCATCTAAGAGATGCTGGACTCATGCTGATGTGTACATAGCTATAGCCACAGGCTATTTCTCCACCCAACTAGAGTTAAACTGGGTGAATACAAGTCAACCCTTGTTCCAAGGAACCAGAAACAGCCTTGGATTTGGGAAGGCATGATGAATACTAAATGCAAAACACAAACATGAAACTCAAGCAAGTTCAAAAACATGGGCTTGAGGGGCCATCAGCACGTAGCCCTCCAAAGTGGTTTAAACAAAAAGTTCTCTGAATATAACTGAAACAAGCTATTTGGAGCTGAGGATAACACATTTGGAGATAAGAATCTCAAGGGAACAGAGCTAGATTATATAAAAACTGGCTCTTCTGGTTTTCTCAGATAATTCCCATAAATTTAACCTCAAAGTTCCTCAGACCTATTCTTACAGAAACAATCATGACATAATGTTAAATTTAAAAAGCAGAACCAAAAGTTATATGTACACTAACACATTGAAAAAAGAACTGATAAAAGTATAAAGTAAAAATCAAAAGTCTTCTATCTGAAATTTTCAAATTTCCTTTAACATATTCATATATTACACTGTTAATCACCAACTAAAAAATACACACACACATGCACAAACTGAAATACTTCTTAATCAACACTTATCAAGAAAGGAAAATATCCAATTTTACAGAGTAGTCTAATAACTCCCAAATACTCATCAGGCTATATCAAAATCACCTGAAGCATTTATAAAAAACAAAAATTTCCAGAACCCAAAGACCTACTCATAATTTCCACAGAAGGGGCCTAGGAATCTAAGAGTTTTGTTTTGTTTTTGAGTAAAGGTGTGAAATAATCTGTGGTGTGGTCAGTTTTTGTTTTCTTGCTTTTTTTTCTTTTTGAGATGGAATCTTATGTTGCTAAAGCAACCTTGAACTCAAAGTGAACCTCCTGCCTCAGTATCCAGATAGCTGGGACTACAGGCACATACCACGGAGTATGGTGAATTTAGAGTTTTAATAAGCTCCCTAGGTTGACTCTAATATTTTTTAATAAGGAAATCGAAAATTACTTCAATTCTTTTTCTTCTTAAGTTTCTTTGATCACTTATTTAATGTCAGGACAAATTCACATGGGAATGTAAACACATAATATTTAACAGTGAGATAAATAGAGTGCAGGTGTAGATGGCCTAAAAATCTCACCATTCGTCTCTGCAAACTTCTGGACATCACTCAAGGTTTTCAATTCTTGTCTTGGACATGCTGCTACACACAGTGCTACAGACTTAATCTTCCGGTTTATCAAGTCCAGATTGCATGGATCCAAAAAGAACACATACCTAAAGCGTGGAGAAAAAAACTGAGATATTATTTAACAAAACACATTCTATTTCACTGTGTATTTGATTAAGCCTAAAAGCAAAGAACATCTATTCCATACTCTTTCACAATAAACATTTCACAAATCTAATCATAAGTAATTTCTAGAAAATAACTGCTTATAAATATAATGTTAACAGTGGGAGTGGGGTAACTGAAGGTAATTGGCAAAGTTTTCAGAATGTATTTTTCTAATAGTAACATTTTCATAATGTGTATATACAGCTTTCATCATCAGAAATTATCTATTTAGTGGTCTCATTTTGTCAAACTTGTACCAAAAAAGTTACTAGAATATCCCAATACAGACATATAACATGAATTATAGTTTTTACGTAAGCTATAAGTGCTCCTTAATTAATTTAGTTAATTTTAGTTATCAAAATGAATATGTAAACATGAATATGTATATATGAATTAACATGTACTGAATTGATAAAGTTGAATGGAAATAAGAAAAATACACTGACATTTCAGTCATCTCTAGGTGTTAGAATAAAGTGACTTTCATTTCCTTTCTTTTACTTTTAAGAATTCTCACTTTCTAGAAAGAATGCAAATTATTTTTGAATTGAGATAATGGCAACAAATACTATTTATTTAAAAGGGCCATTACAGATAAACAAAATAATCCCTGAATCCTAAATAATTCTGGATCTTGGACATTTGTATTTTTAAAAAGGGAAGATTAATTAGAAACCACAGGACAATAGATAATTTTAATGTGATAAAGCAGAAGACATGACAAGGACTGCAGATGTTATCTCTTGCCCAAAGAGAAAGTGAGGCCAGAACACTCTCAGCTGAGAGAAGCAAAGGATGACATTATGGATGGAGGGAGGGAGTGTAAGAAGGAATGCTTGAGTACAGAACCTCCATCCCCGGGCTCAATTCTACTGAGTCCTTGGAAAGTTTTATAAAATCATGTCATCTGTCATAGTCTTTACCACAATGTAACTCAAATCTGCAACTGGAAATGTAACCAAATGTAAGAATTAGGCAATCACTTCTCAGCCTTCTGGCTATGATCAAGTGAAGAATAAGGTGAAAAAACTGAAAAGCAAAAAGAGTAAAGTCAATGTCTGTGCTAGGATAGACACTTTAAAAGAACACCAGGAAAAAAAAACACCAACAGCAAATAAAACAATTAAGTATAAAGTCGGGTGGGGGGGGGGCGGGCACCAGAGAGGCCTTTGTACACAATGCACACTGGAGTAACACTGCACACGTCAATGCAGCAGCGAAGAGGACCAGGAATCCAGCAAGAAGGGCAAGGAGAAACTATGGTACAAAGCACTAAACCAAACAAAAAAATAGTCACCCTCTTAGCAACTCCAAAACCATTAATGTTCTACATAGATAAAAAGAATGCAGAGAAGCCAGGAAAGGGATGTGGTTTGGAAGTGGGATTCATGGACAGTTTCCATGGCTAATGACAGGAGGCAGTAAGGGCATAGAGAGAGATGTTTCTGGCAACCAACCTTAGGGTAGAAATTGTCCGTCCATCTGTCCTTTGCACCTATTGAGCATGTCCATTCCTGGGTCTGGGTACAATGAACTGCAGAAAACCAGATTCTGGACAGGGAACAACCCAGTCCTTGTGGAGGGAGTCCTAAAACCTTTGAATCAATGACCATTGCTACCACCAACACCACTATTAATACTATGAACAATAACAGTAATGGTAGCCAAATTTACTGTGTACCATGCGCTGCACTGAACCCTTCACATGTATGAACAATTTTGTTCTCACAATACTGTGGTGTGTTTTGGGAGGTGAGAGTAGGGATGGGTCCAGGGTGGGGGAGAGGAGCTAAGTGAAAAGTTCTAAGTGATGAGCAATGCCCTGAGAAGTGTCTGGAGAAATCACTTGACTGTAGAAAAACAGGCTTAGGGAAAAGAAAAGGACAGAGGCTACCAAGGCCTTGAAGCTGGGCTGAGGCTTTCAGTGACAACCTCCTGAGAACAGAAACACTGTCTAATTGTCCTGTGGGCTTCTGCCTCTTCCACTGCCAAAAGTATCCCCACTGTATTTATGTTACACCCTAAAACACATTCCTTCGATTTACACTAGTGACTGAGCAGCAACCTCACACCATGCTTTGGTTAGACCAACCTGAACTTGCTTTCAGTTCTCTCTTGAGATGGGATCTTGCTAGCCTTTAACTTGTGATTCTCTTGCCTCAGCCTCCTAAGAAGCTGGGATAACAGTCACTCACCACCATGCCTGGCTTTTGGTTTTCTCATTTAATAGTTCTCTGACTTTGGGAAACATATTTTTCCTTCTAAGCCTCAGTTTCCTTTTCTGTAAAATTGCATATCACCTATTTCATAGTTTGCTGTAATGTTATTGATAATATATATAAAGTACCTAACATATAGTATATGCTCTGTGCTTCCTATCATTATTAAGAAAACTACTTGCCTTTCACAAATTATACATTTGATAGCAAGGCACTACATTCAACAATTTTGATATGAACATAAAACAGGACTACTAATATTTAGTCTTCATTTGGAAGAAAAATCTGCATGGGAGTGTTTATGACTGTTATTAGCCTTAATGAGGACTAAGTAGGCCTCCAGAATAGGTCTAGCATAAGGAAATGAGAATGGGAGGATGAGGGGAATTCCACAATGACTATATAACACTGTAAAACTAACACTGCACCTTTTTTTCTTTTTCTTTTGGTCCTGGGAATTGAACCAAGCGGTGCTTAACCACAGAGCCACATTCATATTTCCACATTAATGGAAAATTGTACAAATAATTCATGTTTTAAATAAATTTTACTATAGTATATTGTTATAACTGTTCTATTATTATTAGTTATTATTTTAATCTCTACCCATGCCTAATTTATAAATTAAATTTTATGATAGCTATGCATGCATAGGAAAGAACATCATACACATATAGGGTTCAGTACTATCCGTGGTTTCAGGAAATCTGCCTAACATCTTAGAATGTATCCCCTGAAGATAAGGAGGGACTGCTGAGTGTATCTAAAAACTATGAATCAGTGGTTTTCAACTGAGAGGGTAAAAAAACAGGTAAAAAAGCCACAAAACCTTCTAAAAAGATTTATCAAAACCCAGCCTAGTTTTAGTCCCACCAGGCAAATGGTGGGGACAAGGATGGGCACATGTATTTTGCAAAAGCTTGTCAGGCAATGTTGATGACACACTTTGGCCTCTCTGCCCCATCCATCCAAGACAGCAAATCAATGTCGGAGATAATTTATAAATATAAGTTAAAAGCAAGTTTTTCTCTGCTGTTCTTAGTGGTTCTTTTACTAGACCCATTAAAAACAATAGCTTTGTTGGAGTTTCACATCCTTTAGAGGAATTGCAATAAACAAAATACCAAAAGTGGGAATGAAAGCAAGATGGGAAGCAATATTAGAGAAAAATACTCCAGAAACTAAACAGCCTCGGCACCTGCAGACATTGGCACATTCAACACACACCCAGCACGACTGCATGATACAGAGAACGCATTTGTGAAGGGAATTGCAAAATATCCTAAGCAAGCTTTGAACTGAAAAGTTAGAGGGAAGTAAGAAAAAAAAAAAAAAAAATACTCAGACCAAAGTGCAAAACCCACATTACAGAGGGCAGCAAGTAAGGCGTGTAAATACACATTATGGTGGAGGTGGCTTCAAGCATTATTTGAGGGAGATAGAAAATATATTCACTTTAAATTGATAATTTTGAAATACAAGAACAAATTATGTCCAAAAGGTAGGAAAAGAAGAAATATCTAAGTAAAACATACTGTCTACACAACGAACAAGAGGACAGATGCACACGAGATGAAACAAAGCAATGAGGCAAAAAAAAGGGGGCCCAAAAGCTCAGAAATAGGCACAAGAGCCACACAAAGAGGGGACTTCTGAAAGGCACCTGTGTGCACAGCAAGAAGGTGAAACTGAATGACATGATGTCAGAGAGGGTGCAAAGCTAGTTTAAAGCTGGATTTTGCTTTTATTTTCTTTACTGAAGATAGGAGAAGGTACCGAAGACTGACCGAGAATTCACTCTGAGTCACAAAGCATCTTAGGCTCTGTCCTTACAACATCCTAATCCAACAAGTAGGGGCACTGATTTAGTCAGGCAACTAACATGAGGCCACATTAGCTTGACTGCTGGGGAGACTGATTCCCAAGTATTACTCTTTCCAATTCAAACTAGAAATACATGTAATGGAGAGTGATCTGGGGCTGATTAAATCAGGTTACTCTTTGGGGATGTCTGAGCAGACAGTCCCACCTGGACAAGATGCGGGGCTCTGGGCTGGGATTGTGGCTCAGCGGTAGAGCGATCGCCTAGCACAGGCGTGGCCCGGGTTTGATCCTCAGTACCATGTAAAAATAAACCGCATTGTGTACAACTAAAGCAAATAAATAAATATTAAAAAAAAAAAAAAGATGCGGGGCTCTGCTATAGGTAGGATGATACTCACGTAATAAGGATAATGTGAAAGGAAAAACATCCCATTCATTCAACCAACATTACTAAGTATTTACTCTTGCAATAAGGCCTTTTGACAACAGATTCATAAAACAATATCTTTGAATGCAAGTAACTATAGTTAGAGAGGAAGAGACAAAAATATAACCAATCATTTCAAAACCATGCGATCCATGGCAAGGTTGAGATGGCAAAGTTTCCACTACACAGCTCTGCCTGGACAGTAAGGGGTAAGAGGAAGCATTAAGAAGGAGGAGGCAGTATCTTAGCTACATTTTGAAACTGAGAAGGAATTTTCCAGACAGATGGGAAAGGGAGAACTCCAGGCAAAGGAAACTGCATGCCTAAAAGCAGAGAAGCATGAAAGAGCATATTTAAGGAACCACAAATAATCTGATAAGGTCGACTATAGGATGAGGCATCAAAGAGCTGTGCACCAAGGAGAAGCAGGGAGAGAAGAGGTCACCACCCTCAGCCTCTGGAGGATCTTACAGCTCTACCCCCTTGGGTGACATGTACTCACATGGCCCCAGCACAGTGATGCCCTGGTAAACCCAGCCCCTTGGGTTGAAGGCCAGGGTGGGAATGGCTGGGGCTCAGCAGCACTGCTCCAGAGATGAGCCTTTGCCATTAAACTGCCTCCTGCTGCCATGGCAACTCTCTGCGGCAAGGCTTTTTTGGAGCAAGAGGTGGCAAGCAGATACTGGGTCTGCTGGCCGCCTCCTGCCGAATTTGGCTGCTCTCCTCTCTAATCAGGACGGAAGCACTGCAGCACGGAAGCTGGAGAGCTGAATGAAAAGCCCTCCATCGCCTTCTGCTTTAGTGATTCCTGATGCGTGTCTTCCCCGAAGGGGAATAAAAATGGAGTCTGATCATTTTTCCAATTATTACCTCATATCAATTTACAATTTATAGCCCCTTTCTACAGAGTGTGCTGCCATTGTGAGTCACATGAAAGGAAAAGCACCACAGCCTAGCACAGGCTTCTGCTATTACTAACTAGAGGTTACAGAGAGCCCCAAGAGGCTACACTCCACCCACGGTGGATTCTGCACAGAGGAGGCCTCTTATTTCCTGGGGGTGGGAGATGCCAGCAAGGCAAGTCCAGTCATCTCCTCTGGGGTGGGACTCAAATGCCCAAGAAGAGCTGTGTTATAAAAGAAGAGAGCGCCAGGCCAGCCCACCAAAGCCGGTAAAACCCAACTAAGCAATCCCAACCAACCACAACCCATAATTAACTTAACTTTCTGGAACAAAGTTAAGAAACAAGTTGAGAGCAGCAATTTGTCTTCAAAATAGTAACTGCAGGGGTTGAGGGTGTAGCTCAGTGGTGGAGTGTTTGCCTAACATGTAGGAGGCCCTAGGTCCGTCCCTGGCACCAAAACAAAACAAAACAAGCCAACCAACCAATTAACTCCAGATAATGGCAGAGGAGTTTGTACAATGATCACAACACCCCCAGCCTGCATGAAGCTATGGTCTGAATGTTTGTCCCCTCAAACCTGGACATTGAAATTTACTTGTTGCTGTGGTGGTATTAAGAGGTGAGACCTTAAGAGGTACTGCCCTCATGAATGGACTAATGCCATTATCCATTATCTGGAAAGTGATTAGTAATTATAGGAGTGGGCTCCTGAGGAAAACGGGAAGTTTGGCCTTCTTGTACATACTCAGGCATGTTCATTCATTCATTCTCTCTTTCTCACTCACAATGAGATGCCTTCTGTCATATTATGATGCAGCAAGAAGACCCTTAACAGATGTAGCCCCTTGATCTTGGAATTTCCAGCCTCCAGAATGATGAGTCAAATTAATTCTATTGCTTATAATTGACCCAGGCTCTGGTATTCTGTTACAGCAATAGAAAATGAACTAAAACAGGCCAGTGAACAGAAAGAAAGGAGGACTGAGGTAACTGGAAAGCTTGACCTATTTAGGCTGATGACAGGGATGTCATCACCTGCCTCCCCAATCTTGAAGAAAAGGCAGAAATCTCCTGGGGGGTGGGGGAAGGTACCACCATTACAAATACTAAGAATAGCCGGGTGCGGTGGCACACGCCTGTAATCCCAGCACTTGGGAGGCTGAGGCAGGAGGATCGTGAGTTCAAAGCCAGCCTCAGCCATGGCACTTAGCAACTCAGTGAGACCCTGTCTCTAATAAAATACAAAAAAGGGCTGGTGATGTGGCCCAGTGGTCAAGTGCCCCTGAGTTCAATCTCCGGTACCACAAAAAAAAAAAAAAAAAAAAAAAAAAAAAAAAAAAAAAAAACAAACACAAATACTAAGAATGAACCTCACCAATCCCCAAAGAAGCAACTGAAGCTAACTGGCACCACAGCCTCCTTTGCTAGCACTTCTCTGGCCCTTGATTTACAGACAACTGCTAAGAAGACAGAGTTTCAGGGTTCCTTCTGGGAGTTCAGAGCATCAACAGCTGAAAACAAGTTCAAATAGCAAGGACACCCAAGGATCACACTGAGAAAGCAACCCTCAGAGAACATTTGTCTCTCTGACCTTAACTCCCACTGGTCTCCCCTAGGCCTCTTTCTAGTCCTCAAACTCTTTGGCACACATTTTGGGGCTTTTGCACCATCTGCCTGGAATTTTCCTCCTCTAGGGAGCAACAAGGCTAGTCCCTCACTTCTTTGAAGTCTTCCTCCAAAACTGACCTTCTCACTGAAGACTTTGCTGGCCACCCTGTGTAAAAGGCCAACCCTCTACTCTGATGCACCTTCTCCATCTTCCCTGTTTTACTCATTTCTCCTAGCACTTTCATTCACACACTGTGTGTTTTACTTATCTGTTTATCATCTGTCTCCACACACACACACAATAAATAAATAAAATCACTAACTGTAAATTGTGTTTCTCATACTAAGCAGAGACATCTTTTAAAAACATTTCACAAGAACTACAAGAAAAAAAAAAAAAAAAAGAGGGGCTGGGGTTGTGGCTCAGCGGCAGAGCGCTTGCCTTGCACATGCGTGGCCCGGGATCGATCCTCA
Source organism: Tamias sibiricus (assembly GCA_025594165.1). Classification (NCBI taxonomy): domain Eukaryota; kingdom Metazoa; phylum Chordata; class Mammalia; order Rodentia; family Sciuridae; genus Tamias; species Tamias sibiricus. The sequence continues at coordinate 193,135,415 of CM046657.1, read as the reverse complement.
GCACCACGTAAACATAAATGCATTGCATGGTGTACAACTAAAGTAAATAAATAAATATTAAAAAAAAAAAAGACTTTTCCTATTTAGCCAAGTTAACTGGAAGAACAACTCCAAAAACAAGTTCATTGTAAATATTACACAATCAGGAGTATTCTCAAAACCAACTTTTTTAGCAATCATACTAAGAAACAGTGTGTGCCACGAGGCAAGGGCAAGAGAGTTCATTTTCTCTTTAACAATAAAGAGACATAATTAACATACCATAAAGTTTGCCTTTATAAACTGTGTAATTCAATGTTTTAAGTATATTTATTGAGTTTTCTACTAAAATCTAATTTTAGAGTATTTTTACCACTCCAAAAGAAAGTATTTATGAACAGTCACAATTCTCCTACACGTCTTCTCCCCCAACCCTACACAACTATTATTACTATTATTCAACTTTTTTTCCCCTATAAATTTGCTTCTTCTGGACATTTCATATGAGTGGAATCATACCATATGTGCTTTTTGTAGCTACATTGATTTATTTAGCATAACACCTGCAAGGTTTCTCATGCTATAATAAATATCAGTTCTTCATTCCTTTTTATGGCTGAATAATATTCCATTCTGTAGATATATCATGTTTTGTTTATTCATTCATCGAGGATAAGGCCCCAAGGATTCACTCCCTTCAACTAGGTCCTTCATCTACAGTTTGTGTGCTACTTTTCCTTTTAGGCGATTATGAATATTCTACCAACATTTTCATTACAGGTCTTTGTATGAACATGTATTTTTAATTCTTTTGGGTAGACACCAAGAAGTGAAACTGCTAAGATAACATGATAATTCCATGTTTAATATTTTAAGGAATGGCCAGACTGTTTACCAGAGCACCTGCACCTTTACATTTCCAGCAGCAATGTATAGCAAGGTATAGGGGCTCCAATTTCTCCACATCTTTGTCAAAACTCACAACTGTGTTTTTCTGTTACAGTTAACTATCCTAGTGGATTTGTGGCTTTGATTTGCATTTGTTTGATGGTTGATATGGCTTGGATATGAATTGTCCACCAAAAGCTCATGTGTTGGTGGCTTGGTCCCCCAGTGAAGCAATGTTCAGAGGTACGGTTTGAGGGAAGTTATTGGGTCAGCAGAGGGTCTGACCTCATCAACTGATTAATTCACTGAGGGATTCACAGCTGAATGGACAATTGTGAGGTGGTAGAAACTGTAGATGCAGGGTCTAGTTGAAGGGAGTGAGTCCTTGAGGCCATATCCTTGGGGATTATATCTTGTCCCCAGCCCCTCCCCCTGCCGCTGCTTCCCAGCTACTACGAGATGAATGGCCTCTACCATGTGCTCCTGCTGCCACGATGTTCTGCTTGCCTCAGGACCCAAAGCATGGAGCCAGCCAGCCATGGACTGAAACCAGGAGCCAAAATAAATCTTTCCTCCTTTAAATTGACTTTGTCAGGTAGTTTGTCACAGCAGCAAAAAGCTGCCTAACACAATGGCTAATGTTATTGAGCATCTTCTTGTGTACCTCTTCATGCACCTAGTCATTCAGGTATCTATTTGGGGGCAATGTCCATTCAAATCCTTTGTCCTTCACACATTTCTTTTCAATCTTTATTGAAGGCAGAATGAGGCAGAGACAGGCACTAGATATTGTCACAATATTATGAAAAGAAAAAAATACGTTACAGGAAAAATACAGGGTAAAAGTAAAAAGAAAAGACCATTCAGGAGAAATACAGGAGCATTTTCGAGACTAGAGATGAAAGAATGGCTGCAGTAGCAAAAAAGAATATACAAGTTAGAAAGAGAAACCTGTGGCCAGAATGGTGAGTTCTTCAATTATCTGGATTGATTTTATAGGTGGATCAGTTAAAGTGATGACAAAGACCAAGTTGTGACTATGGAAGAAGTGAATCCTGAAAGTCTCCACTGAGAAAATTTAAAAACTTCCCTGGGCTAGAGTGAGAATCCATGAGAAATATGACAAAAAGTGCTTTGTAAACAACATACATGTGAAGTTGGTTCAAATAGCTGCTTTTCTCCATCTGGCAATGCACATTTATTCCCCAAACACCCTAGGAAGAGGGTACTGCTACTGTATTAATATTATAAATGAATCCATTTAGGTCAAATATTATTATTATTTTCTATGCTATATACTATTCTTTGGCTGTCTACTGCATCTAACCTTAAGAATACATCCCCAATTACATGAAAAATCTTACTATCATAAAAAAAACTGCAAATACTGTTTCCATTGTGTTGCTTTTATCTTTGTACCAGAGAATCAAATTTTTCATAATCAAACATGCCAACCTTGGCACTACTTAATTTCTTTATAGCTTTAACAATGTTTAAATTATCTCCTCTCTAAAGCAAAGATAAGTATAATATTCATTTCAAAATATTTAATTCATGTGGAATTTAGTTTGCATGGTATGAGATCAAAATCCATCTAAAGGTAGCTTTCTTTGTAATATCATTCAACCTAAAACTTTTGTTAAATGCTGATTGCTTTCACAGGTTTTATTTTACTTGGCTTCTCATATGTATTAATCCACCATCAATTTATTTCTTCTATTTCTATTGGATGTTAATTGGGATGTTAACTTTGTTTCCATCGCTGCTACTAACCTATGTTTAGGTCTTTAAAATATACTCTGGAAAAATTTAGTTTAGAATGCCTAAATTCCTTTTGTTCTTCTCAAAAGTACACAATTATCAACGGGACAGTGAAAACTATAGATATGTAATCTTGATTCAATAAAGAATCCTTTACTCCCACATATTTTGTTTGGCCAGTACACTAATTGCCAACATTTAAAAATCTTAAGATCCACCAAGTCTTATGAGCTCCCCACAACTCTTCTTCCTCCCAACAGGACTCTCCTGAAAACTCAGCATCACAGGCTCCTCTGCGTACATGCCAAACCTCAACTAAAACCAAGTAGCAAGCTATCTCTTCTATATGGGGTGCAAATACAAAGTTCAGAGGTCCAATTTTTCCTGTTGTGTTATACCCAGCCCACTTATGCAACTTACAGTGTCTGCCTAGAGGTTTCTCGATTTTCAACCCCTGGTGAAAAACCTGCAAGTTTCTGCCTCGAAAGCCAGACAGTTTTCGGCTAATTTGGTGTACAACTTGGGTAACTATACTTAGTCTAGACTTCTGGTCTAATCTCTTTTGCACTTCCACTGTGGCTCCCAAGTTCCATTTCGTTGTCTTGTAATAAATGTACCTAATTTTAATCCTCTCAAATTATTTTGAGAATAATTTAAAAAACATTTTCCCTCTGAAATCCTTACCTACTTTTTTACTCTGCATTTTATACTATCAATCAAGTTGAAGTCAACATCTGATTGGGATGTTAACTGGTATTGCATTAAGTTTATAAATCAACTTTGTTAGTATTGTCATCTTTATTAGACTATTCAATAGGAATAGATTAAATTTCTCTTATTATTTGTTTTCTCTTCTATTACAGTGTTATAAATCTCTATATTTAGCCATATATACACATATATATGTATGTGTACACACACACATACATACACACACACACATCTTCTTGGCTTCTATTTAAAAAACTAGTATTATCTTTTTCCTTATATTTTTCTGCATTGTGATAAATGAGTGAATTTACTTAGGCACATGTTTTATAATGTATAGTATAAGCACCTCATTTCAAGGTGTTTTTATTGCATCTCCTAAACATTCCATGTGATAGTCCCTTGCCATTGGCAAATAGTATTATTTTCTCTATAATGACCTACACATATTCCATTTATCTCTTTTATAGGATTTGTTGCAACAACTAGTTATTTGAAACAGTAGTATAAAAAAGGTGACATCCTTGTTTGTTTAATTTGAGGAAAACTATTTCTATTACTCTATAATGTCGGTGGCTACCACTACTAGGAACTCCTTTTGTTTCCCCAGACTTAAAATAAAAATCTATTTTCAACAAAGATGCCAGGATAAATCAAAGGGGAAGATAGTCTTTTCAATAAATGCTGCTGAAATAACTGTAATTTTGTATGGGGGCTGGGGAAGATAAATCTTGACTTTCTATTCACACTATATAAAAAATTAAATTGAAATAGACTATAGACAAAAACACAAGGGCTACATAAAAAAAATCTAGAACAAAGCATAGAAAAAAATCTTTGTGAACTTACAGGCAACAATTTTCTAAATAAAACACAAAAATATGAACCATTGATAAAAATGGATAAATTTGACTTCATCAAAATTACAAACTTTCCTCATCAAAAGATGCCATTAAGGGCTAGGGTTGTGGCTCAGCAGTACAGCACTCGCCTAGCACGTGTGTGGCCCTGGGTTCGATCTTCAGCACCACATAAAAATGAATAAATGAAATAAAGGTATTGTGTCCAACTACAAATAAAAAATAAATATTTTTTTAAAAAGATGCCATTAAGAAAACAAAAAGGCAAACTACAGATTAGAGAAAGCATTTGCAAAACATATACCTAACAAAAGTCTTACATCCAGATTATATGAAGAGCTCTTGCAAATCATTAAGAGAAACCAATTTGTTAAAAGATGTGCAAAAGGTATTAATACAAAGAAGATAGATGAATGTTTGATTAGCACTTAAAAGATGCTCAACACCACTGGTCATTAGAAATAAGTAAATTGAAAACAATGAGATACCACTACACACCCACCAGAATAGCTAAAAAATAATAAAAAGACTGATAGTACAAAATTTTCATGGGGTGGTAGAGCAACCATAACCCTCCCACTTTCCTTGCAAAATGGGGCAACCACTCTGGACAACAGTTTGACAACTTCCTATAAAGTTAAATATACCCTCACAATATGACTCAGCGATCCCAATCCTAAATATCCACCCAACAGTAATGACATATTTGTCCATATAAAATCATGTACACATGTTTTCAAAGCAGTATTATTCATGATAGTAAAAAAAGTTTTAATATGGAAATTTTAAAAAGATGTATAGATTAAAAAAAATGTAGTATAATCATGCAATGGAATACTACCCAGTAATTTAAAAAGATCCACCTACTGATGTATTTAAATAACACGGATAAATCTTATTAATCTTATGCTATGTAAAAAAGACAGAGACAAAATATTACATACTCTATGATTTCATGATAGTCTAGAAAAAAACAAACCTATACCAACAAGAACAGATCAGTGGTTGCCTGGGGGTAAGGATGGAGGCAAGAACCAAATACAAAGGTGCACACTGCATACATTAACCAAAATTTAAGCTGTATACTTAAAATAGGTGAATTTTATCATATGTAAGTTATACCTCAATAAAACTACAAAAATAAAATACATAAAATATCTTCTTGAATGCACACTTTGCAAAATGCAATTTAATCTAGAGTTCCAGTGTATAGAAAGAATTTAACTTTACTTAACAAGAGATCTAGACTTTGACCTTGATTTCTGGGAGTTAATCTCTACACCTCTTAGGAGTGTCTTTGTTTACCTGTGGTCTTGGGTCACCACAGATAGTCCAACAATGTGATTCAGAGTGAGGGTGAACCACATTAGATAGTAAGTAGGGCAGGGGTTAACCAATCTAGAAAGACCAACAGCGCCCGGTACGCTGGGAATTTTGGATCACATGTGGTATCAGATTGACTGTAGAAGCTGGAGACTAGAGACTTAGTCAGTGACATAAAAAAGTCCCAATAAAAATGCTGAACCGGGGCTCAGTGGAGCTTCCCTAGTTGGCCATACTCTGTGTGTATTGTTATACATCAGTGCCAAGAAATTCAGGTGCTCTGACTCCACATTGTTCTACTCTCCAAGAGTGTGAATACTGGAAGCTCTGTATCTGACCCCCTTTTGTTGGCTGACTTTAATCTGTATCTTCTCCTGTACTAAACTCTAAGCAGTAGTATAATAGCTTTCAGTGGGTTCTGTGACTCTTTCTTTCTGGCAAATTAGTGAACCCGAAGGTGGTCCTAAGGAAGCCTGAATTTGCAACTGGTGTTAACCACATGCCTTCTAACTTTTTCAGGTGCTCTCAACTCTTATACCCAGATAAATAAAAATAGGCAAAGAACCAATGAATGTAAAATTCATACTTAAAGTGGTTAATAATTACCTAAAATATATTACAAAGTTCATGATGTACGAGCTCATGTAAAATGAAAAAAGCTTTTAAAAAATTTTTGTAGGTATCAAGTTAACTTGGAACCAACCCACGTAGTGAAACTCTGGATTGAGCATGTATATCAGTTATCTAACTTAGATATAGCAAGTATACATTCACTCCTAGCCAGGCAGCACAGAGACATACCAATTGCCCCAAGCTTGCCTACCTGCATCCATGTCATCTAATTCTGTTAAGTGGCTTTCCAACTCCCTATTTAGAATCTGTAAAATATTTTGATTGTTGACTCCTGTATTTTCTAAGCACGTAGCTAGATCTTTCAAATTGCTAGCATAATCCATAGCAAGTATTATCCTAGAAGTAGGATTATAATAGCAGTACAGAAACTACTTTTATAAGGAGATAAAATCCAAGCTAAAGAGTAGTGTGGTCACAAAATATAACAAAAAATATTTTCTAAAGATGCCTCCTTTAAATTTGCCTTCTGAAAAATTAGCTCTCTTTTATAACTTCTAATATCTTCCATGAGAGAAAATGAAAGTTTTGAAAAAATTTCATAAATAATACATTAAGTTTTATGTTACTGTTTCTCAATGCTTGTAAATTTGTGGAAGCCCACAAATGCAAGTTCACAGCAATAATTCATCTAGGCTGCTCTTTCTCATATTAAGCTGAACTAGAAGAGGTGGTTAAGTTAAGGTTGGAATCAAAGTATTTGACAGGAGACAGAGAGGAGGGTGTTTCCCTTGAAGTAAAGATCAAAATCCTAAAGGGTTTAGAATACCTCCATTTGCTCAAAATTACCCCTAAGTGTGGGAACAAGAGATGAGCTCCTGGGCTGCTCTAAGGAATATGCTTCAATGACAGGTGGGTAGAACATCCTGTCAAACTCTGGCACTAGCACACAGGATATATGTACCACCTCTCATCTTCTATGCTTCTACAACTCCATGCAACAGTCAGGAGCTCCTTCGCACAGTAGCCAGTCTTTACCTGGCTTTAGCCTGGCCTGTAAGAATTCCATCCTATAGAGTCAGTCCATGCTGTTCCTCAGCCAACAAGAACCAAGCCTGGTCTTGTACTTGGAATCCCATCCTCATTAGAAGGTGGGCTCTGGAGCCACCTGTCAGCCCAACAGTCCACATGACCATCAATTCACCAGCTTCTGTTGCATCATTTATGTGTAATGCCAGACCAACTCTGTGTGACTTTTCCCAGATAGAATGCAAGCCTTGCCCTGACCCTCAACCTGGTTAACTGGAGCTCTAAAACCACGTAAAACTGTCCCTGAGCTGCCAGTTACTGGCTGACTCTTCAATCCACATGTACACCCTATAATCAAGATGCTGCCCTGTAAAAAACAAGGTCAGAGGGATTCAAGAACGAGAGGGGTTTGACCCTATGTTGCTAGAGGAAAGAAGTCATGAGTCATAGAAAATAGGCTAGAGAATATTCAGGCTGACTCCAAAAGCTGAAAATGACTCCCAGCTGATGGCAAGGAAACACACCTCAGCCTTACAGCCACATGGAACAGGACTGTCAACACCTGAAGGAGTCTGGAAGACAATTCATTGCCCAGAGCCATAAGAAAAATCTGCAGCCCTGACAGCAGGGCCTGTGAAACCTGGACCAAAGAACCAGCTAAGCTGTGCTTGTTCATATTTCTGATTTATAAGACCTCATTGTTTTAAGTTGCTTAGTTTGTGGTAATTTGATACAGCAACAATAGAAAACTAATGGTGGTCCCAGTCCTACCATCAAATTGCCTTTTATTTCTTTCCTCACCAGCCTGCTGTCAGGAACCCAGGAAAATGGAGTCACCCAGCATTCAGCAGACACTAATACAAGATGTTCCCATTGCACTGCCATCATTTATCTCTGCATTTTGTCTTCCTCACCAGAACAAGTTCTTTAAGGACAGAGACTACAAATTTCTTTTTAATCTTTTCCATTAATGCATGTAATAGATATTGATTGTAGAAAACTTAGAAAAAAGATATAAATATAAAGGAAAAACCATCTATAATTCAATAGTTCATCACACTGTTAACATTTACACGTCATTCCATACTTTCTAAGGACGTGTACATTTTTACATATATCAATAAAGTCAAGCTGCCTCTACTGTGTTATAACTTACTGATCTCTTAATAATGTATGCAGATGCTCCCTGCCATTGGACATATGTCCACAGATCATTTTTACTGGCTCCACAGTGCCTCAGACTGGTCCTCCCATAGTAGCCTCTCTTATGCCCTTACACCTCTCTTCACAAGGCTTCCTTCAGCTGAAATAATATGTGGTTACATGATGAGCTTATGAAGTTCTGCTTTCTCTATTAGATTACAATTTCCAAGAGATAAAAGTGTGCTTATTCAGTTAGAGACCAAACATAATCTCCAGTTCCTAAAACAAAGAAGACAGCCAAGAAATCATTGTGAATGAGTGAATTTAAATAAACCCCATTTTTTCAAACATTTTGGTTGTTTCCTATTTTATTAATACTATAAGAGGTCTCTAGGTTGGGGATGTAGCTCAGTGATAGAGTGCCTGCCTAGCATGCATGAGACTATGGGCTGGATCCCCAGGACTCAAAACCATAAAAAAATGAACAAACAAAAAACTGGAAATATTTCCCTAAAAATAAAAAAAAAAAGTCTCTAGCACATAATTGATTTTTCAATTAATGTTTTCTGAGGGTTAAATAAAATGATAGGCAGAATTTTCAGGAAGTAAAGAATATCTCTTCGGGGGCTGGGGTTGTGGCTCAGCTGTAGAGCGCTCGCCTAGCATGTGCGCGGACCTGGTTTGATCCTCAGCACCACGTAAACATAAATGCATTGTGTACAACTAAAGCAAATACATAAATATTTTTTCTAAAAAAAAGAATATCTTTTCAATACATGGCAATTCCAGTCAAATAAGGTGGCACAGAAATAAGTCCTAGTCATATAAACACAAAGAACTATACTTAGCTGAAAAAAAGATCCTAATAGCAAGTATTTTAGCAAATTTCATTTGTATTTTTTTTAGTTCTTTTTCAAACATGGAGAGGTACGCACAATCAATAAGATTTGGTAACTCTTTAAAAGAGGCATGTTTTACACATTGACAAATTAGAGAAAAATGTTTTTCCTAAAATAGGTGGTTAGATGACATGGTATAGGCACAGAGAGCTCAGAAATTGGAAATTGTTTAAAAGAGTGAACACATTCTTCATATTAGTACAATATCACTACCAACCCCCTAAATAACCCTTTACATAAGTTAGTAAGCTAATCGGTGATCCTAGGATAGACTGGATCAGATACACTGAATTTACAGAACTCTGAGCTTCAAAGGTGATCAATGATCACAAAAGTCCTATACTGTATCCACGAAGACTATAAAAATGAAGAGTTTCTCTAAAACAACACTACTGTTCATAAGCCAATCAATTGTCTTACAAAAAAAAAAAAAACACTATCAGTTTTAAATTAGGTGTTTCTCAGTAAATATTTAAAACATACAAACGGTAAAAAAAAATGTGAAGTGAGAACAATGTAGTTCATCATCATATTATTTATCTGACAGAGATAGAAACAGACAAGATTGCCTTCAAATTATTCTTCATAGATTGTAGAGGTGCTGTGGTTCCTTTCAAAGACTCTTTAGTTATAACTTTATCAATTTATATATATAACCTGCCCTTTTTTCTCTCCATGTTCTCATAAGTTTCTTTCATGTCTAAAGCTGGCAGGAAAGGATCCCCAAAATGAAAAAGATGGGAAACCAGAATCACTGTACAGTTCACCAGGCACAGTGCAGACTACCACAAAGAGCACTCAACAGAGGGTGAGGGCCGAGTGCCAGCCTGCTCTTACAGACAGCTCTACAGATCCGTAGGTTCTGGATCTGTGGGTTCTGAACCAGTGCATTCAACCAACAGAGAACTGAGAATATTAGAAAAGAAAGTGCATCTGTACTAAATATGTGTGGGCTTTTTTATGTTGTCATTATTCCCTAAACAATACAGTATAATAGCTATTTACATTGTATTAGGCATTGTAAGTAGTCTAGAGATGATTTAAAGTATACAGGAGGATGTATGTAGGTTACATGCAAATACTGTTTATACAAAGGACTTGAGCATCCACCAATTTTGGGTGTGTGTGTGTGTGTGTGTGTGTCCCACTCGCCTGTGAACACTGAGGAAAAACTATATCTTCTTCATGTCTCTCATGTTTCCCAGACTCTAGGTTTTCTTACTTGTAAAATGCAGGCACTCAATGATCCCAAGGGCCTTCCAGCACAAATATTTTCAGCTGTGAAATTATGATGAGAATGAGAACAAAGAGGTAAAACTCTCCAATTCTGTTTTCACTTGGCATCCTGCTAAGATGATGCAGAAAACTGAAAATGGTGCCAAATAAAATGCTTCCCTTATAGACACTGTACTCATTCACGGATGCCATCACCCTCCTCAGACCTCTAGTTCATCTACGTCCTGTTAACACAGAGGATATGAAATGTGAGAGGCATTTTACAACCACAGAGCTTTTTTTTTTTATATTTATTTATTTGCTTTAGTTGTATACAATGCGTTTTTATTTTTATGTGGTGCTGAGGATCGAACCCGGGCTGCACACGTGCTAGGTGAGCACTCTACTACTGAACCACAACCCCAGCCCCACAACCACAGAGCTTTTACCAGTGATTGGAAATTTAAACATATATAATGAAAAAATTAAGTTTGTGCAAAAATCTATCTTAAGAACCTCTATGTACAAATCAATACAAATAAGATATGCTGAGAACTTCTTAGAGTAACAAAGAATGTGAACACTAAACTCTGTGTTAGGATTGTTTGCAAGATGGAGAACAGAGTTCCAATAATATTATGTCTAAATTAAAACAATGAAAAACAGTTCCCCAGTCTCATCCAGCTTTATAATGACTTGTGCATACTAAAAGCCAGTGCTACCTCATCATATTCTCTCCCACCCTAAACACTCCGGACATGGGAAAGCATACCCCACCCCTGCCCCAATCCTTTCCCCAGAGACCAATAGAGCTAGACCTTCTGTCCCAGCACAATCCTTAACCCACTAATTCAGGTACATTATAACTAAATAGGAGCATCCCTGCTCTGTGTCCAAACTGATATGGAAGACAGGGGGCTTCCTCTACAGGAAGCATTTTAATAATAATAGCACTCTCTAGCTTCCCATTTCGAGATGTGGTTGTTTGCTCCCATGAGGGCACCCCCTACATACTCCCACTCTAATGTGATGCCATCTGCTATTAAGCCCTCACCAGAGGCCAGTGGAGCTTCCTGATTTTGGACCTTGAACTTCCAAAACTGTAAGCTAAGTAAACCTTTTTCATCATTAAAAAAAAAAAAGAGTAATAATAACTTTTGGTCTCAAAATTGACACATATACTGTAAAGCTGCTTATACATTACAGACCTAAAAAATTGTACACAATCTAGAATGTGGCAGAAGAGATATGTTTTGTGGAATTGCCAGAGTTGAAAAATACATTGCCACCACCCGATTCCTCAACATTAAAAAAAAAAAAAAAAAAAAAAAGGTTATAAACTCTACCTACCTTCTGTAGTAGTATATTATTACAAAATAGCTCAGCTACAAAGCAAGACATTCTCATTTTAGGATTTAGTTGGCACTCACAAATACTTGATGAGATGCTTTAGAGCTTGCACATTAAATAATCTAAAAATTCCTTTAATCTCTGACACTTTTTGGTTCTAATATAAATGAGCTTTTCTGAGTTGACTCAGCCTTAGAACCATATCTAAGCATTATTTCTATGCAGAAAAGTTTTAAGTATCTCAAATAATCAACTTAAAAATTCATCTATTTAAAATTAAGGTTTTCATATTATCTCACAAAATATTGTCTGCCGTCTTTCCGTGCATCCTTATTATTGCAACAAATGTATTATCACGTCAAAAATACTACTTGGAGGAAAAAAAAAAAACTATTACAATTGGAATGATAAGAAAATATTACTTTTTCTTTATTGCTAATAGAATTCTTTTCATAATCTTGGCATCTTAAACATTCTGGTTAAAACAGGTCAAAGTTGTTCCTTTTCTGATTTCTCTCCTGATTTTCTTTCTTCCTTTATTACTACAATTAAATAAGCCCTTCTTATGGAACTCCTAGGTGCTCAGTTCTGAAGACTAAAGAAAATACAGTGTTTCAGGGAGCAGAGTTGGCTGACTCTAAGAGGCCTCCGTTATCCCTGTGTCTTACTGTCCGTGCCTTTGTGTCATCCTCTCTTCCTTGAGTTTGCTTCTAATCAGTAGAATATGGCAAAGAGGGACAGAGATCACTTCTGTGATTACACTACATAGGACTGTAACTCCCATCTTTCTAGCAGACTCTCTATTGATGCTCTCACTGTTGGCTCTGATGGGGTAAACTGCCCATCCACGTGGGCTGCGTTGAGGGGGCCTCCAATGGCAGCCAGCAAGTCCAGCAATCCTCAAGGAACTTATTATTGTTGTACCCAGAAGGGAAACCTTCCCCCTCTGTGCCTCAGGTGACACTCTGACCCTGACTGACCCCAACTGACCCTCTGACTACAGCCCTGAGCAAGCTGCGGAAGGTTGAAGACCAAGGCAAGCCACATCTGGATTCCCAAGCTGAGATGAGAAACGCTTCTTGTGTAAAGCCACTAAGTTTATGGTAATATGGTTACCTAGCAACCAATAATTAATACAGACAGATGAGAAACACAGAATAATTACAGAGCAAATTGAAGGCAATAGAATAACCAGTATGAGATAGGAAAGTTCAGGTAGTCAAAGTAAAGAAAACTCACTATGGGATAAGGTTAGTTTTGAAACATTTCATGAAAAGGTGAGTTGTGAGTCCCATTGTGTTTCAAAGACTCAGATTGGCAGACAGGCAGAAGGAATACCACAGAGGTAGAATTAATTGAAGGTCATGGGCAATAATAACAGCACACTGAGGAACAGTGAGAGAGGGCTGGAGAGGTGAAGTGGGTCCAGATCGCAGAAGGCCTGGAATGGTGGGGGCTGAGCAGGCTCATCTTTGATACTACAGAGAGCAAAAAGAAGGCAAAGGCTCTTGAACAGGGAAATGACAAAATAAAAGCCCTGTTTTAAGGAACTTAATCCTATCACAGCATAAAGGATGGAGCAGATTACAGATAAGAAGACGAAGAATAGATACGCTTGCACAACAGTTTTCGTGAGAGGCTAACAAACGTGGCAGGGAGGAAAAAGGTTCACACTCATTAATAATCAAAGACATGCAAATTAAAACTATAAAGCACCATTCTTTGGTCTATCAAAATAGTAAAGAATAAAAACTAATAATACCAGTAAAAATAAAGTAATCTCAGACACTGTTGGTGGGAATGTAAATGGAACTGTTTTTATGGAAAGCCATTCTGCAAAATGCATTAATAATCTTAAAATATTCAGGCCTTCAAACTCAGTTATTCACTTCTTAGAACACACTCCTGAAGTAAATTTATTTTCTCATTCAGTAAGCATTTAACTGGGTGCCTACTACATTCAGCCCTGGGGATACAGTTGTGAATAAAACAGTGAATAAGAGCTGCTTCTCTCTTGGCACTTAGGAGAGACGCACATCCAACAAGCCATAGAACAATCAATGTGTAATTGCACATATTGCAGGACATGATGCTTAAATTCTGAGATCAAAGAAGACCTCTTTGGAAGTGACATTTATGCTGAAAGCTGAAGATCAGTAGAATTTAGCCACATGAAAAAAGGAAGAATTTTTTTCTTAACAAAGGAAGCAAAACTTATCAAAGAGAGAATCAGCTGTACCCACGATTTTAGAGAACTCATCTGTTGATTTATTCAACAATTATGTATGGAGATTCAAGTAAGCATCAGGTACTGCAACAGAGGCTGAGGATCAAGGATGATAGAAAGTAACCAAGCAGAGAAAACAGGTATAAAAACACTCTAGAGCTACAGAAGGATGTGGAATTCATAATGAAGCCAAAGAAGTATAAGGAAGTGGTAAAAGAAGGAAGTCAATGCATTTGACAGGAGAAAGAGGAGGATGGAATAAAGATAATAAATACAAAGACTACTGCCTTCCTTTCACTTTCCAAATCCAAATACTATAGACTTATCCTCAAAAGGTATGTTCAAAAATTTATCATTGATTGACAATAATTGCCACTTATAGACAGAAATACTTAAGTGGGTCAGCACTACAAAGCTTATAACGCAGAAAAGGTAAGCAGAGATGGAAAATAAATTTTAAACAAGTACATATGAGTTAAAGAATAGCTATAGTTGAAAAATTATGCTCCCTAAAACTATACATGAATGGTTCTCAATGAAGCTAAGCATTCAGGGAAGAGTGGCCACTAGAATAATATGCAGTTCCTCTTTTCAAGAGGCCAAAGTGTACACAGAATAATCCAAGGATTTGATCTGTTCCACTGGCCTGAGGAGCCACAATAAGGTTAAATGTGAAGAGTGGCATTTATACAAACCTTACCATAAGGATATGCTCAGAGTCATTAGCAAATTACCAAGAGAGCTATAAACATGATTACAACCCCTTTGAACAGTACACCAAATGGAGGAGAACACTTTGCTTCTTATCTCCTCAGTTACCTAATTTTATATTTGGGACATGTCAATAGCATTAAAGAGTTGAGCAATACTTTATAGCATAGACACTATCTAAAAAAAAAAAAAAAGTGAAACTCTACTGCTTTTGCAATGTCTCTTGAGTCTAAAATTATTTCAAGATAAACAGTAAACAAAAGAGATATGGATACTTTTGCTAGAAGAAATAACACAAGATCTAAAATTTGTGTTAAATTCAAGGATCAATCATAAAAAAGAAAAATTAAGCAATCTTCCAAATGACTTCGAGTCTAATTTTTGCTTCTCTTACGGGATACAAGTGCCTATTAAGAGAGAAGCTCGAAGTCTACTCTGGATATTTTACTGCCCACCAGCCACATGGCCTCAGAAAAGGCACTGCAGTCTCTTTAAGCCTCTGTTAGACCTACTTCACAGGGTGGCATATGCTTGTCCACTCTGTCATGCTATATAAATATTCATTATTATTACTGAAATTTCTTTGCTTGAGCTGCATTCTCCTTCATTTAAGGAAGGAATGTCTCTGAGAAATAGTTATTTGAATTTCTTCGAGTCTGCAAAATTATCAAATTAATCTTATACAAAGGGATGAAGGTTTAACCACAGATTTATATAACAATAAATAGCTATTACAAATTATCTTCCTAGAAATAGTTGACATAGCTTTTAAAATGTTTTTATCTGTTTAGTCTTTTCCTCCTATAAAGTATGGATTACCCTGGTTACCTTACAATTAGTTTTGTTAATTCTGAAGATATAGTTTGATACTGGAAAAAAAAATTCTAATAAATTTTGATGGGGTATAAATATACAGTTTGAACAATTACATTGGTATCATACATAAAATATATTAGATAAAATGTATTATTCCCAGACATTAAAAATTAAATAGTAGCGCTTTTGAAGAAAAAAGGCAATTAAGTCAGGAATCTCATGAAACCCAAAAGATGAATATTGAGAACCCAAAACAAATTTCACAGTTTGACAAGAAAAAATGTATCTTTTATAAAATTGGAAAGTGATGTGTACCTATAAATGATGCATCAAGAAATTTTACTTTATAACTTTAATTTTTCAATATTATCATCCCTGTCTCCCATCAAGTATAATCTTAGAAAAATATTGTGATTTTCTGGGTTATAACAACCCAAAGGCTAATGGGGAAAACAGAGTACAAGAGTAACCTTTCCAAATCAAGCTTTTAACCATTCAAACCTCAAGCTACTATAATAAGTCCATTTAACTTGGCAGCTAATTTTGTTTCCTGGAGGATGTATTGGTTAATGAAAACAGGAATGATTCAAGTATACAGTTAACAAACAAACAAACAAAAAAAACCAACAAAAGTCATAAAAATACTCAGTAGATTTATCTTTTAAGCAGTAAAAATAAGCAGGATTTTCTCTGTGCCTCCTTCAAAGTTTCCACAGTGTTCATCATTCAGCAACAGTCTACTCACTTCCGTTGGGTGTGGGTCCATGCCACTGTATGGTATCGCTTCCAACTTTGCATTTTTCTGCCCACAGATATTTCCATAGCTGTCGTATCCTGACACTAGTCTCGCTGCTGCACCTGTTGCTACTGAAAAGCCACATATAAATCCCTAGGAAAGAAACAGAAAAAAAAAACACACACAAATAAACCATTTCAATACCAACAGTCACTACTTGATACGATAATGAGTTTCTTTTGTCTGCTGAAGGGAACAAAGAGCTATCTTTCCTCATTGCAAACACTATTCCACTGTTTTCCTGGGATTGCATGTGAGCAGCACAAAGAAGTCCACAGGGAAATACTATTTACTACCATAACAAAACAAATCCCAAGCTTTCACATCATTAGCTCATCTTTGCATTTTATAATAATAATGGCAGCCTCTCTATGTTGAACACCTGCTCAATGCCAGGCTCTGTACTAGGTACTTATCACACATTATCTCTAATCCCCACGATGAAGAAACTGAGGCCCAGAGAAGTTAAATGAGCTACCTAAGCCCATAGAAGCCAGTAAAGATCAAAGCACAGAACCAAATCCAGCTTTCTTCATTCTTTTGTTTTATTTGGTTGTAAAGGGATTCTATTAAATGAACAACAGCAAAGGATAAATTTTAAAAATAAAAAAAAATAGGTATGTGGGTTTTGAATCATTCTCACTTCAGTGTACACAACACTTTTTTTGTTTCCTTCGTGCACTAAAGCTGTATACAAGCCAAAGAACTCCATCACTAAGCACTGCTGAGCTCTTCGTATTAGAGACTGAAGGACAGTAAGTGAGGCACTGGCTTTGTGTACTGCAAGGGTCACTTCATCTTGTGGAAATATGCTTTATCCCAGGACCAAAGGCAAAGGGGACAATCTTCAGAACCACATCATGCTTGCTAAGTCAGGCATGCGCTGACCAAAACAAAGCAGTAAAAACCTCCACTCAACAGCAGATTACTGGGTATAGGAACTAGAAGTGAGGAGAATCACTGCTGATGAACTGGTTATACTGTGGGGAAAGACTGGGGTTAGGAAATGTTGTGCAACCTGGTCATTAAAAGGGTGAGTTTTTGTTATCTTCAGTAAAGTGGCTAGGAAGGCAGAGATCTTCACTGCCAACTATCATAAGCAGTACTTATCTAAATAGTGCTGCTATATCTCAGGCCAAAGCGGAAAACACTATGCTCACATATACACTCCTCAGAGAACTGTATTTCCCCCTGTAAGTATACTTATCTAAACAACTAAACAAAACCCTTCTACTTTCATTGTGCAGGTAAGGGAAGTAAGAGAGAAGAGCCATGAGTGCAGCTCTTGTCAGAAGAAACTTCTTACAACTACACTTTGTGAGAAAGTAGACTCAGAGAGTCTATGCCTGATTTGCTATTCTCTGGTTCTCTTATCCTGGCCAAGGATCTGCCTCAAGTTACTCCCCTTAAAATGGAGACAAAGAGTAAATAGTTCATTGGGCTGTGGTAAAGATTAAATGACACAACCCAATGTGGTAAGAAATCTGCCAGACATATAGTAAGAGCTCAATGAATATTAGCTATTAATGTTATGAGAAATGAGAAAATGCTATATGGGAAAGACTATGGGCTTTGGGGGCTAGATAGATAAACCTGTGTTATCAATGAAATACAGATGACTTCATTTCCTACTTGTGTAATGATGGACAAACTTGCTTAATGTTCTGTGCTTTGGTTTGCCCACTTATAAATTGGGGCTAAAACCACTTACCACAAAGGGCTGTTAAGAGAATCACATGAGATTATATATGTAAAGTGTATGTCTCAATACATTTTAGTACCCTTCTGCCTCAAAGCAGCAACTAATGGCTAGCACCAGTTTAGGCACAGCTGGTCAGAACTTAAACACTCCCCTGTTTTCTGCCTCCCTCTCTCTTGACTCCTCCAAGAACACCAAGGGCAGTCAGTCCCACCAGTGTTAATCAAGCCCTTGTGTTAAAGTTCTGGTCCCTGTCCCATGGTGCTACTGGGAGGTGGTAGAACCTTTAAGAGGTGGGCTTAGTAGGAGGCTTGAGGTCACTGGAGAAGTGCCCTGTGTGACCTTAGCCCTTTCCTTTCCTTCCTGTTGCTTTGCTACATGTTCCCACCATGAGGTGCCAGTACAGTCCCACAGCCAACCAATCAAGGAATGAAACCTCCAAAACCATGAATCCA
Organism: Tamias sibiricus; assembly: GCA_025594165.1. NCBI lineage: Eukaryota > Metazoa > Chordata > Mammalia > Rodentia > Sciuridae > Tamias > Tamias sibiricus. Next base: position 193,116,986 of record CM046657.1, on the reverse strand, counting down.
AACAAATCTTTTTTACTTTATCTGTTGATTATCTCAGGTATTCATTATACTTCCAGAACACTAACACACTTTCCAATGTATTTCTTTAATAAGTACCATCAGAGTAATATAAAGGGAATGGACTTAGGATTCAGAAACAACTGAATTCAAATTGTTTCCACCACTTACTTACTACCTATGACTTTGATCCAATTACCTACTTAGACTCTGCTCTCTTCACCTCCAACACTAAGCAATACCATTTACCTCACAGCCTAATGATGAGTGCTAAATGAGGTAACATATACCAATCCCTAGCTGAATTCTACTGCATGGCAAGTGATCAATAAATGGCAGCTGTTCATGGTAAATTTGAGTGGGAAAATCAGATTAAGGGAGTTAACAATGCTAACTAGAGACTAACAAAAGTCCCTTTGCTTCTCTATTTTAGAACAAAAATTTCTAGGGGGAAAAGGTGAAAACAGTATCAATAATTTTATTGCTACACAAACTACTCAGACCACAATTAATCTTCTTTCACTACTACTCTCGAATAGCAAAGCTGTTACATAATTAAAAGGTGAAGGTCTTATTTTACTTCTTATAGGAATTGTTTTTTATGTTTCTTTTAAAATATTTTTTAAATATTTATTTATTTAGTAGTTGTACACAATGCCTTAATTTATTTTTACGTGGTGCTAAGGATCGAACCCAGGCCGCGCACATCCTAGGTGAGCGCTCTACCGCTGAGCCGCAACCTCAGCCCCTTAAAATATTTCTTTAGTTGTTGATAAGTATGTTGTTAGAGATTCTTTAAACAGTTTCTCATTTTCCTTTCTGACTATTTTTAACAGTACTGTTGGACATGTGGATTTTTTTCTTTATCATAAGCTATCTCACATCCCTCCAGGATGTAGGCAGAGTATAAATTATAAATGTTACATATATATGCTAAAATGGGACACTGACATATTTTCGTATAGGTCATTTAAACTTCTTAGTAGCTTCCAGAAACATTAGAATAGAGATGGTGAAAAGCTGCAGGTGGAGAAGGAAAATAGCAAGCTAATAAGATGGGAAGAAACCATGACTGTTATCCTAGGAACTTCCTCTACAGCACAAGCAATGATAATGGGGAACTAGGCCACATACAATTAAAATTACGATCTCCTTAAAAAGAAAAATGCTAAAACCCAAATGCAGAAAGCAATGTAGTTTCAGAAGAGAAAAATACAGTACATGAAATTAAAACATGGTGAGAGAAACTTTATAAAATACACTCAATAATTTAATGGCTCCACAGAGAGGGGAGGGAAAAGGCTTCCAACAGAGGGAAATCACATTAATGAAGCAAATGATGAGGAGGGTAAGGAAAGCTTTTATAGGCATGGAATAGAAAGCAATCACTAGAGAGAAAGTAAGCCTATTAGTAAGGAAGAGAACCATGGCTAAAATCTTAAAATGACTGAGCTGCTGAAGTGCTTTCAGGACTATTATTTTAAGGGAGAGAGGAAGAGCAGAAAAATCCACTCACATACAGGAGGTGACTGAAATTAGATAAAGGCATACAAGGGCAATGGGGAGATGCAGCAATGGGGAGATGGGGCAATGGGGCGAAGGGTCATGGGCAAGACCTGGCAACTAGTAAGTACTTACTGCCTAAGTGGGAGAAAGACAATTTGCTAATTAACAAACTGTGTTCATTTTCCCTTCACATCACAAGGTCTAGTTCTACTTAAGTAAGAGCATTTGCTTAGTTTCATTCAGTACTAGAGAAAGAGAGGGGGTGGTGTGGGGGAAGGAAGGAAGGAAGGGACGGACAGAGGGAGGGCAAAAGGAAAAAGAAAGAAGAAAGAAAAAAATAGGACATTTTAATTTCACAAGCATGTTTGAATTTCACACTTAGAGCTTCTTTTTTGGTATTGCAATTGAGTTCAGGGGCATTCTACCACTGAGCTAAACCCCAAGCCTTTTTTATTTTTGTTTTGTTTTGTTTTGTTTTGAGACAGGGCCTCACTAAGTTGTCCAGGCTGGATTCACACTTGTGATCCTCCCACCTCAGCATCTGGAGTCACTGGGATTACAGGCAAGTACCAATGTGCCCAACTCACAAGTAGAGCTTTTACTGAACAACTGAGAAAGGTGGATGGCCTTAGTTTTGGGGGTAGGGGGACAACAAAAATAATGTATGGAGGGCAGAAGTAGTATGTGAATATAACAAAATGTTTCAAGATTTAAAAAATGGGGGGCGGAGGGGGGCAGAATGAGTTATGGTTATAGCCATCTCCCAGAGGTTCATGAAAACATTTCTGACGATCTCTCTGTCAAACACCACCTCATTTATGTCCCGTATCTCAATCAATGCTTGGGGTCAACCTCTTAACACCCTTAAACCTTAGGGCAGCACTTGACTTCTACTTCTCCTCTTCTGAGAATCCTGAGACAAGAAAGGCTATTAGGACCCAGGAGACAGACAAAAGCTGAAGGCCTGGTACAGAACTAATATTTCTGCAAACACACTAAAAAACATAAACTTTTGCCAGGGTGCTCAATTTCTGGACTCCTTTAAAGTTTAATAGAATTAATTGCTCTAAGAAAGAGAAAAGAGGCCAAAAAAAAAAAAAAATTGAAATCTAGGAAATGTCCACTCAATAAGCATTTATTGAGCAACTCGGGAGGCCAAGTCAGGAGGATTGCAAGTTCAAAGCCAGCCTTAGCAACTTAGTGAGGCCCTAAGCAACTTAGACCCTGACTCAAAAAATTAAAAATAAAAAGGGCTGGGGTTGAGATTCATTGGTTAAGTGCCCCTGGGTTCAATTCCTAGTCCCCCTCAACTCTCCCCCCCCAAACAGTCCTAAAAGCAATGAAATAAATGCTCTCAATAAAATAATAATAATAATAATAGTAATGGGGCATGTATAAGCAAAATCAGAGGCTCAGTTTCATGGACAGCTAGAACAACGAATAAAACACAGACAAGAAATACTGGGTTCTGATCCTGACTTTGCCATTTCTACGACTTTTGAGCCTGGGCAGGTTAGCTTTGAATTCTCTAAGCCCACTTCCTTACTGGTCCCAACAATAAGTTAATCTCATAAATCCTTCCTTTTCCAAAATTCTATGATTCTATGGGAAAGCAGAGAGAGTTAAATTTTAAGAGTATTCTTGCAAAAAGAAGCATAAACTCATTTGGTTTACTACTGTGATTGAGAAAAAAAAATAGAGTACATTAAAAACAAGTGTTTTTAACTGAACTATATGCTCAAAAGTGGTTACAATGATAAATTGTACATTAGGTATGCTTTACACAATTTTTTAAACAAGAAATTGACTTAACAAAAAATGAGTTGTTACTTGATCAAGCAACCTTAGGGTAATTCTTGGCATGCTGTTCTTTGTATTCTATGATCCTGGCTAAGAACAGACCATCGAACAGGTGACTAAACACTGCAGTGAATCTCTCTCTGTGCTGCATGCTCAACCATGGTTAATGAGGTAGAAACATTATGCCCCAGGAACTAGACTAATGCTATAAAATAAAAAGGTCCTTGAAAGCAGTCTGAAGGGCCAACCTATGCAATGCCTCCTAAACCCAGCTTCCATCCAGATCACTGTCTAAAATTCCAACTTTGCACTTCCATCTTATCTTTATCCACAACTTCTATTATGTCCATTCGATATTTTCTTATTCCACACTTCTCCAAACCACTTCCCTTTCCTATATATACTTTAGCTCCATTAATAGCAGCATTATCTAACACAAGAGTCAGAGTGGGAGGACTCCTTGGTCTCTTATCTCCATCCTTCTGCCTTTCCACACCCTAGCCTCCTAACTCCACAGTAGAGGGAGGAGTAATGCTTAGCTATTTGGTCAGAGTCTGAGACATTGATGAGACCACAGCTTACTGGCACATGAGATTACTGTGTCCTACAGGACCATGTTCTGAACAACTTTTTCTGTTATTCATGATTCTGGGCAACAAAGTATAAAGTTCACCTTTTGAAAACTTTTTCTTCTCCCTTGGGGTCAGTGCTGCCATTGTGAAATCTTAAACAAGTTATTGAACATATTGAATATACCTTTGTACTTCTGTTTCCTAATCTATAAAACGGGGAAAGTGATAACAATAGTGTATGCTGCATTGAACAGCTGTGAGAATTAACTGCCTGTGTCTGGTGCTAAAAATAATGTCTAGCCGCTGGTGAGCAGTGATGAGTGCTTTCCATGGAGGCACTCCTGTTAGGGCCATCCAGACTCCTCTCTTTCCTGCCTTAGTGGGGTAAGCTGATCTGAACCTAAGTAGCTCTCTCTTCTCTCTTCCTCTCTTCTCTTCTCCAATATACCCTACCCTGAGAATGAAATAAGACTGTCCCAGATGGGAAGGAATTTCAGCCTACAGGGTCCGAGTCATTTTTACAATGGAGTGCTTCCCTGGGCATAATCAAGTGCTGTGGATGACTTCTTTATTCATGCATCTCTTGTTCTCTGAGGTGTACAAAAACTCTGGTTGGGAACCCAGGAGGAACTGGGGTAGGATTTGAGCTGAAAAACTCTACACTGAACTCCTAACACAAGAACCTCACAGTCACCCTTGCTCTGTCTCTCATTTGCCTGCAACATTAATAACCACTGATGTTACTGGTCTTACTTCTATCTCTCTCCTCTTCTCCTTTACCACTACCTTATTTAAAAAAATTTACCTCTTACTGTTGCCCCAGCCACCAAAGTGGCCTGCCTAAAATTTCTTCCTCCTTCTATCTTCAACAGTAGCTGCTAGGGCCACACTTCTAACCCAGTCAAATCACTTCTTACTCAACACTCCTGTGGCTCATCAGTGCTGATAACAGAGAGTCTCAACCTTGGCTGAACATCAGAATCACAGAGATTATATCATAACCATGAGGTGGGTCCCAGGAAAGAAATTTGTTTGTTTTTGTTTGTTATTTAGCATTCCAGCTGATTCTAACACACAGTTATGGTTGAGAACCACTCGTTTACTACCTTAATTGAAAACAGAAATTTAGAAGTGCAACGCTACTTGTGATTTTTTTTAGAGCAGGGTGAGCATATGCCCACTAATTTCAAAATTGTGATGAAAGTTCAAACATGGAAGATGACAGCTCTCAAGAAGTCCAATGCCAATTTATTTTGAAAAATACCCCACGTTCTAAACAATTTAAGCATAGAAAATCCTTGAAACTAAGGGAAGAAATAAAAAAGAGGTATCAATAATGAGGAGATAAATGCATATAAAAAAGGATTTAATGATAGAGATGAGTGAAAGCTGACAATATTTAAAATATTTAAGAGCTTTAGGCATTAAGGAGTGAGCAAAGAATTGCAGGTAAAGACAATAGGACAAACACATGGTTTGAACATCAGGCTTCAAGATAACAAAAGTAACCTGTAAAGGAAGCAGGCAGGTAGAGCAGTAGGTAAAAAGAACACACCCAGAAAGTTCCAGTCCTGCTGTCTTTGCCACTTATTAGACAAGCTCAGCTTTACATCTCTATACCTCGTCAATAAGCTGGGGATAAAACCTATTTTACCAGGTAACTGGGAGAATTTAATGAGATGAGCACATATATGAAAGTGTGGAGCATAAATCAATGCTCAAAAAAAATCTGTAGAGAAGGTTTCTTTTAAAAGTACAGGGCGAGCATCCCTAACCTGAAAGTCTGAAATCTGAAATGCGCCAAAATCGGAAACTGAGTGCCAACAGGAGCCATAAGTGGAAAACTCCACAAATGACTTAGTGTGATGTGCTGCAGCCAAAATGCAAGTACACTGAAATAATGTATCAAATTACCTCAGGCTAGGGGCTGGAGTTGTGGCTCAGTGGGAGAGCCCTTGCCTAGCATGTGTGAGGCACCGGGTTCGATTCTCATCACCACATATAAATAAATGAATAAAATAAAGGTCCATCAACAACTAAAAAAAATTTCTTTTTTAATTATCTCAGGCTATATGCATATATATGAAACAAAAATGAATTTCATGTTTAGACTTGGGTCCCATCCCAAAAATGCCTCATTATGTATATGCAAATGTTCCAAAATTAAAAAAAAAAAAAAATCTGAAACCTCAAACACTCTGGTCCCAAGCATTTGGGACAAGAGACATTCAGCATGTACTACAGAATGAACTCCATGGGGGCAAAAATCTTCTAAAGGAAACATATAAAACAAAGACACAAAAAAATAACTTTGAACCTCTATGCCAGTATAATAAGCAATATAACATGGTGATTTCTTCAGTTTCTATATGGCAAAATTTGATGTTATCTCAATTCTATAAAAGTAATCCATTAAAAAAATCATTTCCAAACAAATGATGCTATGCCTGGCATTTAAAAGTACACACAGTGGGTCTTAATTACCATCACACTGAAATCAACATTATATTAATTACCATTGCATTAAAACGTTTCAGTAAACAAATAACTCCTTAGTCTCAAGTCACTCCCAAATCAGTCTATTAACATTAATGACTCTACTTTCCTGAGCTATTTTAGCACAGAAAATCAGAAGCACCTTGGGTGGCATGGTACATGTTTTTATAAACATAATTTTGAAAGGTCAGCTGCTATTTGTCCCAGGGTTGCATTAGGGGGTAAGGAAAGGCTAAGTCTGTTAACAAAGAATCTTCTCCACATTTGCATGAATATTTGTGCACACTGCATTTCAGTTGCCATTCCCCTGGAATGCCATTCCATTAAGTTAACTCTTGAACAGTATCCCAAATGTCCTCAGTTAGGAAATGGGTATTTTGACCTTTTCCAAATATCTTTCTTTTGGAGAAGCTGCACTTCTATGTTTAAAACAAACACTTCTTACTTTACTGAATTTCTTTTTTTTTTTTTTTTTTTTTTTTTTTTTTTAATATTTATTTATTTGCTTAGCTGTACAAATGGGTTTATTTGTACTGGTGCTGAGGATCGAACCCGGGCCGCGCACGTGCGAGGCAAGCGCGCTACCGCTGAGCCACTTACTGAATATCTTATTAAAATTTACTTCTTTTCCTTGATTCAGGGGCAGAACTGTACCTATAATTGTAACCACTGTTCAAGGTTACAGTTGTTCTGTGATTCACGGATGGCACTTGTTAGGTGAGCAGTTACAGAGAGACACAGAGTAAGGTTTTCCTAAAATCTTCATACAAGTATGGGAAGAAGGGAGTTGAAAATACACCAGAGTAAGACACAGGCTGCCTGAGGAAGTGTATTTGCATTTTGAGTTGCAGAAGACTAAGAAAGAGAGCAATACTGTATCTGCTCTGTCCCCTCTACAAGCAGGAAAAGGAGGTAGAAAAGAGCACTGGCCCCAATAGAGACCAGGCTTTGTTCCCAGCTCTGACATTAACTAGCGGTGTTGCCTGGGGATAGATGTTTCCATTTCTGGGTTTGATGTTTTAATCTATAAAGTGAGGATGATGGACCAGGTGAGGACTTCCAAGTCCTTTCTAAACAGCTCTAAAACAGGTGTTTGTCTTTTTGCCAGCCCAGCCACTGGCAGTGACTCCAAAGCCAAGAAAATCTACGTCAGGCACCCTGGCAAGGCAGAGTGGTATGCCACCAAATAACCACACACCCAGCACCATGCACCAGGGACTGTGCTCCTCATCCCACTGGAAAATCACCAGGTCTCTTGATCTTCCACTGAGAAACACACTCATTACACAGTAGGTGGCAGGGGCCTCGCATGGTCTGAAGGAGAAAGAAGCAGTGGGGAACCACCTATCTAGGAGGAACTAAAAAATGTCAGAACTGGAAGTACTGTAGATATCATCTAGTAAAATATCTACTTTTCTACAAAAGAACACCAAGCCTCTGAGAAAAATGACTAGTCCAAAGATAACACTCAGACTTATGTGAATGGGTTGAGTAAATCCTTAGGATTCTCAGTTCCATGGCCAGTGATGGTCTGCTCACCACTTCATCAAGATCACAGTTCACAGAAACTTAGGTCAAATGCTCTGGCCTTCTGAAGTGATCTAATGAATGAGAGAAGTGTCCCAGTTGCTCCTTGATTTTGATCTCAGTTTTCATTAAAAAAAAAAAAAAAAAACCTATCAATCAATTAATCAATCCAGGGATACTAGATACCAATGAATTGTTTTGAGGGGGAATAATCTGCTTAAATTGTATCTTAGGCCCTCCAATGATAAGCAATACAAAAGGGACAAAACTCATACACACACACATATTTAACAAGTTCCCTCTTCAAACCAACTCCCCATGTTCCCTTGGATCACAAGTGTGGGCTTGGATCATTTGTGAGTTTCCTTACCATCCCAATGCAGAAGAGGATAAAGAGCAGCAGCCATGGTATGTCTGTGCAGCTACGGTCCTCCAGTGGCTTCCATTCTCGTTTGGAGCTCTAATTGAAAACATAAAATAAGAGAGCCTGGTCAATGTTAAGTTTAGTTAAAATTGGAAAGGCAGGGCTGGGGATGTAGCTCAGTGGTAGAACATTTGCCTCTCAGGCACAAGACACTGGGTTCAATTCCAGTATACCAAAAAAAAAAAAAAAAAAAAAAAAAAAAAAAAGCAGGGAAGGCACAAACATATCATCATATATCTAATTCTCTTTAATTCTCTTCTTAGCCAGACAAGTTTACACAACTCAACTGTCACCTCTTCAGAGAAACTCACCCTAACCACCTCAGCTGACCCTCCTCTGGCTCCACTCCCATGCCACTTCCTGGCCAGGCACAGTACAAGATTAGTGCTTTTTTGGTACCTCTGCTGGAGTATTTAGTATGCTAAACTGTTATTCTTAGTTGTCAAGCTGTATCCCCAGCAGATTGCAAGCCTTGCAAGGGAAGAGGGCAGTCTCATTTACCAGCATCAAACATGATTCCTCAGTGTTTATGATGTGTTCTCAGAAAAGGCTTTTTAAAATGAATAAACTCACAAATGAACAAATTCTTCCAACTTCAGTCTTAGTGCTAGCTTTTTCTTTTGTGTGTCCAGATGCTGGACTTAAAAAAAGAAGAAAAAAAAAATTAGAACATGCTCTCTATATGTTCTCTTCTGGGAAAAATTCCCATCAAAATGAATTTCTATTCAGGGGTAGGTTCTTCCAAGTGAAATAAAATTCGAGCAGGAAAAATTCAATTTTTCTGACAACTCCTGAACAAGCATCCATGGATTTTCATTGTGTTCCTAGAAAATATTAAATAGTTCCTAGATCAAACACAGATTCCCTAACTAAAGAACTGGAGGGATTCTAAAAGTTAATTTGCAAAATATTGATTGGAATTCCAAGTGCATCCCCACCCCCCCTGCTTATTTGCAATAATCTCCTGTTCTCAGGTCAGCTCACACATTCTTTTCAATCAAAATGTACCTGAAGTGACACCCCTGAGCTTTCTAATAAACAAACATCCCTAAGTCTCACACCATCTCATGGAAACAGAGCAGAGAAGGTAGCCCTGAGAAAGCTGGGGACTGTTCCTGCATCAAGAAGTCTGAGGCCTCCAGTGGCTTCCAAGAAAAGATCCAGGAAGCTGTGAGGAAGGCTTGTCAGTAGAAAGGGGCACCACCACAAAGGGGCTGGAGATAAGGGAGGCCTCTCCTATATAATTAGTGCTTGGGTGCAATTGGCATAGTTCTCCCTACTTCTAGAACAGTCTTAAACCGTACACATATCCTTTGATAACCTAATGAAAGCTACAGATTATTTTCCTGAAATGTATATTCACAGAATGTTCATAAAACTTTAGGGAATTCAGGCTCCAGTTTAGGAAACTCAACTTTAAAACAGTTGCCTACTGACAATGAAGACAGAGAATCTGAGCTCTCACCGCCTTCTCCTAAAGTGTTAACTAGACAAGTGTCTTATTACTGTCTTCCATTGTTCAATTGTTGCAACAAAAACACTGAGCTTGTTCCCAGACACCCACATGAGAAAACAAAAGAACACTAGTTAGTCATGGAAAATAACCTTGCCACAAGACTCCAACTAGCATTAAAAACCAAGAATGAGTAGGCAGTTTTTTCCAGAGGAATGCAGCACTGTGGCGTAATGGCTACATAACTTCTCTCTCCCTGGCTCTGATATCAGCTAGCTATGTGACTTTAAAGAAATTGCTTTATACTTTGGGTGGCAGGAAGGAGTTAGACTGGATTCCTTAGGTTCCTTCCAACTCTAGAAATCTATGATCAGGAATGAACTTCTGTGACAACTTTTGTGATGACAAGAAAAACAACTGTAAAATAATATGACAGTATTCCCTGCATTATTCAAATAATAATGCTGGTATTGTGGTGTGCATTTTGGAAGACAGTGGTTCACAGTGTGAACAAAGAATGTTTCTTTGTATTAAATAATTTCAGTCTCGAATAATGCCCATTCTAGTAAGACTACTCACAAACAGAATTTGGACACTTTTTTGAAATTCATCATATTTACTCTGTAATAATTTGTATATCAACAGTTACCTTAAAATACTTGGTCTTAATAAACAGTAAGGGGGTGGGCTCAGGTTGATCAAGTATTTTCTTACGTATGAAAAGCAGCGACAGAATCCAGAGTGGAAGAGCACAAGGACAGTGTGGTCACCCTCACTCCAACAGATGCAGGCTACTCAGAGGAGGGGTGCTTCCTTCACAGGGCTGCTTTGAGGACAGAATGTGGCATTCCTTGCCTAATGAGTACTCAGTTGCTTGGACATTGTTATTACTTACCAATATTCTCTTTTCAGTCAACCCTCTCCATATTATTACAATATCCTCTTACCAGATGGTTCTTTCCACAAAAGGGGATAAAATGAATAGTAGACTTTCCTTTCCCCATAGACTGTACTGAAATTTTGACTTAGTAGAGACATATTTTATGTTAGCAACCACTCTAAATGATATGGGTGGGTGATTGATTACCACTAACCAGACAATAGACCTAAAGCCTTACACACATAGTCTTCTACCTTCAAAACTGCCCTCTGGTGTAGGCATCACACCTATTTCACAGAGGAGGAAACTCAGGCTCTGAAATAAATATTCAGCCCAAGGTTTCACTCTTGGGATCCCAGGATTTGAACACAAGTCTCTGATGCCAAAGCCACTCCAACAAGACTATTATCCTTTAGTCAGTTAAGAGCAACAACTTCCATTAGTGTGTCCCCACTGCAAAAGCTGGAAGCCAGGCGGATAATTTAAAATTCTATAAGTGCAAAGAGAGTGAGTGAGATGTGTTATGAGCCATGAAATTTCTCAAGTGAGTCAGGAAACCCCACAGTTGAAAAATTTTAATGATTCTTTATCAGATTTAACCAAGTGGCAACTAGATTTAATGCTATGTTTCTTCCAATTAAAATTCCACATAGAACTAGCAAATGTAAAGCATTTTGCAATAGCACTTCTTAAATGTGATTTTTATGCCTTTCTCAAATTTTACATGAGATTAATACAGGCTGTCAATAAACATTAGGTCTCTCTCCCTTCACAGAATCATGTAGTCCAAACATTTAATAATAGTTACTGAGACCCAGAGAAGGAAAGGGAAGGACTTACTTGTACATGGGAACACATATATTTTATCCATGATCTCTTGATTCTCAAAACAATTCTATCATTATTATATATTCCCAACTTTCCTATTTTGTAGAAGGGGAAACCACAGTTCATGGAAAATCCATGTCTGAAACCTGAGTCCTCAAACTCCAGCAGAGAGATAGAAACTATTAGAAACAGCTCAGGAAATGCTAAAAGTTAAAAAATAAACATGGTAACAGACGAAGAATGCCTTTGTCAGTCTCACTGCTAAACGAAATACAGCTATGGAAAGCATCGGTAAACTCAAAATATGTCACATTACCCTAACTTAAAGACAAATCAATACAAGAGTGAACATTAAAGAATACAAGAACTACTGGATAATATCATATAAACTAACACATGTGTAACTGAAACCCAAGTAGAGCATAGAGAGGCCAGAGGAAATAGCTCAAGAAATAGTAACTGAAAATTTTCCAAAAATAATTTTAAAAAATCAAAGCACAAATCTAAAGAATTAGAGAACTGTTGAAAATTAAAGATAACAATGGTCATACTGAAGGTAGTCAGTATGTTTCTTGTTTAAAAAACAAAACAAAACAAAAGACATACTGCATTCAGAAAAACAAATATTACAGCAGACTTCTCTTTTGAAACTATGCAAGTAGAAAACCATGGAATGGCATCTTTAAGTTACTGAAAAGAATCACAGACCCAGCATCAATACCCAGAGGAAATGCCTCTCAGAAACAAAGACCTTCTCAGACAAAAATAATTATTAGCAACAGATCTAAACTATGAGAAATGTTAAAGAAAGTTCTTCAGGGAGAAGGAATATGATACCAGAAAAACTTGGAGACACAAAAAGAAAGATTTCCAAAACTGGGTACAAAGAAAAATTTGAAGTTTTCCATGATAGAAAGTTCTTTTTCAATGTTTAAAAATATAGGTATGAATACATGTGTATAACTGCATCCACATTACATGACCTTTTTGTATATGCACACAAGATTAATATTCTAGAAAGCATATTTACAATTTATAATATAGGTGGAACATCCTAATTTCCCTAATTAAAAAATCCAAAATCTGAAATTTCCTAATCAAATACTTTTTGAGCACTGTTTGATATGATACCACAAGTAAAATTCCACAAGATGAAATCTTGTTTCATGCACAAACTTATAAAAGATGTACAAAATTACCTCCAGGCTATGTGTACAAGGTGTATATGAAACACAAACAAATTTTATGCTTAGATTTGGGTCCCATCCCTAGGATGTCTATTTTATATATAGGCTACACTCAAGTTTGTGATCCTCTTGCTTCGCCTCCCAAGCAGCTGAGATTGCAAGCCTATGCCACCACACCCAGCTTGTAAATAGTTTTAACCCAGCTTTCTATGTTGTTTCTTCTTCTGAGAAGTGTCTTTTCAATTCCTTAGCCCATTTGTTCATTGTATTATTTGTTTTTTTGGAATTAAGTTTTTTGAGTTCTTTATATACTCTAGAAATTAGTGCTCTATCTGATGTGCATGTATTAAATATTTGTTCCCAAATAGTTGGCTCTTTATTCAACTCACTGATTGTTTCTTTTGCTGAGAAGAAGCTTTTTAGTTTGAATCTATCCCATTCATTGATTCTTGATATTAATTCAAATGAAGATGCAGTTTTTGAGTACTGTGTCTTATTTATGGATAATATGGTAAGTGATATGTCATTACCAATTAGGTCAAGTCAACTATCACTGGAAGGCATCAGCGGCAACAGGGCAGGTAAGGGGGGCCAAGGCCAGGGGGTAATTCCATAGAAAAAAGTCTGGCAGCTTTGATTCTAAATTAGACAGGCAAAGCAATGATCCAGATTTAAGACAAAAAGAGTCAAATAGATCTCAAATATGGAGGCACACAGGGTGCAAAACCCTGGAACCCAGATAATATCTAAAGGCAAAGACTGAACACTCCCTGCCCCATTTTTGTCTTTTTTTAATGCATACTATCTGTAGACTACTCCCTCCTAATTAAGACAGAGGTATAAAGCTTCTCAAAGTATTCTTATGATAATATTACCTAATGCTCTGAATCTTTCCCTGATACACCAGGTTTTTGTGGGCAAGTTTCCAAAATAACAGAAAATGTGCTACGAAAAGGTTAAGTCAATTATACTTAGTTACCTGATTTTCAGATAATATTCTTAAGCATTTCTTTGGTTCTTTAAATCACCACTAAGTATCACACAAAAGAAATGCCTAAACCGGCGCTCGCCTGTAATCCCAGCACTTTGGGAGGCTGAGGCAGGAGGATCGCGAGTTCAAAGCCAGCCTCAGCAATGGTGAGGCACTTAGCAACTCAGTGAGACCCTGTCTCTAAATAAAATACAAAAAAGGTCTGGGGATGTGACCCAGTGGTTGAGTGCCCCTGAGTTCAATCCCTGGTACCTCTCTCACACTCACACACACACACACACACACACACACACACACACAAAAGCCTATATTTGAGATTCAAAGACAGGTAAGATAGTCCCTGCCTTCACTGAGCTCCGGTTTAGTGGGAAAGATACAAACCAAGTACTATGATATCATGGACAATGTCAAAATGGAGACACATAAGAGGTACTGCAGAAACAGAGATGGAAAGCCATTAAGTAAAATTTGTGAGATCTGTTGAAATTGCCTTGTAAACTTTTACAGCTTATATTCTGAGCAAACACTGAAATGTCTAAAATAGAATGTGTGGTTTGCCCCAAACACACTAAAAATTGTTGCAAGCTGTGGTGAGGAAATATTGACTGCCAAATAAGAATATTTTTACTCAGAGCCAGGTGCAGCATGCCTGTTAATCCCAGCTACTCAGGAGGCTGAGGCAGAAGGATTGCAAGTTCAAGGTCAGCTTGGGCAATTTACACCTTGGGGGTGTAGCTCAGTGGTAGAGTACCTCTGGGTTCAATCTCCAATACTGGGGATAGGGGCGATTCCATTCAAAAATGTTAAGTAGTAAACTAATAGAGCATTAAGGTGTGGTTTTTTTTAATCAACTATTTCTCTCTTAGTGTTAAGATTTCTTTATACACTTAAAAGATTTTATGGCTGCAGTTAGGAAGAGCTCTTTGAAATTAGGAAAAATAACTTCCTTCATTTCTAACATAACTGTATAGGGCTAAATTTACTAAGCTACTAGAGTAAAATTTTCACATAGATGGCACTGGTGAGATACTTAATAACCCTGGTTAAGTACTATCTGGTCACAGATATCAAGAATGCTACAACTCAGAATTTCTGACATGCTAAATGACTCCCTTGTCACTCCCCCAGCATAAGCCAGAGAACTGTTTTCTTCTACATTCAAGTAACAAAAAATGGTAGCCTGGGAGGCTGATCCAAAAGAAGAAAAGTGGTAGACAGGCAGTGTCAAGCCTGCAAATGAAGGACAAACCGGTGTTGATTCCAACCTCATTTGAGCTGGAAGTTCACAATGATAGCACTTCCTATACACTTTTCTTCATCAGTTGGGAGCTATTCAAATATTCATTACTGATTTTTCTTAAAAAGTACTGAAGCTTAGAAATTTAAGCAGAATTAAGATTATCCTTATGCCAGGCATGGTGGTGCACACCTGGAATCCCAGTGATTCAGAAGGCTACAGCAGGAGGATCACAAGTTCAAATCCAGCCTGGGCAATATAGCAAGATCTTGTCTCAAAATAAAAAATAAAAAGGGCTAGGATGCAGTGGTACAGCACCTCAGGCTTCAATACCCAGTGTATGCATGTATATATAATCCTTGTGATGAGGTCACTGACACATGCTTGTATTCTTACAGGTTAGCAGCAAGGAGAGCTAAACTGGTGGGTCAGGAATTGCACATAACCTGAAGCTGACACCAGATGACAAGTTCATGAATGCCACTATTATGTGTGCCCAGACCTTTGCAGCACAGGTTCATCACTGCTGCCTTTCCAGATTCTGGAAAAAGGCCCACTATGCCTGTGAAGATAAAAGCACGCTCAAATGGACCTCTTGCCCACCACATATCCCCAGAAGTATTCTGACATAGCATTGGGTAATCTGTTGAATAATCAACCTTCAACTCAATTTCTTTTCTGGAATATCACAGTCTTTATTTCCTGGGTAAACAGATAATTTCCAAAGCAGCCTCATAGTTCTACAGCTGTGCTGCAGTTTTTTCACTGTCCCACCTACTTCTTGGTACAGCCTGAAGCTACTGGAATGGTCACTGAATGCCTCTATCTCCAAGGTCCCTGCTACTTATGTAACTTGAGCACATATGTGGCAAACATTGGCCAATCTGTGAGGACTAACTTTTGCTCCTGCCAATCTGTTTTACAGTATTAAAGACAAATTGTTGTACACTGAGAATCTCCAAAGCTGCCTCCAAGGACATACTGCTTCATTAAATTCTCCAATACAATTTTATTTGCACAGAGTAGTAACAAAGGAATAAAAGAGCTGATGTGTATCATTTTTGCCACAGTTTTCAAGAGAGTGAGCAGACATGATAAAGTTGGGTAGCAATAAAACATGGAGGTTTGCAGTCTTCTGTTCATCGCACCTGCAAATAAAATCTTGTAATAGGATTTTTTTTTTTGAAAGACATTGCCTGTCCTTTGGGAAAGCTCTGTCAAGGGCCTAGAGTACATAACTATGTACAGGTTACCATAAGTAATCTGTTTCATTTGCTAAGCCTGGTGATGGCAATTTATACTGGAAAGGTAAAAATAAAAGCATGAATTTAAGAGGCATTTAAAGGTAATAAGATACATTGAGTAGAAAGATACAGGCATTTGTTTCCAACTGCTTTTTTTAGTTCATGAACTTTATGCTAAATCACATTCATCCATTTAAGGAACTACAGCTGCTTTCTGAGTTATGCATTTACACCATGATAGGAAGATCACAGGGAGATACATAGGCAATGACTTCATTCTTTTTCCAACTCCCATAAAATTAATTGTAGGCCTTTTGACTTCTCTATGACTGTCTCTCTTGAACATAAGCCCATGATAACTACTGGGCACAAGTTGAGTTAATCCTGCTCTGCAACGTAGCTAATAACATCTTCTACCTCCATCATCAATGAAACACCATCAAAATTACACAAACGAGCCCTGCCTGCAATCTTGAAGCACTATTTCTAGTTTGTCTTTCTCCTGAATCAGTGGTAAGCTGTCCTTTAAATTTAAAATTACTATTTAACTTTCTAAAATTATAGCTTTTATGGGCTTCATTTTTTCCCATCACATCTTACAAGTGTCAAAACTTCTTCAGAACCTGACGATGCTGAGACAGACTGGAAGGACCAAAGCTCTACTTTGAACCTCCTACCTGCTATGTTAGAGTGAGTCTCCAGAGGTGTACTAGGTTTCCTAACTTTTCTTGTTTTACTATTTTATTTTTTATTTCATGGGTATCCATTCTAAGATTGTTACTTCAATCTAGCTTCCTTTCCAGGATGGAACACATAAAAACTGACTTATGAAAGCTCCACTGCCTTCTAAGAGGCAACGTAAAAGTTATACTGATCATAGCAGTTGAGTGGCTGGGAATGAGTAAATTTGTTTTAAATCAAAATCAGGTACTGTCCTTGTTGATGAGGATATGTTTAGTCCACAGTAGTCATGCATAGAAATAAATATATGTTCAGTCCTAGGGCAGTGACCTAAAAACTCTAAAGCAAACCAAATTCCTTCTGTGATTTGAAAAATAACTTAGGAACACCCAAAACGTGGATTAGGCTCCTTTCCTTTCTGTTCCTTTGTGCATACTATGTATAAACCATTATCATCATCATCATCATCACAGTAATTATCATTCTATATAATTGTTTCGCCAGTAGTTATGAGCTTCTTGAGGGTAAGGTGGCACGATGTTAGGGCAGACATCCTTACCGCCTCTCCTGCATGAGATCAATTACCTAAAAAGTACACTATTACATTGAAGGCTGGCTCCTTTCCCCACAGACATATAGTATGGCATTTCCCAAAGATGTTGGCTCATGGGTTTTATGAGAATAATAAGTTCCATATTTAAATGAGTTTTGGAAATGGAGGTTAATGAAGTCTAGTCTCCTGTGCATGACCTCTTTGAGCCTTTAAATCGTGAAACTCTCCAAAATTTATTTGGTCACAATCCTACTGGGAGATATGCAACCTTTAACCCCTAACCTTCAATGGTTAGGATGATACTCCCACTGAACAACTTTCAGAAGCAAAGACTGGCAACACTGGTTAAGACCATACTGAAAACTGAAAGTAACACAAATTAGCCATTTGCTTTTAATTTAGCAATATGTTTCAAAACCAAAGGAAATAATCTACAGCATTATAATAGTTGCACATGGTATGTTCAGTGCAGGGCTATTATGAGAAATAATTAGAAATTAACTAGACAATAATAGAAAATAGTTAAACATGAGAGTGGGACATTATACAATCATAAAAATAATTATGAAAGCTCTATAGTAACATATAAAAGTGATTATGATAAAAAGTTATGTCAAAAAACAGGGCATGAAATTATATCTCTGATCTGATCATATAGCTAAGTAAATCAGTACATGCAAATGTAAAAAAGCATTGGAAGGAGATGGTGTAATTTTTAAAGTTAATTTATAATGCATTTTTTCCTTTTTTTTTTTTTTTTTTGTGGTACTGGGGATTGAACTCAGGGGCACTCGACCACTGGGTCACATCCCCAGCCCTTTTTTGGGATTTTTTAATTAGAGACAGGGTCTCACTGAGTTGCTAAGTGCCTCGCCATTGCTGAGGATGGCTTTGAACTCATGATCCTCCTGCCTCAGCCTCCCAAAGTGCTGGGATTACAGGCGTGCGCCACTGCGCCCGGCTGCATTTTTTCCTATTTTGATTATTATTAATGCTATTTAATTATGTAAGAGGTAACAAAAACAGAGAGAGAATGTTGGCTTCCATTTCTCCAGATTATTCTTTTTCTACTTCCTCACTATAATGACAGCTATTAAAGAAATACAGTATGAAAACCACCAAAAAATGTTTAAGTCATTCTACCTGACATTTATTGATGGGAGATCAGAACACTTCAAACTTCATTAGAAACTGTATGCTGAGACTCACCTTGGCAGAGCAAGGCCCCTCTTAAAGAAAACTGGGAGAACAAGCAAACTTAGAAAGGCAAACTGGTGCAGTGAGAAAAAAGAGCCTAAACCTGGGTTTCAATCCTAGCTCCTGTTCTTCACAGAAGTGTGATCGGCTGACCCCAGCTCGGCTCTCTGTTTGTAAGGTAAGAAACTATCCCTTCGAAGGGTAAGTTTTAAATTTCTAGCTAAGACCAGGCCCTAAATGGTTGTTAATGCCCTTTCCCAAAGAGCTATGGAGAAAGTCTTCCCCATGAGGCATCAAAAAAAAGTAAATTCCCACAAAATTCATCTCAGACATCTTTAAGTTATTGCCATACTATATATACATTCTAATATGTGTAAAGAAAAAAAAAACTTCAATAAAGAGGACAAAATTATTCTCTCATGAAAAACTAAATAAATAAATAAAGTGTGTAAAGGAGATACCACCAGCAGAATAAGCACGCAGTTGTATGGACAACTGTGATAAAGAAAAAATAAATAGTGACTTTTAAATAATAATACAATAAGAGCAACTGAAATGCCTTTCTTATATCTTAAAAATTCCCTGAGATTTATTGAGGCATAATGGAGTAATAAAAATTGTATATATGTGAATTGTATACAATGTGAAGTTTTGATACTATGTACATTGTGAAGCCTTACTTTTTAAATGAAAATTGAAGGAATCTCCAATTCTGAATCCCATATCCAACCAAACTACTAAAACATCCATTCGTTCAGTAAACAGTTAATTATCTCCACATGAAAGAAAGCATTTTGGAGCTTAAGAGATTAGGTCACTTTATTTTCACCTTCCAGCTCCTCTTGCTAATACCTTCTTCATCTCCAGGTTCTGCTTTTTTTCTCTCCCTTTTATAACACAGTCCATTTGAGTTCACATGTGATGGCTGGTGAAATGATAAACAAAACTGCACATATTTTATTGAAGATGGAAAAAATTGTGGGTCAAACATAATTAGGAATATTACCAAAATAATCTGTTTTAATATGCGCACTTGAAGTGCTTATGGGACACTATTACCATATGAAGATGGAGATTATAGCTAATATCACTGAACATATTCCATGCACCAGACACTTTATTTTATTAACCCATTTCATCTTCACAACAAAGCAATAAGGCTGATATCAGTATTATTCCCATCTTACTGATAAGGAAGCTACGGCCCAAAGAGATCAAGTAACATGCCCAAGCCACACAACCTACAATAAGTTCTACTAGAGGGATGTCAAGCTGGCAGTTGGGCTCTAGGACCTATGACCACTCTGCTCTGCCATGTTTACTGTGCTCAGCATATAACAGACACTGTGGAATGATCTGTGTGGAAGCGAGAAGGGAAAATTTAAAAATGGGAAACATAGAATTGCAGGAAAGATACCACAGTATGTTACATTCTGTGGCTGAATTCATCTAAATTATATTTTTACATTGTTAATTTTTTGTTATAGGAAAATTACAGAACATAAATAAGAATGACATTATTTCCAAATATCCAAATATCATTCTTAATATTTAAAGAAAAAAGTGATGTTTTGCAGGTAGAAACGAATTAACAAACTATAGTTTTCCCTAGGCACCTATAACTTTTTTCTATGTTTTGTAAAATGATTGTATTTAAAAAATAATAATATATAACACACTATTTTACTATTAAGAAATCATAGGGGCTGGGGTTGTGGCTCAGCGGTAGAGCGCCTGCCTAGCACGTGTGAGGCACTGGGTTCAATCCTCAGCACCACATAAAAATAAACAAATAAAATAAGGTATTGTGTCCAACTACACCTAAAACAAAAAACTAAAAAAAAAAAAAAAAAAAAAAAAAAAAGAAAGAAAAAAGAAATCATAAACCAATACCTGTCAATGTATAAATGATTAAATACAGTGTGGTCCATTAAATATAGTATGGTCCAATAAAGTAGTGATGCAGGCCACAGTGAAAACATTGTAAATGAAAGAAGCCAGACACAAAAGACTGGATGTCGTATAGTTCCTTCCACATGAAATACCCAGAATAGTTACATCTGTAGAGACAGAAAACAGAATAAAACTTGCCTAGGGCTAGGTGAAGTTAAGGGAAAATGGGGAGTGACAGTAAATGGATATGGAGATTCTTTTGGGAGCAATAAAAATGTTTTAAAAGTGATTGTGGTGATAGTTAACAGAACTGTGTGAACATACTAAAAATCACTGAGCAGGACACTTTAGATGGGTGAATTACATGTAGAATGTGCAATTACTTGTCAATAAAGTTGTAATATATATAAAACAAATCACATAAAAACACTTGAAAAGGGTTATGTTGGCCAGTTCACGTGTAGCGTTCTCTTAATTTCATAACAGCTACATGCAAACACTTTTCATATAGCTATCAAATCAGGTATATGATAAGGTAAAAGCAGAACAGCTTTAAATAAGGTAAAATTTGGGTAATAATGAAATTTAATGAACAAAAGCATTTGCTGAAAAATCAGAAGTTATTTGAATAATGAGATAAAGTGCTGGTTTTCATAGAAAAGTTCAGTTCCTCTGTAGTCATTACAAAGGTAAAAGGTGAATAAAGATACCCAGAATTAAAATACAAGATAAAATAGACCACAGTAGAGCTGGGGTGGGGTGAGTGGAGTCATCTTAAAGAGACCAAAGGAGGGACTGGGGTTGTGGCTCAGCAATAGAGCGCTCGCCTAGCACGTGCGCGGCCCGGGTTCGATCCTCAGCACCACGTAAACATAAATGCATTGTGTACAACTAACGTAAATAAATAAATATTTTTTAAAAAAAGAGACCAAAGGAAAAATATGCCAAAACAAAAATGGACTGTGATATAAACAGTTACAGAAAGATCAGGCTTTCTGTAAAAGGGACTATTTACTTAGCACTTATTAGCACTTATTAGGTGCTAGGATCTGGACTTGGTCAGTTATACTGAAAAATGAAAGTCTGAGAAATCAACCTAATACTGCCCTTCCAAACTGTCTTGGGAAAGGGGACCAGGGGAGCAGACACATGCAGAAGTGTCATTACTATTGAATAGACAAGTTAGGCAACTGAGTTGCTGCTGCACTGTGAATCATCTAATCTGTTCCCCTTCTTCTCATCCCATGACATCAGGCACCTTCTGACTGGCCTCTGGCTTCCCCGAAGTTGACAAGCATGTATGCAAAACAAAACTAGAGAGCTACATAAAAATAAAACCATACTGCAACAGAGGTTATTGCATCTACACAGGGTCTGAAAGAACATATACATACTAAGCTGCTAACTGTCGTTATCTCATGAGGTGGGATCAGATACATATTTGAGCTGGATTAAAAAAAAAAACAACACATGACTTCCCTATCAAGAGTAAATAAAGGGCTGGGGGTGTAGCTCAGTGGTACAGTGCTTGCCTAGCATGTGCAAGGTTTTAGGTTCAATCCTTAGTACTACCAAAAATAAAAGAGAGAAAGAGGGAGAAAAAATAAAATAATTCTCAATAAATGATTTGGTTTTATCTTCAGGCTAGCCAAGCTGACAAATTTTTTCTATTCTGCATGTCAGCTAAATCTTCAATAAATTAGGCTTCTTGGTTGACACGTGTCTTATGATGCTGTTTTACATGAAGCTACTATTAACAGAAGGATGCACGCTAAATGTACTAGCAAAATTATAGCCTCCAAAGCCCCAGGGCTTAATGAGTTGTAAGGTCAAGGATCCTTAGTAAAGCCTCTTGGCAGCTGTCAGCTGGCATTCCCTGGTAAAACCTGAACCACACCAAGTACTCTCCATTTAAACACTTTAGGCAGAAAATATTGAAGAGCTATAATTTGGAACACAGCTAGAGAACTTCCCCTAACATTTATAAACAGGCAGCTCTTGGACTTACTCAGCTAACTCTGAAAGCAAAGAGGTTATATTTCTCCATAGTCAACCTCCAACACCTTCTCTCTGCCCTTGGATCGATCAGAACCAGGTAGGAAGCCCCAGAAAAATGACAGAGCTGAGTTTAGACTGGACCTAGGATTTGGGTCCTAAGTCCACCTACACTCTTACCTGCTGCTTGGTGTACAGCTAAAGGTCATAGCACCCTGCAGTCATGGGTACTGAATAGCAGGCAAAAAGTTCAGCATTAGATAAACCAGTGGCCTTCAGCTACCCCCAAAGAATGACCAGCTGATATGTTCAAGTGACTACTGAGTGTGAGGACGTATCATATGGTCACTAAGTCTCCAAATCCTATTTCTTGATAAAAACCAACTATTGAAAATTAAGACCCAATCAATTATTTAAGTCTAAATTAGAAAAGAAAATAACAGAAGATTCAAATATTGAATTGACAGCTTGACTAAAAGACAATTATAATCCTTTCTAATCTTGAGATTCAGTGGTTCTACAATTGGTAAAGGCAGGAAAATACATGGTCACATCAGAAGCTGAAGTAATGAAAACCAGTTAAAGATCCATAAAATGATTATAGAAAAACACAGAACAAGACTAGAAACACCCAAATCAGTGAGGAGGAACACTGAATCATCAAATTAACACCCCTATAAATGACTGATACTAAACACGTTCTAAAAAAAAATTGACAAAGAAAAATGAATGTTAATGGACCAAACTGGAATAAATAAATGCTTTAAAAACAACCATCTGTAAATCTGCACACCCAATGAGTCATTAAAACATCCCACTCTAAATGGATAGAGTTGGAGAAGATCATGCTAAGGGAAATAAGCCAATCCCAAAAAAACTTAAGGCTGAATGTTTTATTTGATATGCAGATGCTAATTCACAATGGGCAGGGCTAGGGAGAAATAGAGTTACTTTAGATTAGGTAGAGGGGAGTGAAAGGAGTAGAGGGGACATGGGAATTGGAAGAAGGATAGTAGAATGAAACAAACATTATTACCTTATGTATATATATGACGGACTGATGTGATTCTACAATATGTACAAGAAAAATGAGGAATTATACCCTTTATATATGACATGTCAAAATGTATAAGTGCATCCTACTGTCATATACAACTAATTAAAACAAATAAAACATTTTATAAGGTTAAAAAATACTAAAATTAAATCTATATTTATTGTATGAATTTGAAGTCTAAGTTTATCATTCTATGGAAATACATTATCTTTAATTATGATAATAAGAAAAAAAAAATCCCACACATAAGAGACCATTTGGCCATCTCCAAAGCTAGCTCCCAAGCTCAGATAGACCTTAACAGGTTAGCATGCAATTCTGGCCACCCCCACTTGCCCACCAGCCAACCCTCTATGTATATGTATACATATACTTTCATCATAACGTAGGATTAATCTTCATAAACCCCTTAAAAGTAACTGCCCCCCCCCTTTCCTCTCAGTACCTCTATCCCAATTGGTTCTCTGCACTCTCTGAACTAATGATTCTCAATCACAGCCTCCAAATAATCGTCCAAAATAATTATTTTCAATCACAGCCTCCAAATAACTACACAACTCCTAATAACATGGCTTCCATATTCAAAGTCTCCACATCTCTGAAATCCAATTAAATCCTTCTTCTTTCCACAAAGTTGCTCTAGAGAATAAACTAATCTTCCCTTAGAACTGAAGACCAGACCACAAGGGAACAACCCATCCTAAGATGGCACATACAAGATGGTGTTACCAAATGAGCAGCTAGTAGTCATTTATCATAGAACAGAACAGCCCTTCATGGAAGCCCTACAGGAACAAACATGACACAGGACTCCAAGCCTCCATACCTAAAAACCTCCCTTCCTGACAATATGGTGAGTTCCTGGCCACTGTGAGGCACTTCCTGTACTACAGGTTATCCCCTGGGTCACTTTGTCACTGTCCTGACAGTCTTTCATGATTCTTCACAGCCACTTCCCTCACAACGAATCTTTCTAGAGATTATACTTGTGAAAATTATTAGAGGCAATAATAAACCAGGTCAAAAGGAGAGTTAAAAATAGAGAATGAGAATATAACATGCAGAGACAGACAGAAGAATAAAGTGAAACACACGCACGGCTCCCAAGAGTATCAGAGGTTTCAGAAGAAACCACCAGAGAAACACTTCTGCTCTAATCCAACCGTCCTTTTTCTGCTATGCATTTGATTAGCTTCAGTCCTCACCCACTGTACACAGTCCCCAAAGGGCTTGCTCTGAAGGTCAGCCCCAGCCACCCCACCAGGCTCTTTCCACTCAGAGATGCAGCTCCCTACCAAGTGCTCTCCAGGGTGACACTGGGCATTTTCTCTCTACTCTCTCTAACTTATGCCTCCTGGGAAGGCAGCTTCAAGCAGCAATGTGATCTGAGCTGGGAGCCACAGTTCACCTCTGTGACCAGGTGATCTCGAAGTGACTTCTCAGCATGCTCTCTGCCACTCCTGTGCTGCAGCCAGTTAGTGAGCTCCAACTGTGCAAGATTCTGTGCCAACTCCTGCTCTTGAAGTTGTTCACTTGAAATCAGTCGTGGTGGGAGCATTTACATCATGGAAATCAGCAAATCTGGGTACTTTTTCCTTCCCGCAGAGAGCTGGTTGTGGAATGAGCTATGCCTCAGTTTGTCATCCCATGTCTGAGTTTTTAGAAATATAGTTTCTAGAAACATAGTTTCATACAGCCAAACTGATTTGTCTTTAGACCTTTTCTCACTACTTTTTAAGCTCTTCAGCTATTTGATATTGTTCTCATCTACCTGTTTATGGTTTCATGGAATTTATTTTGATACAGAGTGTGAGTTATATAACATAATACCTAATCAATGATCTGTTGATTCAGAATGGCTCCTTATATTTATACTACGGACTATGGGTTAAACTATTATCTTCCATGAATCTACTATAATTTTTTAGTTGATTTTCTTATTTTTTATGATTTATCTCCTTTCCAATCATTATACTTACTTTGGCTTTATGGTTTATTTCTCTAGTCAGATCTTTGGAACAATGTTAATGATGATAGAAGGCTTAGGTAATTACATTCCTAATGTAAACAGAAAATACTCTATTTGTCATTGTCAAGTGTGACATTAGCTTTTAAACAAGTGGTTCTTATTAAAGATGTACTTTTAACTTTCTAGTCTTTAAATGATTTTTTTAAAGAAATAAATTGATTTTAGGGTGTTTCTTACAGAATACCTATTTAATTAAAAAAAAAATCTAGACTATCTTTAAAGAAGCATATCTGAGTTTGGTCCTAGCTTTGGGTCAGATAAGGAGCCCCGGGGCAGCAGTACAGTCTGCTTTGCCACATTGTGCTTCCTGGATGAGCATTACCTCATACATGACTGGCAAACACGTGAATGAATGGCGTCTGTATAACGGAGAGGTCAAATCAGCTCATATGTGATTTTTTTCCCCCTAGCATGTAATACTTTCAAGCCGAGGCAAGTTAACCTCATGATTATTAAAGAGAAAGCTTTAGCAATAAAATACAATCTCAAGGAAAAAAGAAAACTGAAAATCAACAGAAGTAACTTAGTCTGGCCCAACTGATGACTGATTCAGTGGCTTTAAACCACTACACTTCCCTTCTGTTAAGTTATCTGGCAAAGCTACAAATGCAGATGAGGAAGCGGACAGGCATTTCCCCCTGTATTAAAACAATGGATTAAGAAGGCGATATGCCAAATTGACTTTTTACTTTTCATAAAAAAAATGGTCTCTATTAGAAGACATTGTCAAAGAAAGCCTAAGCCCCAGAATTTAAGGCTACATAAAACTTCCTGACTATGACACCAGAGTAAACACCAATAGTTAACTGTGTTCTTTTTTGTTTTGTTTTGTTTATTGTAATTATTAGAACTTCTTGGTTAAAGTTCCTCATTTTCCTTGGTTAAAGTTTCCTCATTATTAGAACTTCTTGGTTAAAGTTCCTCAGTTTTCAGTGTTCTCTCCTATGTCTATTTTCCACATCAGCCCTGCTGTTTTTAGTGCCTGATTTTGCAAACATGGGGTGATTTTAAGGTATTTTTGAGGCTTCAACTTTATTCTGTCTTCATTTGCTTGATATTTTTCCAGGTTTGCTTACAAGGTGTGGCAGCAGACACATCTATATTCCTCATTAAGCCACTGGGTCTGATGCTACCTAATGCTTACCAAAGTATGGCCTATTTGAGATCTCAGATTTTTAATCCAGTTAGCTAACAAACTTGAGTACCTGCCACCAAGGAACTTAAGACACTTGATTTAGACACTGAAAAGTTTAAATAATTAATCCTCGATAGAGTGGCTGTAGAGAAGGGGGTGCAAATTTCTGAAGTGTATTCCTGAGATGAGGCAGACTGCTCCCAGCCTCCTCCCTCTTATTCATGACGCACAACAGCCTTCCCCATCAGGAAAACAGAAATTCTACCTTCTCAGTACCAAAAACCTGACTGCCACTTCCTCACAGCATATTGTCCAGTTCATCAGGAAATGCTAATGGCTCTGTCTTCCAAATACGATGCAAAATCTGACCACTTCTCACCACCTGTCTGCTGCAATCACCCAGGCCACCATTACCTCTAACCGGTCACCACAGTAGCCTTCTATCAGCTTCTACCCATGACACCCCAATTTTAATAAAGTGAGAGACTCACGATCAGAAAGCCAGAGCATGTTGCTCCCCTGTTCAATGTCTTCCTGCCTTGCTCAGAGCAAATGCCAAAGTTTTTGTAATGATTTACAATATCCTCAGTGTTCTGACACCAATCACCTCTGACCTAGTCCCTTCCTTCCAATCCTTCATCCACTCTGGCTTTCCTGCTACCCCTTTGGCCTCTCAGGATATTTTCATCTCCTAAAGTTTACAGTTGTTCTCTCTCCATGGAATGTCCCTTTCCTGGATATCTAGCTGGCTTGCCCCTTCACCTTAGGGAGGCTTTTCCTGAATAGCTTGCTATAAACTGCAAACATACAAACACACACACAGAGTTGACACCCCTTCCCTAACTTAATTTGCTTCACAGCAGTACAGATCTTCACCTGCTATGCTGTACATTTTACTGAAGCTTGGTGTTTCCACAGTACCTAGAATAGTCCCTAGCTAGACATGCTCAATTTCTACTTACTGAATGAATGTTCACTGCATGAGGTGATGAAGTGACAGATTGAGATTGTGACTCTTGAGGCTATCACCTTAATCATCACAAATTCAAGAAATATTTGGAAGAAGATGAAGTGGTGCACAGAAGCTGACTTTATTTTAATGCGGTCATGTGGCTAAGTTGTGAAAACTTGTTCAACAGATTTATGGAGCTGCTTCCTCAGTTCAAGGACACTTGGAATTAAAGGGTTTTGAGTGGCTCAACTTGTCAGACCCCCTGGAGACTCACAAGATTGTTCTCCTAGGATGTGACATGACATCTGAACACACCAAAACTGAAACTGCAGGAGGAAAAAACAGGAGCACTATGGACAAGATCAAGGAAATACCAGTGTTCTGACTCCAATTGGACGTACGAACAGAGCAAGTGAAGGCTGCACTTGTTTTCCACAGCTGACCACACTGACTTCAAACACTAGAGAATACTTCTAGAAACCAGCCTCAAAAGGTCACTAATTTTTGCAAAGAGGACTTGCACTTCCACTGTCTGTGTTTGCCTCTGAGGTATACCTTCAGGGACAGGCCAGAATCACCAAGCATGTACCCCACTGGCATGATGCACTTTTTCATAAACAAAATGCAAGCGCTGAAGCAGAATTTGGCTAAGAAAAAGTCAATATTCATGCCACTCTGAAGATGAGTTTACAAAGTGTAGGGCTTTCTACTACCCTGAAACTTCTGCTCAATTTTGGGATACATTTACAATCTTTGACATTGCTTAATATATTTCTTTCATGAAATCAAAGCTGGGGCTATCATCTGTGAGGTAAACCTAGGATCATGACAAATCGAGATACCCCAAAGTAATAATTTACCCTATGGTCATGTAGTATGGTTGCTTCTTAAAATATCACTTTCCTATCATTAGATCAATAATGTTATATGACAGGTCCAGGTCTTTAACTTTGTACTTTGGGGAAAACAAAGTTTATTAAATTATTTTTCAAACTGACTTCTAATTAATTTTGAAACCATAATATCATAGATCTGTTTTACATCATTATTAAGAAATTAAACATCATATAGGCCCACACATGTGGACTTTAAATTAAACAATTCATTATTTTAAAAGCATAAGTGTATACTTTTCAATAGTGTCAAAATGCCGGGCGGGGTGGCACACACCTGTAATCCCAGTGGCTAGGGAGGCTGAGACAAGAGGATCACTAGTTCAAAGCCAGCCTCAGCAATGGTGAAGTGCTAAGCAACTCGGTGAGACCCTGTTTCTAAATAAAATACAAAATAGAGCTGGGGATATGGCTCAGTGGTTCAATGGCCCTGAGCTCAATCCCTGGTACCACCCCAAAAAACAACAACAAAACTGGGTCAAGGTTATGAAAGATAAGAAATGCCTAAGAATTGTCACAGGATGGAAGAGTTAACTAAGGAGACACGATGGCTAAATGCAATACAGGATACTGAGACAAAAAAAAGGATGACAGTAAAACAAATGGAAAAACCTATATAAAGTCTGTAGTTTCGTGAATGGCATTATAACACTGTTGATTTCTTAGTTTTGATAAATGTACTATTTATGGAAGATGCTATGATTATAAGAAGTTGGATGAAGGGTATATGAGAACAATGTATAATCTTTTGCTCAGTAAGTCTAACATTTCAAAATAAAAATTAAACCACAACAAAATTTTAGACATTTTTAGAGTGATACACTAGGGGGGGAAAAAAAAAAGCAAGACAACGTCATAAAGTTGCTGTTATTTAAAGTTATTAATAAGAAAAAAATAAAGGCTATAGAGATCTGGAAATTCAGGTCCTTTCAATATGTGAGTTGCCAAAAACAGACAAAATGAACAACAAAATCTTCCATTTATCACAACAAAATATAAACAGACTCAAACATAAATAAAGGTAAATCACCTCAAAATATTAACAG
The DNA here is from genome assembly GCA_025594165.1 of Tamias sibiricus. Lineage (NCBI taxonomy): Eukaryota > Metazoa > Chordata > Mammalia > Rodentia > Sciuridae > Tamias > Tamias sibiricus. Next base: position 193,087,413 of record CM046657.1, on the reverse strand, counting down.
TGACCACACCTATATAGATTTGAAATGATATAAAGGTTAGAATAAACTATTATTTAACTAGTACTGGGTATGAAGGACATTATAAAGGAAGAGATTTAAAGTATATAGTGGTTATCTCTGTTGGAATTGTGTGTTAGTTGGCTTTTCACAACTATGACTGAGATACCTGACAAAAACAAACTTAGAGGAGAAAAAGTTTATTTGGGGCTCACAGTTTTAGATGTTCAGTCCGTGGTTGGCAGAATCCATTGTTCTGGGCCTGAGATGGGGCAGAATACCATGGCAAAAAGACACGGTGGAAGAAAGCTGCTCAGCTCATGCCAGACAGTACACAGAGTCCAAAGAAGCAGAGTAAGCAATCAAGGAGCCAGGCAAAATACAATTACCAAAAGCATGCCCTGGGTGACCTGCTTCCTCCACCCACCTGCCTACAGTTAGCACCCAATTAGTCCATTCAAATTATCAATCCATCAATGGGTTAATCCACCAAGTAGGTTATATATAGCTCTCATAATCTAATCATTTCACCTCTGAACATTTCTACACTATCACATGGCCTTTGGGGGACACCTCATATTCAAACCATAACAATTATGAGCGATTGTTTTATTACTTAAACTTTACAATTAACATAAAAATTGTACAATCTGAACAAGCACAAAAACATTTTGCTATTGGTGCACATGATCTGGAGCTGAAATAATGGGTGGCTGTGTCTATTCCTGCAAGCTGCCTTTCTGTCCCCATCACTCTGAGTTGGTTTTGACTCTCTTATCAGTACTTCCCCATCTCTGCATCATAGGCAGGTCCCCTAGACCCCTGCACTCATCCTCACTCTATTCTTTCCATTGTTGTAAGTTTTTTCCTAAAATTCAGGTTTTCACATATCACTTCTTTCTCAAAACAAAGCTACACCTAAACAAAAACTCCAATAGCTCTTCCATTGTCTAAAGTAGAAGAAAACATCAGTCTGAGGGTGAAAGGATTCACCAAAGCTTAGCCTACTATGTCCACTATATTTAGTCCCCCAAAATCTAAACTCTTCTCCAAACTCCATGCCTACACTCTAGGCTTCCTCTAGGCCTTTGTTCAAGTTTCTTCCTCATAAAAAAAAAAAAAAAAAAAAAAAAAAAAAAAAAAAAAATTTGACTAACCTTTACTGAGTGTTTAACAGGCTAGGCATGATGCTAAAAGAGTTATATACCTTTTTTCCCTTCCCCTCTAGTCTTCTCACCAATCCTAGGGGTATTGCTGCTAAGGTCAAAGACATTAGCTAATTTCCCCACAGTTACTTAATTACCTAGTAAGTGGTGATGTTAAGAACTTGAACCACAATCTCCAACATCTCCAAAATCCAAACTCTGAACATAATCTCCTCTCCAACTTCAGTCCTTTCATTGAGTCTCAGGAGAAATGCTAACTTCTAGTAGCATCCTTAATTCCTCCCATTGAAAAGGATTATCTCCTCCCTGGACCCATATGACTATTTAATCTCCTTTTACAGATCTTATTTCATCCTGCCTCTTCTATAGGTAACAATGTATACACTGGCGTTGCCCAAGTGCTTTGAGGACAGCTAAATTATTATCCTGAAGAATTGGACCCAGGATGCCTTGTATAGGCTAGCAGTACAAACGAATATTGGTCAAAAAAAGATCCTCATATTTGGGAAAATCAGTCTTATACTTAATTCTCTCAGTTGTTAACAACAAAAAAAGTCTAAATTAAATACAAAGAATTTCAGCATGTACTAGTACAAAGAGCACAGTTTTGAAGCTCCCAATCCTGTTCTACTTCAAAGAAGCTACTATCTGACCTCAGGGCAACTCATTTAATCAATGCATGCCTTAATTTCCTCATCTGTCACAGGTGTGAGGCTAACCATAACACACGTGAAATACATAGCACTACATACAGCAAAGTCAATACTTGGTAATAGTCAAGTGCTACTGTTCTTTAGTTTAATGGTATGTTGTTAAATTCTAGGCATGAGAACTTGTTTCGTGATCAGCATGGACTAAAGAGGAAAGCTTCCTGAAAGGAGAGAATATGAGCTGACTCATCAGGACAGAATTTGGATAGAAGGGAGAAAAATTCCAAACAAGGACAACATCATAATTAAAAGCAGTGAAGCAGGAGTGAAGATGCTGATTCAAAAAAGCCAGTATGCCCAATACAGTTCTTGCTCAGTGATAAAGGCCTGATAACAAACTGGAGGGCAGAGTCTAGAGGGAATTTTAAGTATAATGCTGGTATAAAAGATACACTGCAAAACAGAAGTGGAAAAGGAGAAGCTTCATATTGCTTAAGGGAAATGTCCAGTAAAATGCAAATCAGTGGTTTAAGTAATGAATGAATGAATAAGAGTTTATGCAAATCTTACTGACAAACAAACCCTTTATGTTTTTATACTCTTTATTGTTTTATTAGCTTTATTCACTATTTTTGTCTCTAATGTCAGCGTCAGTATTTCTACCCTACCCTGTCTTTACGCACCACGAAGCATATTTATATGCATTCAGAAATCACAATGTAGAGAAATATCATAGTCATGAACATGTGACTGTGTGGGTGTGGATAAAAAGCAGAAGACAACAGAGCTGAGGGTTCCTTACGACTTAAAAATGCTGTTTGATCTCTAAAGAGCTTTAGAGCAAGGGAAAGCAATTTATTATTAATAATACTAAGAACAAAAAAAAATAGACACATATTGTTGAGGAAAATATAAAAACAGTAATTTTAGAATAATTAGCCAAACTGGTTAATGAACTATGATGGGATATGTACAATGATATGAACTACCACTGCTCTGTGAATGCAGGTAAAGAAACAGACAACATGCCCAGAATACAACACTTACTAGCAATGTACTTGATCTGTAAGATTCCCATTGCTTGAATGAAATTCACTTAGTTGCAATTTTTCACAAATCATCTACCACGAAATGGTATATGAGCCCAGCATCCTAGGTTTACATATAGATTTTTCAAATCAATGGGTCCTGTTCAGTTGGAATTGGAAAAACAAAAAAGGGAAAACATAGCTCACATGAATTAATAAAAGCAAAATGTAGTCCACTTAGCTCCACAGTCCACATTAACCATGTTGACAATAAGGAATGACCGCCCCCACCCAATTTACCAACACTGTGTCCTAGAAATAAATGTTAGTAACTCTTCCTCTAATCAAAATTAACTCTTACCCTAACCACAATCATTAGTCAACAGCAATAATTTAAGGCAAATGGAGAAATCCCCTTCAACAATTACAATGTCACTATCAAAAATGTATGGAAATGAAAACATGCTGAATGAAATGACTAACATAATATGCAATGTGTTATGAAGTATCTGTCATTTTAATACCTACTTTCACACATGTATCATGACAAAGTCTACAAGCTTTGAATTTGCTTTCATCCTTTAGTGGATGGGGAAAGCCCACTTTCTGCACTTTCGCAAATTGTATTTCGTTTCCACTGGCCTCTAGACCATTCATCATTAAGTGAAACTTGGGGTACTTAAAAAATAAAGGAAAGAAAATAACAAAGGATCTATGCTGTAATGCCAATTGCTTACTAGCTAAACAATCTTAGCCCTTTAACTGCTAACAGTTTTCTCATCTGTAAACAGGTTATACCTAATATATAGGTTGCTCTTAGGTGTCTCCTGATTTTCTGCACTAGGGCACAGTCAGTTCTTTGATTGAAAGGAGGTGCACAAGGATGCCTCTGTACAGGACTGTACTGAAGAGTTATGAAAATATTACTGTTCTACCAAAAAATAGGAACTTAAGAGATACTGAGGAAGCAAAGTATCTTCCAAATTCTGCCTTGATCCTGGTTCTGCTTGCTGTAATGATTATATATTATAAATAAGGAAAGCAATGTGGGAGACACAAAGACCAAAAATGAATATTCACAATACAGACTTTTATAACATAAACAATAAAAAATTATGTGTTTGCTTTTAAAATTAATTGAATAGAAAAACTCTAGGCTTCTAGACTCTTGGGAAAATTAAACCTTCTTATCAGAATTCAATTCAATTCAATGCTAAACATCTATCATGTATAAGTTATTCTATAAGGTACTGCTGAAGTCTAGGGGCATAAAAATAATCCCAACACCCTCAACTAACAAATATGTAAAACAGAACAATGTAATTCCTACATCAGAAATATAAAAATATTACAAGACCAGAGTACAAACACCCATAATCCCAAACCTAGCACTGAAGGTCAGCCTCCCTTCTGGCCAGACCTCGCTAAAGACAAACACACTCCAGCCACCCCAAACCACTTCTGCCAAACAAATTACGCATTTCAAGTGTCTAAGCTTTTGCTTGTGCTGTTCCTGAAGGCTAGAGTTCCTTTACCTGTGTCCCACTCAAGTTATTCATCATCCTTCAAGACCCAATTCCATTCCTTTTCTCCTACAAAGCCTTTCCCATGCCCAGTCAGAATTAAGGGGGTGGGGACGAGGGGAGGAGGAGGAGGAGGAAAACAAAACAAACAAAAAAAAAAAAAAAACAAGAGCACATAGAAGAAGAAAAAGAATGCACCACCAGAGAAGCTATAAGATAAATGAGACTATGAGACTATGGACTTATCAGAACTTTCTAGAAAACCAGCATGCCACGCTATGTGGAAAATTCACAAACCTAACAAGGTCCAACAGGAAGAAGCCAAGAAGTGAGAGAAAGCCTGTCAAGACTATAGTGATAACAGGAAAAACAGCAGCAGAAATTTGAGAAATGTGCCTAGAAATCAGAAAACTCAAGAACTTTGAGCCAATTGGTCTTTTCATCTATTATTCCAATAGGAATAAGAAGCGTGTGAAAAACTAACCACTGTTTACACAGATGGCATCAAAGAATAGAATTCGATTTATACAGTTTTAAGACACTGCAAAGATTAAGCACTTAACTCTAGCAGGGAGAACATAAGTAAACCTGCAAGAATACCCATGCCCAGAAACTGGCACATCTCATCCAAAGGGTTTTGAGCTGAAAATAGAGGGGCAGAAAGAAACAATGTGAACTGGTACCATACTGCATCCTCCATTTAACACTGACCATCTCTTCTGGGTGCCAGGCCCTCTTCTCACAATGGGAATACAGCAGCCCACAGAACAGAAAAAAATCCCCGAGTTTATGGAACGTATGGAAGAAGAAGGTCAGTAAAAATATGCAAATGATTACAGGTGATGATCCACTTAAAGAAAAATACAGCCAAGCAGGAATAAAGAAAATGACAGAGCAGGGGTAAAGGGCTGTTGTAGAAATGAAGGGGCAACTCTAGCAGAGCTGAGGACAGCCAGATGGAGAGAAAGGCCCTGAAACAGGAAGGATCTCCCCTTGACTGAAAACTGTGAACTTGGCCAGGACATAATAAATGAGAAGCATGGTGACAGGGAGAGAGTCGGGGAGCGGGAGGTGGGGGGTAGTGAAGAAGGAAGCTGAACAGATTCAGATTCGCGCAGGGAGGAAGTCTGCATAAGTGTGACAGAAGCCACTGGAGGGGAAAGGACAAAAGGTCTGGGTTACCTTTCTGATCACTCAGGCAGCTATTTGAAGAAAGGACTGTAGTAGGTACCTAAGCACAAGATGGTGGTGACTTGGACAAGGGTGGTGGCAGCAAAATGGGACATGTCAGACATTATATGTAAAGAAAAATCAGAGCTAGTCCTAGGAGAAAGGTTTTGGGAAAAGAACCTTACATATCTGACCTCCAACATCAATGTAATAGGATGGTCCTGCAGCAGGCTTCACAGCTGCACTTCTTCAACCCTTTTCTCCCCACTGGATGGTGAGCTCCAGGGCAACAGCTCTATCACCCTGCAGGTACTTGATCCAAAAAGATTTTTTTCAATAAATCTTGACACTTTTAACATAAGAAAGTACAGCTTAACAGATTATCACCAAATTTTAGTGGAATGAGACTCCACACTGGCCTGTATGCACAGAAGCCCTAACTGGTGAACAGGTGAAGAAATGCAGAAAGATCCTCAAGATGTTTCAAATAAATGAGCATATCGAAACACTTGCTACCTGTTTTCTACAGGCTACCAGGCAATGCACCGAGAACAGAGAGGTGAGACACTGCTTCTCCTGTCTTCCAGGGAAAAGTCTACAGCCTAGTAGTCCAGACAAGTTGCATGCCTATGCTCCAAGAAGACTTGTGCAAAGAAGACTGCTGAGCAGCTTCCCACAGCCCTCAAGCAATAGTAGGGAACCAGAACAATATAACACTGAGAAACATGGCAGTACCACCATTTTCAAAAAGCAGGAGGAGTGAATGCCACATACTTTGTAACCAAGCATCACTTCAACTCTGGGAGGAGTTCTAGAACAGAATCTGTGGGCACTTAGAAAAGAAAAAGGTGCAATCACAGTGGTGCACACCTGTAATCCCAGCTACTCTGGAGGCTGAGGCAGGAGGATAAAGTTTGAAGTCAGCCTGGACAACTTAAAAAGAAAGCAAAAGGCAACAAATAGGAGCCAGCACTTGTACCTGAGCAAGCAGTTCCTGCTAACCTCACATCCTTTTCTCACAGTGAGGAAACAAGATTGGGAAATACATGATATACCTGGATTTTATTAAAATTTGTCAATACCACTTTTAGTATCTCTGAGAAAAAGATGGAAGGAATGGACTAAAATAAAGGTCAAGTATATATGGAAGTGCTAGAATGGTCTTGAGAAAAGAGCTGACCTACCAAAGAAAGTGACTACCTAAAAAAGAGGTATTGAAAAGAAATTAAAAATAGTTTCAGCAATAACTTAAATAAAATGACAAATAATGTTAAGGTCCAAGTATACTGACCACAGGAGTTTCCCAAGGAAACAGGTCAGCCAGAGCACCCTACAGTAAATACCACAATCAGCAAGCCTTTGCCCCCAATAAATATGAAGACATAAATGGCTTGTGGACCCAATTATCAGAGAGAAAAGCTTGAAAAAGGAATAGCAAATACACCGGACAACGACTGGAGAACACAACTGGAATTCTAAAAGCTCTTCAAAGTCTAGAAAACTGGGCAAAATCAACAGTTCTAAATTTCATGGGGAAAATTAAAGTTTTGAACTCAGGTTTTAAATAACTGACATTACAAGAAACACCAGCACAGAGGAAAATGTTGGCTTAGGGCTGGCTGTCAGTGGACAGCTAGCTATTGTAAGTGAAGTGACTGAGCAGGCTAATTCAACCACAGGCAACATTAAAATCCAGAAGCATGGACAGCTAACCTCTAATCAACCAGGGTTTTGTGCACCACACTGTTAACTAGAACTCATGCAGGTGAGAGACTTCAGTATACTTAAGGTAAACAATGACTAACTGGACATATATACTGACTCTCCTCCCTTGTGAAACTCCACTAATAAAGGAATTTAAAATATTTGCCATTAGGAAGCTGGCAGGATAAAATAAATTGACTTAGTAGATTCCAAAATGCCAAATTCTTGAGCCAAAAGTGGGAAAATATGGGAAGAAACTTAAGTTATGTCACACAAGTCCCCCCAAACTCAGGAATTATGGGGACAACATATCTCCAGAAATGGAGGTGCCAATGGGCTAAGAACAGAAGGACTCATTAAAAGGTTGTAAGGGCAGACAGACCCCTGAGGAGTTGGAAAATGAGCTGCCCCTCTTCTACCCAGAGAACTGCACCACAGAGAACTACCACACAGAAAACAAAAGGATTAAGTGGAAGTTTACATGTTGAATACTGAGACTAACCCCTATCACACACAACTTCTTGCCTTGTTTGGGTCTCAGAATTCGGGCAGCCAGCCAGGTGCGGTGGCCAATGCCTATGATTCCAGTGGTTCTAGAGGATGAAAGTTGAAAGCCAGCCTCAGCAAAAGGGAGGCACTAGGCAACTCAGTGAGACTCTGCCCCTAAATAAAATATAAAACAGGACTGGGTATATGACTCAGTGGTCGAGTGCTCTGAGTTCAATCCCTGGTACTAAAAAATAAAATAAAAAGAATTCCAGCAGCCACACTAATATGTAGTAAGAGACCAGAAACCTGGCCAGTCCAAGAGTAAAGTCCAAATGATACTAACTCCAGTTTCCCAAGGAAACAAGCCAGCAAGACCACCCCAATGTAAACCTCACAGTCAACAATCTCATTCTCAAATAATTCAATGCTTTCAAACAACCTTTGAGATCCCTGTCCTTAAATAATGAGCAGATAGCTAAGGATCACCAAACATGTAAGGAATCCTTTAGTGTGAGAGGCAGAGACTAAAGAAGAAAAATGACTATAGAGAAAAAGATGATACAAATGCAGACAGAAGCGAACTTAAAACAAATGCACACATCTATACAGACATAAAAACACATGATGCAAAAACAAACAAAAAAAAGAATGCTGAAGAGAATGAAAAAATACCCTAGAAAATTAAGAAATCATAGCAGAAATAAAAATGCATTAGAAATAATGAAAGATAAATTAAGAAATGGAGTAAAGACAAGGTTTTCAAAATTAAAGAAAACCCAAGGAAGTTAAGGAACAGGAGGAACATATGGGAAGAAATCAGGAAGAGTTCAGGAAAGAATTTCCCAACTACAAAACATAAATCTCCAGATTTAAAGAGCCCACACAGTGTCCAGCATAATGGATGAAAATAGATACACATAAGGCACATCACTGAAAAATGTCAGAACGGGGGTTACAAAAAAGGTTCTGAGAGAACAAAGCAAGTAGAATACAAAGAATCAAGAATCAGAATGCAAGACTTCAACAACTACCCTAGAAGCTAAGACAGTGAAATGACACACTTAAAATTCTGAGGGACAATAATTTCTGACCTAGAATTCTACATCTACCCAAATGTTATATATGTATGAGATAAGAACAAAAATAGGTAAGGGGTCAAAAAATTACTCATGTACCCTTCTGAGGAAGCTACTGAAAGAGGTACTCTGCCAAATCAAGGGAATATACCAAGAAAGAAAACACTGGGACAGAAACACTGCTGAAAGAAATCAAAGAAGGCTTATATAAATGGAGAAGCTTACATAAATGGAAAACCATACCACACTCCCGCTGGAAGACTCAATATTCTTTGACAATTTCTTCCTAATTGATCCAAGCTTTCAATGCAAGTCAAATCAAAATCCCAGTAGGATGTTTGTAATAGTTCTGATAATGATAAGTTGATTCTAAAATGTGTATGAAAGTCAAAGGAACTAAAATAGCCAAAATAATTTTGAAAAAGATAAAAAAAAAAAAGTTAAGGCACTCACCTGATTTCAATAATACTATAAAACTACAATCATCAAGACCACAATGTAGCATTGGTGTTAAGACAAACAGATCACTGGAACAGGAAGTTCAGAAATAAACACACATATGTATGGCTAATACTTGAAAAAGTATTCAATGGAAGAAGTCTTTTTCAACAAAGCATATTGGAATAATTAGATATCCATATGCAAAAAAATAAGCTAACAACAACTTATAGTTTGAACCTTATGCAAGAATTAATTCAAATTAAACCATATACAAAAATTAAGCCTACTAAACTATAGATGTAAGAGTAAAATGAAAATTAGAAAATTTTTGAAGACAACATAGGAGAAAATATTTGCAACCTTAAACAAAGCAAAGAGTGCTTAGCTATGACACCAAAAGCACAATCCATTAAAAAAAAAAAAAAAAAAAAAAAAAGGGGGCGGGGGAAAGGTGAACTTCATCAAAACTAAAAATGAGGAACTGTTAAAAGAAAACAAGAAACATACTGGAAGAAATATGTACAACTTGCACATCAGATAGAAAACTTGCATCTAGAGAGTAGAACCCTCAAACTAAAGAAATTAAACAACCCTATTAAAATTGAGCAAATGATTTAAAAGATACCTCACCAAGTAAGATATGTGAATATTAAATAAGCACACGAAAAGATGTTCAACATCACTGGTCACAAGGAAAGTGCAAACAAAAACCACAGTGAAATTCTACAATACACCTGTGGCAGCAACTGAAAAAATAAACTGCCAATACCAAGTGCTGAGAGGGGCGTGGAGCAACTCAACAGTCATACACTGCTCATGGGAATACAAAACAGTACAACCACTTTGGAAACAGCTGGGCCATCTTCTATAAACATTTGCTTACTCTGTGCTGTAGTTTGGATGGTGAGTGACCCCAAAGGTCCATGTGGTGAAGACTTATTCCACACTTGGTGCTATTGGGAGGTGATGGAGCCTTCAGTGGATGCCCAGTGGGAGATCTTTAGGTCACTGGGATCCTGACTCCTTCCTCTTCCTTTCTCTTGCACTTGCAGGCCATGAGGCGAGCAGTTTTGCCCTGCCATACACTCCCACCATGATGGGCTACCTTACCACAGGCCTAACAGCACAAATCTGGGAGCTAAAATCAACCTTTTTTATCTAACTTGTTTTATCTCAGGTATTTGATATAGTAACAGAAAGCTAACACACCTTATGACCCAGTGACCCCACTCCTAGGTAACACCCAAGAGAAGTGGAAATTTATGTTCATATAAAAACTTGCATGTAAGTGTGTATAGCAGCTTTGTTAATAATCACCCTGAACTGGAAACAACCCAAATGTCCCTCAACTGGTAATGAGATGAATTGTAGTATATTCATACAATAGAATGTTACTCAAAAATAAAAACATACAAACAGTTGTATGTAAAAAGATACTAAATATATGCACTATGAGTTGTATATATTAAAAATTATAAAAATAAAATTAAAAAAAAACAATAAAAACAAACTACTGATACATGCAACAACATGGATGAAACCTTAATGCATTATACAGAAGGAAAGAAGGCAAAATCAAAAGGCTGTTAATACAGTATGATTCCATTGAAATGACCTGGAAAAGGCAAAACTACAGGGACAGAAATAGATCAGTGGTTGCCAGGGGGTGGGAAGGGATCTGATTACAAAAGGGCAGCCTGGGGAAATTTTTAGATGTGACAGAACTGGTCTACATTTTGATGGTGGTGAAGATTCCAAAACTCTATGCATCTGTCAAAGCTCATAGAACTGAAAAGAAAACTTCTACTGTATACAAGTTAAAAAACAAATTTTTTAAAGTACCAAATAATTGATACAAGAAAGACTAAAGGAATCCCAGGTATGATGTGAAGGGAGATCTTAATGACAGCTTCAATTCACACAAGTAGGCAAGAGTTTAGAAGTCAATTAGTCATCAGTATACAGCAAACTAGGTAAAGAGAAGAACAAGACAACTGTTGTCTCCAAAGGCAACAAATAACAAAATGCTACATGACTCAGCTATGAGAGCATTTATTAGTCATAATGTAAAGACTGAACACCGATCCAGTCACGACATACCTACAGCAGAAGGATAAATGCAACCCTCTGTAAGTATGTGTGTGGGGTAGGGGCAGAGCATGGTGTTGCTGAGAGCTTGATCTTTATCTTCCAGAGCGGAGGCCAAAATTAATGTCAAAAGCTGAAAAATGAGGAAGCAGCCATATAAGCATGATAGAGAGGAGAAAAGCAAAAAAAAAATTTTTTTTAACTCTTAGATTTAAAAGTGATGGCCTCTGGGCAACAGAAAATGAGGGGGTGTAATTTTTGTTGTTTTAAAAAACAAGCACAAAGAAATGTTTAAAGCTCTTTAAAATATATGCATGCATAGCTTTAATGAAAAGTAAATAAACATCAATGAATAATGAATTTAAAAATCAAAGCATAAGAGGAGTGCAGAATAGCAAAGGACTAGCAGCATGAATTTAGAATGGTTGTATGCACTAAGTGTTTTTAACTTTAAAATACACACACACACAACTTGACACACATTAAAGACTTGATTTCGGCTTTTCATTCTATTCTGGCTAATGGGTACAGAATCAGGACCAATATGAAGTTACATGGACATGGGGCTCAACACGCAATAATAAATTTCTAACAACTGAGAATAGAATGAACTTTATCAGGCAGCAGCAGTTCTCTACTGCAGGAGTTGTTTAAGCAGAGCCTGAATAAAATCCATTTAGTGGCCATGTTATAAAATTCATGACTACCTTGGTGGGTTATTCTACAGACTTCTTATGTCTGTGCCAGTGGTACAGTTCTGTAGAAGGATTCCCTGTCAAAATGTCCTCTGAATTGGTACCATTCTAAAACAGGACTGGGAATGTTAGTGGGTGAAGCTGTGCAGGCATCCAGCACAATTTGTGCTTCCTCTTCCATTTATCCCTCTACCACCTCTTCTTAGCTTTCAGTTTTTTCATTTCAAAAGTCTTAAATATATTTACATTTGATTACAAATCATCTAAAAATATTTTTGGAAGCAGATGAGGTATAAATATTTAAAGAGTAAATGAGAAAATGCATGAGTGGGAGGAAGCTGGAAGAGAAACAAGGTGGCCTGGCACACCATTATGGAATGAACTGAAGAACTGGGGATCCAGAATTCACCCTGGAACCTGTTTGGTGACCACAGGCCATTAGACAGGGCACCGTACCCATTTATGTATGAGACTTTAGGGCCATGACAAGAACACTTGGGTTTCCTAGTAGGTGACAGGGCAAATTAATGACTAGAATGGATAAGGCAGCAAAAGGGACTAGCCAAGTGAAAGAAAAAATTTGATGTGTTCTACTTTAGAGCCTTGCTCTATTAAAGAACAAAAATCACATCTTAACTATTATTTCATTTCAATACAAAGATTAAAATATTAAACATATAGTAGGTACCATCTTGCCTATAGGACTGTCTCAAGAGTCACTGTGACTTACCTATAGGCATCTGAAGCTTTATTGTTTCCTATTTAAGTATTTTCTCTTTCACTTTGTGTCAACTAGACACAATAAATTTATCCTAAGTTTACTGAACTCCGTTCTCACTAGTTAAGCATCAGTACAAATCATACTTCAAGAATAACATCCAGCTTCTTTGGGGATACTTTTGTAATTCTGGCTCTTAGTTTTGAAAATTAGTTTGGAATCTACCAAGAAATTATATGCACTTAACACCTTGCAAACCAGAGTAACACTTGGCTATTTAAGAAAGATTCAGCTGTGCTCTGCACCCTGACAAAACTGTAACTCTCCTCTGTAGTGTCTCCTTTATAGACTGCATGCTTTTAGAGTGGAAGTCTCATTCTTTGTTGAACCCAGTACTGAGCAGCACCCTAGTTGATAATTATTGAACAGAACCAACACACATGGCCAGCTTGGAAATTTTTTTATTCTAGTGACATTCTTGATTCATTTTCTTTTCAGCATCTTCTCCCTGCCCTGGAGATTCCTCACTCCTGCGCTCATCAGCAGCAGGGCTGGTTTTTGCAATGCCACTGCTTCCACCCTCCTGGTGGCAATTTGAACAAAATATGTAGGATCTGTAGCTCTCGTCACTCTGCTCCCAGGCAGGCAGTGAACTGGACCAGAAGGGCTTTCATCATTTCTTCTGCACTGTGGGCCAGTAATAAGGACAGGTTTAGGCTGGGATTGGACCGGACCGAAGAGAAGAAAACCCTCATTCTCATAAATCTATTGACCTATGCAGTTGACCTGGCATACTTCGGTGCTGATGAGCCCAGAGGTCTCTATTATGATGAGGCTTTTTTTTTTTTTTTTTTTTTTCTTTGACTGTGAGGTCTTCACAGAGACCTCATTATAACAGAGGAACACGTGCTAGCAAGGTCAGGTTCAAAAGCCCACCAGAATTAACTTATACGTTTTGAATAGTGAACTGTTTTCATTTTTAGGTTCATTTCCATTTCCCTCCACTGACAGGTTCTGTTTAACAGTATCACTAACTAAAATTTTAGTCTCCAAATACCCACCCCCATTTTTCCTCCACATTTGTTCAATAACCATTTATCCAGAAACTATTATTTGTTTGGGCCCATGTAAAATCAAACATGTCTATCATTCTTTCTCCAACAGCTAAAGTCGGCATTTGATCAGCAGGACTCATCTCTGCATGGCCATCTGGAGTATTAAATGATAACTAACTTCCCTCTAATGTCTCTGCAGCAGACCTGGAAGAAAGGAGGAAATCCTAAGTACAGAGGGCTGGTTTCCCCTCTTGCTTTTGGCTAAGGTGGCCCCAGAGAAGTTCAGATTCCAAAGTTTCAAGCTTGAAGTTTCCTTCGGTAAACCACTCTTCTGTCCTTAATTTCCTTGGAGATCTCAAACCACTCAGAGGACAAACAATGGTCCACAAGAAAGGCTTTTAATTTATAATATACTTGAATGACTTGAAATCTATTTACACTATTTGGCCAGTATTTCAAAGAACACATTGAAGTTTGTGATGTGTTTGGACTGAGTTTCAAATCTGTGGAGTGGCAAGTTACCTGATTCAAAAACCTTCTTACTTTTGTTGCCAGGAGATTGGAATTGAGAAACAACATTTCAAGCAGTGTTTTTCAAGTGTGCTCTGCAGTATACATCAGTAGTTGAAGATGCAATGAAAAAAAAAATGTAAAGGAGGGATGAATCCAAAGAAGGTCAAGTAGACAAAGTTAAAGTGATTTCCTGCAGGTAAAGAGGAGGAAATGACCCTTTACTACATTAACATGCACAATGACTTTACTACATTAACATGTAGTAAAAAAGGGTCATGACCCTTTTTTAACATGACCCTTTACTACATTAACATGCACAATGACTTTTTAAATGGGGGCATGATGGGGGAGGTGGTATGGAATGAGCAAGGACTTCCCAAACTTTTCTGACATCAGTCCCCTTTTTTGGAGAACCACCTTATAGCCCTGGTGCTTAGAAAGCACATAAGTGGGGAAACTCTGATTAAGGTATTCTTACAGAAGTAACATTGTATCATTAAATGGGGCAGAACATGAAACACTTACTACCCAGAAGAGACCTAGAGAAGCAGCAGGTTCTAGAGTCTGGCCAAGGAGACTCCCTGCTCCTTTTGCTTGTAATTACATCAACAGAAACATGTACTTCCATTTGGTCTTGGTTTACTTTCTCAGATCTAACTAAACTATAAACTTTTTAAAAGAATCATCAAAACTAGAATGGCATTCACTTTTAAAATGAAATATCTTATTAAAGTTTTACTTCCAAACCTCCACAACTGAAATATGCTTCAACCACCAGGGTACGTTCCAAAATGTTTTTCTTGAGGAAAATATACTTACTATGCTGGGTTTTAAAACTTAATGTCTTCAAGCTGTTTTCTAATACTTGATGCTTTTAGAATTGTTATAAAAATACAGAATCACATGCAAAACAGATCTGGAAGAACTTCTGGGCCTAGCAAGCAGGGATAACACTCAAATATTTTGAGGTTTTTTTTTTCTTGTAAATTTTTATTTATTTGCTTTAGTTGTACACGATGCGTTTTTATTCAATTCGTTTTATTTGTACTTGGTGCTGAGGATCGAACCCGGGTCACCCACGTGCTAGGTGGGCGCTCTACCGCTGAGCCACAATCCCAGCCCTAATATTTTGAGTTTTTAAAGTGAGGTTAAAACCAAACTAACAACCAAAACAATTCCAGTTCTTGCCCTAGTGGTGAGAATCTCTGCCTTTGTAATTTGATCTTTTTTTTTTTTTCAATTCAAAGTTGTTGTATTTGTAACAGTAGCATGTATTACAATTCATAATACACATATAGAGCATCTTTTTACATAACACTGTTTGTATACAAAGTATATTCTTACTATTCAAGTCTTCAATCATGCATTTATAATATGCATGCTAATCATATGTGCTACTAAGTCAACTTCACTGCGGCCATTTCTTCACCCTTTCTTTCCTTACAGCTCTCCAGAGCCTTGTTGAAACTCAATATTAAATAACATGAGCATCAATTATATTAACCCTTTCAATTTCAAAGGCCAGGATTTGATACAGGCTGACTAAACATATAAATATTTATTTTACATTTAAAACTATTTTCTCAAGAATCAGTGAGTCACACACGGGGCATGGTCACTCACGCCTGCAATCCCAGCAGTTTGGGATGCTAAGGCAGGAGGATCATGAGTTCAAAGCCAGCCTCAGCAACTTACTGAGGCCCTGTCTCAAAATAACACAACTATCACCTCAACCCAGTGCACAGGAAATGGAATTCACCCTCCCCTCTCCACATACTATCATCCCCCCAACCCCAGGTCTCAAATCCCACTTTCAACACTTACAAGTCCCTTCTCCCGTTATATGACATTCTAAACCTCTATCCTAACACTCTCTTTTATCCCTCACATCCATATTAAGTCAGGAAAGTCCATGTGTCTCAAGGCCATAACATCTGTTTCCCATTTATACCGTTTGGTCTGAGTCATCGGACAGCTTCCTGTGTGGCCTCTGCTTTCCATCTCTCCCACTTCAGGCACAAGCACGCTACTCGTCTTCATTAAACCACTCTGGAAAACCCTCCATGGCTACCCATTTCCCTCCCCCTTCAAATACAAATGCCTACAGGTAACATCCTTCCCTCTTCTCTGGTCAGGTGTCCTTTCCATACTACCACATAGTAAATTCCACACAGCAACTTACTCTCTGTCCCTTGCCTTGGATCCAGCTGGCCTTTCCACTGGAATGTTCTTTCTCCTTTTCTATTAAAATCTGTCCATCTTCCTACTTTTTCCAAGCCCAATCTTCCAGGCCAGATCAAGAGTATTTTCAGGAAGCCTACTCACTCTCTGACTCTCCACCCTTCTTTGATGTCCCCATTCCCTGAGCTCCCAACCACCCCACGTAGCCTCTCCTTTTTACTGTTGTTGGTTTCATTCTTAGCACTCATCTCCCTGACATAAGTAAACATTTCTGGAAGTCAAGGTCTCTATTCCAAAACTCAAACAAGATTTTTTTTTAAGGGGAGGATAAGTGGATATCAGAACATGTAAGAGATTTTGTTTACATAAATATGGTGATTTCTGAGGTATTTTCATGGTTTGCACAGTTCGCTACAAGTCTATGAGACAGGTTTTATTGTTGTTTCCATTTTCCACCTGGTGAAACTGGGACATCAAAGAATAAAGAATTTGGCCCAAATAGTCCAGCTGGGGACAGAGCTGAGATTCAAGCCTCTACTGTCTGGCTAGAGCCCATACTCCTGCTAGTACACAACAGTGTTCAGTCCTCTAGATCTGAATATTCCCTGAGAGAGGTGGGGAAAGGCCTTCCTATGCAGAAGGCAGAAAGGCACTCATTCACTAAAAGATCGTCTAGTTGGGGATGGGAATGTATAATCCATTAAATTTTAATAAATTTTACATTAAAAAAACAAAGTTTCACACCAAAAATGTAATGTTTAATACTGAACTCTTTTGCTATTATAAATATGCTTCAATGGAAAGACTCCTGCATATTTCTTTCCTTTTGAATTACTAAACAAAGGTTGTCAACTTTCTGTTTTTTAAATATTTTGTTTTAGTTGTAGGTGAACATGACACCTTCATTTTATTTATGTGGTGCTGAGGATGGAACCCAGGGCCTCACACATGCAAGACGAGCACTCTACCGCTGAGCCATAGCCCCAGCCCCAAGGATGTCAACTTTTTAAAATGGCTTTTAATGTATGTTGTCAAGCAATATCCCAGGAGGGTCATTCCAATTTATTCAGCAAATCAAAAAAGTATACTTGAGTCAAAAACCACACAGGCAATTAATATTATTAACTTTTACCAAAGTTTCAAGTGTAAAACAGTGCCTGTGTGATTTAATCTGAGTAGCAAGATTGAACATATTTATATATTAATTCATTACTTCCCTGCCTCTAATTATCTATTTATTGCAGATATGAATCTGGCATACTGAAACGCTCTTTTTTAATATCAAAGAAACCCAAATAATAATGTGAATTTTCAGGGGGTTTTTTTTATGGCTTATGAGAAAAAAATAAAATTAAACAGGTAAATAAAAAAGAAAATAGAGGCATTCTCTTTTTACCTCTTTATTTGAATATATATAATATATTATAGCTCCTTAAGTGTCTCAAATGGTAATGGGAAGAAAAGAAAGGAAAATGAAATTTTTAGGGAAAGGGTAAAAAATGAATACCAACAGATAAATGCAGACAGAAATGAGGATTTAGGAAAGGAAATTGAGAGCTAGAAACTGAAAAGGTTCTAACCCCAAGGCTTCATTAGGGACCACTGCTTGCAGGAATACTAATTAGCTTTGTACCCTTACTCCAGCCTCAGAAGCTCTTCTTCATATGGAACTATCCTTGGGTCAGATGGGGAAAGGCAGTGAGAGTGAGCAAAGGAGAAAGTCAGGGTTTTCCACAATGGCTAGAACCCTCCCAGGGGCAGAGTAAGATTATTGTGACTTTCAACTAGGTCTATGAAAGGTTTGTACTGGATTTATAAGCAAAATGTTAAGAAAACACTATAGAAGTGATTTCATAGGAGGAAAAAAATGGCAAAATTATGTAGCTGAGACTATTGACTGCCTTACCCAGCTGCTCTTTCCCACATGACCCCACTCCCCCCAACCACACACAACTGTACCTTGCTGCCTAAGTCCTACTTAGTCCTACTGTTATGGTGTTATTCCACCCACCCATCCCACTAGAATTGGGGAAATCCTGGTGGGTCTGAACTAATTATTGCTTCCTTTGCCTCTCCCTTGCTAGGTATTGTTTAGAGATATATATGCAGCATTCCCTAATTCCTATAAAAGGAAAATTAGTGGAGATTGTTAGCTCAGCAAAAGCCAAAGGCATCTCTGACTCAGGAATGAAGTTACCTTCCTTAAAATGACAGAAGAGGGCTGGGGTTGTGGCTCAGTGGCACTTGCCTTGCACAGGTAGGACAATGGGTTCCATCCTCAGTACCACATAAAAACAAATAAACAAAAATAAAGATTTTTTTTTTTTTTTTTTTTTTTTTTTTAATGACAGAAGAAACAAGCAGAGCTGCTAGGTCCCTGCTGGTATCACCAAGCCACTGAACTAACCATCTGGAATCCACCCCACCCCTCAACTTACAGGAGATAATAAATCTTCCTTAATATTTCCTTTGTTTGGATTTCAGGGTGTTTTGTTGTAGTTGTTTATTTCTTATAGCTAGAACATCCTAAGTTGTTTATAATGACAAATCTTAAAAGATCCTGATCATATTATCACAATGCTACAAGATACATTTCCTGCTATATAAATATCTTGAAGTAATCATCTCTTTTCAATTTTTCATACTTCTGTTTTCCTTATTTGACACTATATGAATGTATCCAGAAATAAAACATTTCTGTTTAATAATTTTCAACATATTTGGCAACCCTAAAAACTGAAATAAAAATCATTCTAAATGTCTAAATAGTGGTTATGGGATGTTATAGAGAGCACCTATGAGGAAGTAATGTTATTTTCACACATGCACACACACAAAAATTTCAAGTTTATCAAACAAAAGTTTGTTAATAAATGAGTCCTCTTATGCAACTATTACTATATTGTGAAGTTAGAAAGGAGTCCAGCAAAGGGAGAAAATGTTGAGTATATTAAAACACTGAAAAATGCAAATTTCTTTTTTAAAAGATACTGAATTTGATACAAGGCATAAATACAAATTTGGAACATTATGCTATGTCATATTCCAAATAAATGAGGAAACAAAGTATTAAAAGGAAAGAAATATTACTATATTAAAAACTTTATCCAGACTTAGCCACAGGTTAAGTAAGAGTACTGCTGACATTTTTATTGACTATCTTCTTCTAAAGAAGAACCTGTCTTTTCAAGAAGGCTTCTGCATCAAATCTTAAAGCACCAGAGTTGCTAAGGTAGGAATTTGTGGATGGTAGGAAAAAGAATATTTGTCAATTTGTACACACATTTCATGAATACCTACCATGTGCCAGTACCAGCTAAACACATAGAATAACAGTAATAAACAAAGTAGACAAGATTGCCTCTTCATCAATCCAATCTAGAAAAATGGTCAGCAAACATTTTCTGTAAAGAGTCACAAAGTAAATATTTAACATTTGCAGGCCATGAGGTCTCTGTCTTAAATACTCAACTCTGCCAGTGTAGTATGAAAGTAGCTACAGATAATAAGTAAATGAATTCATATGGATGTGTCCCAATAACACTTTCCTTATGGACAGCAAAATTCAAATTTCACAAATTTTCAATAAATAATAACCTGATTTGTTTCAACTACTTAGTGATACAAATACCATTCTTAGCTTGCAAGTCATACAAAAACAGGTGAGCAAGTCAGATTTGGTCCATGGGCTACAGTTTGCCAACTCCTGGTGTAGACATTGATAGATAGTAACTACATGATTACTTACTTATTGCTTTAAGTGCTCAAAGGGGAAACAAATAAAGCTCTGGGGAGTTTAATGAAGAAACATGGCCTGGTTTGAAGAATCAGAAAGCACTCTCTAAGGAAGTGAACTTGAGGTTGAAACTTAAGGTAACCAGACAAAGGCAGCCAGGGAGAGAAGCAAAGAGCCTTTTGTAAAAGTGAAGAGTATATACAAAAGCCCTACATAGGAATGCACGTGACTGGCTAAAGAACCAGTGAGGCTGAATCAGGAAAAGTGAAAAAACTAAAGCCTGAAATAAGATGAGGATGCCAAAGAGAAGAGACCAGTTCACACAGGGTCTTGCTGGCCTGGCAATCAGGACCAGACAGTTTCTGGTCTTTGTCCAATGCAATGCAAGAGCAATCAGAGACCAGACAGTTTTTAAGTAGGAGAGGAACACAATCAGTCAGCTTTGGATTTTCAAAAATCATTAAGACTATAGTAAGAGCCAGGTGTGGTGGCACACCTGCAATCCTAGTGGCTAGGGAGGCTGAGGCAGGAGGATCATGAGTTCAACTACTCAACTCTGCCAGTGTAGTATGAAACTTAGTGAGGCCCCAAGAAACTCAGTGAGACCCTGGCTCTAAATAAAATACAAAAAAAGGGGTCTGAGGTTGTGGCTCAGCGGTAGAACGCTGGTCTAGCACATGCGCGGCCCAGGTTCGATCCTCAGCACCACATAAAAATAAAAGCATTGTGTACAACTAAAACAAATAAATGAATATTTTAAAAAAATACAAAAAAAGGGCTTGGGATGTGGCTCAGTGGTAAAGCACCCCTGGGTTCAATCCCTGGTACAAAAAAAAAAAAAAAAAAAAAAAAAGAATGCAGTATAGAAAAAGATCAGAAGAGAGTATGAATGAATATAGGGAAACCTGTAACCAAGGTCCAGACTGGAGGTGACACAGGCTTTGAAGAGAGGTGTTAGCAGTGGAGTTGAAAGGTAAGTGAGACAAGATGTGGTGACTACAATGGAAAGGTGGAAGGTGGTGTTCCTCCATGACTCAGGTTTCCAGTTTCCACAATCAAGACATGGGTATCAGGCCAGGTGCAGTGGCACAGGCCTATAATCCCAGCACTTGGGAGGCTGAGGCAGGAGGATCACGAGTTCAAACCCAGCCTCAGCAATGACGAGGCACTTAGCAACTCAGTGAGACCCTGTCTCTAATAAAATACAAAAAGGGGCTGGGGATGTGGCCCAGTGGTTGAGTACCCCTGAGTTCAATCCCCGGTACCAAAAAAAAAAAAAAAAAGAGAGAGAGACATGGGTATCATTCAGTGAATAAGACATACGGAAAAAGACATGCAAGTGAGGAACAGATTCATAAGTTTTAAGTCCAGTTTTGGTTTTAGACATGCTGAACTGAGGTGCCTACACAATGCTCTGGTGTCAATCAGTTGCTTAAAATAATCAGATGCCAAGACAAGGCTTGCTTCAATTCAGTAGTTCAGCTTGGGAATTAATAGCATACAGGTTGTAACTGAAAGCCCTGGAGAACAGAAAGCCCTGGAAGAGATGAAATCACCTAGGGAAAGGTAAAGAACACTTTGGTTCCTTGTGGCACATGAGAATCATCAGTGGAACTTTAAAAAATTTTGATGCCCAGGGGCCAGATCTCTGGGAGTTGGACCCAGGAATCAGTATTTTTTTTTTTTTTTTTTTTTTTTTTTAAGTTATCCAAGTGATTCTAACATGTAGTGAAGTTTGGGAAGGAAAAGAACTAAGA
Organism: Tamias sibiricus; assembly: GCA_025594165.1. NCBI lineage: Eukaryota > Metazoa > Chordata > Mammalia > Rodentia > Sciuridae > Tamias > Tamias sibiricus. The sequence goes on along the minus strand of CM046657.1, from coordinate 193,065,426 downwards.
CATTAAGAATTAACAGTAAACTGGGCATGGTGGCACACACCTGTAATCCCAGTGACTCGGGAGCCTCAGGCAGGATCAAGATCAAGGCCAACCTGGGAATTTAGCAAGACCCTCACTCAAATTAAAAAATAAAAAGGGCTGTGGGGGATGGTGGCATACGCCTCTAATCCAGTGGCTAGGGAGGCTGAGGCTGGAGGATCTCGAATTCAAAGCCAGCCTCAGCAAAAGTGAGGCACTAAGCAACTGAGTGAGACCCTGTCTCTAAATAAAATACAAAATAGGGCCAGGGATGTGGCTCAGTGGTCGAGTGCCCCTGACTTCAATCCCTGGGACCCTCCCACCAAAAAAAATTTTAAAAAATAAATTTTAAAAAAGGGCTCAGATGTAGCTCAGCAAGCATCTAGGGGTTCAATCCTTAGTACCAAAAATAAACAAACAAACAAACAGTAAGAACAAAAGATTATGAGACTAAGTAGGTTTCTAGTCCCAGCTACTTTATCTTTCTTTACTTCACTTTTTTTTTTTTTTTTTTTTGGTATGGGGATTAAACTCAGGGGCTTGACCACTGGCCACATCCCCAGCCCTTTTTTTGTATTTTATTAGAGACAGGGTCTCACTGAGTTGCTAAGTGCCTCACCATTGTGGAGGCTGGCTTTGAACTTGTGATCCTCCTGCCTCAGCCTCCCAAGTGCTGGGATTACAGGCGTGCACCACTGCACACGGCTTACTTCACATTTTTAAAATCCAGCTTGAGTAAACAGAAAAGTGAGAATAAGACCAGTTCATCTCTAATATCTCCTAGAGTCCCCAAAACCCAACCAGAACTTACAAAGTTAAAGTATTTCATTCTTTGCTGGTAGTTGGTGGACAAAGGCCTCATAGAAAAACAACAATAATCAGTACCAGAATATATTTTTTATATATAATTATCTTCCCAGGTCAACAGCATTTTTAAATGATAGAGTTGTTAACATATCAAGAGGTATCCTATAGAATTTAGTAAGCATGGAAACATTCTAATTGTATTAACTTTGCTATATTATATAATGTTACTCCTCAAGTGGTACCTGCAGGAAGTGAAAAATGGTGGCATAAAATTTAACTTGGAAATTCTTTAATCCAAAATTGACCTTTTCTAAAGATTAAAAAAGGAGCTGCAATTTAAGTCTTAGGAACTATGTATGTGAACATAAATGAAGAAGCACACAACTCATATTCAGAAGATAAGCTAAATTTAGAACTATCACTTAGTTGCTCTATAACTTGATCCAAGTTTCCTGATCTCCAAGTCACAATTTCTTGAGCTGTAAAATGGAAGTAAAATCAACCTGAGTTACTACAGAGATTAAAACATGGAAATGGATGTGAAAAACAAACAGGTACATAAAAATTATTATGATCCTCTATGCTAACAGCACAGAGGATTCATAAGGAAAAAAAGTCTTTATGCCACAACTTTGTTGCTCCTTAGGGCAGGTTTACTTTGCAGGTCATATTTTAATTGAATAACTTAGTCTCTGTTGGTAATTTCCACTATACTCTTTAAATTTCATTTTCACCATCTGATTTCAAATTCTACAAAGCAGGCATAGACTGTAAGTTCTACCAGAATTATCTTAAGGCAATTAAGGTACTGAAATGCTAGCCAGTATTTGTGAATCACTTCTGATTATTTTTCATTACTCTCAAACAAGACACGAGAGCTAGAAAAAGACAGTTAAATATGCAGCCCTCAATTTAAGATCATGGGACAAGATAAGAGACAAAATTCTGCTAAAATCAGTCAGATAAGGAGCCATTTGTTCAACCAGAAAGATTCTCCTCTATCCCACTCTTAATTTCTAAGGTTAGAACTGAAGGACACAGAACTTCAGAATACTCGCGAAATCTCCTGGCCTCCAAAGCACTGCTGTGAGAAATAATGATCTAGCCATTACCGACAAAGACTTACGGCAATTTGCTAAGTAATCTTTCAAAAGCCCTCCTTCATTTAAACTGGTTTGTCAATGGGAAAGAACATTTAATAAATCTGAAGATTTACAAGTGAACTTTGAAGTTTAACACTACAAGAATAGAAATTATGTCAGGTTATAATAGAAGTAACGAATTATAGAGAGATGGGAATAAATTTTAAGAGTCTTAGGGAGGATTAGGGCTGTAAAAAGAAACCCAAGACTATCTTACTTTTATGTTCTTTTCAAAGAGACTTAGGCAAAGACTAACATGTATCAGCTTGTTTTCAGTAATTACTAAACAACTTGTAATGGTCACTAATAAAAAAGAAAGACAGACAGACCTAATTAAGAGTCTATAAGAGCCCAGACTAAGACAGTTAAGATTCTTAGATGCCTGATACAGTACAAACTATTTTGCCAAGAATGTGCTCCTTCTGCAATGAAATACTAGTATATGACACTTGGTAAATTTAAATCCTAAAACGGGATAATCATTTGGATGGCAAATTAACATCCAGGCACTGCCAAGAAAATAATACCAGGACAAATTACAAGAGATGTAAGTTTGGAAGACTATAAACTCCTTTATGAGTATCTTCAACATGGCAAGAGGCTATAAAGGAAAACACAATACATTTCAAAAGTAAATTCCTACTACCAAAAGACAACATACTTTATTTACATTGATAAAGTCTACCCGGGGTTCAAAGTTGCTGACAATACCACTGAGAAAAGCTACACTGGACTGCAGATTACCTCAAAGAATGTCATTTTGATGTACTAGGCAGGTTATCATTAGAGTTTGCAGACAAGCTCTTTTAAGATGTTATAGCCACTGCTCCAGCTGAAATATAAACATTGGGCAGAGAATCAAAAGAAAAAGAGAAAATCTGCTCAATTTTACAAGCTAATGGTACCAATGACAGAATAGGAAGAAATGGGGGAAAGGATGTAAGTTTTAATTTACACAGTACTGGTTTGAGTTCAGAAGAGGATGGCTTGGTGGAATTAGTCAACCAGCCCATAGAAGTGAAACGTAGGTCAGGGCCGCATTCATAATCAATGTCACTTGCGAGCTAGATATTCAAATTTGTGTGTATCCATTCCATTCAATGACTACTGCTGAACAACTAAAATGTACAAGGTACAGTGAAGCACTGCAGAAAACACAAAGATAAGGAAACAAAAGCAGTTGCTATACTCAAGAAGCTTATAATCCAGTAGAAACAAACATATTCTGCCTGAAAATACATTCCATGCCCCTAAGAGAGGCTTGGTGTATGAAGGTTTACATCTAAAGAAGATTTAAAGTTGCACCCCTATTTTGTTTTTCAACAACACATATAGATACAATAGAATTCTAAATATGTGATCCTTCTCAAAGGAGCATTAAAATGCCAGCAGATTGGAAATACTTCACAAATGAAGAATGATGCCAAAAATCTTAAATAAGAAAAAAAAAAAAAAAAAATGATGACCAGCTCTTTGGCACAAAATCTGCCTCCTCCATGCTCCACTGAACACTACAAGTCCCCAAAGCTGAACTCAAAGGCTTGTGACAGCTGCTGATTGGCTATAGAAATCCACAGAAAAAAATACCCCCCTTGGGTGCATGACATGCATCTTGTCTGTAGAACACGGCATGAAGGAAACAGTGGCTGTGAAGAGGAGGAAAAGGCAAAAAGATGCATTTGACAGCATTCTGAAAAGTATGATGTGGAGCTAGACAAATGTAAGATCCACTACCTGTACAGAGTTGGTGCAGAATCCATCCCTCCCAAATTCAACTGTTCATGCACTGAACATAGTATCCATAAACTATCAATACTTCCCTGTCTTAAAGGCATTTTACCACCAAAAGAGAAAGTAAAGTAACCCAATTCTGAAAAGAAAGGCAATATATATGAAAGACACCTCTTGGTGAAGGTTATACTTAAGTACATATTGAAGGAACAGTACCCAACTAGATGCCTTGTCCCAAACTATCCCTAACCAGCAGAAAGGTCCATATAATTTTTCACCCATATATGTAAATATAAAATCCTGACCTATCCTAACACCACTACACATAGTTTTTCTTTGCTATTCTAACTGAATGGGAAGGTTTAACTAAATCAATCAGCTTATCAACTGGACAAATAGGTTGGATACCTAATAAAGCATAAATGTTCTCCATGCATCTGCAATTCTAGGCATTTCCTCTAACAGATCTCAAGATTTTCAGAACAAGAATGCAGGTTATTTAAAACTGAGTTATATATAGTCATTTAGCAGCAGCAAAACACTTCTGGCATTATCACAGATGCTAGATCTCTGGAGGAATTTTTCCCCCAAACTAGCATTTTGCTTTTCCAAGAACCAACAAGCCTTTATTTCTAAAAACAAGAGTCTGTTTCTACCCCGCACCCCCTTCCCCAAAATCACAGAGCACTGTTAAAATTCTACGCTAATGAAAAACTGTGGAGATTACATCCCAGGCGTTGTCAGAGCCTATTTTTCATACACCACCACCAGACAGTTTGATGCAGTATTCCTGATTGCTTTTTATCGTATTTGTAAATACACTCACTAATCCACTAAATTAGGTAATTTACAAACAGGTCCTCTCAGTTATTAGTGGCCAGCAGTCAAGTTCTATTACATTTGATCCTTAAACAGTTGTCTAAACATTTCCACCCAGGGTAAGGGCTTGGATTGGAAAGGGAAGGAGGTTAGCGAAATTTGGATGGGGGCAGGGTAGAAGCTCGGAGAAATCTCTGCATCTCAGCGACAACATTCAGCCAGTGCCCACAGAAAAACTAAATTCGGCACCTCTTCCTCCTGTTACACTGGCAACAAAGAGGGAGTTTCCGTATCGCTCCCGTCACCCACCAGGTGCCCAATCTCCTTCTCAGCCCAGTCCCGGCGCTCCCGCAGGGGCCTCGGTGTGCAGAGAGGCCCCGGTGCCCAGGGTCAAGGCACTAAGGGGGGATGGGGTGGGAGGCGAGCGGGTGGGGATCTGGGAAAAGGGTCGTGGAAGGGCTCTGGGACCCGATGAAACACTTGAACCCGGCCGGGGTGGCGGCGGGCAGGAGAAAAGGGACAGAATATCTAATGGAGCAGAAACTGGAATTAGATAGCAAAGAGGTGAAGAGCCCAAGCTGGGGGTACACCTTCTCGGAACACAGAAAACAGTCGGCGGATGGGAGAGAACACTCCACCGAGGTGGGAATAGGGGAGCAAGGCCCGGAAAGGGATGCCACCTGGGGCAGACAGGAGGCGCCTGTGTAGCCTCTACCTGCAGGCGGGCGGGACGGGCCGCTCAGGTGTGACCCGGAGAAGGAGGCCAAGTCGGGAAGGGACCAGGGAGAGCTGAGGGCGCACCGGGGGCCGCGCAAAGGCGCCTGCGGGTCGGCAGCCGCCGGAGCCAGCGTAGGGGCATCTGCGGGACGCGCGTGAGGGAGAGGAGCGATAGGGGTCTTTGGAGTGCACGGTGGGTGAAGGGAGCTGGGGGAGCAAGAAGCACCGGGCGCTAGCACCCGCTGGCTGCACGGCGCGGGGAGGTATCCGGGCGGGCGGCCGGGAGGCGGGAGCCCCTCACCTGCGCGGCGGAGGAGGCGGAGCTGCAGCAGCCCATGGCGGGGCCGGAGGAGCCCGGAGGCGGCGCCGGGCGCGCAGCTACGCCCCGGAGCCCCTCGGCATGCGAGCCGGCGGGCGCCCAGGGAGGGCGCGGCCTGGCCCCGCACGACTTGGCGGCGACGGCGACGGCGGCGAGTACTCAGGAGGCAGCGCGGCTCGGGGCAGGCGCCGGCCACATCCCCTGGCGGCGGCGGCGGCGGCTGCGCGGCTCCTGCTCCGCTCCTGCTGCTGCAGCTGCTCCCCAGCGGAAAGGGGCGGGCGGCGGCGGCGGCGGCGGCGCCTCCCCCTGTCCCCCGCCTCCCACCACCCGCGCCCAGTCCCTCTCCCGCTCCCTCTCCCGGGCCGCCGCCTCCTCAGCGCCGCGCGCGTCTCCCATCAGACTCCCCGCCCCCAGTGCAGCGCGGCGTGGACTGCAGGGCGGCGGCAGCCAGAACGAGGCCGGGCCCTTGGGCGCGCGTTGGAGCTTGTGCGGCGCCGGGCGCGTTTCGCGGTGGCACCGAGGCAGAGCGCTGCTTCGGGGCTAGAGGGCACCTAGGGCTGAGGCGCCCGAGGACCGGGCAGGCTCGCAGTCGAAATGGAGCCGTGTTGCTTCCGGACCCGGGAGGCACGGGTGAGGTATTGGGGACTTCTCCCGCTCCCCAATGGACGTGCAGTCGTGTTCACTGATGACTTTTCACCTCTCTGTCGTCTGCTTTTTTTTAATCCAGAAGAAAGCGTACGTAATAAACCTTCCGTGGAGAAGGAATAGATGATAGAAGACGAAGAGACAATCATCTGTTGCTACCGTCCCCATTTTGCTGATGTGGAAACTGAGCCTTGAAAGGGACCAAGAACGTAAAGAAATGTAACCAAGTTGAAATTATAATAAAGAGTTTGAACTGGGGAAAAGGCAAAAAGTTCTCCAAGCTCGCAAAACAAAGCCATATTGAATCTGAACTGAGCTTTTTAATGCAGGATAGTCCACGAAAAACAAAGGGCATTAATTCATACATAAAAAATATAGCAAAGACACTACGTTCAAGTAACTTGTCAGCATTGGAAATAAAGAGATGAACAAAGAGACAAGTCCCTGTTACTAAATTAACACATTCTGGGGGTAGCAATAATTTAAAGTAGACATGGTCACTATCTTCAAGAAATTATCAACCTTGAAAGAGTCTTTAGAAATACAGTGTAAGAACAATTAAAGAGTGACGGGAATAAAGATCTTGGTTAATAGTAACAGAACAACATATCAGGCACTGTTATAAGTCTTCTTTGTGTCTTATTTCTTCTTATCAAAGAGTGTCTCAAAGAATAGGAAGAAAATATGTTTATTTACAAAGGAGTGAGTCTCCAGAAGTGCTGGAGTCTTGGTGCTGCAGGGTAAAATCGGATCACCAAATAAAAGAAAGCAAGGTTTAAAGATTATACACTCAAAGTCTATGGGGAGGAAAAGAGCACAGAAGTTGACTTTATGTGCATTGAAAGGAAATCTAAGCACAGAAGAATTGGAATGAGAGCTAGGGACAAAGAAAAAGACTGAAGAAAGAGGAGAATTCTTGGTTGGTGTATTCCATTACCATTTCTGGGGTCTGTGACTATGGATGCATTACTTTTCTAAACCTTACTATCCTCCTCTCTGAAATGCTAATAAGAAGGATGCCTGCAAAGGGTTGTTAAGATTAAATAACACAAGAAAGCAGCTGGTGGCCCCATGAGCAAGCTTCACCAAATCCTTCTTGAGATCACTGCTTCCTCTGCTTTTTTCCCATGTTCCAATTTGATCCCAGCCTTCACCATACCACAGTGCTGGTGAATCTGAAGTGTGTTGCTGGTAATGTTCAGGCTATTAAATGGAATGAAGAAATAAAACTTTAATGAATCTATCCTCAATTCTGATTGTAAACTCCACAATTAGATTGTAAACTCCCTGAGAACAAGGGAAAGTATCTCCTTTGTATCTCCCTCAGTTCTCTCAAATGTTTGTTGAATTATTCAATACAGCCAGGAATAAAAATCCTTCCCTTGAGATTTTTTCCCTCAAAGCCAGAAAAGTACATCTTGTTTTTAACCGAGGGAGGAGGCTGAAAGTAAAATTACAGTCTTAAACAAGAAGCCATCTGTCTTCCTTCTTTATAATCAAGGAGAAACGAGTTGTTTCTCTTAGCAGAGTCAATTTGGGAGCATTTCTCTTAGATTATAAAAATCTTTTTGGCTAGTGCATTTGTTCCATATAGTAGCTAATGCTTATTTTGTAATTAGAACTGTAGAAGCAGTTAAATATGTAACAGGCTGTAGCAGTGCTTCATAAAAATGTATTTTACTTTTTTGGAGATCTCTTTCCTAGACATGGAGGATGGGCAGACATGATTGAAAGGGAACATTCCATTGTGCTTGATCTTGAACTCTAGTTTTCCCTTTTAGGGTTAATTTGACTAGGAGTCCTAAGGTTCTGCAAGGTGCTTTGTAAACATACTAATTATGTATGTATGCACCATATATGCATATGAATGTGATGTTTAAAAATTATACCTTATCATTAGCATGAGAGAAACTAAAGGCTCCTGCATTGATATTCTGTACCTTCTAAGAACAAGTCTCTTCCCATCCCCCATGCCCAAAGAAGCCTCATAAAAGGAGTGATTTAGCAGCTAGGGGATGTAGCTCAGTGACAGAGCATGTGCCTAGCATTCTAGAGGCCCTGGGTTCAATCCCCAGCTCTAAAAAAAGAAAAGAAAAGAAAAAGAGTAACTTAGAGGCAAATCGCTCTTTCTCATAAACAAGTATACAAAACATGCAATGAAATTTAACTACAGCACGTTCAGAAAGACATTTTTTCACCCTAACCAAGTAATCAGTACTAATCTTACCAACTCGGGATGGCAACAAGGCTTAGTTAGTTTTCTTCATCTTTTGGGAAAAAGGGTTTTTTTTAAAAAAAAACTTATGTAAGAAGAACATCTGCACTAACCAGGATAAAATTATAAGGTCTATCAATCTTGGTGCTGCAGGGTAAAATCGGATCACCAGCTGAGCCAGCCAGAAATGCTTCCCAGTGGTCTAGTATTGCATAATTGACCGTGCGAATTCTGGGGTTTCCAGCTTCAGATGGGGGGGCTTGATGCTGGTCATTCACTGAGGGAAAACTAATGGTCTTTCTAATGATTTTAATAAAGATTGACTCATTGTTCAGGTTCTTAGGCAATAGAAATATAAATGTATATATGCGTAGAAATATATGTATTTAATACATATATATATGTGCATATATATGTATATGTATATATATGTATATGTATATATATATATATATATATATATATATATATATAAAACAGCTCAGAATAGTCCTCTAATTCAAAACCGTGGCATTTGGTGCCTCGGCTGTGTTATTTACATTTTAGCACATGCTGTGTTCGCAGCCACATCCCACAAGAGCACATTTTCTTCCAGCTTCCAGAACCGCCTCACAACCTCCTCCTCAGAGCATTCACATGTCACCCCTGGGAGCTGCTCCAAAAGGGAAAACTAATCGTAACCTAGGGCTGTGACTGTTCATTCATACCAAGAGGCAAGAGCAGTTCTCTATTCAAGACTTTACAGATGTATTTCAGCCTCCCAGTTAAGCTCAGAAGTTAGGGACCCACCTGAAAAGATCTTTCCTGAATTCAGGCATGTTAACAGAAAAAGACAACACTGTTCCCAGCAAAACTTTGGAGAGATTCAGAAATCCTAGCTCTGCAACTTTGCTTCTGCCCACCCTTGTAAGTTGATATTTTTTCCCATGTTAATTATTAACTCTAACTTTTATTTATGGTTTCACTTGGATTTTTGTTGAAAGATCAGAAAACTTATAAGATCTTTCAAAGTACTTGCTGTGAACTTATTTTTAGGGGGTGTAACATTTCCCCTATTACTTTTCTGAATTATAGGGGAGAAACAGCCAGCATCTCAGTGGTGGTTTTTTCTTCCTGCTGAGGAGGGTGTAAGCCACCTGAGAACTTAAAGTAAAATAATTAGTGAAGAACAAAAGATAAAAAGTCAGAAATGTATTTACAAAATCGAAGCCCCTGATAGATCCAGTCCACACAAGAGCTGGAACTAGACAAAGGAAAGATGGCTCTGGTGGTTTATTTAAGGGGGTACATCAAAGGCAGGGATAAGGTTTCAGGGCTAGAGTCTTGCTTCCTGATGTCTTGCAGTCAGCAGGTTGATTGGCATCTTGGCAGGTCACACCCATCTCAAGTGCTGTGTGGGACATGGCAGAGCAGGATAGAAATTCACAATGTGTCAGGGCAACTAACCAGAGGAAATGTCCACTGGTCATTCCCAGACACCAGATGTTCCCATCCACGAGGCTCCATGCATGGTGGCCCACACGCAGCCCATGGATGGTTTGCAACACTGAATGACTTAAAAATTGAAGACATTCAATTCATCCCATGTATTTTTTAAAATTGATTCTTCCTATGAGCTCAGCATGTTTGATTTGGGTGAAATAACATGTGCTCAAACATCAGTCCTTGGGGAACTGAGTTGATTCCAACCTAAAACTAGTGTTGGTTTTTATTTCGGGGTGGTGGGGTGAGTAGGGAAGGGAAATGGAGGCAGGTTATAAGTATTAATTTGATTAGATAGGAGCAATTTATAAAGTAGGGGAATCCATTTACTTAAGAATATTTCTTGAGACAATATAATGGACCACATACCTTGTTAGGTACGTAGAATTTAAAAAAATGAGTAGGGTACACTATCTGTCCTTAATCAGCTTACATTCTAGTGGAGTGGAAAGAAATTTATTTTTATATTTAGGTACTGGGGATTGGACCCAAGGGAGCTCTACCACTGAGTTACATCTGCAGTCCTTTTCAATTTCCATTTTTAGACAGTACTTGCTAAGTTGCTGAGGCTGGCCTCGAACTTGTAAACCTTCTGCCTCAACCTCCTGAGCTGCTGGGATTACAGGTGTGCACCATCACATCCAGTTGAGTGGAAAGAAATTTAAACCAAGAATCAGAGTATAGTTTAAAGATAACAAGAAAAATTAGTCCATATGCTACGGAAGCTGAAAGGAGGTCCACAGAGACCAATTTATTTTGTTTATTTACTATGATACATTACTTTTTTTCCTGTTTACTCTTATAGTCTTCCCTCCACTAGACAAATTCCCATTGTGTACCAAATGCAAAAAAAGGGGGGGGGCTTGGTATCCAGAAATGTTTCATAAATATTTCTTCAATGAATACATATGTTTTGTCAATGAGTCTGTAGGAATTTATATTTGTAAATGCCTAGAATGTCTCAAAGGAAAGTATTTCTAGGTTACCTTTTTAAAAATGCATGATTTTTCCTATAAAACTTCTGAAATAAAATATATTTATTTTAAAATAGAAAGCTTTTCTTGGATGACAATATAGCCTAACTCTTGAACAAAAGACAGATAGGATTAACTACATAACCATTTTAAAACCCCTGGATGCAAAAGATACCACAAACAAATACAAAGAAAAAACAGACAGATAATACTTGTAAAGTCTATATGAAAGGTTTACATAATACACATGAATTGCTCATTAAAAAAAAAAAAAAAAAAAAACCACTCCACAGTGAAAGAAATACAAGGACTAATAAAAATGTGCAATGCTGCTCAACCTCACTAACAATAAAACTGTAAGTTAAAAATTAGGGGCCATCATTTCTTACTTTACAAATTAGCAAAGATTTAAAAGCTTAATAGCAACTATTGTCAGGAAAGATCACAGTTCTCAGTGTACTATTGATGGGGATATAAACAGTTACCCTTTTCCTGGAGAGGAACTTAAGAATTTGTCTCAAAATTTAAAAGTTGTATTTCTTTTAACCAAGCAATTCTCCTGGGAATGTACCATAGCAATATATTCTTGTTTTTAATGAGGAAAAGTGGGGGAAGACCTAAATTTCCACATGTACATTAGTTAAGTAATTGGTTAAATAACAGGAAATACTATACCCTTACTTAAAAATATGAGTTAACCTGTATTCCTGACATGTATACTGTATGACTACAATATACAGTCAACTACTAAAAGCAATTTATAAATCAGAATTATGATGCAGTCCTGTTTATATAAACTGCATGTATGTGCACATATACATGTAGAAGAGGTTTTGAGGAATATATACCAATCTATTAACAGCAGATGTCTTTGGAGAGGTGATGGGTGTCCTGTTAGTCTGTTTTGTGCTGCTATTAAAAAAATACTGAGCCGGGCGCAGTGGTGCATGCCTGTAATCCCAGCTGTTCGGGAGACTGAGGCAGGTGGATTGAGAGTTCAAAACCAGCCTCAGCAATGTAGCAAGGCCCTAAGCAGCTCAGCAAGACCCCCTCTTGTCACTGCCTGAAGCGATTGCCGCTTGGAGCAACGATGCCGCGGGAATAAGTTCAGAGGCAGACTGGAAACGAACAGTCTCTTTATTCTGCTAGCTTCTCTCTCTGGCTCCAACAACAACTCCAACACCATCCACACTCCTGCAACCACCACACAATGGCGCCCACCCTATCCACAATCCCCTGGGACAAGTCTCACGAGATCATGCAAATGGCGCCGACCCGATCCTCAATGTCCCGGGCCAAGTCTCGTGAGACCATGGAAGGTGGTAATGCTTGAACATCTTTATGGCTCACAGCTAACCGCAATCTTAGCTATCTCCTTAATTTAGGGCTCCTACACCCTCTCTGAATAAAATATGAGAAAAAAGGGGTGGTGCTGAGGATGTGGCTCAATGGTTAATTGCCTCTGAGTTCAATCCCTGGAACCAAAAAAACAAACAAGCAAACAATAAATAAATAAATAAATAAATAAATAAAAACTGAGATTGGATAATTAATAAAGAACAGACATTCATTTTTCACAGTTCTGGAGGCTAAGAAGTCCAATATCAAGGCACTGACACTGAGCTAAGGATGTGGCTCAGTGGTAGAGTGCTTGCCTGGCACATGTGAGGTCCTGGGTTTGGTCTTCTTACCATGTCCTTATGTGGTGGAAGACAACCAGGCAAAAAGTGAAAGAACACTGTGTCTCACATGGCAGAAGAGCAGAAGAAATTGAACCTACTAGCATAAAGCTCTTTTTATAATGGCATTAATCTATTCATTACATAAACACCTCCCAAAAGGCCCCACCTTCCAACACTGTTGCAATGGGGATTAAGTTTCCTACCCAGTGGGAACACATTCAGTCCATAGAAGAAGTAAATTAAGACAAGGCAGAGTGAAAAGGAAGAGAAACAGACACTTTCTGCATTATAGACTTTTCATTGCAGTTTTGACAAGGACATGTACTGTTTTTAAAAACTATACTGGCTGGGGCTCAGTGGCAGAGCACTTGCTTAGCCTATGTGAGGCACTGGGTTTGATCCTTAGTACTGCATAAAAAACTAAACAAATAAAGTCATGCTCTCCATCTACAACTATTAAAAAATTTAAAAAACTATATTGGAACACTTAAAAAAAATCAGTATGTAGACAAGGGGTCTCCCTGAATGACCTATCAATCATGGAAAAATATTCAGGTGTGCAGATTAGAGAAAAAAAAAACAGATCAAAATTAAAGTTGATGATTAGGAAAGACTATCTGGAAGAAGTGGTATTTCAACTGGTCCATGGACAACAGGTAGCTTTGAAGAAGCAAAGATGGGGAGAAACGGAGACCTCTTGTGTATAAAATGACTTAAGCAAGGTGCCGGCTAAGAAACAAATAAGATCTACTGAATGTTCCAGTTGTAAATTGTTGCCTCACAAGTCAAACTAAACTTTGATGACTTACAACAGGAACAGTCATTCCTGAACATCTCTCACAGTTCTGGCTCAGCTAGGCAATTCTCACTTGGGTGGGTGTCTTGTGGCTATCATTAGATAGTGGATGAGGCAGAGGTTATCTTAAAGTTTCCTCTCTCATATCCTGGCAATTGATGCTGGCTGTGGGTTGTCAACCAGAATATCTACTTAGGGCCTCCCCAGGTGACCTGGGTGTACTTGCAGCATGGTGGCTGAGCTCCAAGAGTGAGTATCACAAAAGGACCGGCTAACACTTTTGTTTTTGTTTTTCAGTGCTGAGATCAAACTCAGGGCCTCACATATGCCTGGCAAGTGCTCTACTATTGAGCTATATCCCTGGGTCCTGCATCGCCTTTTATAACCTTGCCTCAGAAAGCATATAGCATCACTTTTGCTATAGTCACAGCCCATTCAGATTCAAGGGAAGGGATCATAGATTGCTCCCAGCTTCCACCCTTCATAGAAGAAATATTCAATTTCACACTGTAAGAAAAGCACATGAGATGGGAGGTCATGGCATAGGCTCTTGTTTGCCATAGTTCTCAACACTCTTCAAAGTCTTTACCAAGAAAGGCTGGTTTCTCCCATCTATGTTATCTCCTGGCATCCATAGGCCTTGGAATTTGCACTTCCTACAGAGAAGAAGAACCAAAGGGTTTTGAAGAAAGTGGTAATAGACTGAGCTTTTTGCTCTAAAAAAGATCACTATGATGATAACTTACAGGCAGAACTAGAGGGAGGAGAGATTAAATAATAAAAACAGTGGGTGCCAAAGCTCTACCCCTACTCATCAACTCCCCTGCTCAATACAGCAAAATGATGCTTAAGTGTGATTGATGGAATCCTTCGTATTCTTTCCTAAAGCATTCAGTCCTCAGAATGCTCTCAGTGGGCCTCAATTCTTGCAGAACCAGATGCTCCTATGCCTGGCAGGAAATTACTAGTCCATGGGTAGTAATTGAACTTTTCAAGAATACATACTGAGGTATCACTTTGGGGATACTAACTGATCTTCTCCCACTGAGCAAAGGACATAGACTCCCTGACAAGCCAGCCTGACTTCACCTCAAACTCACTCACTTCCCAAGTGCTCCAATAGTTTGTGTAGAGCTGCAGAACAAAATGGAGGAAAGGGTTTTGGGAGGCTGGGAGGTTTGGCTGCACTAGCGATTTGAAGCTTTGCTGCAGTCATTCCCTGCTTCCTTCAAGTCCTTTTAAGAGATTTGTGTCAGGCAATGAAAATTGTAGCATGAGCCTAACTTTCTTTCCCTAACTATTATTATTTTATTGGACAAACTGTCAAAATCCACCTATTCTTTCTCCCAGAGATCCTTTCTTCCTTTCTCATTGGTGCTAGACAGAGTCGTTTTCCCTAATACTATGTAATTTAGAAGAGGCTATGTCAATTGCATAAAATATTTCTAATCTCCATAATTAAGATGCTGCTGGTCTGACAGCTTTGCTCTCTTACTCCCCCTCAGCTAGTTGTAGGGATGTAGAAAGACATTTAAAAAGAGTACTAAAGCAAAAATGACATGCTGTTCCCCTCCCGAAGGGCCTGCTCATGACTGTCACCAACCTCCCTAGGCTCCCTCCTGGAGAGTTTCATTTATGGTTTCTTCAAAAGTGGAAAAAAGAAACTATGTCAAGTTTCTCCAGACCATCTTCTCTGCATTTCCAGAAAATGTGTGCCTGTCCTCAGTTTCGATTCAGAGAAAATCCAGATTGCCCCTATTTATGGCTTGTCTTTTAAATCAATTCCCAGAAAGACATTTGACACACAATAGCCACCAATAAATCTTAGTTGAACAATTGAAACTCCTAAAATCAGAGAGAAATTTGGAGGTAGAGTAGCAGATCATTGCAGTTAGTGGCAAGGAATCTTTGAAGATCATGCGGTCCATTGTCTTTTACTTTTGTGTGTGTGTGTGTGTGTGTGTGGGAAAGAGAGAACAATTCACCAAGATTGCCATATATTCAATACTTTCTTCTTGCTTCTTTCTAGTTTGATAACCTTTTCAGGTATGACATATAAAAGCCTCATTTCATCTTCATGGTAATTCTATTAAGTAAAAATTATGATCACTATTTTAGAGATAGTAAAATGAGGTATAAAAAATAGTCTAGAGCCGGGCGCGGTGGCGCATGCCTGTAATCCCAGCACTTTGGGAGGCTGAAGCAGGAGGATCGCGAGTTCAAAGCCAGCCTCAGCAATGGCGAGGCACTTAGCAACTCAGTGAGACCCTGTCTCTAATAAAATACAAAAAAAGGGCTGGGGATGTGGCCCAGTGGTCAAGTGCCCCTGAGTTCAATCCCCAGTACCACAAAAAAAAAATAATAATAATAATAGTCTAGATAGACTGGATTATGCTGTTATATGAAATCACCCTCAATCTAGGCAAATTAATAAAATGAAATATCTTATTGCATAAAATATTTTAAATAATAAATTATCCTTTCTCCCCTGCAGTGTGTATGACACTATAGTTGGCCCACTTGGGGAGAGGTAAGGTTAGAGGGGTTGGTAGTGTCTATTCCAGAGTCATTCAGGTACCCAGGCTTATGGAGGATCTAAGATATTTAGCTGCATTCTGTATAACTAGAGGTTTTCCAACTTCTCAGGTGGAAGAAATGATTAGGTAATTATCTATGGATATATATATATATATATATATATATATATATATATATATATATATATTTACTGCATCAGCCCCAAAATGACACATATTACTTTTGATTGCATTTTATTTGACACATATTACTTTTGATTGCATTTTATTAGTTAATTCTAGTCATGTGTCCTCACAGGATCTATGCTGTGACTGTCACTGCTCTAACAGGTAATCATTTGCCCAGTGTTCAGCAGCTAGCAAGGAGCAGGATTGGCATTCAAATCTAGTCTGTCTGACTCCAGAGCTCAGGTCCTCAACCACTGCAGTTTCTCTTCGCAACTTCATAAAGCTGCTTTGAGGACAGAAGTGGACACAGTGTGGGGAGGCAGCTGTCATGTGGGGGAAAGAGTCCTGGACTCTATACCAGTGAGTTTATGTACCCATTTTGCTACTTACTGGTTTTGAGATCTTGGACAAGTCCCTTGGCCTTTCTGCTAAAAGCAACTTCCCTATTTATAAAGTAGGGATGAAAAAAATTCTCATTAGATCATTGAGAAGTTGAAAATAGGAAACAGCACACACTCATAAAGGTTTGAGTCTGAATTCTCATAATTTCCTCTTCCTACCCCTCTTTCTGTCCTACAAATGTCATCCTAGAAAAGTACAGCCTTCCATAGTGAGAACTTGCTAAAAGTTCCAGTTGAAATTTTGCCAGAGGAAATACTTTAGTTACCTGCTCCCAACTCTCTCGGCATTCAGGTTTTGATTCCATTACTGGTTCTTTTCCTGATATCAGCAATTTTCTTTATTTGTTGCCAAGCACAACTCATTCATGACTTCAGGGAAAAGAAAACAATAATGTCACTGTGGAATTAAAAGTTGTGGCTTGAGAGCCGTCTCACATTTAAAAGCATTGTAAATGTTAGAGCTTCTCTAGCAAGTAAATGTCAAGGCTCATGTAATGTAGAGTGAGCACCCATGCCTTCAGGTATCAGCCTCTTTGGCTTTTCATCGCATCCTCTTCTAAACTCCAAAAGTAGGTCCTATGTATTATTTTAATATGACTTAGAAAAAAATTAAATGTCAATTAAAGTGACTAAGTAATAGAAGAAAAATGTCTTGTTCAGAAACTAAATGGGCTTATTCCTGCTCCCCTCTTCCTGTGGAAAAGGAAAGTAAATTACTTACTAGGGAAGGATGCACAAACCCTTTCAGGCCCCTGGGTAATCACTCAGGAGAGTACTGGTGCAGATAATTTACAATCTAGGAGCCAAAGTTCATGGCAAAAGTAATGAACTTCCCCAAGCAAGTCTCCTTTCAAGGAACCCGAAGCTCAACAATCTCTATTCCTCCTTTTGCCTTTCTTGTTAGCAAACCAAACATCCTGACACACTGGTCACAGTTTTGGGCTCTGGAGTCAGACA
The DNA here is from genome assembly GCA_025594165.1 of Tamias sibiricus. NCBI lineage: Eukaryota > Metazoa > Chordata > Mammalia > Rodentia > Sciuridae > Tamias > Tamias sibiricus. Next base: position 193,048,016 of record CM046657.1, on the reverse strand, counting down.
GATGTGAATTTGATAACCAGCTCTGCGAATTTCTGGCTGTAGGACCTTGTGCAAGTTACGTAAATTCTCGAAATGACCTGGCTTGTTTGACCTGGAACAGATCATTTTTAATTCACTGCTCTAGATGACAAAATTATTTTCAGTAACAATCAATTGCTTAACATATGTTTTAGTCTCAAAGAAATTAATAATTTTAAAGAAAACATTTCAGGCTGGGGACGTATTTCAGTGGTAGCGCACTTATAGGGGAAGACCCGGGTTAGATCCCCACACTGCAAAATAAATGGATAAATAAAAGAATACATTTCAATTTTTTAAAATGATAATGTATGTTTTGTATGAACTAAAAATTAAATTTACTAAAACTAAGTGTTGCATGTCACAGTTTATGTTTTCACTGTTTTTAAATTTTAAACCCAAATAACATTTCAAATTGTCACAAAGAATGATTGTATTAAATTAATCTGGTTTTGTTTTTTCATGTTAAGAACCACCATACTATCATCATTTATTTGTATATACTGTTTAAATATAGAATTATGCCATACTAGGGATTGGAGATATGAGCAATGCCCTCAGTAAACTTGAATAATGCCTAACCATTACTTAAGAGTAACCTTACTCTTGAAGCAAACCAATGCAGTATGTCCACATGAGTCAGGGTTGACTATGTATCTAGGGGCTGCCTGGGTTAATTCCCATGGAGAATATAGTGCTAATTAAGAGACAAGTAATGAATACTTGCTAATTTGAAGCATGTATGTATGTATATTATTCATTACATATACATATTAGGTAACACACTTGTATATTTATAAGTATACACTCACTAAAACTTGACAGTTTCAAAGATAAACCAACCAAAGGTATTGAAGAGAAGAGTATATTGCCACTGACATTTTTTAAAAATTGTGGGCAAATGATGATGGTAAAAAACAGACAGGTGAGCTTTTTAATTTTTTTTTTGTTAGATTCTTTGCAGGCAACGCACCCTCCACTGTTGTACCGGGTTGGGTGTGCCACTGCATAGTTCCCGGCATTACTTCGCTTCAAGACTTTTATAACAAGAGAGATCCCTAGGGTTGTACTTTGGTTTTGTAGAAAGAGAAACAAAGACATGAAAATACAAATAAAGAGAATTCACTTTTTAGGACCACTTTTTTTCTGTGATAATAGCAATTGTTGATTTTTAACTTAGATAATATACAAAAGTATTTTTAAAGGTATACAAAAGACAATAAATAATGACAATCACTTATTGATCGTTTTCTGTATCCCAGGAGCTCTATGTTAATTTCCATTATTTTAATCCTTACTATGAACCTATGTAATACTTTCATTTTTTACATTTTTCATGTTTGCCTTCCTGCCTTCCTTGCCTTTTTTCCCCCTTCCTTCCTTTGTCTTCAAAGGAGATAACAGAGACCTAGAAAAGTTATATATGTAGCCCAAGCTGAAAAGCCCAAGCTTGTGAGTGGCAAAACTGAGATTCAAACATAGTTCTGTTTGACTAAAAGCCTAATCTCTTAACAACTCTGCTATTTCATCACAATTCTGTGTTTCCCGCTGACCATTATTAATATTTTGGATTTTTCCTTTCAGTTTCTTTACTATATATGATGTGTGTTCTTTAGATACATATGTGGTGTTTTGAACAAAATTGCGATCATGTTGAGTATAATGTTTCATATCGTATTTTTAAACCCAATGCTATATTATAAGCATTTTCTGCATCATTACATAAGCTTCCAAAGTATGATTTTCAACGACTGCATTATAGTCCATCATGTGCTCTACCATGGCTCAATGAACAAATCCCATAGCATTGGACTCCATGACGGTTTTTTTTCCTTATTCTTTAAAAAAATTTTTTTTATTCTGAGTTGTTATAAATGACAGCAGAATGCATTACATTTCATATTATACTTATAGAGCATATTTTTACGTATCTCTGGTTGTATACAAAGTATATTCACACCATTCGTGTCTTCATACATGCACTCAGGGTAATGATATCCATCTCATTCTACCGTCTTTTTTTTGCCATGATGTTTTTACATTAAACCAAGTTCTTAGAAACATAAATTGTTACAGCCTTTCTGAGTGTCAATTTGGTAACATATCATGAACCTTACAAAGTTCTTACCTTTATAATCTCACTTCTAGAAATTTTTTCAGAGGAAATAAGCAGAATTGTGGTCAAAGATTTATGAATGAAGATGTTTATTACAGTAGTTGTAAAAACTTACTTTATGCACATGGAGGAAAGAGGAGACAAATGTAATAATACATTAGCTGTGGTTAACTCTTACTGAGTTATTATTGATTTTTATTGCATACATTTTTCAGTCTTTTCTGAAATTCCTAAAAGCATGTGTAACTTCGGAAATTTTGAAAAAGAAGTTATTTGAAATTTTGGTAACTTTTTGATAAATCCTTATCAATTTTTGAGTCCTTATCTTCCATAAGAAGTTGGATTAAAATGTGTTTGGCTCACATTTTCCACAAAGGTTTGGTCAGGTTGGATTTAGTTAGTTAGTTGTAGATGGACACAATACCTTTGTTTTATTTTTATTTATTTTTATGTGATGCTGAGGATTGAACCCAGTGTCTCACACGTGCCAGGCAAGCAGTCTACCACTGAGCCCCAACCCCAGCACCATTAGGTTGGATTTGAACTTGATGCTACTGTCTTCTCTCATAGCTCCTTTCATCCTCATCTGTCTTTTACTCCACCAAGTCTATGATTGCTTATAAACTTGCCAGGAAGAAGGCATTCATTTACTTCTTTAACTGCTTGTTTTAAGAGTATCCAATTTCTTTCTCTCATTAGGAAATTAAAGAAATATTTATACAGACTCATTTTCCAAATCAGACAAAATATTTATTTGCCATATTTTAAAAATGTCTTCCTTGTAACTGGATTTCTCTAGATATTATGAACATGGCTGGCAGTTTCTAACATAAGCATAAGCTTTCTGGATTATCCAGGCAATAACATGTTGTTAGTAGTTATCTTCAGTAAGTCTCTTCACTTAGGACCCAATTTTCTCGTCTGTAAAATGAAGATTTAGTCATTGAGCTGTAAAGTCCCTGCCTTGTCTTAATCCTTAGGTAAAAACAGAACAGACTAACTGGGTGTTAGTTCTTTCTGGTCCTAATTGTGAAGGAAGATGTGTAAAAATTCTCTTAATGGCACCTGAGCAAGGGGTTGTAGTACAGAGTTTCCATGCAGTATTGAGGAAAGATACTAATCTCAGATCTAACTGACCCTCAGAGGAGGCATGACCACCATTTATTTGGTACATGGACTAAGCAAGTTATAAAACTCCTGTCTGCTTTGCTGACTTCTCTGACTTGGTATTCTGAGGTTTCTGTGCAAAGTGTCCTATATGCATTTATTTTTGCTTTTTCTGATTGGGAATGTTTGGAATTTTTAAATATACATGGATGGTATCTTTTATTGGTTTTAGAAAAAGTCCCAGCAATTCAATAATCAAATATTACCTCTGAGGGCAAAATGATATGATCTCTGAGAATGGTGTTAGACTATTTCAACAGAGAGAGAAATAAAGGGAAAGAAAATGAACAAATGTGGCAAAATCTTGTAACTGGACTCTGAAAATGGACATATGAAGTTTATAGACGTATTTTCTACATATTTTTTCTTGCAGGTATGCTTAAATAATTTACAATAAAAGTAGACATAAGAGGAATAACAGTCCCCCCTCCCCTTTTCTTTTATACAGTACTGGGGATTAACCCAAGGGTGCTCTACAACTGAGCCACACTCACATACCAAGCCCTTTGTATTTTTTACTTTCAGATAGGATCTCACTGAGCTCGCACGGCTGGACTTGAACTAGTGATTCTCCTGCCTTATCCTCTCAAGTTGCTGGGATTACAGGCATGTGTCACCATGACTGAAATCATTCTGTCCCCTTATTTTTTATTTTATTTTTTATATTTTTGGTTGTAGATGGACACAATATCTTTATTTTGCTTAGTTTTATGTGGTGTTGAGGATCATACCCAGTGCCTCACACATGCTAGGTAAGTGCTCCACCACTGAGCTACAACCCCAGCCCCTGTCCCCTTCTTATGGAACTTCAGCAGAGTATCATCTGTAGGACCTTTTCATTCTATTTCCATGTTTCCTAATGCTCATATTTTCTGTATTTTTATCTCTCATATTACATTCTGAGTAATTTTATCTAATCTATTTTTAGCTCATTTATTCTCTCTTCAGTTATATTTAATATGTTATTGAGTGTTTAATTTGGTTTTAATTTTTATTTATGGACATTCTTTTCAGTTGTTTTAAAAATACGTTAGATTACTTTTTATACTTTCTCATTCCTTTTTTTAAAATCTCCAATCAGAAGTGAGCTTTCTCCAGGATTTTTTTCCCCCTAAATGCTCCATTTCCTAGCTTTTGACACACACACAAAACAAAAACAAAAACACTAGTTGAAGTATAATTGTTGTATAGCCTGGATCTCATAATTCCAACATCAGAAATCTGTGAAAATCTGGTTATGTTCGTTTTGTGGTTTTTAAAGTTTCTTGTTCATGGTGCCCTGTTTGTATGCTTGTTTATTTTTGTTTGTGTGTTACTCATTTACTTGAAAAATTATATCTGAGATTCTTTATGATCTAGAATGAAGACATTTTCCTCTAGAAATGATATACACTTGATTATGTCAGTTGTTCAAAAGTATTGACAATTCAAGGCCATTTAAATATAAATTCAGAAGTTGTATTTCTTTGAACCAATCAAATTCAGTGATATGAATGTAGGCTACAAATTTGAGTGACAGTTAAAACTTCATCCCCTGCTCCCTCTGTGACTCAGCAACAAGGCAGTGTTTTTATAGCCTCTGGAGTTTTAATTTGGGAAGGGGCATGACTCTGGTGCTCCAACTTCCTTGGAATATGTGGGTCTCTCCTTAAGGAATCATTCCTGGGCAGGACATGGGCTTTGATTTCCTTCCTCATTGCTATGGTAAGCTAGCAACACTCTGAGAAAAAAAAAATAATAATAACTTTAGCGTTTTCTCTTGCCTTCCTGGAAAAAGATGAGTAATAAACTGCTCCAAGGTCTAATTTCTTCATATGTCAGAGTATAGGTTTTAAGATACAAAATGCCCTTTTTAAGTTATAAATCACAATTTTGGAATCTTGGGCCCTTAAGGTTTGAGGGAACTTCTTCCATTTGATTGGCTTGTGGATATGTGCATTTTCTATGTGCATGTAAAAAGGCACCATATATGTAAGATTTTAAAAAGACTGAAAACCAAAATATTTTTTATAGTAATTGAGAATGGAAATGATTAGTTGAAATCGAACAAGTAAGGAATGGGGAAGAAGAATGAGCTACTGTTTATTCATTTAGATGTTTCTGAATTTTTAAATTCAGAAATGACCCAAACTAATGACCAAACTATTGATTATATGCTCAAGGAAACCATTTTTTTTCTCTATTTTGTTCTAAACTACAGTTTCATATATGTGGAGTTCAAGGGTAAGAGGCAAAAAAAACACATAATCCAAATTAAATGCATTGGTCCTGGTTCAAGTTTAGCATTTGGTAGGAAGAGCAGTTTGTTCCTTTCATAATTTATTCCTTGCATATTTCAATTCATAGGTGCACAGATCTAGGATGTCAGAACTAGTTGGATCTGTAGAGATCAGTTCATTCAACCTCCTTTATTTATATTTAAGGATATCAAAGAAAGAACAAAGATTAATTTGTTAGGATTATAAGTGTAGCAAATATTCCAGAGACTTTCTGGTAATTAAAATGTTGCTTATGTCTTAAAAAATAATAATTGTTAGCAGAGTCTGAGATATCTTCCCTTTTCCTCTACAGCATCACCAACATTACCCTTCAAGCCCTGATCAAATGCTTTCTCTTCTGTGAAACTTTCCTGGCTCAGATGAGGTGATCCATCTCAGTATTCACAAAGGCTTCCTGGAATACTAGAATTCCTACTGTAACTCCCCAATGCTTTCCACCAAACAAGACTTGCCATAATCTAGGATCAGAGCAAAAGAGAAGTCAATGATGAGAAGATAGATGATGTGTAGGTTTAATTCCAAAGATGGCAGTGGCCACTCTTTCTTTCACCCAACAATATTTATTATGTGCCTGTCATGTGCTAAGATTTGAGATTACAATAATGAATGAAATATGTGGCCCCGGTCTATTTCATCGCTTTCACACCACAACTCCAGTCAATGTTATCTCTCTTTTGCACAACTCTATGTATCTCTTAACTGACATTTCTGCTTATACCTCATCTCCTTTTGATATATTCTCTACCCAACAGCCAGAAAGATCTTTTGATTGTGCTTAAAACTCCTCCTTAAACTTCTCAGGATTTCCACTTCTGGAACAGTAGTGTTGAGAACTTTATGGAATAAACCATGCCCCAGAGAAACAGCCTTAACTAGTAAACAATATACGGAAACAGTATCTTAGTCATTTAATTCCTGGGAATTGTCCAAAGAGCATATAGCACACGAAGAAACACTTATTAAAGAAAATCTACTGGATCTTGGGAAGAACAGCTCTTTGACATAAATCACTCTCTCTCTTCTCCCTTCCCATCTCAGCTTGATGACAGAAGCTCTGATCTTGTCAAATATCACCAAGAAAACAGAGCTCCTCTGCCCTCTGCTCTCAGTCAAGGGATGTAGGACCACCCTAGAAGGGGCAGCCCTCTAGCATTTGTCATCCCTAGCTCTGAATTGCCCAGACTATAGAGGCTCCCTTCTTCCACTTAGCTCCCACTTACAAGTGGAGGTTCTATTCTATGCATAGCAGGCCAAGAATACAGGGTTCCCAGTAGTCCTTGCTTCAGCTCACTTGTAGGGTGTAGAGTTCATATCAGAAGAGACAAAACTAGACCTGAGGCTACTACCTGCTGCTTGCACCTTGTGTGTAAAGCAGGGAGGTCTGTGTAAGAGAAAGAGCTACCATCCCTGGGCCCATCTTCACAGGAGTGGCTCAGAGATTTTGCTCTGGGGAAGAGAAAGTCCATAAGAAGAGATAACTCAGAAGCTCTCCCCAAAAGACAATGACTTTATTTGAAGAAGAGTGTAGAGACATTTAAGTGTAGAAATTATCTCAAAAACAATAGAAATTTTGGTGGGAAGTAGAAGAGAAGGTGGGTGATAAGATAAACTATAGACCAGTTAGTTTACTGGAGATAACCAGGGAAAGATACAGCTAAGAAGAATGTTCCTGGGGTCAGAACAAACCTCAAAGACTTGCTCAAAAATACCCTTGGGGATGAAATTTAATTGGATCAGATTATGAAGCCATCTATATTCCAGGGCATTGTCAAAAATAATAAAGCAATCATCTGGCAATTATTGGAGTCTAACAAAGCAGGGCAGCTTAACAGAGAGATCAGGGAAAGAGAAAAAACACTCCTGCTAAAACTATTGTCATCCATGGTGGCCACACACCATGTTTAAGGCTCTATATGTTCTCTAAGAAGCAACATAAGAGGCCTCACACTGCCAGGAAAATAGGCTTCATTAAAATAATCCAGGGAAGTCACTAAACCAATAAACGAGCAAACTAACAAAAACAAGCTCTGGGATGGGGTGGTGGGGGGAATCAATATCCTGAATTTTACAATATATTAATTAAAATATCTGCATAAAGACCTACAAGGAAACAGGAATGTATGATATAAACACAAAGGAAATAGGAAAACAAAACAGGGAATAGAAAATTGCCCACAGGAAGCTGACATAGATGTCAACTTTGATGGATAAAATATTCAAGGGATACATATAAATATGTTCAAATAATTAAAGAAATCATACTTAATGAAGTAAAGAAAGGTATGATGACAATGTGTCATCAAATAGAAAATATCCATAAAGAGACAGAAATTATTAAAAAGAACTAAATAGAAAATTGGAGTTCTAGATTTGGAAAGTCCAATAACTGAAATTAGAATTTGATTAAAGAGATTTAATAGCCCACCAGAGGGGTAGATTTGAACTGGAAGAAGAAAGAATTAGCAAACTTGAAGACAAATTGATTAAAGAGATTCAACAGTTCCAAGAAGGATAGAGGCAAAGAGATCCATATGAGGACACATTAGAATAAAAATGTTGCAAGAGAAATTTTCAAAGAGAAAAATTTGAAAGCAAGAGGAGAAAAATGACTCATCACATACAAGGGGACCCTAATAAGATTAAAAGCTGATTTTTCATCCAAAACAATGGAAGCCAGAAGACAGTAGAACAAAATATTCAAAGTGGGAATGAATAAAAACCTCCAATCGAGAATATTATATCTGGGAAAACTCTTCAGTATCTTCCAATTACTTTATAATAGAGTCAACACCAGGAGCAGTGGTGAATGTCTGTAATCCCAGTAATTCAGGAGGCTAAGGCAGGAGCATCACAAGTTCAACGCCAGCCTCAGCAATTTAGAGAGGGCCTAAGCAACTTAACAAAACCCTGTTTTAAAACAAAAGTTTAAAAAAGGGCTAAGAATGTAGCTTGATGGTAAAGTGGCCCTGGGTTCAATCCCCAGTACCAAAAAAAGTAAAAAAGAGTCAAAATGGTAGCATGGTAGACATAAACAGCCTGCCTGCCTACCTCTCTTCCTCTTTCTTCACCTCTTCCTCCTCCCCCTCCCCTTGCTTTTTTTCTTTGCACAACTGGGGATTAAACCCAGGGGTGCTCTACTACTGAGCTATATCCTCATCCCCCACCACCCTTTTTTTTTTTTTTTAATTTTGAGACAGGTCTGGTTAAGTTGTTGAGGTTGGCTTCTGACTGGCAATCCTCCTGCCTCAGTCTCCAGAGTTGCTAGGATTACAAGTGTATGCCACCACATCTGGCTCCCCTCTACTTTTTCTTAAACCATACTTCCCTTGTGAACAGGATCAGGATGACATGCTTTCAGCCTGTTTCCTCCTGCCACAAGCCCTTTAAACATATTACTCCATCTGTCTGGAACCCTCTCTCAACTTCTCATCTAATTAAATCTTACTTTAGATCTCAGCTTAAACTTTGCTTCCTCTGGGAAGCCTTCCCTGATCTCCCTGCCTAGCTAAGCTTCTACATACTTCTTTGCATCTCTCAGCTTCTTCATGAGTTGATTAATTAATTTTGCAGTTTTGGGATTGAACCCAGTTCTTCGCTTATTACCTGAACTGGTGTACTTGGTTAGAGCCACTAAATTGTAAATTCTATAAGGACAAAAAGAGTGTAGGTGTGTGTGTGTGTGTGTGTGTGTGTGTGTGTGTGTGTGTTGCTTTAGGTTAACCTCTTAAGAGGAATGGAAGTCATTCAAAGGTTTTATCAGAGGAATGGCATAGCCTGATTAGCATGTTCAAAATATCACTCTGGCTGCACTTTTAGAAGCTACAGGACACACCTTATCATGGACACAAGGAGACCAATAAGGAAGTCTTTGTAGTATTGGAGAGGAGAGGTGATCAATTTGTTCAGACCAGGTCAGGGTCAGGTCAGTGTGAAGTAGACCAATTTAAGAGGTAAAATCAGAGAGGAAAGGACAGTGGTCAGTGGATGGTATGCTAGGTTTCTGACTTGCCTAACTGAATACAATGGGTCCACTTATTAAGAGAGAGGGCACTGGAGAAAAAGCAAGCCGTTGATGGTGGAGATGGGGGTAGATCATGAGTTCAGTTTGGAATTGTTGAATTTGAGGTGCCATTGAGACCTCCAGTCAGGATTTTAGGTAAGCAATTGGACACAGGATTCTGCAACAGAGCTTTTGAAACTGCAGATATGCAAAGTCAACTTGGGGAAAGTGTGGTTACTTCTGGGGAGCCACTCCTCCTTTGCTCCCGGTGAACCACCCCTGCCTCTGGCCTCCCACTGCACCCTGCTTGACCCATGCTAGCGAGAGCCCCCCACTGCCCTTCTCCCTGCCCCTCCAACTGGTGAGTTCCTGCCCAGTTTGCAAGTCCTTTCTTTCTCTGAATCCTACCCTGCAGCAGGGGTGTGTCCAGGCTCCTGGGGATTCTTTTATACTAAGTTGGTCCCAAGAAGAAAAACAGCTTCTAAGAGTTAATGAAAAGCTCCTTTTGTGTCTCTTACTTTAATTTGATCCTCTCAGCTTAAATCCCAGAAGAGATGTGTGTGCTGAATTCTGAGGGTGAAGGCGTGTTTTTCTGCTTGCTGGTTAGTTCTCAAAGGTCAGGCAGCAGGCCTTACTCATGCTAATAGGATGTAACCTTTCATGGAAAATCAGAGATTTTTCACAACTCAAGAGGTTTTTAGAAATCTTCCAATTGAAGCCCACGTCTCCAAATCATAGTGATAATTACTGGCAAAGTCACAACTTGAACTCAAGCCTGATGGAAAGCCCACTGCTTTTTCTACCACAGCACTTTGCACAGTATCTGACTTTCTTTCTTTCTTTTTTATTTTTTTTGGTGGGGGATTGAAGTCAGGGCACTCGACCACTGAGCCACATCCCCAGCCCTATTTTGTATTTTATTTAGAGACAGGGTCTCATTGAATTGCTTAGTGCCTTGCTTTTTTGCTGAGGCTGGCTTTGAACTCGTGATCCTCCTGCCTCAGCCTCCTGAGTGGCTGGGATTGTAGGTGTGTACCACCATGCCTGGCAGTATCTGACTTTCTTGATGGACTCTTTCTGCACCAAGCACCATTCCTGACACATAGTAGTGTTATAATTGTTGTTGACTGAATAAACAAATAATATCCACTCTATTGCCCAATTCTTTTCCCTCTAGAATAGCAGCATAAAGAAAGCAAGCCAGCAGAATGTATCTGGGGTTTCCAAGCAGTATTATCAACACGAATGAATGAACTTCCAGTCTTCTGCCACTCAAGTTATCCAATCATGTGGAAATTGAATCTGTGAAGAACTATTGTCCATTCGGATTCAAACATCTCAGAACCAGTTGGTAGAAATTATTAACTCTGGTCTGTTGTATAAGCAATATCATGTATGAAGGTTGAAGGCCAGATGCAATTCCAAAATGAGATGCCTTTTTATGGTTACCACAAACATCTGGTTAGAAACAGAAGGCTCCCAGGGAGTCTTAGGGTATATTTGCTGGGAAGAGTTGACTTGAATTGAATTAGATTCATTTCTTCTGTGATTATTCAAAGGGTCAATGCTCTTGTCTTTCAAAGTGGATAGCAGGATGATAGAGGATATCTGTTATTTTTTTTTTTTCTACAGTGCTTCAATTCACCTTTTTCCCAGAAGACAAAACACTCCAGAGAGGCATGTTTACCATGAAGGTAGACTTGAGAGTTTGTAGGGACTTGGCCAGCTGTTGCTATATCGCTACCACTTGGAACCCACCACAGAAACTAGTGGGTAAGAAGTCAGAGACAAGAAACGGGAGAAAAAATAAATCCAGGTGACTCACATTGAAGCCTGAATCCATTTGCCTGGAGTCAGCACTAGCTTTGGGTTTTTTCATGGTATGCTTGTGTGGTGTATGTTGGGTTCCCTGCTGGTCACAGTCAAGAGGGTCCTAACTTGTACAGGAACAGCTCTCCTCTCACTTCTTCTATGTTTTCCCCAGTTTTATATAGTACGGAGTATAGCCACCCAGGTGACAGGAAGACAATATTATTCACTGAGATGCCTTCTGATTTCTCTCCAATCTCCATGAGACCACCAATGTCATCTCTTTGAATGCAATTTGGGGTAAGAGAGAAGCGTTTTATTTATGGTCATACAGCCAATAGGTGGGGAAGCCTCAAAACCATGCCCTATGATTTTGGATCTAAATACTTTTGCTGGGCGCGGTGGCGCACGCCTACAATCCCAGTGGCTCAGGAGACTGAGGCAAGAATATTGCAAGTTCAAAGCCAGCCTCAGCAACTTAGAGCAACTTAGTGAGACCCTGTTTCAAAATAAAATGCAAAAATGTGCTAGGGATGTTGCTCAGTGGCTAAGCACCCCTGGGTTTAATCCTAGTACTAAGAAAAATAAATACTTTCCATTCATTTATCAAACTTTTGATCACATTTGGATCTCCCTTTCCTGGCTGCAGTCATATATTTTAGAGTTGTATTACATGATATAGTAGCTACTAGTTTAATGTGGCTATTAATTTAAAATTTTTCTTCAGCCATACTAGTCCCATTCCAAGTACTCACTTAGCACATGTGACTAATGACTACTGGATTGGACAGTGCACATATTTCCATCGTTGCTGGACATTCTACTGGATGGCAGAACTCTAGAGAGAGATTTCTTTTTATCCACAGTAGGGTCAGAAAGTCTGATATGATCTTATGTCTCTCCAAGTGGGAAATGAGGCCAATGGAGGGATGGCAGACTACGAGCTATTGAGTCATCTTCCCTATTCCATACTTTCTAAACCCTTACATGGAACAATAGCCATGCAAGGGTTCTCATCTCTGGGATGGATAAATCAGAAATGTGCTTACTTAAGGATGATTAACCTGTTATTCTATAAAGTCCCTTGAACACATGATGTAAATAAATATAAATTAAAGTATACATCTCCCTATTCTACTATGAGTATATATTTTCTAGAGATTTAGAAGAATCTGATGTTTCATTTTCAGGCTGGTGATTCCTTAAGAATACATTTTTCAATGACATTTCCACAGGTCATAATTCTCTAAGCAGGAACAATCTTCCTAGGTCTCTGGACCCATTTCCCTTCCAGATTAAAATTCTCTGAAAGAAAAAGCTAAACATTTCAATTCTAACAGGAAGTAAAGCTCTCCAGTTGAAAATTTGTAGTAGATATTCAAATTGGGAACTATTCACAATGGTATGAAATAAACCTTCTTTATTGGACAGAATATACAGATGAAACATTATGCTGTCACTTAGATACTACAAGTGAGTTATTCTCTTGGGGAGAGAGAGGCTTGGTTCTCTTTGTTATATGTCAAAATACAAAAAAAAAAAAAATTTAAAATTAACAACAAAAACAGATAACACACAGGACCCAGGGTGACTTTTTTTTTTTTTTTTAACACAGTTCATATGTGCAAACATTCCCTATTCACTTGCGTGAAATAATCGGAGAAAAGCACACAATTTTCACAAAATTGGAGAAGAAAGGGGGGTCAGTTTCAGCTCTAGTGCTCCCTTGTTGGGTGGGTAATTTTGTATCATGAGGTAGCCATGGCGACCATAAAAGTTACTCATGCGACTAACGATGCAACTAATGATGCCCACAATTACTTAATTGCAGGCATGCTTAACAGCTTTTGCCATTTTTGGAGGGTGCTTATGGCTAATTGTGGCTGCAAGTGGGTAACTACAGGTGCAATCAGATGTGTTCCTAATTTTTACATTTGTGCTGACAGCAGGAAAATAAACTACCCCTTCTAAAATGGGGAGCTATAAAAGGAAGGTTGAAATTAGCTCTTGCAAGTCTAGTTATGGTGGAACAGCCTCTAACATGAAAACAAACACAGGTCATTTCATGTTTAAGCAGAGGAAGGTTCTGAATTATCACTTGACCTGCCAGCCTTATCATGTATTATTTTCTTTTCCCCAAGATTCTCCCACTTGGATTCCTGCTACTACCACTGTTAAAAAGCAATGCTTACTTTCTGCCTCTATAACTTTTGTCCCATTATGAAACGAAAATAATTTTTGTGGTATTTGCAAGTATTTTTAGTATATGGTAATATATACACACAAATATACACACATATACATATATACACACATATATTTATATATACACATGTATGTGTGTCTCTGTGTGCACATATATATGTATATATATTCAGTGAATATGTGTGTGTATGTGTGTGTGTGTGTGTGTGTGTGTGTGTATTCAAATAAACTCTAATATATACCATGGGACAGGTAGTTGTATTAAAACTTCTCTCATCAGGAACAAATACCCCAAAAGTGGTTAAATAGCACTTCAAATGTCTTTATCAAAATTTCACATGAGGGCCGGGCGTGGTGGCACACGCCTTTAATCCCAGCACTTGGGAGGCTGAGGCAGGAGGATCGCGAGTTCAAAGCTAGCCTCAGCAATGGCAAAGCACTTAGCAACTCAGTGAGACCCTGTCTCTAATAAAATACAAAAAAGGGCTGGGGATGTGGCCCAGTGGTCGAGTGCCCCTGAGTTCAATCCCCGGTACCAAAAAACAAAAACAAAAACAAAAACAAAAAAATCTCACATAAGGGGTTTTAAATTAGTATAAGAAATGGTAGAGATATTTTTGAATAAGTATATGAGCATGGGTCAAGACAGATGGTTGGTTAAAAAGATTGAGGCTCCACTGCTCTTACATGAATGAGGTATACAGGTCCAAGTTTATGGTCATAGTTTTGGTTCTCGAGGTCTTGTTGTCACTGGTCCAGGAAGGCTGTGATTCGACCCTGCAAAAGGCTGGTTGGTCCTGCCATATCCTCAGAATACCTTCATGCCAATATTACTTATAGAGTCTAAGCAGAGAATGGGTCTTCCACAAAACCTCAATAACCAGTTGTCAGACTGTCCATGTACCTACTGGCTAATAAAGTTTTGTAGCTTTGGAAATGGTCTAAGACCTCACCTGGTGTGGAAATTGTAAGGTAGGGAATGTATGATACCACTCACCAATAACTACGAGATGCCACTAATATTTACCTGTGACTAATGAGCTTTTTGTCATCATGACCAGAATTCCTGACAAGAACAAATTAGAAGGGGAAAAAATTATTTTGGCTCATGGTTTCAGAGGATTCAGTCCATGTTCAGCCAGCTTTGGCCTACTTTTTCCCACTTGGTCCCACTTCCCAGTAATCCATTCAGCTATCAATAGATTAATCCATCAAATGGATTAACCCGCTGATGAGGTCAGAGCCCTCATGATCCAATCATTGCCTAAAAGCCCCATCTCTGAAGCGTGCTGCATTGGGGACCATGCTTTCAACACATGAGCTTTTGGGGGGACATTCCAGATCCAAACCATAATATTACTCAAGGAGCTTGGTTACTCAGTGGCTGACAGACCAAATTAGCTTCAGCCAGTTCACAGCATCTTGATTCCCCATAAAATAATGCTCATAGACTTACATTTGCACAAAGAACAAAATGAATGAACTAGGTTTCTTAATATAACAAAATACCTTAGATGGGGTAATTTATAAGCAACAGAAATTTATTGCTCTTAGTTCTAGAGACTGGTAAGTTTAACACCAAGAACACCAGGAGATTCATTGTCTGGTGAGGGCTTTCTGCTTCATAAATGGTTCCTTCTTGCTATATCCTCACATGGAGGAAGGGGCGAACACACTCCCTTTTATAAGGTCACTAATCTCATTCACAAGGGCAACGCCTTCATGATCTAATCACCTATCTTCTTAATACCAACACATTGGGGATTAAATTTCATATCATGAATTTGGGGGTGAGGAGCATAAACATTCAGACCACAGCACAAAAATACAAAGAAGTTCTATAGTTACCGAAGACACTTAATGCAGAGAATTGAACATGTTTTCCAGGAGTAGCAAACTTCCTGCCTAAAGGCTGATCTGCCTTCTCTCACATCTTGCCTGGCCTCTCTTTCTCCAAGTGCTGTGTGTCATCTTTTCCTATCTCATAAGAGATGCTGATTAATCACACACACTACTCTGTATTCCACAAACAGTGTCAAATATGCATCATATGTTGCACATTGTTCTGGGCACTGTGGTGACTCAGTGGGATGAACAGGATGGGTTCCTCATCCAAGGGGTGATTTCCTGTGCGTAAGCCCTGTATTCTACGAAATGTCAACACTTCTTATTTGGGACCTGGGTATAAACTTTACCCATAGCCAAATGTCAGAACGGTGAGGAGTTGCAAGTAAAGAAGTGGAAAAAATGTTGGTTGCCAGAATCCTCTGAGGGTGAGTTTTCCACTTGATGAAAAGAAATACTTTGAAATGACATTTGGGGTGGAAGAGGAAGTTGCAAAGCTCCTCTCCATCAAGACAAGGTATCTGCTAAACTTTTGCATGAAGCAGAAGAGGAATTATGTTGTCCCTAAGAGAGGGGAGAAGAGGGAGGATGGAGAGATGGAGGGATGGAGGGATGGAGGTACCTCCCCACGTGACAGCAGATAGATCACCTGCCCCACATAAACTTGTTGGCTGTGTGCACAACTTTGGCAAAATAGACAAAATCAATGAAATGTTGAGAATGGGTGATTATCTTGTGGGTATTGATGAAGAGGTTGAATTTGGCATCTGGACTGAGGTGAATACTTCTGGAGTTTTCAGTTTCATAAACTCACAGTACCCCTTTTCTTGCTTAAGCCAGTCCGATGCTCTCTCTCTGTCTTGTAGCTGAAAGCCATGGGCTTCGAGTGGATGGCAACAGTGCACTGAGGGTCACAGTTGGCACACATGAACAGCTTGAAGTGTGAGTTGAGTGTGTCTGTGGGAGGCAACTTGGAGAGGAGAGAAAGTGTGGATTCTGGAATCTGGCTATGATGCGATTATAGACTGAAGTGTGTCATCTCAAAATTCCTATGTCCTAACCCCCAGTACCTCCATATATAACCATGTTTGGTTATATTTAAAGTCATTAAGGTGAACTTGAATCTATAATGACTGGTGACCTTATGAGAAGAGGAAATGTAGACACAGACTCATAAAGAGGGAAGACCACCTGAAGATAAAGGGAGAAGGCCAACTCCAGGTCAAGAAGAAGGCTCTGGAATGGCTCCTGCCCTCATCCCTTAGAAGGAACCAACCCTGCTAGCACTATGATCTCAGACTTCTGGCCTCCAGAACTGTGGGAGAACAAATTTCTATTTTTCAGGCCACTCAGTCTGTTGTAATCTGTTAAGGCAGCCCTGGAAAACTGGCACAATAGGTCTGAACTCCAGCTTGGCCACATCTCAGCTCTGCCACCCTGGCAGAGTTACACAACCTAAGTTTCACTTTCCTTTATCTGTAAAACAGGGGCAGTCATCAAAGCTATGTGGTGACAAATTAAATGATACGTGAAAAGTGCTTCGTTGAGTGCCTGACCTAAAGTCAGGTCTCAATAACTGTTAGCTGCTATTATCAGTATTATTTTAAGTGATAATTCTTTTAGCTTCATGATGTAGTGTAATGAAACTTAAATGGATCAAAATTCTTCTATTGATTCCATTCCTCGTCAGTCACAATCACGAATGGAGCCACGCCAGCTACGTATAGCTCCCACAACAGAGGTAGAAGACCTGTTTTAATGAAAGATGGTAGGCAGGTCCCTGAAGGAGCCCTAATTAGGAAGGGCTGTTGTAGCTAGCTGGAAGCCATGGGTTCCACCTGATATGTATGTGACGCACCTGTAGGCACCCGCAAACCTGAAGGTATATAACCGGGTGAAAGCGGTCCGAGTTAGGAGAACGGAGAATTCAGTCAGCCGGGCAGTCACTCGGTCGGTCAGAAGAATCAGAGCGGCCAGAACGTAGGCAGAGCGGTTACAGAAGAGAAACCAGATAGAAGAAGTAATGACTGGCCAGAGTTAGGCCGAGGCTCCAGAGGACTGGTCAGAGTAAGGCCGAGGCTCCCGAGGAAGACAGAAGACAGAAGACAGAAGAAGGAAGAAAAAGAGAGAAGAAAGAAGCTCTAATCTTTCTAAGAAGAGCTAAAATCTTTCTTTCCCTCTCTAAGAAAGTAGAAGTAAAAGTAGTAAAAAGCTATACTCTGCCTCCGAGAATTTTCCTCCCGTGGCGGCACCGTGGCTGGCCACAATAGGCAGCTTACAAATGGTGGTCCGTCCGGGGCTCGGCAGGCAGAGAAGAAAAGCTAAGAAATAAGGAGAGCAACGAAAAAGCATAGCCTCAGACTCAGTTGAGACCAGCAAAAAGAGTAGTAAACAAGAGAGCATAGCCTCTGACTCAGTTGAGGCCAGTTAAGAATTAAGCTGAAGCAGAGTAGCCAGCAAAAAGCCGAAGCGAGCCGGCCAAAAGCCGAAGCAGAGTAGCCGGCCAAAAGCCATAAAAAATATAGAGAAAAAGCCTTGAGCTTTAGTATAAAGAAAAAAGCCATGAGCTTAAAAGAAAATAGAGAATTAAATAGCATGGTAAAAACCATGCAGAAAAAAAAAAAAAAAAAAAGCATTGAGCTTTGGCAAGAAAGCCATAAAGAAAAATAAAGAGTAAAAGCTTAACTCTGCCTCCGAGAATTTTCCTCCCGTGGCGGCGCCGTGGCTGGCCGTGACAGGCAGCTTACAAATGGTGGTCCGTCCGGGGCTCGGCAGGCAGAGAAGAAAAGCTAAGAAATAAGGAGAGCAAAGAAAAAGCATAGCCTCTGACTCAGTTGAGGCCAGTTAAGAATTAAGCTGAAGCAGAGTAGCCGGCGAAAAGCCGAGCCGGCCAAAAGCCATAAAAAATGAAGAAGCCAGACTCAGTTGAGACCAGCAAAAAGAGTAGTAAACAAGAGAGCATAGCCTCTGATAAAGAAAAAAGCCATGAGCTTAAAAGAAAATAGAGAATTAAATAGCATGGTAAAAACCATGCAGAAAAAAAAAAAAAAAAAGCCATTGAGCTTTGGCAAGAAAGCCATAAAGAAAAATAAAGAAGAGGAGGAAAAAAAAAAAAAAAAAAAAAGTCAAAGCCGCTTATGCAATTGTGCTTAACTAGGTGCGTTAGCTGCTCCTCAGCATTAGGCTTCCTTAAAGCCACAGCACCTTCTCAAAAAGGGCTCAAATATCCACCCTTTCAAAAATAAAAGGTGAAAAGCTAGGTAGGGACAAGAAAATAAAAGAAAATAGAGAAAATAAAATAGAGAAAATAGAACAAAAGCACCTTTTTAAACTAAAGGGAAGGAATATGAAGGAGCCCTAATTAGGAAGGGCTGTTGTAGCTAGCTGGAAGCCATGGGTTCCACCTGATATGTATGTGACGCACCTGTAGGCACCCGCAAACCTGAAGGTATATAACCGGGTGAAAGCGGTCCGAGTTAGGAGAACGGAGAATTCAGTCAGCCGGGCAGTCACTCGGTCGGTCAGAAGAATCAGAGCGGCCAGAACGTAGGCAGAGCGGTTACAGAAGAGAAACCAGATAGAAGAAGTAATGACTGGCCAGAGTTAGGCCGAGGCTCCAGAGGACTGGTCAGAGTAAGGCCGAGGCTCCCGAGGAAGACAGAAGACAGAAGACAGAAGAAGGAAGAAAAAAAGAGAGAAGAAAGAAGCTCTAATCTTTCTAAGAAGAGCTAAAATCTTTCTTTCCCTCTCTAAGAAAGTAGAAGTAAAAGTAGTAAAAAGCTATACTCTGCCTCCGAGAATTTTCCTCCCGTGGCGGCACCGTGGCTGGCCACAATAGGCAGCTTACAGGTCCCCTCAGGGTGCAGAGAGGAATGCACAGCAAGGGGCTGGATCCCTAAGATCAAGTCTAAGAAGCTTCTTCTCCCTCTACTCCGGACCTCACTTTTATCCTTCTTTGAGTTTTAGAACCAAAGCTTCCTCACACACAGAGTACCCACCTCCTCAGTTCCAAAATGCCCCTCCTGCTGAAAGAGAATTCAGTGCCTCCTGGCCAGCTCTGAAGAGAGCCTCACCTCTGTTGAGTCTGTGGTTATTTTTACCTGTTTTTTGTTTGTTTGTTTTCACCAGGGATTGAACCCAGGGGCACTTAACTGAGCTACAGCCCCAGACCTTTTTATTTTTTATTTTGTAACAGGGTCTCACTAAGTTGCTTAGGGTCTTGCTAAATTGCTGAGGCTGGCTTTGAACTTGTAATCCTCCTGCCTCACCCTCCTGAGCCGCTGGGATTATAGCCTGTGCCACTGTGCTTGACTATTTTAAATTTTTTTATTGTGGAGCATCTCAAATATACACAAAAGTAGACCAAAAAAATAGTTCAAGAACACCAGGTGTTCCTTATCAACCCTGTGGAAAGCTGCCCATCTACCCCCCCACCTCCTCTTTTACCAATATCATAGTATTACTCAAAATATTATAATGTTAAGCCAGTGTTAATATTCCCTTTCTCATAAACTATGTTTGTTTGACTGATGACTGAAATAATCCTCATTGTGTAAATAAGAGGCACACATTACAATTAGTTAATATAGCTTTTAAGTCTCTTGTAATCCATAGGTTTCTCTTTATTCGTTGGAGAAATCTAGTTGGTTGTTCTGTAGAGTTTCCCACAGTCTGGATTTTACTCTTTCCTGGGGTGGCATTCAACATGGTACTACTACATTACCTGTACCCTAGTACTTAAAACTAGTCTTGATAAGAATCAGGTTCAACTTTCAGCTATACTTCTTCACAAGTGGTGTTGTATTCTTCTATCCAGGGCATATAATGTCTCATTGTCTTTTTCTTGCTTGTTTTTCATGTGTTCCTTCTTGGACTTCTATATCTCATCTTTATGGTTCCTGGAAGGGAAGCAGAGAGGTTGGGATTGGGGTTGGGAGGGCAGCCAGCCTTTCTGCTCCTGCCCGGGGTATTGTCTTATCTTATGCCCTTGTTTCCTAACAGAACCATCACCATGGGGACATCATGATAATGCTAAAGTGCTTCCTAGGGCTGGGTGGGGAAAAGACACGTTGAGAAAATTTTGGTGGGAAACATTCAACTGCTTTTGCTCTTCCACACTAGGGAGCACCAAGTTTGAGCCCTGCCTGGCTTGCTAGTAATCCAGATGGTGAACAGCTGTTAGGTGGGGAGGGATGACTAGGTAGGGAAGTAGCTAAAGTATTTCCTTCCTGACCCATCCAGAAGGGGAATGTGATTGCCAAGTACAGTTGGTGCCCAGAGTTCTCATTTAGTGATTAAGGCTTGAAGTTCAGCCATAGTTGAAGCCCATAAGCATTTTCCAGATCCCCTAGACCTTGGTTGACAAGGGACTTTCATAAAGGACTTGCTCAACCATATATTGCCCATACAAATATGGAATCCTTGATCAAATTCCAGGTTATTTTATTTTACTGATTGGAAGTCTAGAAAAGAAGGGAAAAAAAAGGTTACTAGTCATCACAGTCATCCTTCCTACAAAATAATGTTAAAAAAGGATTCAGCTATATCCACAAAGCATCTATTTCTATTTTACCTCAATTTCTTCATCAACCTATTTTTTCTTGAATCCCAAGTGTTGCAGATACTGTTGATGCCTCACCTTTGAATTTTTATGCAGATGTAACAGAACAATCCTGGGTACACTGGCAAATTTCTGCCTCACATGCTGGTGGTTCTTTGCTTTTCTGCCTGAGTGTTTTCTTTTATTCCACCAGAAATTACTGTCGGACACCGTGGAGGTGTTGGTAACTGCAGATACCCAGGGCCAACCCTCAGCCACAAAGAGATGAGAATCCTTAGATAAATACCCCAGCTTTCCCACAGTACCAAGGTTGGTACTTCTTGATTCTTCAGAGAGTTCCCAGAAAGACCTCTCCATAGCGAACTTTTCTACTCATTAATACAACTTTTCTCGACTTTTCTCCCCTTCCAGTCTAACTTTCTTCCACCGTCTCACTTTAGCTTGCAGAAATCATCTCCCAAATAGGCCACTTATACCCAATTCCATGTGTCAGGGGATCCTTTTGGAGTGATCCAAACTAAGACAGAAAATAATTCCTTAAGTTATATTTTGGAAAAAAATGTGTACAAATAATTAAATAATTGAAATATTGAGCATTATATGCTAGGTACATCTGCATGTTTGTTATCTCCAATGTTTTGAGGGAGCTATTGATATCTCCATTTTGTAAAAGAGAAAACTGAGAATTAAAGACATGGAAAGAACTCTCAAAGATCACATGACCAACCAGATGGAGATGCAAGTCCATAAGTCATCAGTATCGTCTTGCCTCCTGTTCTCCATTTTGTTTCTAGCGGAAGATTTTCTCTAATAGCTAGTAGGATTCTATCTCTCACTCTTTCATTTTTTTAAAAAAATTGTTCCATTTGCTTATCTATATTTTGAATGAGAATTTCCTGCCAGTTGAACTTCAAGTTCTAAGTAAAAAGGCCCGTCTTGGTGTGGTCTCCTAGCAACAATTTATGAAACACTTTAAAGCAATTATTCTTCTCAAGCACGTTTCCAAATGTTGAAGCATGTTCATTCACTTCGATCATTAAAATCCCCAAGAACATTCATTGTGGAGCACACAGTTCTGGTAATTATAAGCTTGTCAACAGGTTGCTTAGTGAGCTGAGAGCAAGGACAGACCACTCGCCCTCCAGGAGCTGAGCACTTTGTTTCCAGCCTAGCAGGGCACATCCACTCCTCTCCAGAGAAGTCTTAATTGACTTGTTGGGAGGGATGAAGAGGGAAGAATATTTAAATCCACAATAGCCATCTGCAAAGTGTGAGCCCATGGCAACACACAGTCCGAGGGAGGATTCCAATATCAAAGACTGAAGTCCCCTAACCAGGCAGCCTTTTCCTTCTCTTCCTCCAGACCCTCCTCTTAGCCTACCCTTGAGCTGAGAATTAGTCAGGCACAGGACCCATTTCCCCCTTCCCACAGTCCCTTGAAAGTACAGTTCTGCCCTAAATTAGCCACCAGCATTTCACTTTGAATTTCTTTATTTCTATGTTATTTTAAATGTTTCAGGACATGCATATGAAAGGGAACTTGGATCATAGGTGATCACACTGTAGGGGAGCCCATAGGAATGGCAATTTGGCAAGTTAGGGAGCCGTCCTTCACCCTTTGGGGCTGTGTTGCGGAGTCACCAGGCCTGACTCCAACTCTGGTGGTGAGAAATTCACAATTTGGGTGTGCCTTAGGACAAAAGCTAAGTACCCATGAGAAGTTTAAGCCCCAAGGAAGAGGGAATTATTGACTCCCTGATAATCTGGGCAGTTTTAAAAATTAATATATTTTCCTCTTAATTGACATATAGTAATGGGGGGTATAATGTGGCATTTCAATACATGTACACAATGTGTAATGATCAGATCAGGGTAATTGGCCTAACTATAACTTCAGACATATGTCATTTCTTTGTATTAGGGACATTCAAAATCCTCTCTACTGGCTATTTTGAAATACGCAATTAATGGTTGTCAACCTCACACACCATACCGCACTCCAGAACATCAGAAGTTATTCCTTCTGTCCAACTGCACCCCATACCCATTAACCATCCTTTCTCTATCCTTCCTTCCCCAACTCCCTTCCCAGGCTCTGGTAACCACTATTCTATTCTCCACTTCTTTGAGAGCAACTTTAGCTTTTACATGTAAGTGAGAACCAGCAGTAATTGTCTTTCTCCACCTAACTTATTTCACTTAAGGTCCTCTTTTGTCCATCTATGTTGCTGCAAATGACAGGATTTCTTTTTCTTTTTCTTTTTTTTTTTTTTTTTTTTGTGGCTGAATAATGTTCCACGGTGTACATATACATTTTCATTATCTATCCTTCTGTCTTTGAAACATTCTAGATTTACAGAAGTGTTCTTATATACCCTTCTCTCTTTCCCCTAGTCTAGTATCTTAGATCATGGTATGGTCATGAAAATGAAGAATCAGTGAGTTGTATCTTAGGTGTCCTCCGGGAGGGAAATTATATGAATCTCACACTAGTGAAGCTGGATTCATGCACAAGCACACACATACATAAGACAGATACAACACACATATAAATAAACACACAAACACATATAACAATACAGATGCATTCAATACACATGAACAAATGATAAACACACAAATACAACATATGAAGCCTACATACATATATATGTATATATATATACATGTATGAGGCATATACAGATATATAAATATATACAATAAACATACAGATACACACAAAACATATATAAAGGTATGCATAGAACACATGTACTCAGAGACATATGATACACTCAGCATATATACAGATAGGTAAGCATACTATAAATGCTGTCTCCTAGAATTATGAGCTCATGCTATCCAAACCCAGAATGTTTCTTGATGAAAACTGTGTGTGTGTGTGTGTGTGTGTGTGTGTGTGTGTGAAATTGAAACTCTAGAAATTGAACTCAGGGCCTCGTGCTTGCTAAGCAGGTGCTCCACCATTGAGCAACACTCCAGCCCTCTTGATGGAATTTGAGCTAGTTGATGAAGGCATAAAAGGGCTGAGAGAAGACAAAAGATATTAATTAAAGAGGAAAAGTAAGAAAGACTGACTTTCTCTACCTGGAGATCATTATTTCTTTGTGGAAACGGAGCTACTACTAACAGTAGTAGTTTGGGTTGCAAAATCCAACCCACCAGGGACTGGGGTTGTGGCTCAGCCTTAGAGCGCTTGCTTAGCATGTGCGTGGCCCGGGCTCGATCCTCAGCACCATGTAAAAATAAAGGCATTGTGTGCAACTAAAACAAATAAATAAATAAATATATATTTTTAAATTTCTTTAAAAATAAAAAAACCCAACCCACCACCCAGGCTGAGGGAGACTCATTTGGATAAGCTTCAGAGGTCAATAGTTTGTTCCCTCTCTATAGGCAGGACAGGGTAGGTATGGCCAGCCTAAATTGCTTGTGTCCTCAGGATGGGATAGGAGCAGAAATGTGAAATGTCTCCTCCCTGAGACTTTACAGCAAGATGCTGCAGGGAGAATAAGAATCCTGGGAGATGGCGGAAGCCAGAGTCTTCCCCCAAACTGTTTTAAGTGCATCACAGGCTTGAGGTGAATATCATTCACTAAATACATTGACATTTTCTCAGTACTTTTCCTGTGTGCATTTTCTTCCTGAAGTTCATATCATACTTGTTCTGTAATTTTGCATTCAGCTTTTTGTAAACATCTTACTAAGTTATTTAAAGACTTTAATAAGAATTATTTTTTATAGATGGGCATATATGTGTATATATGCTTCTTTTGGTATACATACTCATTGTAAAAAAGCTGAATACTCTAGGATTATATTAGGCAGAAAGAAAAAGTCCTCCTGAATGTCACTTCCTGAACAATAAACATACAGATGTTTATGATGGTATTGTTTATGTCTTTCCAGACATTGTTCTTTACATTTATAAGTTTATGTAAAGTCTATAGATATTCCAAAATGTTCTATAATTTATTTTAGTTAAATACCATCAAAATGTTACATAAGTAAACACTTTAAAAACTCTTATTTTTGTCCTTTAAAAATCTCATTTGTTCTTGATTACAAAAGTAGTGTTTTTTTAAAAAGTGTCATTTTTATGGTTGTGTAACATTTCATTATGTATGGTTGTGTAATATTCTATCATACACAAATGTAAATGCTTATTATTTATTTAGTGGTTGCCTCTGTTGTTTCCACTGTTGTTATAATGAACTACCTTTTTAACTTCCCCATACATTTCTGATTATTTTCTCTGGCTCAATTCTGAGAATGAGAATTTTCAGGTCAGGTTTCTGTAAGTATGCACTATCTATTTGCTACTTGTATATGTATATTTTCCATATACACAAAAACTTTTAGACTGGGGGTAGAAAAACTTTTTCTTGAAGACTGTATAGTAATATGTTAGGCTTTGCATGCCACATAAGTCTCTGTTAAAAACCTCCTCAATTGGGCTGGGATTGTGGCTCAGCGGTAGAGCGCTCGCATAGCGCGTGGGCGACCAGGGTTCGATCCTCAGCACCACGTACAAATAAAATGTATTAAATAAAACACATTGTGTACAACTAAAGCAAATAAATAAAAAATATTAAAAAAAAAAAAACCTCCTCAATTCTGCATTACTGTGCAAAAGGCAGCCACAGGGAATATGTAAAAATATGAGTGGCTTTGTCCCAATGAAACTTTATTTACAAAAATAGGCAGCTGGCCCGTGTTTGCTGAGTCATTTCAGCTAGTTGTTCTTATAATTTATTTAGAACTATATAAGCACTTATGAACCAAAGTTCTAACATTCTGAGGCTGCTTAAAATATTATTTAATTTTTCATTTCTTATTTCCCCCTGATCTTATTAAGCATGCTAGAATCATGGGGCTGAAATGCCCACATGATTTGTTTTTTGGTAATGCAATAAATTCAATGCATTTACTGGTTATAAAAATATAGACTATTTATTTACATTATATTTCTAGAATGGATTTTAAAAAATATTTACTGTAACCCCACAACACAGCAAAAAGAGTTATTATGATCTTTTTCTTTTTTGGTCCAGGAACATACTTTTTGATGATTATGTTAATAGAAAAGGTGGTATAATAGGACTAATTTTGGCCAGGTGCAGTGGTGCACACCTGTAATCTCAGTTACTTGGGAAGCTGAGGCAGGAGGATCACAAGTTCAAGGCCAGCCTGGGCAACTTGTCAAGACCCTGTCTTAAAATAAAGTAAAATAAAATGCTGGTGATGTAGCTCAGTGGTAAAACATTTGCCTACCGTATGCAAGGCCCTGGGTTCAATCCCTAGTACCACAAAACAGAACAACAACAACAAAATACCCAAGAGTAATTTTGAAAAAAAGATCACTTACATTTCCACTAACATATAGTGTTTTTCTACCTACAAATACCTTTTTACATAAATGTAAACATGTGTCCATATCCTTTAAAAAGATTAGAGGAACACTAGAAAGGTCAAAGGGGAGGGAGGGGAAGGAAGGGAGCAAGGGGGGATGGAGGGGAAAAAAGAAAAGGTGGTTGAATAAGATGGATGTCATTATCTTAAATTCATGATTGAAGATTTGAATGGTATGAATATACATTGTATACAAACAGTGTTTTGTAAAAAGATGCTCTATATGTTTGTTATGAATTATAATACATACTACTGTTATAAATACAACTTTGAATAAAAAGAAAAAATATATTTTTATGTATACCATAATGAACATATATTCCCAGCCATCCCAGGGGTTTGGTCTCCTATAGGAATTTCAAAATGGTTTTATCCTATTTGGTGCAGCCCCTCCCTTATCATTCTAAGGTAATTTCATCTAATCAAATATTATTTGCTTATTTTCACTATGAAAAATTTATATACCACATTTTCCTTATCCATTCATCTATTGAAGGGCATCTAGGTTGGTTCCACAGTTTTGCTATTGTGAATTGTGCTGCTATAAACATTGATGTGGCTGTGTCCCTGTAGTATGCTGTTTTAAAGTCCTTTGGGTATAGACCAAGGATTGGGATAGTTAGATGATAAGGTGGTTCCATTCCCAGTTTTCCAAGGAATCTCCATACTGCTTTCCATATTGGCTGCATGATTTTGCAGTCCCACCAAAAAAAAATTAAATGCATGGAAAAGTTGAAAGAATAATATCAAAAACACCTAAGTACTCACCACCTAGACTCAGCAATGGATAACATTTGGCTATACTTTACATATACATACATGCGTAATTTTTCTCTAGAACATTTGAAATTAAGAGCAGACATCACAACACTTCACTCGTAAGTACTTCAGCATCTATCTCCTAAGAATAGAGCTTTTCCTCCACCAGCACAATTCCATTATCCTAAAATGACTAATAGTATCTCCCTAATATCATCTAGCATCCAATCTACATTCACATTTCCTCAGTTGTTCCTAAAATATTTTATATGTTTGCCATTTTTGGAACCTGCATCCAATTAAGGTTTATGTATTATTAAACTTGGTTATTTTGCCTTTTCAATATTTTTAAATCTAAAACCACAGCCTGACATTCCCCCCACCCCCAGATGTTGACTTTTAGACTCAGATTGTCATTATGCTATTGCCTGGGTGTGTCTCAATGTTTCCTCATGGTGTCATTTCAGAGTTCTATTGTACTCTGTAGACTAAGTCTAAAAATGAAATAGTTTCAGTTTAAACCTAAAATGATAAAATATTTCATCATTCACTTTTGTCAATTTTTTGATTAACTAAACATTCTTTTATATATTTAAATTAAAATGTGTTCTAGGTGGCATGTTAGATAAGCCCTGCCTTGGAATCTACAGTTTTGTAGCTTGGGAAAATTACTTAACTACCCTGAGCCTTTGTCTCCTCATGTGTAAAGAGGGGGTGGTAGGTGCTGGGTAAATGTTAGCTCTCTTTCCACAGTCCATAGGTCCTGGATCTCAGAGAGTACTGCCAGGACAGATATCTCCAGCACATCTGAAGCTTTCCTGTCTCCTAAGTAAGACAGTAGCACTGAGAGTGCAATCATTTCTGCGGAGACAGTATCATCATAATGCAATATTAGCTACTGTGATCTTCTATCATTTCCTTCCTGGAGAGTTATGACTGTGGCATTGAGGATTTAAGACCT
The DNA here is from genome assembly GCA_025594165.1 of Tamias sibiricus. Taxonomy (NCBI): domain Eukaryota; kingdom Metazoa; phylum Chordata; class Mammalia; order Rodentia; family Sciuridae; genus Tamias; species Tamias sibiricus. The sequence goes on along the minus strand of CM046657.1, from coordinate 193,019,882 downwards.
ACAGCCTGAACACTACTTACTACAAATCTCTCACAAAGCTGCTGCAATAAATCTCGTAGAGGAAAGTCATTGCATAAAAAATCCCCAACTCCAGGGAGCTGGCCATTTATTTTCTTAGAAAAGGCCTGTGATGAGAGACACTCCATGCTCCTTTAACTCCATGGAATAGAACCCAACAAAGCATTCATCAGGGAAGGCAGAATGATGGGCCAATAAGACAAATGGGAGAAGGAAGATGGAAGAAGTGCTCAGAGCCAGGCCGGCTGGCTTCCTATCTTCAGCCTGGGGGTTTCTTCTTAGCTTGGGGATTGGCTCTGCCTAGGGTCCACACTGCTGAGGGTGTGGTTCCTGAAGACAAATTACCACCAGTAGAGGTGGTAGCTGGGGTCTATAATGAGGCTCTATCTACACCACAGATTTAGTCTACACAGTATTCAAAAATGCTTTCCATTAGTTCCCATGGTCAAAAATCAAAACATTTACAAAGAAAGATCCAATCCAGATTTTGTGCCTCTGTAAACAAACTGGAACATGTGACAACAGTGAGTCATGGTCCTACTCTGTCTCCTTCAGACAGTGGGTACATACTCCAAGTTGCCACATCACCTCCCCTTTTACCTTGACTGCCCTGTAGGGAGTGGAATTTATATTCCCTGTACAAATGCCTCACCCTGGACTCCATACTCTTACCCTTTCTCCCCTCTTCTGTCATTGCATCAGAACTGTACTTAATGAGAAGGAAATACCACTAATTGATCCCACCTAGCACACAAACTCATGCACATCTAGAAGTGATTTCTTCTGTGTCAGGGAAAACAAAGAGCTTGGTTGGTGCCTAGAGGCAGACCTCAGCTCAAATTCCATTTCTCCAAGTACCTGGGATTGAAGGCCTGCACCATCACCCCCCTGCCCCTGCCCCCGACCTTTGGCTTAATCTCTTGAAATCTAACAAATAGCAAAACGGGTATATCATAGGTGTTCCCACTAGGACGGTTTTAAGGACTAAATGTGGTAAAGGAAATAAATGTGATGCTATGCTCTCTGTTCACTCCTTCTTGTGTTTCTTTGCTCCATCTTCTCTGTCTCCTTTGAAGGCATTTTATTTTCTGGAACATTCCATAAAATGTCAGTGTTCCTCAGAGCTCCATCTGAGGTGTCACCCCTCCAATACCCTTTACCGTTCCCTCTGGAGGTATAGACACACATGATCCCTAGATTGCAGCCAATTTAATTTGCTGTTTTTCTTTTTTTCAGTTATCAGTGCATGAACTTTTTTCCTTTGTTGTGACACATTCTTCAGTATAAACACTTAATGGCTACACAATACCCCATTGCATGAATTGGTTATAATTTACCTAATTATTCCTCTAATATTAGATGTTTATATTGTAATATTTTTTTTATTTTTATTTTTTAGTTGTAGGTGGACACACAATATCTTTATTTCCAGGCCTGGTGGCACACATCTACAATCCTAGTGACTTGGGAGGCTGAGGCAGGATGATTGCAAGTTTGAGGATAGCCTTAGCAACTTAGCAAGACCCTGTCTCTCAAAATCAAAAATAAAAAGGGCCAAAGATGTTGCTTGGTGATAGGGTCTACCTGGGTTTAATCCCTAGTTCAACAGGGAAGAAAAATAAAGGGAATCCTCTGGTAGCCAGCCATATCTTTTTTTTTTTTTTTTTTTTTTTTAAATCTCCCATTGTCCAAAAAGGAAAGGAACCTTGCTTGATGAAGAAAGATCACATAATAAATGGATGGAGCAGAGAGAATGGGAAGAGAAAGAAATTGTTGGAAATGAGATGTTGGTCAAGTCTGAAGGAGTATGAAAGAGAAGACTAGAGAAGCCTGAGAAATATGAATAATCAAGGAAATGAAATTTTAGCAAACAGTGTTGTATCCTCCTATACTTGTAGATTTACTCCAAGTTTTCAAAAATGGGAGGTGAAAAATGGAATTCCCTTTCAGTCACCTTTGATGAATCCACAATGTTATTTGAAAGTAATGTCATTTTGAGCCTGATCTACATGGATCCTTGGATTAATAAAAATTGAACTATATCAATGTTTGCCTTTTTGTCCAAAGAATTTGTGGCAGCTTTCAAAAATACAGTAAGTATGATTGAGTATAAGATTAAGTGGGGCTATATGAGCAAATAGAAAAAAAAAATAAGAGCAGCAAAATTATAAAAAAGCTAGAGGTAAGATCAGTACACAAGATTCTAAGGTTCCATACATTTGCTAAAAGTGGGCCACCAATTTCACATTGAGTTTCCTAGCAAGGACTGCAAAGAGGCCTCATTCACAATGTACATAAGATAAAATCAAATTCCTGGAACCAAGAATGGAGAGAAATTTGCTCCTGTGTAATCCGCGAGAAAATTCTTTGTGACAGCCTTTGACAACATGTCTATAAAAGGCTACCAAACAATTTTTTTATGGCCTCTTAAAAATGATCTCCCTCCTCATAGAATAATGTCAAAACACCAGACAGAACTAGCAAAAGCCAAATCAATTTTTTCTGACGGTTTCACTTGATCTAAAGGTAACATTTTGACGGCTCAGAGGAATGGGTGGACTACGCATCCTTTAGGCAATTCTTCATAAATATTAGTTCCTGCAACTGGAACTTGGATAAAGATTGCACACTTGAAAGTTTAAAATGTTTTCTCTGGTGTCAACCTGAAGGGAAAAGGCTGTACTGTCAATATAGAAAACAGCCACATGCTTTGACAATGTACTTGTCAGAGAGGGCCTAAATAGCCTTTGGAACCAGGGAACAAAAACCATTAAAACACAACTATTCTCAAGGTGGGTTTAATAAACTAAGTGCCTAAGGTCTTTTAAGGTATGTGACACCTAGGTACAGCAATGCCTTAGAAAGTAAGGAAAGTTTGTCTTCCTTATTCTTATAGCCAATCTGCGCAGAGGCTGAGAATAGCATCTGGTCCGAGGGATAAGTCCAATCCAGATGAGAGAAAAGGCTCATTTGGAAGTAAAGGAGAAAGTGTTGGATTCAATTAATGAAGTTTAAGTATTTGCTATGAGCTGGTCATATGGAGACTATGCCATTGGTCTGGGATTCCTTGATTGCTGAATGGAAATATGGTAATAAGACTTGGAAAGACAAAATCAGATTTGGTAGGGAAATAGGGAGCAGCCGTAAAATCACTGGGAAGACTGCCAAAAAAAGGAAGCTGTGGGTAACCAGCTATTTATGACAACTTGACACAATTCAGTGAGTGGCTAGGTATCTGTCCTGGATCTGGACTTCTTCTTAGGAAGTAATGTCCCACCTGGGCTCACCAGGGTAAGTTACTGAAGACAAACAACAATTTTGTGCTAAGTATATGTGGTGGAGTTTATTGCTCTGGTGAAGCTAGTTGGTGGCACAGAAGTAGACAATGAAATGCCTCAAAGTTAACTCAAAGTAATAAGCCTTTCCCCCAAAGTTTTTATAAGTTAATTCCTTTTTCCTAATTTTAATATCTTCACTCTTCACCAGATTTAGCATCCCCATCCTGTAGAAGACTAAGAACTGTATCCTTAAGTGGGACTGTTACCAGGAGAGGCAAAGAGAGAATCATTTGCTACTTCTCTTGGAATAGTCCCTTCACACATTCCTCTTCTTGTGACTCCTTAGGATCTTAAATCCCAAAGATCCAAAGTACCTAACTCTTTCCTAATATCTTGGAACCAAACATATGACTTTAAATGCCCATGATTCCTCTTCAAATTTGAGCAGCAGAACCACACATATCTTAATTACAAAGTAAGAAAGAAGAAAAGCTTCTGAACTGGTCAGCCCAGCTGGTTGTCAATAGTGTTTCAAACAGAGAGAGAACACAGATCTCTCTTTAGTTGGCTCTATTCTTTAAAGCTGAGAGCACAAAAGGTTAGAGAAAGTAAGAAGAGGAAGGCTGATGCCAGGTTCTCTGGCTTGTAAGCTGGGATAGTAAAGTCAACCCTGTTTCTGCTTAAGGACTTGCTTTTAGGTCTAGGTAAAGCCTGCAGATCCATTGCAACGGTGGTGGAAAGGAGGGATTTGTGCTGTTTTTGCATTCTGAAGCTCTGAGACTTCCATTTTCTTCATGAGTACTTGGAGAAAAGACTAAAGAGTAGCCTCGAGGGGTCCAGATCAACAGAAGAAAAGTTCTAGAGGCAGTAGTTTTTTTTTTTTTTTTAGACAGAAAAACGTCAGTGTGCTGATGAGTCCAATTGTCTCAGCTATCTTTTCATAAAAAAGATTTTTTTTTTTTTTTTTTTTTTTTTTTTTTAGTGCTAGGGATTGAATTCAGAGTTTCACACATGCTAAGCAAGTGCTCCACCACCGAGCTTCATCCCCAACCCCTGGAAATGAATGAAATTGTCATCTGAAATGAGGTTTTAGGGACACTCAGAAGAGTTTGCAAAGTAGGTAAGATCCCAATCTGGCTGCTCCTTTATACTCTTTAAAACGACTTTGAATCCTATCCTTTTCTTTTTTTCTTGACAGATGTGGCCATAGCCCTAGAGAGCTAGCTGGCCACATTTATGGCTCCAGTTCTAAAGGGCCTTGTTTCCTGGATCACTCCTTCTGGGCAGCCACACCTGCTGTTGCCCTCTGGATCTAAAGTGTGAAAGCACAGACTTCTGATCTAGGAGATTCTGAGCTAACAGATGGGTGTTGCTTCAAGCCACACAGTCTGTGGTGACCTTTGTGACAATTTGTCATAGAAAACAAACACTCCTCCTTTGTTTCTGAGGAAAACAGCAGAAGACCCATTACTCAGCTGTAGCTCTGAGAAAGGGCGTCTCAGAATGCAGCACCCATACTGCCCTCTGCTGTGGAGTCTGATCACGGGCATCTGTGAGCTGGACGCTTTTTCTGAGAAAGGATCTGGTTGTCTGAATCCTGACTGATGAGGCTGTAGAAATAGGGATGCCAACCTAGTATAGAGGTCTCTTCTCTTTAGAGGTAAGCAGACTCAACTGACCAGTCCCACCACACCCAAAGCCCCCTGAAATGTGCAGAAAGAAATTGATTGCACACAGTAACACAACATGAGCAATAATGAAAAAGAAAAAGAACTGCTTAGGAGGGACAGTGTGTCAAAAACTGACATCTTACTACTGCTGAGACCCTGGTTAAGATGGGCAATTGTGCCAGGTAGCCTTCTCCCAGATAATTCTAGGCCCTGCGGGTGCTTTTGGACTCCCACATCCAAAACGAAGGTCCTGAGAAGCTTGTCTCAGTGTCCTAGCAGGTCACCCCTCAAAGTCAGGCTTATTCTAAGTGAGGACAGAACCCACACATATCTCACTCAGGTTTTGTTCTCTGCTTGTAAGCCCAGGCAGGCTCAACCATATCTTTGCACACCAGAGGCCCAGAACCCTGGAGGCTGGGAGGCACTAAGAGCTGTATTTTGGGAATTATTGAGGTTATATTTGTTCAGCTCTGTCCTGGGTAGGCCCTGTACCTGGCACTGCTCAAGAGTGTTTCAGGAAGGAAGATGCAGAGGAGATATATTTCTAGGTAAAAGAGATTGCATTCCCCTCGGTTTCATTCAACTGCTCTTTTTTTTTTTTTTTTTTTATTTAATTTATTTATTTATTTTTGTACCGGGGATTGAATTCAGAGGCACTCAACCACTGAGCCACATCCCCAGCCCTATTTTGTATTTTGTTGGAGACATGGTCTCACTGAGTTGCTTAGTGTCTTGCTTTTGTTGAGGCTGGCTTTGAACTCATGATCCTCCTGCCTCAGACTCCCAAGCTGCTGGGATTACAGGCATGTGCCACCACACCCGGCTTCAACTGCTCTTAATAGCCCTAAAGTCAAGCTGAAGGGGACCTGGTGCTTCTGTATATCATCTTCATGACGACCTTGTGAGGTTGTGAACAATATCACAGCACGGGGTGAGGCTAAGGAATATTCAAAGACTTGTCTAAGCCCACAGTCAATAAATGGGGGGATTGGGATTCAAGTCAGGTTGATTTGATTTTTAAAATTTGAAGATGGTATTATTTAAATAAGTTTTTAGTTTAGAATAGCTTTAGATTTACAGGAAAATATGAAAATAGTACAGAGAGTTCCCATGTACCCACATTCAGTTTCTTCTATTATTGACATCTGCCATTAGCCTGGTACACTTAAATTAATAAACCCAGTCAGGCGCGGTGGCGCATGCCTGTAATCCCAGCAGCTTGAGAGGCTGAGGCAGGAGGATTGCAAGTTCAAAGCTAGCTTCAGCAATGGCGAGGCACTTAGCAACTCAGCGAGACCCTGTCTCTAATAAAATAAGAAAAAGGGCTGGGGATGTGGCCCAGTGGTCGAGTGCCCCTGAGTTCAATCCCTGGTACCAAAAGAGAAAAAAAATTAATAAACCCATAGGGATATGTTATTGTTAACTAAGCCCATACTTTACTCAGATTTCTTCGGTTTCCCTCTGTTCTAAGATCTCATGTGGGAACACCATATTGCATTTAGTTGGCATCTCTCCTCAGTGCTCTCTGGAGAGCACTTTCCTTGTTTTGGGTGACCTTGAAATTTTTGACCCTTTCTCAGACTTTTTCTTACTCTTGATGGCTTTGAAAGTTTTGAGAGGAGTACTTGTCAGGCATGCCCTCAGTTGGGGCATGTTTAATGCTTTTCTCATGATTAATTTGGGTGATGTGTTTTGGGGAACAAAGCCAGAGATAAGATGCCATTGTGATTACATCAAATCAAGGGTGCATGCTCTCACTGTGGCTGTTGTCCTTGTCACCTGGATGAGTTAGTGTTGTCAGTTTTCTCCACTGTGAAGTTACTCTTTTCCCTTCTTTTCATACTGTACTCTTTGAAAGACACTCACAATGTGCAGCCCACGTTAAAGGAGTGGGGAGCTCCATTCCACCTCTTAAAGTGCAGAGAATATACATAAAACATTTGGAATTCTTCTGCACGGGAGAGTTTTCTCTTCTTATTTATTTAATCATCTATTTCTATCAGTATGACTGCATGGGTATTTATTCTATATTTTTCAAAATATTTATATATTTATTTATTTATTCAAAATAAATAAATATATAAATATTTTATTATAATTATTATGATTTATCTATATAAATAAATATATTTATCAAACACTACTTTATTAATTTTTTACATGTAATTTTATTTTGAATTTCTATTTTCCACAATATATTTCTTGTGGTCTTGATGAGATGACATGGAGTTGGCATTTGGGCAGGACTTAAACTCTCAGATACAGGGTTCCTTTCTTGCCACAGCCACCCCCTGCTTTGGAGGCTCCCTATGGAAATACATGCTGGGACAGCTGAGACAAGGCCAGGCAAAGGAACTTTGCTCATCTCTGGATCAGTCTCTGTCCTCTGTCAAATTATAAATTTCTAAAGTGAAATGAAAATAAGACTCTTTAAAGCCATAGAATAAGTGTGCATCAAAGATGTTATTTAACATATTCATTAGTGAGGGAATCAGTAAATTGGTATATTAGTTAGGGTTCTCTAGATAAACAGAACCACTAAGATGTACAGACTGAGGGGGTTGTGTGGAGATTTTAAGGAATTGTTCCACACAATTATGCGAGCTGGCAAGACTCAAATCTATAGAATAGGCTGGCAGGCTGGAGACTCAAGAGTGAACTGATAATGTTGTTCAAGGTCAAAGGTCATCTATAGAATTCTCTCTTGCTTGGAGATGAGCCTTTTGTTTTATTCAGACCTTCAATTGACTGGATGAGGCCCATCCACATTATGGAGGGCAATCTGCTTTACTCAGAGTTCACCAATTTCAATGTTAATCTCATCCAAAAACACACTCACCGAATCATCCAGAATGATATTTGCTTATATATTTGGGTACCATGGCCAAGAAAGTTGACACATAAAATTAAACATCACAGATGACAAATCTGACTCATAGAATATTTGAAGAATGGAATAACTATAGGCAGTTTTATAAAAGGAACATCAGCGTAAGATTGCTGGGTGAGATATGAAACTTGCTAATATCCTACAGGGCAATAAAACCACAACCTCTGGGATTATCTACTTGTCAGAAATCATTTGCTTCTCTACTGGTCACAAATCCATGTTAATATGCAATGTCACTGATTCTGAGTTTTAATTGATAGTAATTAATAGTAAATAGCAAGGTCATAGCTGGTACCTTCTCACTGGAAATTAAATAATTCTTGAATGGATCTTTTAGACAGTGGTTTAGTTTCCGTCAGCTTTGTGTTGCTGTGACCAAATCACCCGACAAGAACAATTTAGAGGAGGGGAAGTTTCTTTTGGCTCAGACTTCCAGAGGTTCAGTTCAAGGTGGGCTGAACGGCATTATTTTGGCCTGATGGTGAAACAGCACACACGGCGGAAGGACATAGTAGAAGTTCACAGCTCCATTTATGGCCTCTGGAAGCAGAGAGAGGAGAGCAGAAGGGGAAGGAGATCACAGGGAAGGAGGAAACTTTCAGGCACGCCTCCAGTGACCCATCCCCTCCAGCCACACCCCACCTGCTTATAGTTATCACCCTGTCAGTTCATTCAAAGAAGAATGGACTGATTAGGTCATAGCTCTTACAATCTAATTGTCTTACCTCTGAACATTCCTGCATTAGGAGCTTTTAGGGGCCATCCAAACCATAATAACCCTGGAAGGACAGTTTGCTGTCTCTTGAACTTGCAGTGTTGGGGATAAATTTTCTTACCCCCTTACACCTGATGGCATCTCCTGTAGAACTGCAAGAAAGCATTTTGCCTGCCTAGGTAGGCAGAGTGGGCTCCTCTAGGATAGAAAGTTCTTTCTTGGGGGTGGGTAGCCCCAGGCCTCTCTTACTCCAGGAGTCAGAGAGAAAGAGAAGATAGTGAAGAGATAGTATAAAAGGAGGTCTGTAAAGAGGTCCAGGGAGACTTGAACTTCGGCTTCTTTGCATTTTTACAACAAAAGCATCACTTTCTGGCCCAGTGGCCCATGCAAAATTAAACCTGATCACCTCATATCAACACCCTTTTCCTTGGCGGGGACGCAGAATGAGGGTTGGCAGAGTGGATAGAGCCTTGATTTCCCTTGGGAGAGCAAGATACCCTACATGGCTCCCATATTCTAACCTCATGTAATTGTACTAATTTTTATTTAATGCCCTTTAGACTTAGTGTTGAGGGCTTGGCTGAGTCTTGTGAAACTTTGCATTCTCCACTACATCTGGCATTAGGCCTGGCGTATTGTAGGCACTTTGGGAACAGCAGCTGCACAATTATAAAGGGGGTATTAAGAGTTGGGGGTTTTGTTAGAAATAGGATCATGCAGGAGAGCCTTTTGAGAAGGCTACAGGAATGACTCAGCATTTGTGAGGCCATGCTGTGTATGGGGGGGTGGGCAAGGGGAGGCATGTCTTGAGGACACAATATACCAGAAGTAGCTTTCAAAAGCATAGAAAGCCCTTTTCTTTTTTTAAGATGCAACCCAGATGGTAATACCAAATAATAACAATTATGATGATATGTTAAAAAAAAAATTCCAAGGGCTGACAACATCTGACTTTAGATTATAAATTGGCTCATTATCAGGAAAAAAATATTTATTGAAACACAGCAATGATCAATAGGCTCATTATCCTAAAGTGGCAGCAAAGGAGTCCTAAGACGTAAGCCTGTTGTGAAAATCAGGCAGTTATTTGGTGCATAGCTTCTCAACAGGGATAATTTTGTTCCAAGATGAGGACCAGGGACAGGAATCAGGCTTCAGGGTCCTGGTCTGATCATCTGGAAAACAGGGCTAATTAGGATACTCCCTTGGAAGTTTGCTTCATTAATGCTTAGTTGAGAACTCAGAAAGCTTTGAGTGGGACTCCTTAGCACTGTTCTTGGCCTTCTCATTTAAATACAGAACCACATACTATTTAGTCTGTTTTTGTTTCTTTTTCTAGCCTCTCTGTCTTTCTGTTACATAAAGGCTTTTTTTTTTTTTTTTTTTTTTTTTTTTTTGCCTAGATCTACCTCTCTGCCTCTCTGCTTTCTTTTTCAGAAAACTATTCTTTGTATCCCTTGGAGTATTATATTGGCATAATATTATTTGGCATAGAATATACTGAAAGACTCAGTACCTCCAAGGTCACAAATAATAAAAAAGACTGTACCAGAAGACAAGTGGAGCAATATTGGCTTTCTACACCAAGCAGCCTGGTGTAAAGAGCATAGGCTTTAGCACTGGACGGCTCTGAAATGAATCCAGGAGCCCAGGCATGCTATATGTGTGCTTTCCACATATTATTTAGTGTTATTGGGCCTCAGTTTCCTCATCAAGAAGAATGCAAAAAAAAAAAAAATACCTGCTTTGTAGTAAGGCCTTAAGAATAAAGAATAATATTTGCTGGGGCTGGAGTTGTGGCTCAGTGGTAAGTGCACTTGCCTAGCATGTGTGAGGCCCTGGGTTCGATTCTCAGCACCACATATAAATAAATGAATAAAATAAAATCCATCAACATCTAAAAAAATAAAAAGAATATTTACACACTTGTTGAAACAGAGCAGACCCTTGATAAACCACAGCATCTCTCTAAAAACACCAAAGATAGGAGGCCTGGTGCTGAGAAGTGGTTGTTTGGGAATTCTTTCCTTTATGGTGTCCCAAGCTGGGAACCTGTTGGGAGTATCCACAGGCAGGAACAGGTCAATCTCCTTGCGACTACCCAGCACCAGCTATAAAATAAAACCTGCCTGGCATGTTTAAAACTACAAAGAAAGCAGGCAGTGGAAGAAATGAGAATCAGAAGGGATGGATTGAAAGATCCATAGCATTCACTGACTTCCACTAGGGTACAGATGACCTCACGTCATATAACAGGAACTGAGGCTCATAGAGGTAACACAGAGCAGTGACCAGGAGCTCAGATTCTGGAGCTAGATACTTTCTGAATGTGTTTAAGTTTCCTTACCTGAAAGTGGGGATTTAGTCAGAATAGGCTTAAGTTATGCTACCATAAGAAATTAAAGTGGTTAAACCTGTCAATTAATTATTGTTCAATAAATTCTGACATTGTAGAAAAACTAAAACAAACAAACAAAAAGGCTGGTTGTGGCTCAGTGGTAGAGCACTTGCCTAGCATGTGTGAGGCACTGGGTTTAATTCTCAGCACCACATATAAGTAAATAAATTAAATAAAGGTCCATCAACAACCACACAAAAGATTTGATTACCCACTCCCCCAGATGTTTACTTCTTGTTGATACCTCTAGTCCTCCATGAGTCAGCTATGGCTCTGCTTTAGCCTCAGATCCCAGTAGACAAGGCGGCCACTCTCTGGAGCACTGCTAGTCATCATGGCACAGTGGAAAGAGAAAATGACTATGTTAGTCAGCTTTCCATTGCTGGGAAAAAAAAAAAATATGTGAGGAAATTGACTTAAAGGGAGGACAGATTTATTTTGGTTCAGTTTCAGAGGTTTCAGTGCATGGATGCTTAGCACTGTCACTTTGGGCCTGTGGTGAGGAAGAACATCTCAGTGGGGAGCACATGGTGGAGTGAAGCTGCTCACCTCATGGTGTAGCTGGGAAGTAGAAAGAGGGAGAGAGAGAGAGAGAGAAAGGGGGCCAGGGGCCAAGTTTCCAATATTACCTTTAGGGGTTCACCCCCAGTGACCTGACTTCCTTCCTTTTAAATGTTCCATTAGCTCCCAATGGTAACATCAGCTGGAAAACAAACCTGTAACACAGGAGACTTCGGGGGACATTAAGATCCAAATCATAGCAATAGCAAAGCACACTCTAATTTTTAAAGCTTTTTTTCTGCAAGTAGCCCATGATACTTTCCGACCTCCATTGGTCAAAGAAAGTCATGAGTTCACTCCTGAATTCAATGTGGTGGGGATGTTTAAACCTGTTACAGTCAGAAGTACTGATTAAGTACTAGATTGATAGCAATCTAGTTTACCACAGGTGATGACAATGATAGTAAAAGTCCCTACCTTGTAGGTTGCCGTGACAACTAAATGAGTTAACCACATGCGAAAGCACTTAGAAGTGTGAGTGACACACACTAATTGTAATATTCTAATTGTTATTATTATTGCTGACCATCCTACAGTAGGGTTAGTGAGAGAGCTAGTGAAATAGACCCCCGGGTGTTCTGATTAAAAGAAAAATAATATTTGTGTGTACTGAGGACTTGAATGCATGGACAACCAAGGGCATGTAAACACTGACACAAAACAGGTTTATAAAGACAGAGAGCTGCAGCTTAGACTGGATAGAGGAAAGGTGAAGAAGGAGAAAGAGTGAGAGCAAGAGGGAGAGACAGGAGAGAAGGTGAGAGAGCCTAAACTGTGAAAACAGAGGGACAGAGAGCTTCAGAGGACAGGGATATTCAGCTCTTAAAGCGCTGTGTACAGAGCTACATTTCGGCAGACCTGTCTTTTACCTTGGACTGTAGTCCTTCTGGAAGGTTTGTTATGTCATTCATGAAAATGCCAATTTCCTTTTGTGGCTAATACCTCTTCATAGTTCCGTGATTATTCTCATCTGCCTTGAGTCAGTGTGGGATGAGATGGCCAGAGCCCTCACTGGGAAAGGAAATCCCATTCCATCCCCTCAGGAGCTCAGGGCTGGACTGAGAGCAAGGTGAACTAGGCTCAGGGGGTGAGTGGGCTGGAACCCACCTGTCTGGATGGGGCAGGGATTGCCCCTGAATCTGCTTGGTGGGGCTAATGATAATGAAAGCTAACCTTCAAATATCATTAACTACATGCCCAACATCCTTGTTAGTGCTCACATCGATTAACTCACCACATTCACAAGTCTAGGCTATACGTCACCTCCATTTTCCAGATGGGGAAACCAAGGACATAGAGTTAAGGAGCTTGCCTGAGCTCACACGGTGTAAGCAGCTGAACTGGAATTTGAATCCGGCTCAGTATCCAATGCTCTTGAAAAGCCACAGAATAACACTCACCTTTCTAATGCCTGATTGGAGGACTACTTCAACTTTAGGGGCCCAGTAAAGCAAGTGAGATTTGAATTTAGGCTCTGGATGTACAATATTTAGAACTTAGTTTTAGGGGCTCATTCTCCTGCCCCCATAGGAAAAATTCTTTGCTTATGAAATAACAATTGATTGTTTTTAATATTGCTGCTGCTGATTATTACATTGGATAACTTGACATTAATTTATCCCCCAAACATAACCAGAACAAATGTTAGGAGTTTCCTTATATCCCATCAGGGAAATGTTGGTGGATCTCAGCAAAAGATTTCCTTTTGGGAAGTGACTCCCTAGAGCCCTTGGACACGGAAACTACTCCCCAGTCCTCTTGAGCGTCAATCTCTGCACTGATTGACTGCCCTGCTCTTACCACAACTTGCCTGCTCTTGACTATCAATAGCTGTTGCAGCCTCATTTTACTGCTGAGTCAGACAATCAGACTTAATTGCAGGTTTCCACCTCCAGCTGTGTCTCTTCCGTGTGTGAGGGAAAGCCTCTTGGTGCACTGCCCGACTGGATCGGATGCCCAGCGTGGCAGCACAGGCCATGCATAGGGTGCATAGGGTCTTCTGTAACTTCTGAGTTTAGAGGTTCTCCATTTTCCTGGGCTGAGTCTGTTGGAAGATGAGGGTCTCTCTCTCTCTCTCTCTTTCTCTCTCAATTATTATTTTGGTACCGGAGATTGAACCCTGGAGCACTTAACTACTGAGCCACTGTAAAGGTTAATTTGAATAGTCAACTTGATTGGATTAAGAAATCCCAAGAATTAAGAGGATTATGGATGTGTCAGTGAGGGTGTGTTTAGGAATGATTGGCATTTGGGTAGCCAGTTGAAATGGAGATCCTCCCTAAGTTTGGGCAGCACCTTCCAATAGGATGATGGCTTGGATGGAACTTCCAACTTTTGTTGGAAGAACAAGGAAGCACCTGTAGATGCAAGTTTGATTCTTCTTAAACAGGTTCTTGATTGCTGCTGTGATTGTCTGAGGATGTCAGACTCTTGCTTCTTCACTCTTCCAAAGCAGACTCTGTCAGTGATTCTCCAGAAGCCTTTGGTCTCAAACTAGCGTAGCACCATTAATTCCTCTTGTTCTGGGGCCTCAGCCTCTCGGACAGCACAGATTCTGGTTCTCCCAGCTCTCCAGCCTGCAGACAGCCATTGTGGACTATCCAGCTTCTGGTGGCATAAGCCAACCTAATAAGTCCCCTTTTATAATCATACTTCCTGTTGATTCGGTTCCTCTGGAGAACCCTGACTAATATAGCCACATTCCAAACCCTTTTTATTTTAAAATTTTGAGACAGGGTCTCATTAACTTGCTTAGGGCCTCACTAAGTTGCTGAGGATGGCTTTGAACTCACAATCCTCCTGCCTCAGCCTCCTGAGTGGCCACCCCACCCAGCCATGATGAAGGTCTTGTTCATGTGCTGAGCCTCTCTGATGAGCCTGCCCAGCCCACTTCACTGTGTCCTCCTCTAGTAGCTGACCAATACTGAATCCAGACCCTCTTTTTGTCCCTGCAGACTCGATTTCACGTTTCCCCATACTTCTATCTGCCCTGAAAGGTTGACCTTTATGGACCCCAGCAAAGAAAAGTGCTCCTTTGCCTTCTGGTTTCTGGTTGGGGTCAGCAGGTGAGCATCTCAGGCAGGAGATGTGTGGGAGGTGAGAACATTTATTTCCCTGATGTCCTCCCTGTGGGATCTCATTATCAGGTGGAAGATCAGAGCGTCTCTCAAGGGGTCCTATCCTTGAGACTCTGGATTCTGCTCAGGACTCCCTCCCTCCTGTTGCTTCCAGAGTGTGCTGGAGATTTAACTGTTAGCCCTATTTCTTTGCTATTATATGTTTTTTTTTACCTGGCTGTGAGTTCCAGGTACTCTTATAAAAGGAGAGCGTACTGCCTTCTGCTCTTGGGCTTGGTTCTGTGACTTGCTTTGGTCAATGGACTTCAAGCCCAGACCGTAAGCGGTGTCACATCTTCTGTCACATCTTCTCTGTGCCTCTGGAATCTCTGGGCAACAGTGCGTCTTCAGTCTCTGCCTCAGAAGGAACACATGTAAACAGACCAGAGCTTGACCTGCAAAGAGGAGCCACACTCGGTGGTCAACAGTTGAAACCAGCTGACCTCCAGTCAGCCCACATACCACTCCTTTTTTTTTTTTTTTCTTTTCTTTCCTCTCTCTCTAAACTTAATGACCTTTCAATTTCCAGAGGAATCCAGAGGTTCCATTGTCCTCTAATCTTCTGCGATCTCTCAGTAGCATTTGTTTCTCTTGCTCACTCTTCCTTCTCTGCCATTGCTGTCTTCTGCTTCTCCTTTTATCTTTTGTGACTGTTCCATTTGGATTCCCAACCTGGCTTCTAAATGTCAGTGTCCCTGAGAGCCTTGTCCGTCCGCATTTTCCTACTCTCTACTGTCTTCTCAGGACTCCATCCATTCCCATGATGGAACCTGTGAGTGTCTCCACTTCCCTTTCTGTCTGCTCAGCAAATATCTGTGCTTGCATGTCTGGACGCTCTTACCATTGAGCCCCTCCAGTCCAAACAAAACACAGTGACTTCTCCTTGAATCTTCTTCTTTTTCATTGTTCTCCATCTCAGTCCGTACATTCCTTACTGCCCAATTAGATAACTACAGATCTTATGCCTCTCTTTGACCCAGATCTAACTATTCTGCTCTGGAATGATCTTTCCAGTCCTTTCTTTTTGACCTTCTAGATTTAGACCCTCAGCATCTCTTACCTGGGATATTCTACCTATTCTTTCTGGCCAGTCTTTTAGTGCTGTTTCCTCTCCTAAGTCCTGGCATCATTTTTCTAAATATAATACATTAGATTACATCTAATCATGCTAACCTCAGCCCAACTTATAAATCTTCCCTGGCTCCATTCAGAATATATTCTGAACATTTTGGTGTGATGCTGAAGCCCTTTCACTATTTTTCCTTCTAATCTCACCTCCTGGCAGTGCCCTGCTAGTATTCTGTTCTCCAAAATGTGTGGACCGCTCTGCCAGTTGGTTCCCTAATACACCCCATGCTCCATTGTAGCCTTTTGACATGTTGTTTACCGTCTCGTATTTTTTTAGATTTAAAAAAGTGTGAGGTTCTGGTCCTCAAATACAAGTTTTAAAGTGTCCCTTCCACAGCTTGAATCTCCTGTGCCCCTTCTGAGATTCTTGTAGGCATTTCGAATTCATTGTTGCTGCCAAAGGAAATAGTCAACATGGTATTTAATTTTTTGAGCAATCTCATTAGAGTTTCTCTGTTCAAAAGGGGCCCATTTGCCTTAGCAGTGAGTATTGTCTCCATAGAAATACTGGCAGTGGAAAGTTTCTAACCCTTCTGTAGGAATTTGAGTGCCCCCAAGGCAGGAATGTTATGTTACTCATCTTTTTATATATCTCCAGTGCCTGGCACATAGGAAATAGTGTTTGTTTGAATTGCATCTAAATTAGCATTGGGACTAGAGAGTAAGATCTAGAGAGGGCACAAATGTTGCCAGCCAATTGCAGTGAAGGCTGCCAAACATATAATCTATGAGCAGAGAGGCTGGGGTCACCCCATTCCCTGCAGCGAGAGCCTCCAAACCTGTCAGATGTCAGTTGTGTTTGCAAAGCTGGGAGTGCAGGTGGAAGGTTGGATTTTTCTTCATTAAACTTGTCATTCCCTAAGGTGGGGCTCTGACAGGAACCCAGTGAGATGTCAAACTGAGACAGCTGTTGCCAAACCTGGTGGAGGCTTTTCAGACAGCTGGGGATACAGCTGCTGCCCCAGACTTCGTGTGTAACAGCTTTTTATGCTTTAAGGAGGTCAAAATGCTTAACAAACAAATATCAATAATAAAGAAGCCACAGGATGATGAAGACAAAATTGGATCTGAGTCAGGTCACGTGGATTTGGGTCTTCATTCTGCTTATTAGCTGTGTGACTTTGAGTAAGTTATGTCACCCTCTGAGCCTCATTTTCCTCACTCATAATATTTGTTGTTGTGAAGACTAAATGAGATAATGTTCAGAGAAGTGTTTCATATGCTTCAAAGCACTGCTCAAATGTTAGGTATAATTAGAATATATTAAAATTACTTTTAGTCATTATAGCACACATGCATGTGTGCACGCACACACAGCATAGAATGATGTGATGGTTAATTTTATGTGTCAGCTGGATTGGGCCGTGGATGCCTAGACATTTGGTCAAACATTATTCCGGGTGTGTCTGTGAGAGTGGTATAGATGAGATCAACTCTGAATTGGTAGACTGAATAAAGCAGATTTTCTTCTCTAATGAGACTTGAGAGGAACAAAATGGCTGAATAAGAGGGGACTCCCCCAGCCTGACTGAGCTGGGGTGCAGGTCTTTCCCTGCTTTTCTACTCAAATTAAACAATTGACTCTTCTTTGATATGGAGGCTACTGGCTTTTGGACTGGAACTTTTACCATTGGCTCTCTCCTTCAGTCCTCAGACTTAGTCTAGACCCACGTCATTAGCTCTCCTGGGTGTTCAGCTTGCCAACTGCAGCTCTTGGGGCTTTTCGGACTGTTTAACTGTGTGAGCCATTTTTAAAAAACAATCTATCTATCTATCATTGGAGGACCCTCGTTAATACAAATGGTTGATAGACATTGTCTCTTTGGAGGACCCTTGTTAATACAAATGATTGATAGACATTTGGATACAATACAAATGATTGATAGACATTGGCTCACTATCTATTGAAGGGCAAAACATCACACTGGGGACAGCTGTGCAGCCAAGAGATTTATTCAACAGCCTTTGTGGCTGGTAGCAAAACCGGAGAAGAGGTGCTCTGGTCAAAGGTCGAAGAGGTGCTGGGAGAGGGGAATCAGGGAGAAGGGAGTGTGCAAGCTCTGGTGGGAGAGGGGAGTCAGGGAGAGGGGAGTGTGCAAGCTCTGAACAGAAGGTGGGTGCTTGGTCACACCAGCTAGGATCTCTGGAGCTGTCGGCTAAAGCAGCTGCTGTCTGGCTGGAGGCTGAAGCAGTCAGCTGGGAGTAGCCATCTGGCTGAAGGCGGTGGGTCTGGAGCTGTCTGAGTGGCTTCCTCCTCTCAACAGCAACGAGCTGATGTATGCATCTGTGTGTCTGTCCTGAGTCTCTCGAACAGGGCCCTATATAGGGATTTCTGGTGGGAGGTGCACCAGAGCAACCCCAATGCCATTGGCTCTTTGCCCATAAAACAGGGCGATCTTTAAGCCTATTGGCTCTTGCCCGGGGAAAAGAAACATCCTGCCCTGGGAAGAAACATCCTGCCCGGAGAATGAAACAAGGTTGCTTCTCTCAGGATGTGGAAAACTCTGGGGGGCGGGGGGGAGGGTAGCCCATGTATCATCTATCATATGCCTAGCTTTTTTTGCTTAGAATTGTGATCGATTCAGAAGATTATATAAGCCATAGTTTACTGAATTTTTTGTTTTTGTAGTGCTAGGGATTGAACCCATGGCTTTGTGCATGCAAGGCAAGCACTCTACCAACTAAACTATATCCCCAGCCCCAGTTTACTGACTTTTAAGAAACGTACAAATTACTTGGGAGATGAGACCAATTGATTCCTTACCCTCCATGTTTCTATACTGGGGAAGACATTTCTAGTCCACAATCAAGATAGAACATGTCTTTGTTTCTTTTCTCATTCTTTCCAAGAGAGGGGGAGTAACTTAAATGAATGAGCTTGGAAAAACGGATTGAGTGAAGTGACTCAACACCTTTTGGCCTCTCTCCCTGAACTGTATGTAGGTCATGGGGAGTGCATGTAGCTTCCAGTCTTCCTCACAAAGTAAACCTATGGGTGGGAAGTGATGGAGAAGAGCTATGGTTGTCCAGTTCTCTCTCTCTGCCTGGGTGGGTAGGTTCTGTGGAAGAGTACTGGAAAGAGCATGTACAATGGCACTAAGTACCAGTTCCTACTGTTGATCCTGCCTTAAACATGTTTCATTCTTTAAACTCTCACTGTGTCGACCTTTTTTTCCATTTTTTTTTCCTCTTAAGATGAACCTACCACTTTACCCCTGATGAACTTACTCCTGGATCCAATGACCTCTTTAAGTCTAGATCACTTAAATTAGACCAATGCTGTGGATATTCTACAAGACTCTCCAGATGGGCTTGCCACTCCAGATCCTATAGAACAGTTTAGGATGCATTCCAAGGGTGATGCTTTCCTATCTGTCTCATCAATGTGAGTCGCCAAAGTGCTTCTCTATTTTTGTTTTAAAACACTGTTAGATATGGTATTCCTTGTATGTATCCTATTTTGGTTTTATTGAGAATCATGAATCTGTAAAACAATGTTTTCCACCAAGTTTTGGTAAGTTTGGGGCTATTATCTTCAAATAGTTTTCTTTCTTTCCTGTATTCATCAGAGAACCAGAACCAGGAGGATAGATGATATGTGTGTGCATATGTGTAAAAAGGTTTATGTCAGGGATTTGGCTCACATCATTGTGGGGGTTGGCTGGGCAAGTCTGAAATTCATAGAGCTAGCTGTCAAGAAGGGCAGATTGGAAAATCTTGGGCAGGAACTGATGCGGTAGTCCACAGGTGAAATATCTTCTTCTTCTAGGGAAGGATGTGTTCTGTTCTGAAGCCCTTTCTACAAATCGAATAAAACCCTTCCAGATTATCCAAAATAATGTACATGAAGTCAACTTATTGTAAATAAGTCAACTTATTATAAATGCTAATTATGGGCCAGGGACAGGACTCAGGATAGAGTGCTTACCTAGCATGTGCTAAGCCCTGGGTCCAATCCCCAGCCCTACAAAACAAACAAACAAAAATGCTAATTACATCTACAGAATACCTTTATAGTAACACCGGGATTGAATAACTGAGTACCATAACTTAGCAGAGTTAATACATAAAACTGACCATCATATGCCCCTTTCTTTCTTTCCTCACTTTCTGGGACTCCACTTATAGGTATGTTGAAATATTTGGCATTGTCTCACAAATTTTAGAGGCTTTGATCAAGTTTTCTTCATTTTTTTTTTCTTTCTGTTATTTGGATTGGATAATTTCTGTCTTAGTCCAGTCAGGCTGCTATTAACAAAATATACAAACTAGGTGACTTATCAACAACAAAAAATTATTTGTCACAATCTGGAGGCTAGGAATCCAAGATCAGGAGACCAGCAGCTCTAGTGTCTGATGAGGGCCCACTTTCTCATAGAAAGTGACAAGGACCCACCTTGTCACTCTCACTTTACATGGTAGAAGAGGTCTCTCTTGGGCCTCTTTTATAAGGGCACTAATCTCATTCATGAAGACTCTGTTCCCATGCCCAAATCACCTCCAAGGGCCCCATCTCCTACTACCATTACCTTAGAGGTGAAGATTTTATCAGATGAATTTTTCAGTGACATAAACTCTCAGGCCATCACAATTTGTATTCATCTTTCTTTAAGTTCATTAATTGTGCCATCTCAAATCTGCTACTGATTCCATCTAGTGAATCTTTTTGTTACAGTTACCATACTTTTCAGCTTTATACTTCACACTTAGTTCCTTTTTAAAATAATTTCCTTTTATCTGTTGAAGTTTACTATTTGCTCATAATGAACACATTTTCTATTAGTTCCTCAATCATGTTGAACTCCTTGTCTCCTGAATTTGGGTCCAGTGTAAGTCAATTTCTACATTTTTCCCTGAAGGTGGGTCATATTTTCTTGTTACTTCACATATCTAATCATTGTTAGTTGAAAACCAATATTGTAGATAGTATGTTTCAGATAACCCAGTGTATACTGGAGATTCTTTTTTTCTGAGTGTTTTGGGGTTATTTTTGGGTAGGAGTTTAACCTGCCTGGACTTAAACTGTGGAATACATCTCCCCAGAGAATTTAGCCACTGATGTCTCTGTTCAGTTTTTTAGAGTCAGGATCCCTAGTGATATCCCCAATGCTTGTGTTGTTTAGCAGTTTGGCCGATGAATTGGACAAAGGTAATTCTCAGATACTTTAAGCCAGTAAAGATTTCACACTCTGCTACCAGAGTGATTGCTTCTGGGAAAGAAAGAAAAAAGGACTGGGTTGGGACACATAGGGATTTCTACTATATTTGTAAGGTTTTATTTTTTTAAATGATGCCAAGAAAAAGGGGCAACATATTAAGATCTTACTTGGTGCTTTGTGTATTATTCCCAGAGAGCATAAAGGCAAAAATGGCATGATGGCCTGATTACACATATTCTGGTTTAGAGTCAATTTTGGTTGTATGAATTATCAACTGCAGAAACCACACAACTTAGTCTCTCCATGGCTCAGTTGTTCTTGTCTGCAAAATAGTGATCATTGTAATATTTACTTCATAGTATTGCTGTGAAGATTGCACTAGTTGGTTTATGGAAAGATTGGAACAATGTTTGTATGTAATAAGCACTTGGTAAGTGTTAGTTATTATTATTAGTGGTGGATCTTCCACATTTCATAAACTTTTCTTAAGAAATGGTAAACACATGAACACACACCACAAGACCCCAGTCATTTATTTGAAACCCTTAGGGAAAACATGTTTTATAATTCAGAATGTTTAGTTGCATATTACCCAGCAACACTAGTGATGTCTGGAGCAAACCTCACTCACCAAACACATTATCATTTTTTTGCACTAAACCATTATAAATATTCATTAAGTGGGATAAATAAATATTATAGAAAGTTTTACTTCAGTTCAGGTCAGGTTTTCCTGTCTACTAAATTTGGTGTAAACTTCCCAGACACTTTCAGTTTCAAAGTGTTTTGGATCCTGGAATTGCATATGAAGGATTGTGGGTGTTTATTATAATGCATCCACTTTGCAAATATGAATGAGATAGATCTACACATACCGAAAGGGAAAATTAAGGCATGTTGCTAAATAATGAACCATATATGTAATCATACTTGACAGTCCACCAAATAATACCTATTACATGATCTGTTTACATTTATGAAGAGATTTATAAACATTTTCACACATGCATATTGTATTGAAAGCAGACTGGAAACATACCTGCCAAAGTGTCGTGAGTGGTCACTTCTGGAGAAAGGAATGGGGGAGAGCTAAGGGAGAGCTGCCACCTTTTCTTTCCTCCGTATGCTTGGGAATTTGAGTCTTCTATGGAAAGCTGTTCACATATATTTGGGTAATCAAAATGGAAAAACTGCTTGGAGAAGTAAGTCAAAGCAGAATTGTGGAGAACCTGAGAAACTTATATTTAAGCTAATGAACTTGAGAAGCCATGGATGTTTCTGAGCCAAGGATTGACAACTTGCTCAGGAGAAAAGTAGGTTGGAACTGTATGGTTTGGATTTACATATGGAAAGGAGAGATACCAAGGGTCAGTCTGAACAAATTCTCCTCTTGAGTTCCAGCCTGGGGGTCAGAATAGTACCCTCTGGATTCCTGTCCCAGTGTTTGTAGCTCATGAAGTACCCAACAAATGTTCTATAACCATAGAAATGAGCCTACGGGGCTTTTTAGCCTCTCCCAGATCCTGTAATATTTCTGTGTGACAGAAAGCAAGGGAGGAGAGGATTTTGTTAAGGAACTGGCCAACAGGGTCAAGTGAGGATTCCACTTTTCCTTCTGTCCAATCTATTCTCCAAACAGCAGCCAGGGAGTTCTTTTAAAAACACAAAATCTGGTGGTGTTGCAACTTCAGTACCTTTCCTATGATCTTGATAAGACAAATGGGTGAAGGAAAGCCCTCTGTTCCTTTTTGATTGCAAGTCTAGGGCTCCCTGGGGTCATATTTCCTTTCTATTCCCCTGCTGGAAGAGTCTGGCTTAAGAGGGAGTTGCTGACAAAGCAAGGAGCAGTGAAGATGAACAACAGAGGGGGAGGAAACAGATGACAAGAGGGCCGATAGCATTTAAGTCCCTAAATCCAGTCTCACCTTGAAGCTCGGTTGGCCACAGCTCATTTTGAACTTGGTTATGTTTTTGCCCATACTAGTTTGAGCTGGATTTCTTTCAATGGGAACGGAAAGAATTCTGAATAATACCCTCTCCTTCAGTGTTGGAGTCCCTAGGACATGTGACATTTGTCTGTGCTAGCAGCACACTGGAATCACTGGACAGGTGAGGCAGAAGTCATTTTATGGGATTTAAAGTTTCTCGTCTCTGTCTTACACAAAGAAAGAATGCTATGTAGCCAAAGGGGAAGGAATGGAAGGTGACTCAAGGTGTTATCACACTCAATATATATCTTAATTGTCACTGTGGTAGTTATTAGAACTGCATCCCATTACTCCTGTCATCTTTCTCCTTGACACTGGACATAGCCATGTGATGTGCTTTGACAAACAGAATGCTAGTGAAAGCGAAACAAGCCTGTTCTGGACAGAACCTTTGAGATCTAGTGTGCAATTTGCATGTTCCATTCTTGTTGCACTGGAGATGGCGGAAGCACCTGTTAAGATGCAGTTTCTGTCACTTTCATGATGACAATGGGCTGAAAGACCCACTGTCAACCCACTTTGGTGATGTGGGTGAGAAATAAATGTTTGTTAAGTCACTAAAATTTGAGAGTTACTTGATATCACCATGAAGCCTGTCCTATCCTGATTGATACAACCACTAAAATTTAAAAGAATGTATTTTAAGTTCTGGAAGGTGTTGATTTTGTACTTGTGAATCTATAATGATGGGGAGTATGGAAATAAAGATATCAACCAATGTGTAGAAGAATTATTCTCCCAACTACTTCAGATTTTGTAGACCCTGCATTACTTTATTAGTAGGGTCTGGTAATTACTCCTTCCAAATCCATCTTAAAGCCCTCCACAATATCTTATTTTGCTTCATTTTTTCAAAGTCTATTATTGTTGATGAACTCTGATCCTTATAAAATTTTTTCAAGTATAATTAAATTTGGATACACTCAAAACACAGGCCACTAGATTTTTATTAAGAGAAACCTCCTAGCTCTCAAAACTATGTTTTTATTTGTGGTGGTTGGCTGTATTTTTCTTCTATCTCTGTGCCAGGCTTATTCTTTAAAAACTGCTTATCTGGATTTTTAGGCCAGAATTTTACTTGCAGAGCAAATGGGCTTTTGGCATATTTACTACACTATTTGTTAGAAGTGAACTACACAAATAAGATTTCCAATGAAGCCAGGTGTAGTGGCACATACACCTGTAATCTCAATTACCTGGGAAGCTGAGGCAGAAGGTTTGCAAGTTTGAGGCCAGTCAGGGCAAGACCCTGTCTCAAAATAAAAAATAAAAATGTCTGGGGATGTAGCTCAGTGGTAGAGCTACTGGGTTCAACCCCCAGTTACACACATACACAAATTTTTTTTTCAATGGGTATAGGAGCAATTGTGCTCACCCAACATGAGAGGCAAGTATTGGCAATAATATCCTAATGTACGGGGCATCCATAACTTTTATATCCTACATGTGTGTATGTAAAAATCACTTCATAGAGTCACCTTAGAATAAGTACAATTTCCTTGTTTCTAGTAGTTGTACTGTCTAGCTAATCAATTCAAGGTGGGATTCTTCAATTTCCATAAATTTGACATACAAATTTTGGTATTTATCTTATTTATTACTGGCAGAGAATTTTTTGCTACTGGGGATGGAACCCAGGGCTTCATGCATACTAAACACATGCTCTACCATTGAGTTACAAGATATATTTAAATATATATATCCTTGATGCCAGGATGTTGGGAGCACCATGAGCCACCTGAAAACTTTTGAAATGCTTGTGAGCAGGTGTTAACAATTTGTCATAAGACCACAGGATCCTATAAGAAGATGAAGCAATCAAACGAGATCCTGGAAAACTAATGGCTCTAGCTGGGAGGTGAAGCTCAAATTTGTCTGTAATTCAGTATGTCTGTATATGTCTCAAATTGACTTGAGTGCCCAGCTGGAGAAGTTATGTTGTCAATCACAATACTGAAAGCTAAAAAGTTTATAATTTTTTTTTTTTAAATTTTGAGACAAAGTCTTTCCCACACTAGTCTTCAACTCCTGGACTCAAATGATCCTCCTGCTTCAGCCTCCGAAGTAGCTGGGACTACAAGCATGTGCCCCCGTTGAGAAAAGGTGATAAAATTCTTATGATTCTATAAGCCAGGCTGTCTTTGTATCCATTCAGAGAGGTCACAGCTAGTAAGGGTAAGGATATCCCAGAAGTGGTAACACTATTGATCATTGTGCAGAATGATCTTATGCAGAAATCTGGCAAGAATGAGAGGACCATAGCCTTAATTGACCTTCTATTGGCCTGCAACTCTATGTAGCATGAGCTCAATATAGATACTACATTATCGATGTTCTTACAAAACTTGCATTTTAATAGCCTTCAAAAATTCAGGATTGATAGAAATAGTCTTATGTCCTAATGATTTGAAACTGTAGATAAAAATAGATGGCTGGCCTCCTGGATCAGGAGGGTAACTATCCTCCTGAGTGCTGAGGGAAGTGGTTTTAATGTCAAGGTCCAAGGATGGCCTCAGTAATTTGTTCTGAGTAACTAACCATTGTCAGTGCTTTTAATGAAAAGTACTCCAAAGCTAATGTCATGATAGTCAGACATTTCCCCAAATTCAGCTGATTTAAATAAATACCAAAACCAAACCAAATTAACAATCCCAATAAAACAGAATGCAAATCCATCTACCAAGTACAGCCATTCAGTTTTCTGGGGATGAATTCATCCTGTCAAGCCCAGTGGAAAGCTACGTGATTCACTGATATTCACTGATATATTATGGACTGTTTTTAATAACCATGGAGGTTACTACTAACATCTGCTTTGGATATTTTCTAGTTCATAATAATATCAACAGGGCTTTGTGGTGCATAGCTTTGTGTGGAGGGATCCAGGCTATTTCCTGAATAAAAAATAAGCATTGCTGGTGGGTTCATCTCTCTGTGGATCCTGGTTAGGTGCCTCAATTTTAAAATAGGGCAACACCATTACTAGGTGTGCAAGTGTGTTCTGATGCAGAGATGTGCTAGAAATGGTTGTGTGCCCATTTTCCCACATATATCTGTGTTCAGTGTTGTTGAATTAGTAGCTTGAAATTGGTCATCGAGGGAGTATTTACACCAGTGATTCTCAGTGACGGCCATTTTTGCTCCCAAGGGGACATTTGACAATATCTAAGGACATATTTTGCTGTCAGAGCTGGGGGGTGGCTGCTGACATCTAGTGGGAGGAAGCCAGGGATGCTACTTAATATCCTACAATGCAAAGGACAGTTACCTCTCCCAATCCCCCAACAGCAAAATGATGTCAAGGTTGAGATATCCTGACTTATACTTTAGAATTTGGCAAACATTATAAGCCTGGCCGGCCTGCTGCCCTTCCTTCCTTTTATTGAGTGCTGGTTTATTAGCCACTAACCCCCAAAGTGAATTCTTAACACCTCAGCACTGTATAATTTCTAATTCTTATTAGGAGTCAGCTGGGAGAATTGATGTTCTTGGAAGACTGTAAGTAATATTCTCCCCTAAGAAATTCATATAGATTATGGGTTGGCAAACTTTTTCTGTAAAGGGTAGGAGAGAAAATACTTTGGGCTTTGTAGACCTTATGGTCTCTGTTGCAACCACTAATCTCTGCCATTAAAGTATGTGGACATCCACAGAAAATACTTGGAGGAATGAGCATGTCTTCAGTCCGATAAAACTTTATTTCCAAAGTGGAGTGATAAGTTTGCAGACTTAGACTCAGCCCAGACCTTGTCTCAGATGGACAAGGCTTTATTCTGATGCCATCAGCCACGTACTTAAGCTCAAAAATCTCCTTCTCCAGCTCTTGCTGATACTCTGGCCAGTATCAAAATGTCCTCCAGATGCCAGTCTCTTGGATTTGTATTCTTTGATCTCATCCATGAAGTTTCTGCACAGAATTCAGTTCTTTTTAAAATGCTACTGCTGTAACACCATCGTTCCTTTACAAATGGGCTGAAACTGTGGACTGAATGATAGAGGAGAACCCGAAAAGCCTCTAAAGAAACATGATGATTCTATGGTGATTGCACAGAAACCCCAGATTCTCAGAGGCCAGAGCCATCACCTCCCACTTCCAGCCCTGGCTCTGCCCCATCACCTACCTCATTGCAAGTCCCTGTAGGCCTCTGCCTCTGGGGAATCAACACAGGCTGGGGTAGGGGGAGGGGTGGGCGCTGTGCCACTGCCCCTGCATGGCTTTGAAAACATCCACTCCTTCCATTTATATTGGGGAGTTGGTAGGAGTTTGTGCCCCTAATCTTGTGAGATCTCGAAGATGTGTGAATAAAATTGATTCCACTGGATAGGAAGGGTATCACCATATTTGCTCTTTGTTCTTACAGTGGAACTTCAGCATTGACACACCCACCGTGAGTCATGCCCTTTTAGCCTTGCTGTTTGTTTCTCCTGGAAGCCTTTGGCAATGAGAAGTGGCAGCATGCGGGCTGTGTGCTGTGCAGGTGGGGAGAGGGGGACCTTGCTCTATGAGTCCAACCACAAAATGAACAGCTTCTTTGGCTTTTGACCCGTATTTGCAGCATCCATAGAACTGTAGCAGCAACTGAGGGCTGTGACCCAAGTGCTTGTAGGATCAGACGTATTGCAGAGTGGTCAGGCCAGGACTTTGGTGTCTGGGTGGTAGGGGACAGTCCTCTCTGCTGCTAAAACCTGGCTAAACAAGTATGTTAATCTTCCTTTGTCACTAGGTGGCAGAATATAATTAAGATGTCAGCATTTCTTTCATAACATTGGAAGTCATTTCTAGATCCTTCTTAATGACCTCTTTCATTACTTTGCAATATTTGCTAATACCATTTGGGGCTGAGGCAATGAAATAAAAATTTTCTTCTGCAAATACTTCCTATATTTATGCAGGATTTTACTTTTCTCATTTAACTGGCTTGCCTTTTAGAAGGAAGCATCCTTAACACATAGCACATTCTCTTCCTAATGACCATTGTTTGGACAATCCAAGCTTCTTATTTATACATATGATTTTGTTCCTCTTTGGAGAACAGAAATAAATAGCCTCCTGTCATCTGTAAAATTTCAAATAATCTTATTATAATATATAATGTGATAATTCATTTCATAAAATAAATATCCATGAATCCATGTGGATGATAAATAGCTTTATTGATTTTCCTAATTATGAAGAAAATAGATACTTATTTGAAACATTCTGAAAATACAGAAACATATGAAGAAGAAAAAATAGACAGAAATTCCATTATCCAGACAGATCAATTAAAAGGAGATAGATTCTTATCAAGTTGATGATGCAAAATTATTTAAAACCACATAGATAAATATAAGCCCCATAAAATATAATCCTTGGCTACCTGAAACCCTAGGTCAGTGCTTATGCTGCAGGCTGTTTTTATTAATATTTTATTATAGCAAATTTCAAGCATATGTGAAAAAGTGGAGAGAGCTTCGTATTAAACCTGATACATCCACATCTAGTTTTAAAAAGTATCAATACACAACCAATCTTATTTCATCAATGCATGCCATCCATTCTCCCGGCTGGTCTAGGTTATTTTGAAACAAATCCAATATGTTTTCACTTCACTTATAGCGATTCCAGTGTGAATCTCTAAAATAAGAACTACTGTGCAGTTTTCATGATCAACACAATAAAATAAAAAAACATTTTGAAATCGCTAATTTCTGTGCATCACAGTGAAGATATATGCACAAGTACCCACAGAAACACAGCTTTGTGTGTGTGTGTGTGTGTGTGTGTGTGTGTGTATGAGTGTGGTGGGTGGTCTGACCAGAGTGGGCCAGATTTCCTGCCTATAGAATCTGAAATTTATTCAGCTGGGGAAAGTGTGTCCCTGACCAAGTATGGTTCTCCCTTCTATCCTCAGATGAGTGTACACAAAAAGTTTCAATGAACAGAAAGTAACAGACCAACCATGTGGATGGCATATGCAAGCCAAGAATCTCTTTCAATGCCAATCTTTCGCTCAAACTCTACCCCATTTTCAGTCATCAGAGGGCTGCAGAGTCTACAGTTGAACCTCCTGTGCTGGGAGCCCCCTCTTCTGGGGTCTTAGGTTCATGTTCCATTTCTCACTCTTCCAGGGCCAGGCTCAGCGCTCATTTCCTCGGCTGGGTGTTGGCCGTTCTCATTTCCCCCTGATGAGCACTGGCCACCGAACCCCTCCACCTTTTCCTTAGCTGGGTTAGATGTACCTTTCCTGCAAGTGTTGCTGTGTTGTCCTCTCTTCTGACTTCCTCTTCAGACTCCTGCTGTTACATGAAGGTCCCAGTCAATTTCCCTTTTAGAGTGCTGATACCACAAAGTGGGCTGGGGGGCCCAGCTACTTGTCTTTCCCCACTCTGCTTCCCCACGTCCTGCATGCTCACGGCATTGTCAGGGGCTGCACTATGTGCTGGGTGTACAAGAATGAAAGAAACAGAATCCTGCCTTTGAAGAGGATCCTGCCTGGGGACCTAGGTGAGCTGGGGAGGAGAACATAAATGAGGGTCGTACAACATATGGGCCAGAAAAGTGCAGGCACAGGCAGAATGGGAACATTGAAGAGGGATGGGCTTGCTGCGCTTGGGGTAGGCAGAAAAGGTTTGCCCAAGAAGAACATTTGCTTTCTGTGTCTGTATTTATTTTAATTTTGGATCAGGTTATACATACATATAGTTCAATTTTATGAATTATACATAATCATAAAATATATATTTTCTCCAATCCCCATGCTCTCCAAAGATAGCTGCTATTAGTTTCTTGTGTGTTCTTCCAGAATTTGTATGCATATCTGAGTAAAGATAAATAACTTTTTCTTCCCAAAGGTAGCATATTATACTTATTGGTGTGTACTCTGTTTTTTTTTTTTTATTAAACTTAATATTATCATTTAGTGATTGATAAAATGGATTCTGAAACCAGAATGTCTGCATTCAAATCCCAATTCTGCAATCCACTAGCTGTGTGTACTTGGCAAGTTACTTAACCTCTCTGTGCCTTTGTTGCTATATCTGTATGTGATGCTTTCAAAATCTTGTGACTTTATCATGTAATAAACTTCATCAGGCACTTCATGCACAAAACTATGCAACTTTATCACATTCTAAAATTTCTTTTGGACATTCTATTCTTTTCTATGGGTCTATCTGTTCAGGCACCTATACCACACTGTTTTAATTTTTGAGGTTTTATATTATGCTCACTATGTGATAGGACCAGTCCCTAGATGAGGACTCAAAGGTTGATGGCACTTGCTATGGGTCCTCACATGGTGGAATGGCCATCGACCTTCCTGTGGGTTCTTTAATAAGGGCACTAATCCATCTGGGAGTTGCCCAATCACTTCTCAAAACCCCCACCCTTAAAACCATCACATTGAAGATTGAGTTTGAACGTAATGAATTTTGGGGTGACACAAGCATTCAAATCATAGCACAACCCTACAAGACAGATATTATCCTGTTTTTAGAAACTTGGACCCTGAACCTTGGAGAGATTAAGTCATTTTCTTAAGGCCATATAACAAATAAGTTTAGGGTCAAGATTCAAACCAAGGTTCATTTGTGTTATTCTCTGTAGTTCCTGGTCCTTTTATTTTTATTTATTTTGAACTATTTTTTAGTGATAGATGGACACAATACCTTTATTTTATTTATTTACTTGTTTATATGGTGCTGAGGATTGAACCCAGTGCCTCACACATGCTAGGCAAGTGCTCTACCGCTGAGCTACAACACCAGCCCTTCCTGGTCCTTTTAAAATCCACATCAACCACACATGAGATTCTTCACTGGGGACATTGTAAAGATAGGAAAAAAGTAGCTGAAAAAGAAACCAAGTACATAATAGGGAATGGTTACATGGAATTATACACATAGACACACACAAACACACCTATACAGGCTGGTCTGTGTAGAAGCCATGTGATTTGAGTGTTAACTTATTGGTTCACCAAATATATGCAGAGTCTACCATGTGTCAAACGCTGTGCTAGGTGCCAAGGAAACAATTACAAATGGGACCTGGCTCCCCAAGCCTTAACTCCTCATTTGGAAGCAAAGTAGCTGGTCTTTCTTCATTTGTTGTACCCGATGGATATCGCATCTGTTTCTGCACCCCGTATAGGTTTATGCCAGCCTTTTTTGTTTGTTTCAAGCCCGACCATGCCCTTACAATTAACCAGGGTGGGGTTCGAGGAGTGCTGTTTTAAAGATAATGAGGCTGTGTCTGGAGTCAGTGGCCAGGAGTGTGGTGTGATCAGTCATGCTGGCCGTGGAGGCAGTGGGGAGAAATGAGAGCAAACCCACCATGTACTTGTCACACCTGAACTAGTTGTCCAGAACGATCAGTTCTCTCTGCTGTTGTTACAAATGACATCAACTCTATGTTATTGCTCTAACTCACCATTTTAAAAAAATCACTGCATAAGCTATTCCCCTCTTGGGAAGTCCTGGAGTAGGAAATCCATTTAACTTGGTTGAATCACAGTTTCTCAAACATGATTCTGTCCAAGGAATCTTGTCTCTTTATTGTTAATTGTACAACTTACATCAATGCTTTGCTCCCGTGTATGAAATTGGTCTTTCCTGCAGCATGAAGATGTGCTTTATATGAAAAACTCATAGACCAAACACCTGATTGCCAAATGTCCCCACTCACTCTTTATGAGTGTCTTTGATTACCCAATGTTGTTGTAGTGACCTTTTTTTGAGAAGAGAAACCCATGGGCTGCATGCTACTTTGTCCTGTGAAGGCCCTTCATTTAATAATTTTTTCCCTCTGTCTTGCCTTCTGAAATCCCTCTTGCTGTCAGAGCTGTGGTTAAAAATGGTTGCTGTCTGGAGCTTTCCTCTTTAATCTTCCCAAGGACTATACCCAACAGAGTCCTCTCATCTCTGGGGTATATTTGAGATAATTTCATTCATTCTATTTGTTGGCTGAAAGCCAGGCTTGCTGATGAAATACTTCCTCTAAAAAGTGAATTCTCAGATGGCCATCACCTCATGGGAAATGCATTTGGATTGCTGAAGAGATTCCTCTCTGTTCACTTGTGGTTACCTCTCTGGCCACAGAGGGTTGGCAGGTGGTGAAGGTTGGGCTTGGTGTAGTCATGGAGGGATCATGGCATTGGAAGTTACAAGGTTTGGGTGCAAGTTCTGCTCAATTGTTTAGTTGCTATGTCACCTAGAGCCAATCACTTAGACTCTGAATGTCAGTTGACTCAACTACAAAATGAAGATTATGATAATTTTGTTTTCTCTACTTTAGGGAGTTGTTGGAAGGCCCAACTGGGATGATGTATGGAAAATACCTTTGCAAAACATCGCTGTTAGACATCTGGGTTGGCAGTTTTCCTCACCGGTTTCCCTATTGCTTTTGCCTTGACTGGGTTTAGTGGATGAAATTTGGTCTCTCCTGCAGCATGAAGATGTGCTTTTTATGAAAAACTCATAGGCCAAACACCTGATTCCAAACCCAACTTGATTTTGGTGGTTTGATTCCTCTTGTTTGTTTCTTTTTTCCTTCATCACTCTTCTTATTTATCATATAGGACTTAAGCATAATATCAACCCTAATTCATAAAGCACACTTTACGTTACTCTCTTTTAACATGTTTGTGAAAAGAAGGTGGGGGAGGGGTGAAGAGGACTTCATTTACCCTACAAAACTTAAAGACATTTCTCTGAATAAATGCTCCAGCTCTTTGAGATGCTGGAAGAAATGAGAACGTGAGGGGAAGTAGAGTACTAGAATTGATTTATTATTTGACAAAATGCAGAGTCTGTTCTACACTCTGTGCCTTAACTTGGCTGAGGTATTTGAAAGTGGGATCCCACTGCGTGGGGCGGGGGCAGCTTCCTGGCATCTCCTTGGCTCTGCCCTACTCATTGACTTTTCTCTTTCCTTTCCTTTCTGGAACACTATCACATTCCTTCCCTAGTGGTCTTCAGTGTGTCTAACCCCAGACTCTCTTCTGAGAAGAACTTGCTGCCCATCACCAGGCAGTGAGTCAGCAGACACCCACCGTCAGCTCCTTCAGGGTCCGTCCCATCTCGCCTCTGGGTGACTGCGCAGGGTCCGGGTGGAGAGCTGCACTGTTTTCACCTGATGTGAGACACTCTGATGGGTGCCACTTTCTGGGTTGTTCCCAGCAGGGCTAGTGGAGGCTTTTTTTTTTTTTTAAATTTATTTTTTATTCTAAGTTGTTATAAATGACAGCAGCATGCATTACATTTCATATTACATATATAGAGCACATTTTTACAAATCTCTGGTTGTATGCAAAGTATATTCACACCATTCGTGACTTCATACATGCACTTAGGGTAATGATATCCATCTCATTCTACCATCTTTTTTTTTTTTCTTCACCCTTTTGCCATCTCCCTACCCCTCCCTCCCCACTGGCCATTCTAGTGTTCCTCTAATCCTCTTATGCTCCCCATCCCAACCCCACTGTGAATTGGCCTCCCTTCAGTAGATGAATGGATAAAGAAAATGTGGTATATACACACAATGGAGTATTACTCAGCAATAAGAGAGAATAAAATCATGGCATTTGCAGGTAAATGGATGGAGGTAGAGAATATAATGCTAAGTGAAGTTAGCCAATCCCAAAAAGCCAAATGCCAAATGTTTTCTCTGATATAAGGAGGCCGATTCACAGTGGAGGCTTTTTTGGGGACTGTATAACAGGTCAAATTCTTCTTCTGCCCAATCCTGCTTCCTATTTTTTTCCTTTTCACAGATACTAATCTCTAATAAACACCTTTTTAGAAAGCATTTAAAAATAATCTTCATTGAGATTTGTACATCATGAAATTTACATGCCATAAAATTTGCTCTGTTAAAGTGCAACTTAGTGGTTTTAGTACATTTACAAAGTTGTGCCATCATCACCAGTATCTAATTCCAAAACATTTTCATGACTCTTAGAAATTCCCTTCCCATTAGCAGCCATACCCCATTTCCTCCTCTCTCAGTCCTTGACAAACATTAATCTACTTTCTATTCTTATAGATTTGTCTATTCTGGATGTTTCATATAAATAGAATCATACAGTGGCCTCTTGTGATGGGCTTCTTTCACTTAGCATAACGGTTTCAAGGTTTATCCATATTGTAGCATGCATCAGTACTTCATTCCTTTTTATGAGTGAATAATATTCCAAAATGCAATATATATTCAGATTCTAATTTTGTTTATCCTCCACCAGTTGATGTACTTTGGAGTTAATAATAAACATCTTGGGGCTTGGGGTACAGCTACTCTTGGGGTAGAGTGTTACCCAAAGCATGGCAAGGCCCAGGGTTTGATCCCCAGCACTGCAAAATAAAAATAACAACAACAAATGCCTTGCACCCCAAATTCCATGTATCTATTTCTGGAGACATAACCTGCAAACTACCCACATTTGGAACCCTTATGGCCATAACTTCTGCAGCAATGGGGCTTCTCAAAAAATTTCCCAAGAACGTGTTTCTGCTCAAAGAGAAATTCTAGCAACAGATGCCAACGTGATGCAAAACTCTCTCCAGCCAATCTGCTGGTTGCTTAGTCTTCTGGTAGGCTTGTTCAGGGAGGAAATTTAGTGTGGTTGAAAATCTGGTGAAAAAAGAAGAGGTGAGAGGTCAGACCTGAGGGACCTGTAGGGGTCACATTGGAGCTGACATTTATGTCATGCTGTGATATTTGTATCCTTGCCTAGAGTAGGGAAGACTCATGGAGGGCAGGTGAGGTGAGATCAGGGGCACCCTCACTTCATTTTTGGATTACAAATAGTGGGCAGCTCTTCTATCTTAGAAGACATTTTGAGTTGGTCAGAGTCCAGGAGGAAGAGGGGTGGCTGAAGGTGAAGGGATGAATTATGGGTTGAGGAAAGACGATTGGGGATGGAGGAGATGCAAGTGAGACTTGAAGGTGTAACGGAAGCCTGGAGAGGCAGGGTAGCATGCTGGAGGTGTGGTCTTTGGAGTGTGACATACCTGCGTCTTGATTCCTTAGTGGGTCTGTGACATCAGGCAAGTTACCTAACTTCCCTGATGGGCTGTTTCCTTGTCTTTAAAAGAAGGTCAATAATTCTTGCCTCAGAGCACTGTGGGCGTGAAATGAAGTGAGGTAGTGTCTATAAAGCAGCTAGCTCCTCTTAGCTCATTTTCCCTGTCCCCATTCCCCCGGTGGGCTTGAGAAACAGGGCCCACAGTGAAGGTGCGGGGACAGGTCATCAGGCAAAGGGTTGGGAAGGTCAGGGAACTTGGGACCAATGAGCAGGAATGGGAGGGAAGAGGGACCAGAACCCAGGGAATTGCGGGGCTGGTCAAGGCAGACGCATGTCCACCTGGATAGAGTTTCTCTGGGGCTATTACTTTTTTTGAAGGTTCAGAACGACTCCCCTTCCACCCACTCAGGTCTTTCCAGCACTCACATAGTGGCTCCTGGGTCTGTTTGGCTGGTGGATCCTGACAAACCTCCACCTAACTTTAGACCTCGTACAGCGCGGGCCAGGTAAAGGGAAGCCCAGGGCTGCATCTGGCAGGTGCATCTGCCTTGCTACTGAAGCGTCCGTAACCAGCTGCCTCCTTCCCTTTTCATTTTCTTTTTTGTTTTAAATATCGCTTTGACTGACACCTCTTGATTTTTTTAAAAAAATGATTTTGCTCATTTTCAGTTCCCAGTGATAGATGGTCGAGATCCATGACCTCTGTGGCTCCTTGCCACCCTGTGAGGCTGGGCCTGCAAGTCAGTGGAGTTTGGCAGCTGCTTCTGAGTCAGCCTGGACGTTTGCCATCTCAGACGTGCCTCCCATCCGTCTGAGTCTGACACTTATCAGCTGGGTGGAGATGCTGCCAGCCTCTCCGAATTTGAAAACAGGGCAGGGGACCATGCATCTGACCTGTTGGGCTGCTTGTCTTCTGTGCGGAGACGCAGCCAGCCTCCCGAAACAGGAAAACAGTTCAAACACTGTGTGGGATCGCTCACAGCACCGCCACACTGAAGAGCAGAGAGATAACCGAGGCATGTGGGGAGGAGGCCAAGGATACAGTGAAGTGCCTTCAATCTTTGATGTTTGACCAGAATTTGTGGGTGTTTTTGATTGTCCTGTGCTCATTTATTTAGCAAACATTTGCCCAAAGCTTTCCATTACCCTGAAATTTATGAAACAGCTTTTTTTTTTCTTTCTTTTTTTTTTTTTTTTTGTGGCTTAAAGATGATAAAAGAGTAGCAATTTCACAAACTCCATCCAACATAGGACAGGCATCATGCCAGGAGCAGGAGATGCAGAGATGAAACATAGTTTCTGGTTTGAAGGAGCTTATAGAGCCCAAGGAGGAGGTGGACACAAATAATTGTAATATTTTTTCTATTACAGGTGTGCACAGATGACTGCATCCCAAGGGACTAAGGCAAAAAGGATCTCTGGAAAGACTTTAGTACAAGGAATATGAGGGGGTTTTTTGAGTGAGATTCTCAAAATGGCTAATCTGTGCTAGGGACACATAATGTGGTGGCTTTCTACTATTTCCATCTAATTTAAGGTCTAATCCTTTATTCTGCTTTGCTCCTGGTACACATGGTTGGTTTCAGGTCACCCTGAGATTAAGCACCATTCCATGTTTGATGACCACATTAAGTAGCAAAGAATGATGAATTTACAAATGCCAATACGTATGGAGATGGCCCTGGGAAGCTTTCGAGGGCAAGTTCTAGGATTGCTTTCCCCAGAGGTGTCACCACTCTTTTATTTTCTCTTCTCTTTCCTGAGCCAGCCCATCTGCACCAAATCCCAGGACACCCTGGAAAGCCAGGGGTCTTGAAGGGTTTGGAGGATGCACATCTGAGAAACATTAGTGACAAATAGGACTTGGGACTGGGGGAATGATCCTCTCCCCATTTCTCCTTTCCCTCCATTAGCACGTGATGATTCCTCAGAGCTCTATTGGGCTATAAAGGACATTGGTGCCCGTCATCCTGCTCTCATAGCCTTGCTGTGGGGATTGCATGAGACAAGGCATGTCACCTTAGCATACTGCCCAGTACATTGGGAACACTCAATAAGCTTTCATTTTTTCATTGCAAAATACATATAACATGAAAATTGCGACTTTAACCATTAAGGCTACAGTTCTGTGGTATTGAACACACATTCACATTGTTGTGTTACCATCACCACCATCCCTCCCCTTCTAGAACATTCATCTTTCCAAACTGAAACTCTGTACCTATTAAACAGTAACTCCTCATTTTCTCTATTTTCCAAGCCTCTGAAAACCACCATTCTTTCTGTCTCTATGAGTTTATATGTTCAAGGAACCGCATATAAATGGAATCATACACTATTTACTCTTTTGTTCTAGCTTATTTTACTTACCATATCTTTTATTTATTTTTTCCTCCTGGGGATGGAATCCAGGGCTCCAGGGCTTCATGCTGGCTAGACAAGGCCTGCTACTGAGCTAGACCCCCAGCCCTTAGAATAACATCTTTACATGTTGTGGCATGTATCAGAATTACATTCCTTTTTAAAGCTGAATAATATTTCA
Source organism: Tamias sibiricus (assembly GCA_025594165.1). NCBI lineage: Eukaryota > Metazoa > Chordata > Mammalia > Rodentia > Sciuridae > Tamias > Tamias sibiricus. The sequence continues at coordinate 192,982,411 of CM046657.1, read as the reverse complement.
TTGTGTGTCTATGCCCCATTTTGATTCCCTTCATTCATCGAGGGACACTTGAGTTGCTCTGCCTTATGACTAACCGTGAATAATGCTGCTATGAGGATGGGAGTGGAAAAATCTGATTGAGCTCCTGCTTTCAATTCCTTTGGGTGTATACCCAGAAGTGGAGGTGCTGGGTCATATGGCCATTCTTTCTTTAATTTTTTGAGCAACTAGCTTTCATCATTATTCTTATTACTACTATTAATGTTGTTATTTCAAAGGGGACAGAGGAACTAAGCAAAGAGGGATGTGCTAAGGTTCCTTGTGGTTTGAGGAAGCCAGTCCCAGGGGTGTGTGTGCTCTGACCCCAGTTTTTACTTGGCACTGTGCCACTCTTTCTTCTGCCTGCAGTGGAGGGGAGGGTGGGCGAAGAGGATTACTTACATGACTGGGAGGGAACAGCCCCAGATGTGTCAGAGAGGTTGATAGGCACTTGAGGTTCGGCTGTGCAGCTGAAGGTCTGCTCTGTTTTCCTGCCCCACTGAGCAGTGTTCAGAGAAGTGCTGGTGAAGTGGAGAGACTGGACCCAGGAGTGGGAAATGTCATGGAGGACCTGGAGCCCAGAGAGCGAATGTCACACGAGGTTGACCCAAGTGACCGTCTTGGAGACGGAAGGCCTGGGCTGCTTAGGACTTGGGACACCTCTGGAAACTCACTCCCACGGAAACTCAAGAGTCCAAAGTTTTAAACCTCCTTCCATGGGTGGGGTAGGGGGTAGAGATAGGGTCTGTGAAGGTTCTGGAAGATTTTAAATAAAGCTGTTTATGAATAGGTTCCTTCTTCACAAATGGTCAGTCACCTTCTTGGATCTCTGGTCTCAGCCTGACACCTCCCCTCCCTGGGAGATGCTTGGTCCTGAGCCAACATTTCTCAGTTAAGGACTTAGAACTGGGAGACCTGCTCAGATGCAGTTCTGTCCTAATAATTGAGTTTCTACATTGCCTCTGCATTTCCTTTGCCATGAATCCAACTCCAGCTTTTTTTCAACTGAGGATACCCTCTGTTTCTCAACATCATATAGCCCAGAGGCATCTTTTCTAGCCCTCCTTCCCAGAGATTATTAGACGGTGGTGGTGGATTCTTCTTCATAGAAGAACTCAAATTTAGACATTTGGTGTTATTTCCACTTGTGGTTATACACAAAGAGACAGAGGCTAAGAAGATGACACTCATTATACAAATACAAACTCATGTTCCATTGCATAAGTTCTTATTATTCTAGCATCAATACACCATAAATTAATTTAAAAATAGATCCTTAAAAATATCTTGTTAATAATTGCAGCATGCTGAATTTTATTTTGATGTTGAAAGATTTGATTTGTTTAATGTAAATGTTTATCCTAAGTTTGGTACCCACCTGGCTTGGCTCAGCCTGCAGAGCTTGGCTCATCTATCCCTTGGTCACTGCGCTTTATTTCCAGTTTTAAGGTAGAAGTCATGGACTGGTCCTCAGTGCACAGGCCAGGACTCCACTACCTTGCACAATTGGGCCAGACTTAATTCTAGGACTAGAACAGTTGCTCTGGAAAGTTCTTTTGGGTTGTCAAAGGCCCTTTTCCTGGATTCTGAGTAGTGATACCAGGTTGGGGTGTCCACAGCTGACCATTGGCCACCTGGTGAGAACTGTGTTGAGTAAAATTGTCCACTGCTTGAATTTTGTTCAAGACTGCTGTTTTCAGACAGATTCTGGACTTCCTGGCTGTACCTCTAGAGTAAGCCCTGGCATATTTGAGCTAATTTCCTTAGTCTCTTCCCAATGGTGATGTGCATATATTTCATCAAGCCTGGTGTTTTAATTATTTATTGCTGCACAATAATTATCCCTAAGCTAACCAGCTTAAAACAACAAGCATTTATTATCATATACATTTTCTATGGGTCAAGCATCTGGGAGAGTTTTAGCTGAGTGATCCTGGCTCAGGATCTCTCCTGAGGTTGCTGTCGAGCTATTGGCCAGGACTGTAGTCATGTCAAGGCTGGATGTGGTCTGGGCAATTTATTTCTCAGCTCACTCACCTGGTTTTTGGAGGCCTCAATTCCTCACTGGCTGTTGGCTGGAGTTTCTCTGGATTTCTCGGCATGTGGGTTTCTCCACAGAGCAGCTTACGACACAGCAGCTGGCTTCGCTGAAAGTGAGTGATATGAGAAATCCCAGGTTGGAATCCACAGTCTTTTATGACCTAATCTCAGAAGTGATATATTATCAGTTTTGCCAAGTGCTATTGGTCCCATGGGCCAACTCTGGTACAGTGTGGGAGGGGACTATACGAGGGTATGAATGCCAGCAGAAGGGGATGATTGGTGTTCATCTTGGAGACTGGCTGTCAGCCCCCAAGTCCCCAACTCAAAAAAGCCATGTCTCCAAACTCCTACATTATGATGAAGGCAATGATTTAATTAGGGACTTGCTTTCTAGAGAGCTCCTAGTAGGACCTAGGCATTGTTCTAAAAACTTGCATGCATAATTCAGTGAGAATTAACAACCCATGAGGTTAGCCAAGTGTTATTCTTTTTTGTGTGTGATTTAAGAAAGGGAAACAAAGTAGTTAGTAATCATTACTACACATTGTATGTCAGAATGAAAGAGACATTACTCAAGACTCCTCATTTTTCTTCATTTTGTTAACTTTTCATTTGGAAATGGAGGACTTGGGTTTGCATGCCTTTAATTGTTAGCTATGGAGTCAGTTCCCTAAGGAACTCAGGGCTCTGACCTCCAAAGGACCCTGGAGAGAAGAGCCTAAACCTGAACACAGCTCCTGGGCCTTCTGTGGCTTTCTCTGCTGGCATTTTGGGAATCCAGCAGCTGCCAGTCTGGGCTAGGGGAAGGGATGGGCTCTAGCTTTCAGAACATAAAACAGTTTGGTAGCTAAGTGAACCTTGGGACAGGAGGGAAGATACAGAGCTATACCTCAGTCTGACGGTCCAGGACTTCCACCATCTTTTCCCCGCTGACTGTCTTCTCAAGTTATTTTCCATCTCTCACACCCAGAAACAACAAATGACTCAGGGTTAATGAACACATTGTTATTTTCTTTGCCTTTCTGCCCTTGTTTTCCAGTTCCCTGTGCTTCCTCCTACCCCTCTCCACCTACTGACTCCTACTGACTTCAGGACCCAGCTGTCATTTACTCAGTGAGATATCTTTCTCTAGGCCCTGGCACCTCAGTCTTCAATGTGCTTGGAGCCCTTGTGCTAAGACTCACTCTGAGGCCCTGTTAACGTGCAGATTTTGAATCCATAGGTCTGAGATGGGGCCTGAGATTTTACATTTCTAACAACCTCCTGGGTGATTTGGATCTTGTTGATCTGTGGACCATACTTTTGAGTAGAAAACTCCAGACCTCATCTTTCCTTTGCTCCTTGTTGGAACTTTAAGTCTGTAAAAGGTCATGAGATATCTTGTACCGACTCCAGCTGACTTAATACTTGGCAGTGGTTAGATTATTTTGGTAGATATGAAGATGACCAACTTTCCAGTTTGCCTGATGTTATTGGACTCCCTGGAACGTGGGATGTTCAGTGCTAAAATTGGAAAAATCCTGGAAACCCTGCCTCTGGTATACATCCCCTTCCTTACAACATTTATGTCAAGTGAGGACCTGACAAAATTCTGCTAAAGTTATGAATGAGTATTAGCTAGCAGGTACAGGACAGTTGGTTCTTGAGGCTTTGGGGAAGATCCCTTCTCTGCATTGGACATAAATAACCAAGTATGGTAAGTTCTCTCTAAAGTGAACACAAGGTAATTATGGACACAGGACCAACCAACCTTGAAGTAAATTCAGATGACAGCCTCTAAGGATAGAGACACAGGATGGAGGGAACACTAGACCTTGGGCACTGCACCAATAATATTAGACTGCTTGTTGGATGTGTATACTGCATGCAGACACAAACAAGGGGCTTGGTTCTGAGACAGAGCAGGGAGGGAAGGCCCTGATTCTTTTCCTGCCTAACACAAGCTGCTTTCAAAAATTGTTTCCACCGCTGACCAGGTTCAGGACTCATATCCCCCTAAGCTTTCCAATGCCCCCCACATGCATAATATGCCCGAACTTGACTGATACATGATGAGGAGAGTCTCCATCATCTTTTGTGAATGGGGCACATAAAGACTCAATGTGCTTGAGCAGGTCACCACATCAAGTGCAAACCCTGCTGCCAAGAGCAACAAGTGACAAGATGTGTGCAAAAGTCCTGGGGCCATATGCAATAGCTACTGTGTACCTGCACCAGACTGCCTTTTTGTCTATTTACCCTTTACTCCTCACATCCTTGGAGAACCAGTCTGGGATCATGCAAGAGCCCTGTTCAGATGGTATTGTTTGCTTGCATTCTTTTAGATTCTGTCTCAAATTGAGCAAAAGCACACAGGGCTGAGCTGGTAACACTAAGAGTGGTCTAACTGCAAGACTGGTAACACTTCTGCAGCCAGGGAGGAGCCCCAAGGGTTTTAAATCAGAGTGCTTGTCTCAGGAGTGTTGGGTTCAGCCAAGGAATCAGACTGTGCCTTTCTCAGACTTAATTAGATTCAGGATTTGTTGGTCTTCATGATATTTTGCTTGGAGGATGGGTAAGAAGTTCATCTCAAAAAGTGACCACAACTCAAAAATATTTCATTCCCAGTTGCAAAGTATCCCAGATGAAATAAATACTCTTTATCTCCCCCCGGTTCTTGTTCAACACCAAGAAGAAAGAGAGGCATGGAATTGGTTTTCTTTGGACTCTGAGAAGCTCACAGAACAACAAGACTTCTCCTAGGGGTCAGAGAAGCCAAATCATGTGGGGCCCTGGGGCTGCCCTGAAACAGTGGAAGATTTTTTTCTTAGGGAGAGGAAGGGTCTCTGACTGAACCTCAGCCTTAAAAAAAAAAAAAAAAAGAAAGAAAGTATTCCATTTATTTTTCTGAGAAATCAACGAAACAACCACCACCCCCTCCAAACCAGACTTTCCTTGCTTCTAGGCCTTTCAGAAGAAGCCTGGGAGGGAATGAGATGCTGGGCTGCTAGGATATAGACTTTTAACAGCAAGGTTGGCATTAGTAGAGCTCTAGTCCTCCCTGTGGATTTGTAAGCCAACCTCTGACAGGCATTCAGCCAAACAACTTCACCTTTCACCTACTTTCTTTGTTTTCCAGCTGTTGAGTGCGTGCTTTGTGTGCACAAGTGAGCTACCCTTGATGATTTTGTTTGCTTAAGCCATTTCTTCCTCTATGTTGAAGAAGAACAGAGGTGTTCCGTGAGGCCAGGGAAGTCAAGGGAGCAGGGACGTGAGTATGTCCCGTTGGAAAGGACCCTGAGGGAATGTAGAGATTGTGGCTTAGTGTCAGATGACAGCTCTGGCCTCATCCAAAAAAAAAAAAAGAAGTCTCTTTATTTCATGGATGAAAAAACAGAGACCTAGACGGGATATGGCTTGCTCCAGGCTGGCAAATGAGTGATTGAATCTGAAAGGGGATTTTTTTTAAAGTAAATGCTCTCAATTAAAATTCAGGTTCTCAGGGTTGAAAGAGATCTTAACAATTACACATCCAACCTCAAGCAGATGCTTAAATTCTGGTCTCCATGCCCTTGTAGAGTGGCCATGTGGCCATTACGGGCCCACATCTGGGTAACAGGAGATCACGACTGTCCTATGCAATTGGGACTTTGTTCCATAATTTCTAGAGGCTGTTGAATAAATCTTTTGGCTGCACGGCTGTCCCCGGTGTGATGCTTTGCCCTTCATTGGTGCCGTGACTCGGATCCTATCTGAGCCGGAGGGCATAATCACCCGGAACTGCCTCAGCCTTCGCCCGGTTTTTGATCGCTGCTCCGACGCATCCACCACCGGTCATCGGATTGGTAAGCCCCCCGCCCCAGAGCTCCTAAACCCGTCAGGCCTTGTACAGTGGGAACTGACCGTTGATCGTCCGGCAGCCCCCGCTGGTGGCCTGTACAGGGAGGATCGCACCCCACCTAGACCTTCATGGTCACAGTGGACCTCATGGAGCTCTCTCTCTCTCTCTCTCTCACCTTTCCTGGGTAGGTCTCCTCATCCCCAGGGCTCCTAAACCTGTCAGGCCTTGTACAGTGGGAACTGACCGTTGATCGTCCGGCAGCCCCGCTGGTGGCCTGTACAGGGAGGATCGCACCCCACCTAGACCTTCATGGTCACAGTGGACCTCGTGGAGCTCTTTCTCTTTTTGTCTCTTTCTCCTTTTCCTAGGTAGGTCTCCTCATCCCCAGGGCTCCTAAACCCGTCAGGCCTTGTACAGTGGGAATTGACTGTTGGCGCTCTCTCTCTCTCTCTCTCTTTTCTCTCTCTACCTCCCCTCTCTCTCCCTCTCCCTTTCCTGGGAGTAGTTGAAAAAAGCCCTTTTTTCGGCCTCTGGCCTCCGGACTTGGGTCTCTCCTTCCCGTCCAGGACGGGACACGGAAAATCCTTGCGCAAGGTGACCCATTGTTCTTCGGTCCCTTTGGACCCCATCTCTGTTTGACTCCAGTGACGACTGGGTCTCACACAAGACTTGGATCTCTCTGATATATATATATCTTGAGGAGGACGCTCCTCAGGACAATATATCTGTCCCGTTCGGAACGGGAAAATGGGGGCTTCTTCTTCTTCTTCTTCTGCTGCTGCTTCTTCACCCCTCCTGGCTGACCTACTCCTATCCCTCCTGGCTGACTACTCTCCGATCACTCTCTTCTTTGCTCTTGTCCTCACTCTCTTCTTTGGTTTTGCTATCACTCACTATTTGTCACTCTTGTACCCACTCCGACCCCGTCCCAGCCGACTGTCCTCTACAATGCCTCTTAAACAACCTAGCCACTCTTGGCCTAACTCCCGATATACAACCAACAAGACTTACCAAGTTTTGCACCCAAGATTGGCCCACATACCCCTTAGATAACCAAAACAAATGGCCTGCTTCTGGGTCCCTGGATCCCTCTATACTGAGAGATCTTTTCAACTTCTGCGAGCGATCAAAAAAAATGGGCAGAGATTCCGTATGTTCAGGCTTTCTCCCTCCTCCGTTCGAATCCCTCACTCTGTACCTGCTGCAGCTCCAACAATAGCCTCCTAGCCTGCCAACCGGCTGCTCCCCTACCATCCCCCATATCGTACCCTACCTTAAATCTCTATCTTCTCCTTTGCAGCTCTTCCTTCTCCACAGCTCATGTCTTTCTTGTTCTCAACCTTTAACCAGTTTCTCCTTAGGGATCATCTTGTCACTTCTCATCACCTCAGGGCGAATTCATCTTTTTGTGCCAACCTCCTAGGAATCCTTTTCACCCTCAAGCCTGACCTACCTGTCTTATCATATCCCCCCCATAACACCCCACGTCGCCCCGTTTCAGCAGGAAGTAGCCAGACTGACATACGACGTCCCACTTCCTAAGAAAACAAAAAGGGGGGAATGATAGATAGCTTACCCTCCCCCGCCCTCAGAGTTTCTCCACATCCTGAGAGAAGCAACCTTGTTTCATTCTCGGCAGGATGTTTTCTTCCCTGGACAGGATGTTTTTTTCCCCCGGGCAGGATGTTTCTTCCCTGGGCAGAATGTTTCTTTTCCCCAGGCAAGAGCCAATAGGCTTAAAAGGGCATCCTGTTCTAGCCAATGGTGTTGGGGTTGCTCTAGTGCACCCCCCACCAGAAATCCCTATATAAGGCCCTGTCTGAGAGACTCAAATCAGACAGAGAGAGACACACGGACACAACATCAGATCGTCGCTGCTGAGAGGAGGAAGACATCGGCTCGTCGCTGCAGAGAGGAGGAAGCCACTGCAACAGCTCCAGACCCATCACCTCCAGCTCGACGGCAGCTGCCCCAGCTGACAGCTCCAGACCCATCGCCTCCAGCCGACGGCAGCTGCTCCAGCTGACAGCTCCAGACCGACTACCTTCAGCCCGACGGCCGCTCCCAGCTGACAGCTCCAGCCTCCAGCCAGACAGCAGCTGCTTTAGCCGACAGCTCCAGAGAGCCGGTGCGACCAGGCACCCACCTTCTGTCCAGAGCTTGCACACTCCCCTCTTCCTGACTCCCTTCTCCCACCAGAGCTTGCACACTCCCTTCTCCCTGACTCCCCTCTCCCACCTCGTCGACCTTCGACCAGAGCACCTGTTCTCCGGTTTTCGCTACCAGCCACGAAGGCTGTTGAATAAATCTTTTGGCTGCACGGCTGCCCCGGTGTGATGCTTTGCCCTTCACTAGGGATGTAGGACATTTGGACCAGGATGGTGTTTTTCAGCTCTTTGTTTTTTTAATATATTTATTTCAATTAGAATTATGCAATTCTAAAACCAATTAATTTTCATTTCTTGGTGAAGAAGCCCTAATAGGAGATGGTTAATTGCGGTTCGCTGACGGCCATAAGAGATGTTCTGGTTTCCACCTGAAAGAATCTTTGTATGCCTGTGAACTATGTGACGCACCTGTGGTCCTTGTTAAAGCTAAAGATATATAACTGGGTGAGAAGTCAGACTAGGATATAGAGAGAAGAAGTAGTCGCTGGTCGGAGTCAGGCCAAGGCTGCCGAAGAAGAAAGAAGAAGCTCTCTCTCTCTCTCTCTCTCTCTCTCTAAGCTCTCTCTAAGAAAGTAAAAGTAAAAAAAAGTAAAGTAAAGAAGTAAAGTAAAGAGTCAGTAGTCAGAAGAAGTAAAGAGTCAGAGAGGTTGCTGAAAGAGCCAGTGTTAGAGTTTTGAGAGATTGCTAAAGCCGAAGAATAAAAAACCTTCTTTCATCTTCATTCTGCCTCCGAGTTTTTCTCCCGCGGCGTTGTTGTTCCAAGTCAGGAAGCAACAAATGGTGGCCTGTACGGGGACTCGGCCGGCAGATAAGAAAAGATAAGAAATAAGAACAAAAAGTAAAAGATAGTGAGGAGAGCGAAGAAGAAAGCATAGCCTCTGACTCAGTTGAGACCAGCAAGAAGAGTAGTAAACAAGAAAGTATAGCCTCTGACTCAGTTGAGACCAGCAAGAAGAGAGATCAGAGAGGAAGGTCTTCTCCACTAAGCCGGTTAAAAATTAATTAAAAAAGCGAGTAGCCAGCGAAAAGCCGAAGCGAGTAGCCAACAAACATGATCAGTGCGTTACTTGATGAAACTAAGGGCAGCTGATTCGCTTAAAGAACTTGATGTGCTATGGAAACTTGGCTCGTCAGCAGTAGGCTTGCCGCCTTAAAGCCGCAGCATCTCCTCAAAATTGGATGTCCTAGAACATCCCCTATTTTCTTCAAGTAAGATAGATGAAAAATATAAGATAGATGAAGAAGCAAAAAAGAAATGTCATATTTTATTAAAACTGAAGGGGGGAAATGAAGAAGCCCTAATAGGAGATGGTTAATTGCGGTTAGCTGACGGCCATAAGAGATGTTCTGGTTTCCACCTGAAAGAATCTTTGTATGCCTGTGAACTATGTGACGCACCTGTGGTCCTTGTTAAAGCTAAAGATATATAACCAGGTGAGGAGTCAGACTAAGATAGAGAGAAGAAGTTGTTGCTGGTCAGAGTCAGGCCGAGGCTGCCGAAGAAGAAAGAAGAAAGAAGAAAGAAGAAGCTCTCTGTCTGTCTCTCTCTCTCTCTCTCTCTCTCTCTCTCTCTTTCTCTCTGTCTCTAAGCTCTCTCTAAGAAAGTAAAAGTAAAAGAAAGAAGTAAAGAAGTAAAGAAAGAAGTAAAGAGTCAGTAGTCAGAAGAAGTAAAGAGTCAGAGAGGTTGCTGAAAGAGCCAGTGTTAGAGTTTTGAGAGATTGCTAAAGCCGAAGAATAAAAAACCTTCTTTCATCTTCATTCTGCCTCCGAGTTTTTCTCCCGCGGCGTTGTTGCTCCAAGTCAGGAAGCAACATCTTGGAGCAAATTTCACTTAGGTTTGATCAGTTAATTATAGAACATCTAGAAATCTTTGATTTCTACAAAGAATGCAACCTTTCCTAAACCTAACCCCCTTATTTGGGGCTGAATATCTTGCAACTCTAATTGTCTCATAGAACAAATGTAGGGAAATGCTTATTTGAGCTACGGGTTAGAATTCTAAAAAGGGTAAATGTATGGACTGGGGTTGTGGCTCAGTGGTAGGGTGCTTACCTAGTGTGTGAGGCACTGAGTTAAATTCTCAGCACCACATATAAATAATTAATTAATTAAATAAATGTTCATCGACAACTAAAAAATATTTTAAGAAAAGGTAAATGTAATTTTAATTTTTATGAGTCAAATAATATTTTAATTGTAACAGGAGAAATTCATTAACTTAAAAGCAACTCATGGAAAATAGATTGCTAAATATGAAAGAAAGAATTTTTATAAGACAAATAAGTTTTGGTCTATTTGTTATAAATCATTCTAGAATGATGTAAAAAAAATCTTAATGCTTATTTTGTATGTGAATTTTGGGGGATCTTTCCTTTTTTACATTTGCATGTCTGTATTTTAAAAAATTTGTATTGAACACATTCAACTTTTCCTCATGACATTTCTTTGAACAAAAACACATCATGATGCATTCATGCATATTAAGACTAACCTTCTTGGCCTGATTATTAAGACCCTATGTAATCTGACTTTATTTATCCCTCAGATTTACCTAATGCTGGTCCCTTTCTGATAACACTGTACTCTTGCCTGGCTTATTTCTTGTTTGTAGTGCTCTTGTCCCTAATCTCTTTTCTGTTTCAATGCCTTTGTCTTTTTTTTTTTTTTCCCCAGGTTGAAACATCTTTTCTGTTACTCCAAATTCAAGGCAATTTGATTTCCATACACATTTTCTCCTTTTTTCGTCTCCTATGGAAGTTCTGTCTCTACTATACCATTTTAACCTTAAGTGATTCACCATGCTAGTGTGGGTTTGGCCCTTGATGCTGACTGATCAAGTTAGGTTGCAGGCTGGAAGGTTTGAATACCTCTCATGCTGAAAGAGAATAAATAGCCAGGATGGAAGCAGTGGGCTCAAATCCTCACGGAAGGACCAAGCTGATGTGGGTTGGAGTGAGTGAGCAGATGAGAACAAGAGAGAAGCTAGAGCAGGCAGGGCATGGTAAAGTGTGGGTAAGCATGGGGAGGTGTGGCTGTTAGACTTGTGTGGTCCCCTGGGCTAGGGACAGCCTGTCACTGCACCCTGGAACCCCAACTGTGAGAGCAAAGCAGGGACATTCCCAAGAACTCTTACATTTTTCCATCCCACTGTAGAGTCAGTGTCACCAGAAGTACAGGTGGATTCAGATAAAAGAAACTCAAGCTGGAAGCAGCATAGGAAAAATACATAGATTTCCCTGCTTATGGAATCCAGGAAACAATGGACTGCCAAATTGCAGGTGACATGGCTGTAAGTTGGCCTCAGGAGCAACTGGATCCCCAGACTTGGATGCTGCCAAGGCTCTTTTTTACCTCACTTACCTCTGCTTGATATCTACATCTTCATCTTCTTTCACTGTAGACTGTTTTCCTTCACGTGGCTGTATATGCAACTGATACAAGTTCCTGAAGCTCACATCTTCCAACTTCCACCACCAAAGAGACCGAACCTCTTATTCCAGAAGGGAGAAACCCAAGCAAGAGCCCTGATTGGCCCACCTTGGTTAAGTGCTGAACCTTAATAAATCAAGCATGGCAGGGTTGACAAGGCCACAAAAACACCAAGTCACATGGGTGGGGTGAGTAGTTCTCAGGTGGAGGGAATTCTGGGTCAACCGTCCCATGGTTGTCTGATATGGTGGCACACAACAACTGTGTCCACAGTAATGCTCATCACAGGCACATCAATCTATATGTTAGAAACCAGAAAAGAACTATAGCCTAGTGCACCACCATCCCTGTTGTCCGAATGGCCAAATGAAGGAGCCCTAATTAGGAAGGGCTGTTGTAGCTAGCTGGAAGCCATAAGTTCCACCTGATATGTGACGCACCTGTAGGCACCCGCAAACCTGAAGGTATATAACCGGGTGAAAGCGGTCCGAGTTAGGAGAACGAATTCATTCAGTCAGCCGGGCAGTCACTCGGTCGGTCAGAAGAATCAGAGCGGCCAGAACGTAGGAGAGCGGTTACACAAGAGAAACCAGATAGAAGAAGTAATGACTGGTCAGAGTTAGGCCGAGGCTCCTGAGGAAGACAGAAGACAGAAGAGAGAAGAAAGAAGCTCTAATCTTTCTCTAAAAATCTTTCTTTCCCTCTCTAAGCTCTAAGAAAGTAGTAGTAAAAGCTTAACTCTGCCTCCGAGAATTTTCCTCCCGTGGCGGCGCCGTGGCTGGCCGTGACAGGCAGCTTACAGCCAAAGAGTCTTTTTTAACGAGAGTTGCTTCGGAGGACTTGACAATTGTTGGAATAGCCTGTGACTCTGAACACTCATTTTTTTTTTTTTTCCTGCTACATTAACCCCAAGACCTCCAGCTCTGTTCAGACATCCAACAACCTTGACATTTCTCTGCTTTGCCAAGAACTACTGATGACTTGCACTGTTATCATGGCCTTAGTGACTACAGAGTCGCTTCATTTCCCAGAGGGAGAAAGGTGAAGTCACCAATGCCAGCAGGTTCCCAGCAACATAACGCTGTGGATGGAATGTTTATGGGGAGAAATGTAAGAAAAGGAGTCTGACACTATTTTAGAGGAAGGCCATGAGCTCATCCTGGGAAGGTTAGTGGGCTAGGGAGGAGCGCAGGAGGAGCTTGAGCATCAAGTGCCCAGCGCTGCCCAGGTCTTCCACAGCACTAGGGGGCGCTAATGTCAGTAATTTGCAAGATCATAAAGCAGATGGAGAGTTGGCTTTTGGGAAATAAGAGGAAGTAAGAAACGGTGATGTGTGGATGGTAGTGTGACAAAGACCTGAAAAAATATGCCTTGGTCCCCTTGTTCCATTTCTGCTTGCGCTGTCTTCTGCCAGGTGATCAGAACTTCCCAGCTGCATCCTTCCCTTTCTACCAGCTGCTTGGCCTTTTCTCTGGCTTTCATCAGGATGTATGCTTTTGCGTCTCTCTTGTGCACATTGGTGTTTGTTGATCCCTTGAATTGTCCCTTGAGCCTTCTCTTTTTGTTACCTATACCAGAAGGTGGTTCATCCAGGTGATGCTGAGCAGCCCAAGCTCCACATCCCTCCTCTGCACCTGGCTCCAAACTTATAGGTCAGCTGCCTTTGGAGTGGAGCTGCTTTCTCCATGAACCCTGCTGGTCTCTACAGATCCTAATCTAGACCTTATTGGCATTGCCTGTTTAATCCCCTTTAGACAGAGCCTAGTCAACTCATTTCTGGACCTGCAGCATCAAGCAGAGGACCTGGCACAGAGAAGGTTCAGACATATTTGTCATGGGGTTGGGAGACATTCTCTGTTGACTGTGGCCGGAGCCCTGCTTTCCTCTGCTCACCCCTTGGGTTCAGATACAACTGGATCTGGATCTGTCCTCTTTTTCCATCTGCTTTCCTTTCTTCCCCGACCAGTGGAGTAGTGGTTAAGCACATGGATCCTAAAATCAGCCTATCTGGCTTTAAATCCTGACTTCTCTACTCACTAGCTGTGTGATTACTGGTAAGCTACTTTACTGTTCTGCATCTCACTTCCTCATCTGTCAAATGGGACTAACAGTAGGCCCAGCCTTTCCTTAGATGTCAGTGTGTGTGCAGTGCAGGCATTCTAGAGGCCTTCCCCATGGTTATTGTTCTCCACCTTCGCTATTTACTCCAGCAAGCGTCCTCTGACTTTGTTCCCTCTTGCATTCTTGGGCTAACCCCTGACCTGCCCTCTCCTTGCACTCGGTGTTTAGTTCTCAGTGTCATCCTCTGGCACTCAGCCAAAGAGTTGCAAATAACACATTTCTAACTGGTAACTCAGCCGTTGCCCAGAAACTCCCAGCCTCCTGCTCTGTAAGAATCGCCTTGCCTGCTTCTAGTCCTTTCCTCAGGCCCAGTCCTAACCCAAGCCTTTTCCTTTTAATGGTCAATCAGGGTGGCTGTAAAGGAGCAAGGTTCATCTGCTTTGCTAGACAAAGTAAACGTTTTCTGTAAAGGCCCAGAGAGTAAATATTTTAGAATTTGCCAGCTACACAGGGACTTCTCCTTCTCCTTCTTCTGGGATTGAACTCAGGGACACTCAACCACTGAGCCACATCTGCAGCCCTATTTTGTATTTTATTTAGAGACAGGGTCTCCCTGAGTTGCTTAGCGTCTCGCTTTTGCTGAGGCTGGCTTTGTACTCGCGATCCTCCTGTCTCAGCCTCCTGATCCTCTGGGATTACAGGCATGCACCACGGCACTTGGTTCAGTCATTCCTTCTTGTTCTTCCTTTTCCTCTTTCTTCTTTATTCAAATTTAAATTCTTTAAAGTTGTAAAAACCATCCCTAACTTGAGGGTTGTACTAAAAGAGGTCAGGTGCTACATTTGGTACTCAGGCCATAATTTGTGGAAACCTGCATTAGGTCACAAGTTCCAGGAAGGCAGGAATGAGTCTTTTGTCACCTGTGTTATAGCTGCTAGCTTGGCCACGATAGATCTTCTATTAGTACTTGTGAGTCTCTGGATGGCCAATTTAAAAGACAGAATCCCTATGTAGATTCTATAGTGAATAGAAGACCCCCAGTGAAGGATTCCATAAATTTTGTTTTTCTTTACCTGTATTACATAAGGGCACAGGATCTTTCCATAGGGTATGCCTCAGCCGGAGTGCCTACCTCTAATTCCAGCCCCTTCTTTTAGCCAAGAACAGGATCTCCCTGCAGTCCCAGTTTTATAATTAACTCAGTCAGGGATGTACTGTTAAATGTTTAACAACCAGTTGCCCAACAAACAAGAAGACAATCCTTGATTTATAGCATTTTCCTGTTTCCATGTTATAAATACTTTTGCCATGGCCAATTTCAAGCTACAAACATGAAGCCACCACACTTGAGGTAGGGAAGAGACCTCTAAACCGTGCCTTCTTTCCTGCTCACTCCTGCAGCCTGAGGGACCACACACCTCTTGGAAAAGCTTGAAAGAAATCTTGGTTCCCACTATTCCTACCTCAGGACTGGGCTTTCTCAGTGTTGTGGCGCATTGGTACCATTATCTTGTTCTCTCAGATTTCCTGCATTTCTGCCTTTCCTGGCTTTGATCCCCAACCCCTGACTCTCATCTAACCCCTGGATTCCCTGGACCTTGCAGTACACTTCCTGACCCACCCTGGCTTCCTGGCTCTCAGATATCTGACATGCTTCTGAGCAAAGAAAAGAATAGACACTCTACCTCCTGCAGGGTCTTCTGTTTTCTAGCTCTGACCTGCTTGGCCACCTTCTTCTAGTTCTCACAGCAGACTTCTCTTGGCTGTCAGGAGTTAACCCCTATCCTACTGACTGGGAATTTTGTTCCCCCTTTTCTGTCTGCCACTTCTATCTGATTAGAACCATCTGTCTGCTTAACCTATACATAATCTTTACTTTCATTGATTCACACACACAAAAATAATTACTGAGTACTTTTGTGTATCAGGCTGTCCAGGCACTGGGAACACATCAGTGAACAAAACAGATAAGGATTCCCTGTCCTTGGAGGAACTTAGAATGTGAAGACACATACACTAAACAATAGGCAGAGTAAATAAACAATATGTTATTCAGGAAGGTCATAAGCATGATGAAAAATGTTTGTAGGGACAGAAGGTTGACCCTGCAGAGAGGAGGCAAGTGGTTAGAGTGTCCTTATTGAGACTGTGATCTGGGAACAGTCTTGAAAAGGTTTTATGAGTCCAGTATTTTGGTTCACAGCATCAACACCTCCAGCCAGCACCTGCTCAACATTCACACCTGGTCACACAGGTATGCAGCTTGACTTCTCCCAGAGAAATTCCAAGGTGTTGTGCTTCCCACAGAGGGACGGCTTCCAGTAAGAGGCAGAAAGTGCTGTGGCCCTGCGCTTGGCGTAGAAAACGCAAGTTTAATCTTGTCTCTGTGGCCAGTTGGGGTGGCTACAGACCCTGTGTTTTACCCCACGTAGACAGTGGTTTTCTTGCGGGCGGAGTCTGGGTCTGTCTTGTTCCCCACTATAGACTAATGTTTGTATCTTGCATAGTAACGAGTGGCACATGATAGGTACTCATAAATACAGCACTTGATAAATGGATGAATTCAAAGTTATGTCTTTTGGTTAGCTTATAGCCCCATTGTCCTGGAAACATTACTTAACATTCCTGAATTATGTACCCTCCAATATAAAAATACACCGTTATGGAATGATTTCTTGCTTCCTTAATAACTTGGTCCCATCAGCTAAGCCCACACAGTGTCTGCTGTAACCTCTCACGGTGTGAGGTGTGTGTGTGTAGAAGGCAGGTGGGGCAGGGGCTGGAGGAACCTGGGGTAGAGGAATAGGCTGAGGTATCAGGACTGAAATGATCTCTGGAGCACCAAGTCCGTAGAACAAGGAATAAATGGAACATTAGCTGAAATCAAGAGGATAGTTCTGGGTTCACAAGCCAAGGCCTGACATTTCTCAGCTGAGACTCTTCTCTCTGGATGATGAACAGGATGTTTCTTTGCTCTGCTGAATGCTGAGCCAAGCTGAGAAGTCTTCTTGAATTCTCTGGCCACCTTAGATGTCAGCTCTTGTCTGAATCTGCTGACGTAGCCTGGGCTTAGGCTGAGCGGCGACTGCCCAGAATCCCCTGGCTTTCTCAGCAGTTCTCAGTGTCTACTAAGCTGACTCTCTTGCCTCTTTGATTGCCTTCCATCTGGTCTCCTAGGTTTGCCTCTTATGAAGTCAGCAGTCTGGATGGGGAGCCCCTGCCGTCTCTATGTGCGTGGCAAGGGGTATCACTTGCTAACTCCCTGGGAATACATCCATCACTTTTGTCAGCCACAGCAAGTTTAGACAGTCGTTGAACACTGTTACACAGAAGGCAGCATCCTGACAAAATGGACCCATGAGGTAGAAGTCTTCTCTTTCCACCAGGTTCCTGGCTGGAAGCAGATGTTTTATGGAAGTCAGTCAGCATCCAGAGAGTCGGCAACATTTGTTTTGGACTCATTGCTCATCTGTCCCTGTGATAGGGAGACAGCATTTCAATGTGGAAAAGCTAATGATCTTCATCAGAATCTCTGATTATTTCCTGAGGATTGACTCCTAGAAGTGAGTGTATTTTTCCAAGGGGTAAGAACACTGAAGGCTTTTGACATACACTGCCACATTGCTTTCCAAAAAAGTTGTGTTGATTCACATGCACACTCATTGCTGTTGATTGTGCCCACTTTGTCAAAACATTGCCATTACTAGGTAGTATTAAAAGTTTTTATAAACACAGGAAAGAGGCAAAATGACATTTCTTTGATTAAATTTTCTTTCTTTTTTTTTTTTTTTTTTTTGGTACCGGGGATTGAACTCAGGGGCACGTGACCACTGGGCCACATCCCCAGCCCTTTTTTGTATTTTATTAGAGACAGGGTTTCACTGAGTTGCAAAGTGCCTCGCCACTGCTGAGGCTGGCTTTGAACTGGTGATCCTCCTGCCTCAGCCTCCCAAGTGCTAGGATTACAGGCGTGTGCCACCATGCCCGGTGTAAATTTTCATTTTTTTGTTAATGGGAAGGTTGACTACTTAAAAATATTTGTTTGCCATGGGGTCTTCTTCAAAGTGGGTCTGAAGGAATATTAATTAACTAGCTAGCTATTTGGGGGGCTAGATTTTGTTGTTTATTTTTAAATTTCAGTACTATGAAATTTGTATTCGTTGTGTAGTGTTGTGCTTTTTGACATATACATAGAATTGTGTAAACACTGATACAATCAGAATATTAAAGGTTCTCACAGTCCCTCAAATTTCCTCTTTGTAGTCAAACCCTCTGCCAACCTTTGGTTCCTGGTAACCACTGATCTAGTCTATGTCCTTATATTTTTTTATTTTCTAGAATGATATGTATTTTTAATGGAGAAAGAAATTAAATCAAATTTATCACTATTTTTCTTTAATATATTGTGCATTTATAGTTGTACTGAAAATTATTTTCGTAATCCAAGATCATGAATATTTTCTCCTCTTTCCTCCCTCCCTCCCTCCCTCTCTCCCTCCCTTCCCTCCTTCCGCCTCCCTCCTTCCATTCCTCTCTTTCTTTCTTTCTTTCTTTCTTTCTTTCTTGGTACCAGGGATTGAACCCAGGGGGCATTTAACCACTGAACCACATCCCCAGCCCTATTTTTAAAATTTTTATTTAGAGAGAGGGTCTTGTTAAGTTGCTTTAGGGCCTCCTAAGTTGTTGAAGCTGGCTTTGAACTTGCGATCCTCCTGTCTCAGCCTCCTGAGCTGCTGGAATAACAGGCTTGCATCATGGTACCTGGCTATCCTGTTTTCTTCTAAAAGTTTTCTAATTTTACTTTTTTACACTTAGGTCTATAATCCATTTTATTAAATTTTGTACAAGGTGTAAGTTGTAGGTCAGAATTCACATTTTTGTATGTGGTCATCCAGTGTTCGAGGAACCTTTGCCAAAAAGTCTATCATTTTCTATTTAATTGTCTTTGAACCTATGTCAAATAATCAATTGATCGTGTGTGTGCAGGTCTGTTTCTAGTCTCTTTAATCTGTTTCATTGACCTATTTATCTGTCTTATACCCAATATTATATTTTCTTGAGTAAGTCCCTATATTTGCCTATTCCAGAATGACATATAGTATATAAAATTTGAATCTAGCTTCTTTCACTTAGAATAATGAATGCTTTGGAAAGAATAATGAATACTTTGAAGATTTATTCAAGTCATTGTGTACTTCAATATTTTGTTCAGCTTTATTGCTCAGTACTATTTCATTGTAAAGATGTACCAGAATTTGTTTAACCACTCATTTCCTGTTCCTTACAAAAGTTGGTTTGGTTATTCTAATTCCTTTGCCTTTTAAAAAATCAGTTTGTAAATATCTATAAAACTCACTCTATTGATTGGGATAATGTTTAGATTTCCACAAATCAACAGATAAATTTGGGGAGAAGTGGAGTGCTAATAATATTGAGTCTTCCAATCCATGAATATGGTATGTCCTTTCATTTATTTAATTATTTTTAAATTTCTTTTATCTTTATTTTGTAGTTTGTAGTTAATGCCCAAGTGTTTAATGCTTTGGAATTGTCAATGGCACTGTTTTCCTTTTTTAAACTTCAATTTCATATTGTTCATAGCTAGTATAAAAGTTAATTATTTGTCTATTGACTTGATTTTTACTTTTCCTTCTTGAAAGCCACCTGCTATGTTGACATGTCCAGGATAGGCAGGTGGAGAGACCATGTGGAGAGAGGCCCTGGAAGATGCAAGTCCATGTGGCAGACAATTGATGTGTCCCAGCTGGTAGTCAGCACCAATGCCAGACATTTGAGAAAAACCATCTTCATATTCTAGCTCAGTGGAGCTCCTAGCTGAAAGCAGCCACAGGAGCAAATCCAGCTGATATCACATGGAGCTGAATAACTGCCCACATTGAGCCCAGCCAACTAAAAAGTTGTGTAAAATAATACATCTTTGTTGTTTTAAACCATTAAATTATTGTCTGTCATAGAACAATAGGTGGTTGCTATAAGGCTTAGCAACTATTGACTTTCCCAGTCCAGGGCTCCATGGCATTTGATATTTCTTCCTGTGTCTCCTTGTTGTTAGTCAGACTCAAGCCTGTGTCCCTAGAGGTAGCAACTCTCTGCCAAGTCACAGTTCTTTCTCTTCCACATCTCTTCCACAATGGTGTGACCCCAATAGCCTGTATCTTTGCTTGAACCCCATGCTTGGCTGCTGAGAGGCCTATTCTAGCATCCTTGGGCTGACCCCTTGCTGTGGAGCCCCAGGAATGGTCATTTGTAGTGCATTTGTTCTACCTCCTGATGGAAGATTTTCTCCTCTGTGGGGCCCATTTCACACTGCTAAAGTGGAATCAGTATCTCTCAGGCTTGAAACTCCAATTTTTGTTTCAAGAACTGGTAGCTGGTTTAAACCTGACCTAGAACTTGTAGAGTGGTTTGATTTTATTACCTGTTTAGATTAATGCGTTGGAACTCTGGAGCAAAGACTAATTAGTTTAAAGAAAAAACTTAAGTCAGGGTAAAAACTTCTTAAACTGCTCTTACTAGTAATGCAATCAGGGACATGTTTCTAAGCTGCTGTAAACTTTATTTTCTTCACTTGTAAAATGAAGTTTAATAATGAAGGATAATAATACTTGAATAGGTAATACATGTGCATTGCTGGGCATCCTGTCTGACACATAAGCAACCAATTAATAGGGGTAATTATAATTAATATTGAAAGTCAGAGATATAAGGGGCCCTTAGAGATTATTTACTCCAAAATCCCCATTTTTTTCAGTGGGGAAAAGTGAAGCCCAGAAAGACTGAGTTGCTCACTTAAGATTGCACAGCACATTAGTAGCTAAATCAGGACTGAAAATTAGTTTCCCAATCTCTAATCTTATACCTTTCCCGTTGTGCCACAATTCTTTGGTTTAGGAGGCCCTGGCAAAAATAAAGAAAAGGAAGAAGTTACCAATTACTAAATGTCTACTTTATGGGTACTTTACATATATCATGTCATTTTTATCCCCATAAGAACACTGTATGTTATTATCTCTACTTAATAGATGAAGACGATGAGACTCAGAGAAATTAAGATCTTGTCTAAAATCCCCACTGGCAGTATAAAGGGGCTCCCAAGACAGCCGTTGCTCCTCCACCATCTCATGCCCTTCCTGGGTCAGGTTGGGGAGCCTGAGAACCACAAGGAAGAAGCATTTCTGTAGGGCTTGGCACCATCCCCAATGCATTTCTTCTTAGTCCTTGGAGGCAAGAGCTGGTGTGCATGCAAGAACCTTTTATTCCTTCTTCCACACAATTCTTTCAACTGAAACCAAGTGGCCAAAGCTTAACTGTGATTCTGCAAAACTGGCGGCAAGAGGCCTGGCTGGGGCTTGGGCCGCTCACCCCAAACGTGACGTGCACCGAGAGAGGGGCTGACATTGTTTAGCTCCCTGCTCAGCAGTGCCCAGCCGAGCCTCCCCAACTGAATTGAGCCCTTAATCGTTTTCCTGGCATTTGCTCAGACAGGATTTTATTTTCTAGTAATAAAAGCTCCTACACTGTAGGGAAAAAAAATCTGCCTTCTTTTCCAGCTTTTGTAAGTGCTTCGCCACCTGTCCTTTTCCCCTGTGTTTGTGCTTGGGGCAGAGCCAGGTTGTTTTGTGCCTGCTGTCAAGTTCTGGGGGCTCTGAGTGGGCAGAGAAATGTACTCATTGACTGTGCCTCTGTGCTCATTGCCGGCAGCTTCCCATCCCGTGGACTGAGAGGTCTAATCCCACAAGCTTGACTTCTGGGTCGGTCTGCAGGTGGCACAAGGAAGGTGATCTTGGGGAAACAGGAAGAAAGTGAGTCACTGAGGGAGGGCCTCCCACCTAGCAGTTCTCCATGGCTCACACCTGGCTGCCTTAGTCTTCTGCTTAAGAATTGTCAGTGGTTCCCCAGTATGTGCCGAATCAAGCACACACTTTCCAAAATGGTGTTCATCTCAGCCTCTTTTCTTTTTGTTGGTGGAAAAAAAAAATATATATATATAGATAGATAGATAGATAGATAGATACACAAAGCATAAAATAGAAATACACCAGAATCTTCATCACTATAATACATGCACACACACACACACACACACAACACACACATATATCCACCTATACATATCTAATATATATTAGATACACACATATATTTGATATCTAGATAGATATTTGTATGTGTATGTATATAGAAATCTAATACACGTGTATATAGAAATCTAATATTTGGATATTAGATTTCAAGGCCTTGTCATGTCTGACCTTCTAGACTTATAATTTGATAAATCCTGCAGTGCACTACACAGAATTTGCCTTCAATACAGGTATCAAGCACTTTCACTTTGCTGAGACTTTGCACCCGCTGTTGTTCTTTCTCCCTGTAATACATTTCACACCCTGCCTGGCACACACTAAGCTCTAAGAAAATCAGCTATTCCTCTTCCCTTCTTTTCTGGCCTAGTAAACTCCTACTTACTATTTAAAACTGTGCTGAAATAACTCCACATCTCGGGAAAGTGACACTTCCCAAACTCACACCAGCCCACTCACCAATCAGCTGCTCACTACCCATTTGGGGATCTATGGGTCAACTACCCTCCTACCCGGTCCATCTTAAGTCTGAGCTCCTCCGTGGTAGTCAGGGGCCATGTCTTGTTGACTCAGAATCATGGCTGGCACCCAGTATGGGCTGGGGAAATAGGCGTCAGATTCTGTCAGAGGCAGCATTTGCTGGATGAAGCTGAACGGAGGCTGACTGCAGGGGCCTGGGCCACCACTGAACTGGTCAGAGTCGCCTGCAAGCTGGCATTTGTGCGAAAGTTCCAAATTGCTAGGGAGACCCCTGTTGTTTGCTGGGCTCCGCCTTGTCTGGCAAGCGCCAACCTTCAACCTCGGGGAGCATTATGGAGCCAGAGAGCTGTCTGAGTAGACCGTGGATGAATTATTTGCTCTCTTCTTGTTGAGGGAATGCGGGCATCTGTGTGGTAATGCTGGACACGTCTGAAGCTCCTCTCAAGACACTTGGGTGAGAATTCTTGATTTAATGGTGGTGGGATGCAAAGAAAGAGAAAAAAAAAAAAACATCCAACATTCTTACCCCAGGCCAGACATCCTATCCTATCATTAGAGGAGAGGAGGCATTCTGCTGTCTCTGGCTCACCTTTGCCCCGTCTCCACTTAAAAGGATGTTTTGCAATTTCTTGTTGTACAGTTGCTGTTCCTCTCTCCGCCTTTCCCATCTCACCCTGCAGTTCCCATGTTAAAATCTTAACACATCCTTCCTCTTGCCCTTCCCTCCTCTCCCAGACTTGGAAAACACCAGAGATGAAATCCAAGAGAAGTTGTTTACTGGACACTGCAGCTGATCTGAACAGCATTTGCAGAGAGCACACGCAGATGCTTTCCGATGCCTTGGCAAACTTCTGGGTGGACTTCATCAGAGGGGCTTCTGGTTTTTCTGGGTAACACATCTTTCTCCTCAGCCTCCTTGAAAAAAAAAAACAAAAACAAAAACAAAAACCCAAAGCAATTGAAATGACTAGAAACAGCAGTTATTTTACCTGGACTCACGTGGCATCTAACATTCATCCTGACTTAATTGTGACTTGAGTTTCTCAGGGCTCACCCACCTGTAAGTATCACCATTGGGGTCAGATGTGAGGAAATGTCCTATCTTTGCTGACTCTTGTCATCCCCAGGCACATTTCATGGCCACTCACAGATTTTGCCTCTCATTCTCCCTCTTTGTCCCCATGTTGGCAATATTTTTAGGTCCCCAGGCTTGAAGGTGAGGGGCAGCAGGTGCCATTATGGTATCTGGATCAGAACACTTTCCCCTATAAGGAAACTGGGTGATTAAATAGCATCTTTGCTCTGAAGCTTGCCCTATGCTGGAAAGAGCACCCCCATTCACCCCTTTCTGCATCTTGGTTTGTCAATAGGTCCTAAAGTGGCAGTGATAATGTCCCCCTGGTAAAGAAACTCCTCCAGCTCCTACATGTAGCCCCTTTCTCTGAATTCTGACTCCTGGCAGTGGGGCTGCGCTGGGCATGGATATCTGAAGCCTCCCACTTGGTGCCTATAGGTCTTTGTCTCTTTTCCTGTTATGTAAGCATAACCACTTCCCCATCCTGCCATGAAGTGGCTCTCTGATGCCCCCACGTGCGAGTTCATCCCACTCACCCAGGGATGGCTGAAATCCAGTTGAGGCTCAAGTTAGGACACCACTGAAATACTAAATGTGTTTTCAGTTCTCTAAAGTTTACAAAACCCATTCATGCGGATTACTTTACTAAATCTTTGCAACACCTCTTTGAAGCAAGCATGTCTTTGTTCTCATTGTATAGGAATTGAAGTTCATGGAGGTTAGGGAATGCCGAGATGGCTACTTGTTCAGGAAGCAACAGAGTTAGAGATTTCCAGTCCTGGCATACAGAATACTAGATGCCCCCCGTCTCCTATAAGACCCCAAGACTTAGATGGTTGAGGGAAACATGGATAAAAAAAATAACAGTGGCTGTGGTTTCACACTTGGAGTTATAGGCAGCTGGTATCACTGAGACATGACTGAATCTCTCTAGAGTTTCGTCCTGCAGGCAAAAATAGCCATGGTCTCCTCTCAAGAGGCTGACAGACTCCTGTTCTTTTTGCTGTTCTTCATTTGTCCAGCACACTCCACAGCCTTTGACCAGGACTTCTCACACGATTACTTTTGAGTCTCTTATCATGCTTGCTTTATAGTAAGATACTTGGAGGCAGATACCATGTCTTTAGTATCTTCATATGCCTCAAAGTGGAGCTATGGATATGATAGGTACTCAATTAACATTGGCATAATTAAGAGTTGTTTCTTAATGCCACCCCTTTAGACTTCCAAGTGGGTAGTTCATTGGCAGCCATTTCTTTCCCATGAGTACATCCATCAGAGGTGGGCATCGTGCCATCAAGCAGAATAAACTTAAGCCTGTTGGCCTCTTGCCTCAATTTCCATGCCTTTATGTTGCCCAGTTGCCCCACTTCGGGTCTGAGGATATACCTCAACCTCAGTTGCCTCCCTGACCCTCTGATGTTTCTGAGGCCAAACCAATTCAGGCAAGAAATAGATTGACTGCCTCAGTGCTTCTGCTGGGGCTTGATGGCCAGTCATCCACTTGAACTTGGGTTTGATGATCCGTCAACATAGTATGATACCCACATTTCCTCAAGTGACGTCTGTCTTTCTCTTGATCATTGTTGGCCTAACCCACAAATCTGGCTTCTATTTGATCTCTGGCTTTCCTATCCAAAGGCATAGTCTCCTTTTAGGACTAGACGCAGACCCTGAACTTAGCCCGGGACCAGGCCCTGACACTATGCAGCTGTCACCAACCCTTCTCCCTGGGACAGGAACCTGGATCTTTATACCAGGCCATTGTTGCCCAGGGACAATTTGTCTACAGATAACCTCCTGCCTGCTTGCTTGATGACCTGCCTGCCTGGGTGGGGAGGGCAGACAGGACACTCGGATTCCTCTCCACTGCGTTCCACCCATTTGATTGGAACAGCTCCTTCAATCACCCCTGGGCTTGCTGTGTCCTTTGGCCACTTTGCCTCACCCATCTGGCTGCCACTCTGATATTTGCCTTTGCAGCTGAGCTTATTCCTTTTGCTAAAGACTTGGCTGTGTACATACAAGGCCGGGATTTGTTTTGTCCTCTATGTCTGCTCTGCGTGGCTGGGAGATGCCTGTAGTGTCGTGTGCGTGCCAAAGCTAGAAATCCATTTGGTTTCATCTTAACATGCTCTTTAAAAGGTTTGGTGTGAAAGTCTGACACTAACTGGATAAAAAAGGACTGATGGATGGGATCATTTTTATTGATTTATTCTGTCTCTCACATGACTAGTTTTCCTTCCCATATTTAATTGTATTATGAATATTGCCTTCTTAATACCCTTAAAATCTGTTTGTGTCTCTCTAGTACTTTTGTTTAGGCCACCATTACTTCTTACCTGGGTCATTACCATAGTCCTTCATTTGTTCTCTAAGCCCCACTTTCTCCAAACCATAGTTCAAAAGGCCACTTGAGTGATCCAATCATGGCGCCCCTCCATCAGATGTCTTTCAGTAACGTCCCATTGCCTAGCAATGTTGTTCACAACTTTCTTGACACTATGGCCCATATATGAAGGAGGATATTCAAATTTAGAACAAATTACGGGCACACCACACTATGCACATTTCCTGCATGATGGTTGAAACATCTCCTCCTTTTCTCCACCATTGTAAAACAAGTGAAGGAAAATGATGTGAACTGTAGGCGCATCATAGAATCTGATCTAACTTATATAAGAAACCAACTTGGCAAAAGTGCTTTACTGCTGTAGTGACAAATGACCTCAGAATGATAGGATACTCTTTGGGGAATCACACTGGAGGACAAAGTCCCATTCTTAGTATGTGAACAAAGGCTTTTATGACCACCCACTGTCTGTATGTCCATCCTTATTTCCTGTGATCACTATCACCACTCAGCACCACAGGGGTCCCAGAGAGAAGCATGATTTGACACCTGGAATTGGACAATGACTGTCCTTCAGCCAGGATCCTCTTCCCTGTACCTTCCACTCTACCATCTAGGTCTTGGTTTGGATGTCACTTGTTCCAGGTAGCATTTCTCTGAACGTCCATGCTAAGTGACTCTTTGAGTTCCTGTGTTACTTAGTTTTTTTCTTCCAAACTGTACTGCAAGTATTTGTCTTCCACAGACCATCATCTCTCTGAAGGAAAAGACTGTGTTGTCTTGTTTATTCCTGTATCTCCAGAACCTGTAAGTGTGCCAAGCACAGGGAAGGTTCCCAGTGAATGAATGACTGAATGAAGGTTAGGTGTTGTTTTGGGTTGAATCGTCCCCCTAACCTCCAAAGATGGGTTGAAGTCTTAATCCTTGGTACTGGTGAATGTGACCTTTTTTTGGAAATAGGGTCTTTGTGGATGTAATGAGGTTAAAATGAGGTTGGGCTGGTTTAGGGTGGATCCCAAATCCAATGACTAGTATTCTTGTAAGATGAGGGAAATTTGGATACAGACATACAAAGAAAAGAATTCCATGTGAGGACAAAAGATCCTCCCTGGGGGGGCGGGGAAGAGAGAGAGAGAGGATAAATATGAACATGCCCCTGCTGAGATCTTGATTCTGGACTTACAGCTTCCAGAACTGTGAAAGAATAATTTTATATTGCTTCTTTGTTATGTCAGACCTAGGAAACTGATAAAGGTTATCTATCTGTCTATCTATCTATCTATCTATCTATCTATCTATCTATCTATCTATCATCTATCTCAGGTATATTGTGGCACAAGGGCCCAGGTTCCTTTAGGGATGTGTCATACTGTCTTGGCTGGATCTCTCATGGTTTGGGAAAATGCACCTTGACCATCACCATTTGTGGATTCAATGTAATTGTTAGAAAATATTTTGTTACAGCTTTCTTAAAATAACAGTAGATTTCAGGAGCATCTTTTTTTTTTTTTTTTTTCTCCTTAAGTAGCACATTGGCTGAAGTAAAATAATATTCCCATCTAGAAAAGCAGGGGAGGATGCAAGGGCAGGTATAGAGGAACAATGTTATAACTTGACAATGGATCAGGGTAAGGACACCACACCTCAGGGACCAATATCACCACTGGGCTTGACGTTATTGCTTAGGGAGGTCATGAGGCTGGACAGCTCAAACTCACCTCCACTCTGTGACTTAGACTGCTCAATACCTCCAAAACCACCTCAGTTCTATGAGGCATCTGCACGTGGTTTTCTAATAGACATTTCAAGTGGTCTACAGAACTGAACTTCAGATAATCAAAACCATCTCCTCTCTTCCCCTTCCCTCTCTCCCACTTGCTTCGCTCAAAGCCATCTTCCTTTCTGTACACGCCAGCTCTCCTTGCAGTTGTTCAAGCCCGAACCTTAAGCCACTCTGTGACTCTTCTGTTTCTTTCACACCTGAGATCCAATCTGTCAGACATTCTGTGAGTTCCATGTTCAAAATACACAGAGAAACTGACCATGTCCCACCATCTGCCTTGTTATTTCCCTGATCTTCACTATCCTTATCTTTTACTAAGGGCGTGGAAATAGCCTCCTAATAGGTCTCCCTGCGTTTACCATTGATGCCTCTTTTCTTTCCTCCTTCCAGTTGCAGGAGTCCTGTTTGGGGAGATGGCTAAGATTGCGGTTGACTACGGGCCATGGAGATGTTTGGACATTGCCGCCTTCCGTAGTCTCTAGGGACTAGGCCCGGGATTTCGCGGGACTTGGCCTGGGATCTTGAGAGACTTGAGCTGAGATTGCTGATCAGGTCTGTGCCATTTTTGGTGTGTTGGTTGTTTGGTGGTGTGTGTGGTGCGTGTTAAAGTCGTTGTTAGAGCCAGAGAGAAAAGTTATCAGAATAAAAAAGCTGTTTGTTTCCAGTTCGCCTCTGAACTTCTTCCTGTGGCTTCATTGCTCCAAGTGGCCATCGCTTCCGGCGGCAACAGGTGGCGTTCCGTACAGGGACTTCACAGCGGACAGGTAAGAACTGAAAGGTCTCTAAAGATAGGTTCGCATATAACTGAATCCCAAGTGATAGAGGCTATGGAAAGACTCCTTGATATACCTGACTCCGTTCTCAGTGAGGAGGATTTAGAAAAAAGTGAAAGTGATCAAAAAAGCGTAGCTTCCACTGGGCCAACTAAGACCAGTAAAGAGAATATTAGAAGAGTCCCAAAAATGACAAAAATCCAAGCTATTAGAGCTATTCAGGAGTTATTGGAGATAGCTGAAGAATACTTGCTCTTCATGGAACCTGGGACTCAGGATATTGCTGTCAGTGAACTTAGCAGTGGTGAGGAATCTAGTAAAAGTGATCCTGAGAAAATGAGGAAAAAGAAACTAAAAAAGACCAAGAAAAAGGACCGTCAAGTAGAGGAACCACTTGTGTCCTCTACTCCCCCATGGGTGGAATCCATTACAGAAAATATGAAGGGTATTACTAGGCATTTGCATACCCTAGAAACAGAAATAAAAAGTCTTTCTGAGCGCTTATGCGCTCTTGAGGGTAACTCACAGATACATTGGGAACTGCCAGCATTTAAAAAGAAAAATGGACAGAGGGTCCATCAGTCAGTAGATTTCAAAACAATAAAAAATCTCAAAGAGGCAGTAATGACTTATGGGCCCCAAGCTCCTTTCACATTGAGTATGCTGGAGTCCCTTAACACCTTTAGCTTAACCCCCTCAGACTGGAAAAGTCTATGTAAAACAGCATTAAGCGGGGGACAATACTTGGTTTGGTGATCACAATTCCAAGAACTTTGTATAGAACGGCTAAAAGAAATGCAGCTGCAGGATTTGGAGACTATAATATAGAAATGCTCACAGGAGAAGGGCAATTCGCAGACTTACAGGCTCAAAAATATTATGACCGAGGTGTATATGCTCAGATAAACACAGCTGCCTTAGAGGCATGGAAAACTGTACAAGGACCTAGGGATCTACAAGGTAGCTTGTCAAAAGTGATTCAAGGACCTCATGAGCCATATGCTGACTTTGCTGATCAACTTTTGAGAACTGCAGGTAGAGTGTTTGCAGATGTTGATCAAGCTGTGCCATTAGTTGTTCAATTAGCATACAAAAATGCTAATAAATACTGCCAGGAAGCAATCAGGCCATGGAGAAATAAAAAGGATCTTTCCGTATTTATACAACTATATAAAGATATAAATGACGCCTTTGTCACAGGAAATGTGATTGCAGCCTCAATGAGAAGTGCTTCCCCTCGAAATTTCACAAGGGCTAAACCTAGACATTATAATCAATCAGGATATTCCAGGCAAAATTATCATAATCAATCAGGCTATTCTAGGCAAAATCCCAAAAGAGAAATAAGACCAAGCTCATACCATGACCCAGGCCGCTGCCCCAGGTGTAAAAAGGGAAATCATTGGGCCAATAAATGCTATTCAAAATTTGACATCCATGGAAATCCTTTGTTCAGGAATTCAAAAAACAGGGCACGGGGCCCAATGCCCCGGGGCCCACAAATGTACGGGGCATTGGAGGAGGAATATCCTCAAGCATCCACTCAGATGCTTCCAGACACAATCCCTACTACCCATCCACTCCCTCACCAGAGGAACAGGAGGAAATGCAGGATTAGACCTCTGTTCCACTGCCCGGAATAGTGTTAACACCTGAAATGGGGGTTCAACTGATTCCCACAGGAGTCAGGGGAACTCTTCCCTCAGGGACTATGGGACTTATTATCGGGTGAAGTCCTAAAAGCTTATTAGGTTTGCAAGTGACCCCAGGTGTAATAAACTCAGACTACAAAGGGGAAATAAAAATAATGCTTAGCTCAACCCAAAGTATAAGTTCTGTTAATCAAGGAGATACAATTGCTCAGTTGCTTCTCCTTCCCAATTTACATAATTCATTTAAAATGAGTATGCCTCAAAAAGGGAACAATAGAGGATTTTGTTCCACTGACTCAAGACTCATGGCTTGCTGGGTTCGAGACTGTTCAAGGAGGCCTATGTGTAAAATAAAAATCCAAGGAATAGAAATGGAGGGATTAATAGATACTGGAGCTGACTCTTCCATTATTAATTTATGCCAATGGCCCAAGCACTGGCCTTTGCAGAAAGCTTCAACCAGTTTAAGAGGCTTGGGATATAATAACCTCCCAGAAAAAAGTGTGGTAATTTTAAAATGGGAGGATGATGAAGGACATGAAGGAACGTTCCAGCCTTATGTTTTACCTAACCTACTGGTTACTTTATGGGGAAGAGATATTTTACAACAAATGGGAGTACACCTTGCAACCAAGCCTGCAGATGTTAAATGTGATAATCTACAAGGTAATCTTAACCCTAAAAGAAATCATTATCAAAAAATACAGGGTAAGCTTAACTCTAAAAGAAATCATTATCATAAAGGAAAAAGACATTTTTCTTTGGGGCCACTGAGAAAATAATTTTAAAAATACCATGGCTTTCTGATAAGCTAGTGTGGGTCCCTCAGTGGCCCCTATCTAAAGAAATATTACAAGCGGCCCACCTACTAGTTCAGGAACAATTAGAAGCAGGACATATAGAACCTTCCACCTCTTTCTGGAATTCCCCCATATTTGTGATCAAGAAAAAGTCAGGAAAATGGCAATTGTTACATGATCTTAGACAAATTAATAAAACCATACAAGTTATGGGCCCTACTCAACCTGGACTTCCTAGTCCTATAGCTATTCCAAAAAATTTCCATCTTATTACTCTTGATATAAAGGATTGCTTCTTTTCTATTCCCCTACATCCTCTGGATGCCCCCAGGTTTGCTTTTTCAGTTCCTTCTATGAACAATAATGGCCCTGATCAGAGATATCAATGGAAGGTTTTGCCACAGGGAATGGCTAATAGCCCCACCATATGCCAAATATATGTGGACAAGGCTATCCAACCCATTAAAAATAAATATCCAAACCTCATGTGTCTACATTACATGGATGATATTTTACTGGCCCACCCTAATCAAAAAATCTTATTTAATATATTCAGTGACGTGGTAGAAAATTTTAAAAAATATGGATTATATATAGCAGAAGAAAAAGTTCAAACCAGATCTCCCATATTACATTTAGGATTTAAAATCATGGATACTTTTGTTAGAGCCCCCAAAATTTTAATAAATAATGAACATTTAACCACCCTCAATGATTTCCAAAAACTATTGGGAGACATTAATTGGCTTCGCCCTACACTAAACCTTACTACTGGCCAATTAAAACCTTTATTTGACATCCTTTGCGGGGACCCTGATCCATCTTCACCGCAAACATTGACTCCTCATGCTAGAAAAGCTTTAAAATTAGTAGAAAAAGCCATCGAAGGAGCTCATTGTGATAGATTTGATTTAACTCAACTGCTGATGTTGATTATTATTTCTTCACAATATACACCCACAGGAGTATTTTGGCAACAAGGGCCTTTATTATGGATACATTTGCCCGTCTCTCCTAAAAGTATAATTGAGTCTTATACCTCCATGGTGGCTAAACTTATTCTTCAAGGACTTAAGACAAATATTTGGCATTCACCCTGCTACTATTATTACTCCCTATTCATCATCACAGATTGAATATTTATGCTTCAATGATAGTGATTGGGCTATAGCTAAATGCTCTACTTCTGCAAATTTTGATAATCATCTTCCTAAGTCTCCTATATTATCTTTTTGTATTAAACATCCTATTATATTTCCACAGGTAATAAAAAATCAACCTATTCCTAAGACATTTAATGTATTTACAGATGGGTCCTCAAAACGGTACTGCTGCAGTAGTCACTAAAAAAGAAAATATGACTTACATAACTACACACAAATCAGCTCAACTAGTGGAATTGGAAGCTGTGGTAAGAGCTCTGGAAAATTTTAGGGACCAGCCTGTAAACATTTTTTCAGATAGCCACTATATTGTACAAGCTGTTCCAAAATTAGAGTTAGCAGAACCAATAGCACCTCATACTCCAGTCTTTAAATTGTTTTATCAAATACAAAAACTTTTGTGGGCAAGAAAAGAACGTCTATTCATAGGGCATATTAGAGCACATACCAACTTGCCTGGTCCCCTCCAGGAAGGTAATCAAAAGGCTGATGACCTTACCCAAACAATCTTTATACTTTCAGCGCTCCAGCAAGCTACTTTACTTCACTCCCAGTTTCACGTCAACAGCACCACCTTGCAGCGTAGGTTTAAAATCAGAAAGGAGCAAGCCAGAACAATTGTAAAAGATTGTAAATCTTGTATGACACATTTGCCCAATCCTCATTTCAGCATTAACCCTAGAGGATTAATGCCCAATCATTTGTGGCAGATGATGTTACTCATGAGCCAAGTTTTGGAAAATTGCGATTTATTCATGTGACCATAGATACATGCTCAGGCATGATTTTTACTTCCTTACATTCTGGAGAAAAAGTTAAAGATGCTACATCTCATTGTTTGCAAGCTTTTGCTGCATTGGGCATCCCCAAAATGCTTAAAACAGATAATGGCCCTGCATATATGCCCTCATCTTTCAAACAGTTTTTCGCAAAATTCAATATATCCCATAAAACAGGCATCCCATACAATCCTCAGGGTCAGGGAATTATTGAAAGAGCAAACCGCACACTGAAAGTTGTGTTATTGAAACAGAAAGAAGGAAACTGGAAAAATCCTAAGGACAGATTGGCAGTTGCCTTGTTTACTTTAAATTTTTTAACTTTAGACTCTAATGGTTATTCTGCTGGAGACAGACATTGGAACCCACACCAACAACATAAACCTATGGTTTACTGGAAAGATGTTCTTTCAGGTACATGGAAGGGTCCAGATCCAGTATTAATTTGGGGGAGAGGATCTGTTTGTGTTTTTCCAAAACACGAATTTTCTCCAATATGGATACCATCCAGATTAATAAAGCAGGTACCAAATCAAAATGATAAAAATGAAGTTGTTGAACAATCAAAATTAATAAAAAAGACACGAAATCAAGAAGACCAAGATGAAGACATGGAATGATTCCCTTATAAGAGTCCTTCAAAATATTTCACAACTTAAGTCTTATTCCTCCCGGCCGAGAAAAAAAGAGATCTCTCTTTAGTGTGCACACAATTGTATTTTTTTTTCTTTTTATATATGTGTTTATGTCTGTGTATTTGTCTAAATTTCATGTTAACATGAGTCACAAATATATGTTTGTATGTGCGTCTGTCCTGTGTGACATCAAAAATAACAAAGCGCTTATGAAAATATATATATATATATATATATATATATATATATATATATATATGGATCCAAATACCTCTAATTCATTTAAGTTTAAGAGTATTCAATTTGGGTAAATAATTTTGTAAGTGAAGGTACCTTCAATTTTGATTTATAGGTGTCCCAGGGACTTCTCTTTAGCGAAAAATATTACTAGTGCTGTATAACCTGATATTTTGGTGTTTTGACATAAGATTGTTTATTTGTTATTAACTTCATTTGTTTAATAGCTGATTAATTTCAATTATCTCAACAGGTAAAAGATTGCTGTGTATACAGAGACTCGAGGGTTCCAGCTAACAAATTATTTCTCCAAAGTGCCTTTACCTTTTCTTTAATCTAACTTTAATGCAGTAAATACCCTCAGTCTTTCTTTGTTTTGTTCTATATATGATATTTTGCCAACTTATGTTTGTGGAAGCTCAACCAGCAATGTGTGTAAACAAAAATCAACTTTAATTTTCTAATATAATTATTCTATTTTTTAGTTTGACAACTCGCCTCTTGACTCATGCTGCAATAGCACTGCCTTTCCTTTAATAATTGATGCTTGAGTTTCTAGGTAGCGGGCCCTGAAGATTTGCTGGTGGCATTGTCTAGACATAAAAAAGACGGCTGCTGCTACAGCTTCAACCATTCCTGCTGCTCAAGCATCAAACAACCTCACCAGCAGTGTGGCCTCTGCTCTGCATGCATGGGACCTCCTAGATCAAAGTGTTATAACAAGTAGACATTTTGATCTTTCATTGTTTGAAACTTTACAGAAAAATGCTTTGCGGGTATTTGTCTAGAGAACTCAGTGTGTTACTTGATGCAACTTAGGGCAGCTGATTTGTTTAAACAATTTGATATTCTATGCAATTTGGCTCGTCACCAAAAAGCTTGTCGCCTTAAAGCTGCAACATCTCCTCACAATTGGACAGCTGTTAGTCATCATACACAGTCGATCCTAAAGGGCTCCATTGGATGGCTGGTTAGCCAATGACGGGTAAGATCCCCAGAGGGGGACAACCTAAGACAGGCACAGTCACATGGGACAGTCTCATGTGGCTGACATATCAACCTAAGACAGGAGTCAAGGGCACAGCCTTGATTATCTGATGACGGGTAAGAATGTTGGTTGCACATAGACGTCCTAGAGCATCCCCTCTTTTAAAACAAAAGGGGGGAAATGCAGGAGCCCTGTTTGGGGAGATGGTTAAGATTGCGGTTGACTACGGGCCATGGAGATGTTTGGGCATTGCCGCCTTCCGTAGTCTCACGGGACTTGGTCCGGGATCTCGAGAGACTTGAGCTGAGATTGCTGATCGGGTCTGCGCCATTTTTGGTGTGTTGGTTGTTTGGTGGTGTGTGTGTGGTGCATGTTAAAGTCGTTGTTAGAGCCAGAGAGAAAAGTTATCAGAATAAAAAAGCTGTTTGTTTCCAGTTCGCCTCTGAACTTCTTCCCGTGGCTTCGTTGCTCCACGCGGCCATTGCTTCCGGCGACAACATCCAGTTTATTCTTAGTACAGTCTTCTGCTTTGGCCATGAGTCCCAAAGTCTGTCATGGCTCCCCAATTCACTCAGAATAAAGGCAAAACCCTGGTTATGGCCTTCAACAGCTTCCAGCTCTAAGTTACCCACCTGATCTTATCTTTCTTTGTTTACTCCATTCTAACCATGCTGACCTTGCTATTCCTTAAACCTGTAGGATAACTGTGCCCCAGGGCCTTTGCACTAGCTGTTCTTCCTTCTTCCCTCTTCTAGATTTCTTCCTCCAGGAATCTGACATTCCTAAGCTTAACCAACTCTCTCTTATCCTTATAATCTGTGCTTAAGTGTTATCTTCTCAATGAGGCCAACCAGGGCCATCATTTTAAATTCTACTTCTTACCTTACTGTTTCTTCTGATCCTTCTCACTTTATTCTACTTCATTTCTTATAGTGATTCTCACCTTTGAACATATTATAATAATTTACTTAATGTGTCTACTATTTATTTGAAAACTTTCAGCCCAGGGTCCTTCCTGGATTAGGTTGTTAATAAGGATTTATTGTTGTTTTTGTCAGAGATGATGACTTTAAAAAATTTTTAGTTTAGACTTGTTTTGCAAAAGGTAGAACTTTCTTAAATGCAATAATAATTTTACAATTATTATTGAGGTGATATTCATTTAACAGAAAGTGTACCATTTAAAGTGAATGATTCAATGGCATTTAGTACATTTACTGTGTTGTACAGCATCTGTTGTTGGTCATATATTTACACATTGTATAAATGCTTCCAAAATACATCTACATCAGTTGTATCATTTAGGTAAGAGTCTTCAGTGATTTCCTTTGCCCCTTAAGTTTAAACACACACACACACACACACACACACACACACACACACACACAGAGAGAGAGAGAGAGAGAGAGAGAGAGAGAGAGAGAATGCACAGTGACAGAATACATTGTCTAACCTCTGAGTATTTTGCAGAAGTGAAATTTCAAACAAGCCAGCATAGACATGAAGTTAAAAATAAATCCCTCTATGTTTGTAAACCTTAAAAAAAATTTCAATGGTTTTGCTAATTGTTTCAAGATGTTGAATGCTTTAAAGTATGCTGTAAAAACCCTACATGATGACAAAACAAAGCTCATTAGCTAGTACTTCCCTGTTGGGATTTTACTTTATAAAGTATGAAATGTAGAAGTTCATGGTAAGGCAATCTTACAACTGCGAATTTAAACCCAGTATAATTTTTAAAGGGGGAAGATTGGTGTAATATTGACACATCCCTATTTTGCTGAGCTAGATCTGAGAATAATATATCTCACCAGGCTCATTCTCTCTTTGTTCCTTTAAAGTGCTAGAAAGTTAATTTAAGAAAACTCCTAAAAGGATATAGAAGAAACTATTAACAGTTTTTTTGTTTTTGTTTTTGTCTTCTCTGTGGAGGGCTTCTGGGGGTGGTAGGAGGAAGACTTATTTTATAATTACATAATATACCTCTGTGTGCTGTTTGGATTTTCACCCTAGCATGTATTAGAGCTTCAAACAACAATAACAAACCCCCTTAAACTTTCGTTGAGTTATCTCTGAGTCCCCCACCATTATGGGTGTGTATTACCAGGGCTCCTTAGTGATGGGAACTCAGTGTTATAAACCAGTGTCCACAGACAAAGGGCAGGGTGGGGTGGGGGTGGCCCACTGGGTCACAGAGACAGGAGGGGGTGGCTTACTGAGCAAGGAGGGAGCAGTTCACAGAACTGAAGGGAGAACCAGGGCCTCAGGGACCAGAACTCCAGGACACACTTTCTCCGGCTCTCATTATCATCTCTGTTCATATTTACTTCCTTTTGCATGTTGGTGTCCTTCTCTCCTATTTCTCCAAGGAGACCTGGCTGCTGGCTGTCCTAGCTGAGGAACCCCAGGAAAAAGAAAAACACCTTTTCCCCCTAAGTCTCTATTTCAGTCCTGATGAAGGATCCTGATTGCTTCTGATTACGTCCCATGCTGTATGTGGAACCATTGCTATTGCCAGGAAAATTGGTTGGACGTGGATCATTGGCCCCATGTGTGGCCAGGGTAATGAAATTTCTTAATAGATGAGATGTGGGAAGGCTTCCTGGAAGGAAATATAAATTACCATACCTACAACAGTCCACCCCTTGACTGCCTAGTCTAACAAAATTCCCCCCATAAATAGTATCCCAAGAAAGTTCCAGGCTAAAAGAGCCCAGCCATCATACAGAGACCTAAAATATATGGACCCCTTCCCAAAGCAAAACCATTTGAAATCTTTACCAGAAGATTCAGCTCCAACTCTAAAATTGGGGGAGCAGGGTCTTTCTCCTTCTTAAAACTATTTTGAATGTGGCTTCTCTTTGTTCACCAACTCCTATCTAATTAAGGAATGTAATATTCACAGTGAAGAACTTCAATTTAAAAGATAAAAAAGGAAACACAGCAAAACATAGAGTAGTGTTTTTTCTATCATAAACATTACCACCTGCTGAACAGGGATCACAAAGAATCACTTCTTTGGCAAAAGATTAAGTTTCTTAGACATAGAGCACAGCAGCCTCAGGTTCTCCCTACTTGAAGGAATCCCACCAACGTGATGTCCTTGTGAAAGGCCTAGGGGCCAATCTTCTCAGGCCCTCTGCTTTCTCTCAGATACCTTCACTCCAAAACCTATACCCCTAGTCCTTTTCAATAGAGGCCTTCTTGCCAGGGGCACTTAACACACTATCTGCAGGCAGAAAGGGATTTGCAATGATGGAGTTGTAATTTTTTGGTTTAATGTTTAATTTGTATTAGAATGGAAACCCAGACTGTCTTATTACTATTTTAAGTTAAAAAGATCATCTAACTCATTTTAGTCGATCTTCTTCAGAATAGAATCTATGCTATGTTTTGAATATGTCCCCTTTAAAATTCAGTTTTTAAAACTCAATGGCCAATGTGGGATTTTTAAGAGACAATTACATTATGACAGTGTCTCCCTCCGCGAATAGGATTATGACCCTTATAGGAGAAGCTTCACATAGTGTTTGGTTCACTTGTCCTTCTGCCTTCCGCCATGTAAGGACACAGGTTTCCTTTCCTTCAGAGGTTGCATCAACAAGACCTCATCTTGGAAGCGAAAAGAAGCCTTCACCACACAACTGAATCGGCTAGCCTTTATTTGGACTCTTTAGCCTTCAGAAGGGTGAGAAAGTAATTTTCTGTTGTTTATAAATTACCTACTCTTGGGTATTTTGTTACAGCAACACAAAATGCACTAAGACCAGCGCTCTCTCCCCACCCCACTTGTCTATCTACAGACCTATCAATCAGTTATCTATCTAATCTCCCTTCCTTTCCAGGAGGTGGAAATTTAGGCCATAGTATTTTGAACACCATTATTTCAAAAAACTTGTTCATGCTCTTGAGTAAAGGGTGACATGTGTTCCTGTGTTTGCCATTCTTAACACTGCTTTGATTTTTCATTGTCCATGAAAGTATTTTTCTGAAGTTTCTGGGTCCATCCCTTAAACACTTTGAGGATGAAGAGAAGGAATAAACCTTCAAGTGGGAAAGAATGAAAGGAACTTAGTAATAAAGTCAGAAGGGCCACTGAAGTGGTTTCAAGATTGGGGCCACCACCTGAAAACCTAGACAAGTGAATTGACAGAACCTCTGTTAGGGGCCTTGTCTTTGTGCCCTGGTGTCATGTTGTGTCTGAAACCTTGTTTGATGACTATGCAGTTTTCATAGGATTGAAAACCTTACATTCCCTATTCCTAGGGCATCTGAAGATCTAGTGTTCATCTTCATAGAACTTTGCTCATTTTGCACCCATTGTCCTCAGTAGTTTCCTTTCCAGCAGAAACAATGCCCACCATATACCACTAGACTGTTTCTGCCAGTGGTTAAGTACCTGTGAGTGGTTCTACAAGAATTGTTTTACTAAAGGCAATCCCTCGACTGTCAAAGAAATAATGGGCATGGATTTCTGTACCTGTACTTAAATGAGCTTACTAAGCCCTCCAGGCTCCCAAAGTGGGCTAGGAATGAATGGATGCTTCCCAGATGTTCTTCCTATTCCCAATCTGTTTCAAGCCAGGTAATCTGGAACTGAGTTTTGACTCCACTCTTTGTCATGGTCCTTTGGTTAAGGTTGCACAGAGATGGAGACTCAAAATAAAAGTTTAAACAGCTGGCTGTCTACATATCTCACCTCCAGCTTCCTCTATAAGATGGAAGATGGTGTAGGGAGGGAGGAGAGCATCACAGTTCTGCTGTAGCCATGATTCCTGATTTCCTCTGAGTGTTCCTTGTTTGCAACTCCTCTTTCTGGGCTCAAAGTATTCTCCATTTGAGCTGTTTAGTTGCTGGGGAGGAAAAGTCCCTAGAATTAGCTCAGGTAAAATGGCATGTTTATTATATTGCTACAACAACCAATATCCTGGACCGTGAGACAATGTTGTAGACATTGATGGAGAAGACGTGAAGCACAGTTGAGCCTAAAAGGGGCTGTAAAAGAGAAAAGAAAGGAATAAGGCCGTTGTTTTTATAAGAGCTTTTCTTCTTGTATCTCAGTCTCCATTTTGATTTTTTTTCTCTGCAGAGCCCACATTTGCCCTGATTGATGGTGTCTTTGACCCCGGAGTTTCACCTTGGTTCCTTATCTCAAAACGGGGGAGAGATAGTTACTCAAAAGGAAATTGGAATGCTAAGAGTATAGGAGAATAAGCTCTGGGAAGCCAAAAAAAAAATTTTTTTTTTCTTCCATGATAATGACCAATCTATTTGAACTAATTAAAGTGGGCTGAATGGTTTGCCATGTATGAAGCAGGTTAAAGTTGACATTGTAGGAAGTTTCCCATAAGGTTGGATGAAAGTATAGATGTTTCTAACTTGTCTCAGTTTATAATATTTGCTAGATTATCTTTTTTTAATAATGAAATACCTGAAAAATAATTCTATCTCCTTCAACTAAGGAAAATATATCTGGAAAGGGCCAGATTAATTATAAATGTATTAATGATTTCCTAAATAAAATAAGGGGTAAGGCAAGAGGAACTGAAGCATATATAAAATTTAATGACTACATCATTCAAAATAGGCAGCTATTGCAGGAAAAAATTCGAAGCTATAGGGAGTTAAAATTCCCAGAATATAGATATGGTGTAATCTGTGAAAACAGAGTCTTTAATTTTTAATACTCTGTAATGATTAATGTAATGTAATGCAAGGGTTGGAAGATTTTCTCTGCAAAGAGGATGTTTTAGTCAGCTTTTTTTTTTTTTTTTTTTTTTTTTTTTTTTCTGATGTGACCAAAGACTTGATGAGAATACTTTCAGAGAAGGAAAAGTTTATTTGGGTCTCATGGTTTCAGAGGTCTCAGTCCATAGACAGGCAACTCCATTACTGTGTGCCCGAGGTTAAGGGCAGAACATTATTGTGGAAGGGTGTAGCAGAGGAAAGCAGCTCAGGACATGAAAATTAGGAAACAGACTGCTCCACTCAACAGGGACAAAACATATACTCCAAAGACACGCACCCCCACCATGACTCACTTCTTCCAGCCACACCCTGCCTGCCTATAGTTACCACCCAGTTAATCCATTCAGATGGATTAATGCACAGATCAGGT
Source organism: Tamias sibiricus (assembly GCA_025594165.1). Taxonomy (NCBI): domain Eukaryota; kingdom Metazoa; phylum Chordata; class Mammalia; order Rodentia; family Sciuridae; genus Tamias; species Tamias sibiricus. Next base: position 192,941,934 of record CM046657.1, on the reverse strand, counting down.
TAAAGCTCTCAGAACCCAATTATTTCACCTCTAAATTTTCTTGCCTCATCTCACACAAGAGCTTTTGGGGGGGGGGGAATACCTCCTATCTAAACCGTAACAGAGAAGGATAGTTAATACTTTAGACTTTGCAGGTCATATGGTCTCTATCACAACTATTCAACTCAGCTGTTGCTAGGTGAAAGGAACCATAGGAAATATGCAAATAAATGTGTCAGTGTTCAAAACAACAACCACCACAACAACAAAAACTATGGCCCTTAAAACAAATTCATTCTACTCCTGTTTTTATTAGAGGTATAATGGATTTAATTCAAGGGCCAGAATTTGCTGACCCCTTTATAATGAAATAGGGGTCATCATAAACACAGAGGTTTACTGTTTATATTTTATCAAAGCATTTAAAAAGATTGTTGAAGTCAAGGACAAATCTCCAATTTATTGATCCTTTATATGATGACAAGCCACTTTGCTGATAAAAAAGAAAAAAAAAATAAGCACAAATTAAATAGCTCATTTCTTCAAAGTGAAAGTGACAATGGTGAGAAACAAACTGCTTTTTAAAAGAAACCCAGAAGACATTCTTAAAAAAATGTGGCTCTGGGAGAATGTGTCCATTATTACAGTGCTTAGTTGTGGAAATTATATGTGTTTGTTACCATTATACTTAATAAATGAAAAAAATTTCTAATTTACTTAATAATCTCCCAAAGAATTTTAGTGGGTTTTGAATACACTAGTTTAAAAAATACATTCCCTTCTAATTTGTAGTGATAATTTTTTATTTGTTAAAAAATGTAAATATACATTCCTTTCTAACTTGTAGTGATAAAATTTTTTAGCAACAAAAATGATGGAAATGCCGGGCCTGGTGGTACACACTTGCAGTCCCAGCAGTTGCTGAGGCAAGAGGATGGCAAGTTCAAAACCAGCCTCAGCAAAAGTGAGGCCCTAAGCAACTCAGTGAGACCCTGTCTCTAAATAAAATACAAAATAGGGCTGGGGATGTGACTCAGTGTTCCAGTGCCCCTGAGTTCAATCCCTGGTACCTATCCCCACCCCACCCCCCAAAAAAAAGATGGAAATTTATTAGCCAAGCTTCAACAAAAAAACTGAGGACAAGGTTTTTAAATGGGTATTATGGTTTATCAAAAGCAGCCATTGAGTTCCTTTTGGAGCCTCTGGATGAGGTTCTTTTCCAGTCATGACAACCATTTAGTATTGCTGTGAACTGAACTTAGAGGCAGACCATCAAATTGCTGTGACACAAATCTTTAAACCAAGATTCTAAAAAGAATGACGAAACATACTTAAACATATTGCTCACAGGCTTTTTTGTTGTTCAAGAAATTAGTAGAACCAAGATAATTTAAAGGTTTTATTTATTTCCTACTTTCTTGCTATGTAAATGTTCCCTTGTGTGAATTTTAACATGTAAAGGAGCACATGTCTATTATAGATATAGATATGTGTATTGATATTGGAGTATGTATACTGAAACTAAAAAAAAAAAAAAAATCGTTGTGATATATTATCCCAAAACTCTGGAGAGCATCACTTAGGGTAAGGAGGCAATGTGAGCAGCAGGATATCGGTAGGCTCAGGAGCCACACAGATCAGCTGTGATTAACAGTGGTAACTACCACTTGATGTTGCTCCTAAGGCTAAGAGATGTCAGGTGAGATGTGTTGCAAAAATTCTCTCATTTTATCTTGTCTGAAATCATATGTGGGAAGGATGGCACCGCTGTTTCCTTTTTTCTCCCCACCTGGCACATTTCCCTAGATGCTTTGGGGCAGAGTAGATCTTTTGGTTTGTCGGATTCCCTCTACCACTCTAAAATTGCTACTCCAAAACTGGGCTTTAGTTTCCCAGGCTCCAAAAAAGTGTTAAGGGGATTTCTGTGTCATTCATTGAACAAAAGGAAAATAATCCATAAAATCACCTCTTCGTATTTATTGTTGTCATCAACTTTCAATTCAACAGGGATATTAGCAGGTAAGGATGGAAATGTCAGGTTCAGAAAAACCTCAAACTACAGTTAAAACAAATATTAGAGTCAACCCTCCATTATTTGGAGAGGGTTAACTGTAATTGTAGGGTGGACTGGACTTGGAAAGGGTTCATTTTTCAGTGAGGCTGGGGTTTGGGTGAGGCCAGAGTAAGATCATAACATCCAGGGAAGCTCAGATGGCAGTGGACCCTTCTGAACCTATCTATCCTTTGTTGGAGCAGAGCATGGTGATCTGAACTTATTCTTCACTGGCTGACCCTGCAGGCTGGGAGGGAGGCCTGACCCTCTCAGACCTCTGCTGCACTTTCACCACTGATGCGCCCTAAATAGTGGAACGTAGCCTGAACATGGCCATTTTCCAGGTAAGAAAACCAAGGCTCAGAGAGATTAAATCACTTGTTTGCTGACAGAAAGCTGGTGTTAAAGTGTGATTGGAGGTAGATTTAGCTGATTCCAAAGTTTCTGTGTCTTGCATGGTTTGTGGGATTTGGTCCTCAGCTACTGTGCCAGAGATATTTTTGGATGGAAGTTCTTCCTTCTTTTTTTTAAAAAAAAAATTATATCAGCAGATGCCAATTCTGCTTATTCTGGATGACACTCTTTTACTTCTCCTTTTCTTCAACTTTGCTGAAAGTCATATGGATGTTGAAAATTATTTATTCCAATGTTCTCATTTTTCAACGAATAAAACAAATACCCAGAAAGATAAAGTAACTTATGCTAACTTTCCATGGTAACTAGTAACATCTATAAACCTCCTCTATATGCACTGAACTCCTTGCACATTGGGTAAATAGGTCCTAGAATAAAATGTGTGTGATTCAGCTTGAGATTTGAATGTCCATAATTGAACATAAGCGTTATAATTTTCTTTGGGGAAAAAAATGACTGAAGCATGATTTTCCACCAAAGATGGTTGAAACTTTAATCCTGTCTGGGGTAGTAGTTACAGTGTACTAAATCCTGGATTTATTTGTGCTCACCTTTGCTTTGACTTGAAAAGATGAGCCATGTGATTCCCAAGAGTTTGGAAGCTTTTTTGATGCTTTCAATAAAGCAGCACAGAAAGTATCTATTTTAGGACTTTTCTGGTTGTGAGGCAGTGAGTAATGATCACTGAACTCTTTCCCATATTTGTGTGAGACTGAATTTCTAGATGCTCTGATTAGGGTTTTGTTGTTGTTGATGTTGTTTTTTAGCTTGCACCTGAACCTGTAGTTACTACCAGGCCTTCAATCTGCCCCTTCTTCTTATAAGTAATGAGTAAATTTACTAAATATCAGCTAAAAGCAACAGAATTTTTCGTTGCTTTAATTCATTCAAACAATATAAACATATCAAGTACTGGGCTGGAGTTGTGGCTCAGCGGTAAAGTGTTCACCTTGCACTTGCGGCCCTGGGTTCAATCCTCAGCACCACATAAAAATAAATAAATAAAACAAAGGTAATGTGTCCAACTACAACTAAAAAATAAATATTAAAAAAACACATGTAAGTATTGAGTATCAACTAAGTGCTAGGCCCTGTGCTCAACCTTGTCCTTGAGAGAGTCATTGTCTAGTAGAGAGCATGTCCATTAAGATATACAGCATTTGGGGGCTGGGGTTGTGGTTCAGCGGCAGAGGGGTTTGATCCTCAGCACCACGTAAACATAAATGCGTTGCATTGTGTACAACTAAAGTAAATAAGTAAATATTTTAAAAAAGCATAAAAAGGGTGTTGAAAAATTATTCCCATACAGATATGTGATTTAAAATAAAAAAAAAAAAGATACACAGCATTTGGGGCTGGGGCTGTATGTAGCTCAGTGGTAGAGCGCTTGCTTAGCATGTGTGAGGCACTGGGTTCAGTCCTCAGTACCACATAAAAATAAATAAATATATATTGTATTTCACATGATAAATGATGACTGTTGTCATAGAAATGTGTGGGTGCTGGGAACTTCTAGTTATCCAGGAGAGTGGGGAACACTTTGGAAGAAGTGACATTTTATCTGGGTATTAAAGGAAGAACAGGAATTCGTCAGGTGGGGAGGATGGGAAAGTTATTCCAGAGGAAAGAGAAACAACACAAAGAGAGAGGAATGGATCCCCAGTGGGTGGTAAATTCTTGGTGGCTGGTATTGTAAATGTGAATGACTGGCATTTCAACCTGTTTGGTCTATGAAGACTGATCTCAAGCTTTTAAAATCTATTTTTTAAAGTTAATTTTTTTTTTTTTTTTTTTTTTTTTTGTGGTACCGGGGATTGAACTCAGGGGCACTTGACCACTGGGCCACATCCCCAGCCCTTTTTTGTGTTTTTTGTTTTAAATTAGAGACAGGGTCTCACTGAGTTGCTAAGTGCCTCGCCATTGCTGAGGCTGGCTTTGAACTCGCGATCCTCCTGCCTCAGCCTCCCAAAGTGCTGGGATTACAGGCATGTGCCACCGCGCCCGGCTAAAGTTAATTTTTGAAGCTAAATTGTAATTATTGTTTGGCTTTGTGGCTTTGATTTATTAGGCATCTATCATGTGCTGTTAACTGTATGAGGTGCTTTAAATATTTAATCCTCATGACAATTCTATGACAAAGCTACCAAGGAATAAACTGAACCTGAGACTTTAATGTTTTGTCAAGTTCATGAAGCCAGTAAGAGCCCAAGCAAGATTTTTGCTCTTCAAACATACTTACACTCATTAAAGTCATTTTTAAAAACTGAAATAATAGTCTCTACTATAAAGAATAAAACAGATCTTTAAGAATGATTTATTTAAAGGAACTTTAAAGAATTACATAGGAGAATTTGAAAGCCGCTAATCTAGCTCAAGGCCTTGAGATGTATCTCAAGGAAGTCTCCCAGAGAGGTTAGGTGACATGCCCATGATAGCAGCTGATAGTTGACCACCCTCTGCTTCTTCAGACATTGCTCTGGCCCCTTAACACTGGATGTCAATTATGCACCTGGAGATATAAAAGCGAATACTAAATAGTACTAGAAGAAGAAGAACAGTCAATAACTTGTCCAGGTTCACTGAGCTTATAAGGAGTGCAGCTGTCTTGAGTCCATGTTCTTTATTTTATTCTTATAGAGAAGCAGAAGAGGGACTAAGATGGGTAGCCTCACTTTAATCCTGCCATTATTTTCTCAGAGACCTAGTAAAGAAATTCCTTAGATATTTTTGGAGCCTCAGTGTTCCCTTCTATTCTCATATTTGCCAAACATGTCAACATTTATAAAGTATTTTAGTAAGTTTGACTTTGATGGCTCTTCAGAGCAACCTTGAGAGGAATAGGCAGAGTGGCTTTTGCTGTGCTTATTTACAGATGAGGAACCGGGTTCAGAAAGGCTGAGGAGCTGTTCAGCTTCATGTAGCACTTTGCAGATATGGGATGAAAATCCATTAAAATGTTAGTAATCACTGTCCCCCAGATACCTATAACATAGAGGCAAAATCATGCCTGCAAATGAATGGTATAATGTGACATATTCTCTGGGAAGTACAGGGCAGGATAATTGGAGGTTTACATGAGAAGTAAACCATGTTTCATTGGCTTTCTGTTAGAGAGGGGTATGAACTGGCTTATAAAAATGGGAAATATATGGACGGTGGTAATAGTGAGGAGGGTGTTCCTGGAGAAGCATGACTAGAGACCTGGTGTTTGAGTTTCTGTTTCATTCTTGGCTTCTGACAGCTGGTCATTCATCATTATATTGGAAGGCTCAGCTTGTCCGGGCCAGTATGAACAAGAGAGAGGAAGCTTGGTTTTTCTCTTTCAGATCTGAAGGTTTCCATGATCTTCCTGGGATCCCATGATACCCCTGAAGCCATGACTCCCTTGCTTCAATTTTTGCTTCCCTGCTTATCTGACTGCCCCATGTCTGGAGACTGCCTGCTCCCCAGTCTGATACCTGTTACCTTGCTGTTCCAGGAATACACACATGGATGCCATTTCCTGTCATCACCATGGAACAGAACTCCATCCATTGTGCTCTCTGTTGACCCTATGCAGTTAACTCCTCCGGTAACGCTGAGATGCAGCCCACCTTCCTGTCCTGTTCTCTCAAAATGACTCAAGACCTATCCAAAGTTAAAATTGTTGAAATTAATTTGGTTGCACCTGATTGACAGGGAAGGACATTGACACTCATGGGATTAAATCTCCATCAGGAGAGAAAGAGATGGATATGTGGGCTGACAGTGGTAAGTAATGATGCTGTGAGTCTGTGTGACAGATATTTTTCATTTGCCCTTTGACCACTGTGACCTCAGCCCCAGGAGACTGATCTACCTGAACAAATATAAGACCTCAACTGGCTTTCTTGCCAGTTGATTTTAGCGAATGGAAAGCCCCAGCAGGAAATAAGAGGAAGGGCATGGAAGGAGGTCTGGAAATTTATTTCTCTTGCTCATTTCCCACAGTGTTACCTAGTACTGAATATGTTGCTAGACCAAAGGGCACAATTCGTTTTAAGATAGCATTATCTATTTGACTGTCTCTGTAAGTTTTCCATAGCTGTCCTTCCTCTCGTGGTTATAGGCATAGAGGCAGTAACATTTCACTTACTCCACTATTTCAAGTTACTTCACTATCCCTTGTGGGTCCTTTTTACCCATTCCTTATAAGAAGTTCTTTATTAAGATCTCAAATTATTCTAATTTGAAAGCACCATCTCTTTCCTATTGTGATCCTGATTGACACATCTGCTTGACAGTGGACTCTGGAACCTGCCCCATTCCAGCCATCTTTGTGTCAGGCTTATGGCCTGGAAAAGTGGTCGGAGAACTGGTTTGAGGGAATTGTAACATTGGAAGCCCAAGTTCAATTTTGCCATGGAGCAACCTTGTCCAAGTATGATGCAGAGAGAGGAGTCATCCTCTCTTGCCTTTGAGGAACAGTGTTTTCTGGGTAAGAATTTCCACCAGCCACACTGGCAGCAATGGAAGCAAAAGTTTGGCCCCAGCCATGTGGCTTCAGATGTACTTGACCATGATGGTATATACCATCCTGTACCTATTATCTGTTGTTGCATGTTGAGTGTTCCTAAGACAGGGTAGCTTAAACAATAGCAATTTTACTACCTTTCACTGTGCTATAGGATTGTTCTGAGCTCAGTAGGAAGGTTCTTGCCTGTGACCCATCATGCAATTGCAGTCAGATGGTAGTGGAGCTGGGGTCATCTGAAGTAGGAATGAGTTAGATATGCAAGTGGCTTCTTCATTCTTGTTCCAGCAAGTTGGTGCTGGCTATTCAGTGGAAGCAGAACTGGGGCTATCAACCAGGGGCTTGATTTTCTTCTATACGGAAAAATTCTGTGTCTTGGACTTCATAGGGTAGTTAGAATTCTAACATGAAGTCTAGATCCGCCCCCAAATTCATTGTCCAACGGGACCAGATGGAAGTTGCATCGTTTATTCTAACCTAACTGTGCAAGTCATACAGTATCATTTTGGCCACATTTATTCATCTAAAGTTAGTTGAGGTATGCCTACATTTAAGGAGAGGGAGTGAATATCCAGAACCAAGGATTATTGGGAGGCCAAGTTTATAGACTGACCACTATCCTGAGCTCAGGGGTTATTATTTTGGCATCAGTAGAGGCAGCAACAAGGATTGGAAGCATCTCTTTGGAATATAGAGGTTTATAGTGTAAATAAGACAATAGTCTTGAGAACAAGCAAGTAATTCTTCCTTTCATCCACATTTCTGCAGGTTGAGGTCCTTTTGGAAAATCAGGAAAGGGACTGACCTGGGAGACATATAAATCTGGGGTCTTAAGTGTTACACTTTGGATCACATGGCAATTAAGGAGGCAAAAATACCCCAATTTCATATAAATGAATAAAACAAGGTTCACAATGTTTCAGTTAGTACTAGATTCAAACCTTGGCCTGACTTCTGCCAAACCTTTTATCACTAAGCCAGGGGCATATTACTCAACATGTCTACAGTTCCAGATAAGACTAATAAATGTGTCAAACTAAAGACAACTGGCAAGAAGCATTTTATATTGCAACTAAGCAGAACACCTACCTAAAAAACTACCTTTGAACATACATGGGGTTAAAACAAAACCCAGACTGAAGATGATATCATAGATGGTGTGAATGGTGCCTGTGGGATGGTAGAGATAGGGTTCTGCCTTTTCTTCTTATTAGTGGGGCTAGAATTTGCAAAGACTGGGGTTTTTCACCACTTTCTTTTTATTTATTTATTTATTTTAAATAATTTAAAAATTTTATTTATTCTAATTAGTTATATATGACAGCAGAATGCAATTCAATTCATATTACACAAATAGAGCACAATTTTTCATGTCTCTGGTTGAACACAAAGTAGAGTCACACCTTTCATGTCTTTATACAGGTACTTAGGGTAATGATGTCCATCTCATTCCACTGTCTTTCCTACTCCCATCCCCCCTTTCTCTCCCTCCCCTTTTCCCTATCTAAAGTTCGTCTATTCCTACCATGCTCCTCCCCATCCCCATTATGAATCAGCATCCTTATATCAATCAGAGAAGACATTTAGCATTTGTTTTTTTGGGATTGCCTGATTTCACTTAGCATTATATTCTCTAGATCCATCCATTTACCTGCAAATGCCATGAGTTTATTCTCTTTTAATGCTGAGCAATATTCCATTGTGTATACATACCACATTTTCTTTATCTGTTCATCTACTGAAGGGCATCTATGTTGGATACATAACTTAGCTATTGTGAATTGTGCTGCTATAAACATTGATGTGGCTATTTCACCACTTTCTTATGAAATGGAACCCAAAGAGATAAGCACTGTGCTCCAACACCTTCCCACACCCCTGCCCAAAAGCTGCCAACTGACAACCTCTGTACCGGATTCTACTACCATCTCTGCCAGTATATTGCTTCATTTAATCTTCACATTGCCCTGTAAGGCAAATATTATTATATCCATTTCATTGATAAGGAACTGATTACAAAGAGAGTATGTAGTTTATGCAAGCACCTGCTTTGCCTACTTGAAAAAGGTGATTGTTAAGATTTAACAAAAATGAGTGTTAAAATGTGTGTCAAAGATACATGGCATTTGTAAAGAGATAAATGCAAAGCATGCTATTGTGTAATTTTAATTTGTTTAACAAAAATATATCAAAAGCTTTCTATAGGTCATGCACTCTCTCCATGCTGTAATAGGCAGTGAGTGAACCAGGTGACAAATCCTTCCTGTATGGAGCTGACATCCTATTGAATCATCCAGACAATAAACTAAATAAATATGTAAATTATATAATATTTAGAAAGTGATAAATGTCTCTCTTTAGAGAGACAGAAAAAGGGAGATTGGGAGCTGTGAGGGGTGGGTACACTTAATAATAAAGTGGTCAGGGAGGGCTTCTGCATCAGGAGAGGTCTCCCATCCTTCCATGCAAAGGGCAGCCCACCAGACAAATCTGGCAGAGGTCTGTCTTTTCAAGGCCACAAACTAGGAACATATTCCCCCATTTGTAAAGGATTTTCAAATAATAAAGAAGATATGACAGAGACCATATGTAGCGTGCAAAACTTAAAATATTTACTCTCTGACCTTTTTCAGAGAAAGTTTGCAGACTTGGCCCATGTTGTATGTCATTGCTTTGACAACCAGCTTTACACAGGTGTGACCTGACAGTATCTGGCCTCAGATGCACTGAACATCCCTTGCTTTTTTCTCCCTGCCCCCTCCATGGAAGTCCACATGACACTCATACATGTGCAGCATAGAGGTGTGAATTCCTTAACAGCCTAGAGGGTAACCCTTGACAGTGAGGAATGGGAGTGATGGATGAAAGCCTCCCTGCCTCCCTCTATGCCCTTGCAGATAATTCTGGTTTGCTGTCTATATGCCTTTTCACAAGGTCCTGGTAGGTTCAAGATTTGTTTCGTTCCCTGCAGTTCCTTACTATTGCTGAGAGCTCTTGTTGCAGGCTGTGCTTTAGAGAGGAAGCCCAGGCTGGGACAGGAGTAGTTCCAGAAATCTAGCTCTCAGGCTGGATTCTGGAACTGGTTCACTTGCCAATCATCCTTAGCTGGTGGTAAGTATGGTGGTAATAATCCTGGCATTCTGGGGCTTCACAATTGCTGAAACTTTCACTAGTAGTAGATTAGTGGTAGATTAGGAGGAGGTACGTGCAGAAGGTAAAGCATTGGGTTATTAGCTATCTGAGACTCTGAATGGCATGGGGTAATAGGACTGTTTTCTCTTATTATAAGGATTGTGGGTTGGATTTACCTTTTAAAGAAACTCTGAAGGAAGCAAATGATAGATTTTGGTCAGTCAACAATAAAATTGAAATGTGTTGTGAAAGTCAACAGGACTCCATGACAGCATTAGGGAGAACCTCAACTCCTTTAGCCTCAGATCAGACTATAATGAAAATCAGACCCAGGATTCAAGAGTGGCAGAGCTACAGAAAAGACAGAATGAAAGCTTCACCATGTTTATGCAGTCAGAGTTCTGACAGGAAGGGAGTAAGAAGCAACACCTTGAAGGGGACATTGGGGGTATTGGCCTAAGAATCTTGCATTTCCAGCTTCCTCTCAACACTGAAGGTAACAGAAGCAGCCTTTTTTACCCTTCTTAGAAGAGAGCAATCTCCCCTTGATTGGAGCCTGGTAAATTTTTTTTTTTCATAGACAGTCCCTTGCAAGATGATACCTGTACTTCTTAAGATCTGCTCTTGCTGGTGCTCATTGCCCTTAGCCCCAAACTAGGGACAAGCTGCACCTGAACCCAAGTAGAAAAATAATTCCTTCTCAATGAAGAAATAATGTGGTTATGAAAGAACTGCAGGAGCTGGTTAACTGGAGCCAGGGTGACCTGTATAGAATGGGTCTTGGGGAATATTGCATCAGGAGGAGGAGGAGGAATATAAGGGTGGATGGAGAATTTATTGATATGGGAGCACTATCTCATGACTTGGTGACTAATCTCTTGCCTGGGACCACTGGAGGTGGCTCCACTACCCTGCTGGAGTGGCTCCTATATGAAGACAACAGTTAATAAATGAAGTGGGGAAGCTCAAACTTCCTTGGCAAAGAACTAAGTGCCAGAAGTTCTAAGAAGGTGGGTGTGTTAGAAGGGAGTTACTATGTGAGACTACCAGCTGACTATTTCTCCCTCAGGACCCAGATGACACCTGTATCATTTAAGGCATTGCAAGGGGATCATTGGCACTGCCAAAAAGCTGAGTGGTGAGGGTCCTCTGTGGCCTGAGGTTAGTGGGAGATGCTGCCACAGATACAACTGCCCCGTAATCAGTTGGTCTGATGGGACTCCTTGAAGTCAGAGGCACTTAACCATTAGAGGCAAAGGAGACATGATAACCTTAACAGGCAGAAAGGGTGGAGAAGCATCCAAGCCTTGGTCTGCAGGGCTCAGTGGGTCTGGCTCTAAACCATGGGTTTCTAGGGGAAAGGTAGATAAACAATGCTTATGGTATTGTCTCATTTCTATAATGACAAAAGAGAAAAATCAAGAGCTGGTGAGCAAGAACAACTACAAATGTCAAAAGGAAAATTATCTCTCAACCCAGTTTCCAGATTTAAGCCAGAACCTATTCAATAAGAAGGAAAACTACCATGCCATTGTAGTCACATTTGATAAATACTCTACCTATGCATCCCCAAAGGGACCAAGTGACCATTTATGAGTTGCTATCAATTGGGGGAAGGAAAATATCCAGACCTTTTGTGGTGCTGGGGATTGAACCTAGGGCCTCACACATGCTAGGCAAGTGCTCTTCCAACTGAGTTACTGTCGCGAAGTTATAAGGAGTTGAGGTCTTTAGCACCCCCGTACCCGGGATGGACCTCTTTTGTCCAGCCAGAGAGGCCTACCCCAACAAAGAGACTAGATTGGGAAAGCAAAGGCCACTGATATTCCCTCCCCCGCCTTTAGAAGGCCCAGGAACATACCGGGAAGTCCAGTCAGTGGGTGCTGGAACTCGTTTATTGAAAAGGTGAACAATGCTTTATAGTGGACATCAGCCAATCAGTAGGAAGATCATAGGGACACATAAGGAGCATGGGCAGATGCCATTGGCGGAGCCATTGGCCTATCCTTGGGGTGGTTTCAGTTCTCACAGCCACGCCCCCTGCTTAACCTAGGTCCTGTAACAGGGCGTGGTAATGTGGCAAGCAGCCAGAAAGCCAGAGCTTTTCCATCCCCTTGGCAAACAGTGTTAGGTCCCAACAAGTTACTCCCCAGCCTCCAGAGCTTTTGAGAACATTTTGATGGCTGGGGGTTTGGGCTGACCCTGCTACTGGGAGGTGTGGTTTGCCCACTCTCAGACTAGAGGGTCTGAGTATAGAGGTCAGAAAGAGATGAAAAAGGCTGATATCTGAGGGAGAGCCATCTAGGTAGAGGACCTGTACATTGCAGAGGGCTGAGGTGGGAATGTCTGGTGTGTTTCAGCCACAACCAGGAGGCAGACATGGCTGGAGCAGAGTAGGCCTGTTCCTGAGAAGTAGGAACTGAAGTCAGCGTGGTGAGGGAGAGGGAGAGAGAAGGAGACTTGGAAGTTAAGGTAAGAGATTTGGTTCATCTTCTATGCAAAATGAGAGGCCAGAGCTGAAAAGTAACTGGACTGACCAATCTCTATAAAAGATTACTCTTGTATTAAAAACAGGCTCATGGAAGGTGGTGGCTTTGGCATCTATGGTAGCAGTGAACTGAACCAACTGAATTTTGCTAATGGTTGAGATAAGAATTGTTAGAGAAAGATAGTCTGAACATATTTTTTGGTCCGAGCAACTGGAAAGATTAAGTTGCTATTAATTGGGCTAGGAAATACTATGAGAGGAACAGGTTTAGAGAATCAACCAGTGTGAAGTCACTATTTTATCATATATTCATTCTTTCAATTCATCAAATATCAAATGAGTAGCTACCATATAACCAGGCATTGTGTTTGGCTCTGGGAATTAAATGGTGAATAAGAACTTGGTCCTCCTAGGCATGCATAGTTTAGTAAATAGGTGTTTTACAGTTAAGTGTGATAAATGCTATTGTGATTAGAGGATGGAACCCTGAGATCAAAATGAAGACGAAGGAGGAAGAGGAGAAGAAGAGGAAGTGGAGGAGAAGAGGAAAATAAAAAGTTCCTTGAGTTAAGCCACTGCAGTACACCTAGCTATCTATTAGCTGCTTTTGTTTCATTTAGTTTCAGTGAGTCTTCTCTAGACTTCTGTGAGGTAGGTATTATAAGAGTCGTGACACTGTCTTAATTTTGTAGGAAGCATGACTTGGTTTTGTAATATGAAGAAAATATCTAGGCTTATGCCAAAAACCTGTTACATATCCCTGTGTAAGACAAAGACTTTAAAGTCTTTTTTTCTCTCTCCTTAAGTTCAAACCTTAGAATGTCACTACACTCTGATCTGCTACTTGGCAGGAAATCGAAGGAATGAGTGCAAGGTGGCTTTGCCTCTTTCTATATGGGGGAAGGATCCTCTTGCCCCAGGAAATGAAGGGCTGGTGGAATCATCAGTCTATGTGAGTTTGGAACCCAGAGTCCCCACCATGAACAAGAAGACTCAGTCACTGTGTGCAATTCAGATTAGCATTTGGTCTTCTTGGGAGAAGAAGATAGGAAGAGGGCAGAGCAGCAGAGAATTTCATCTTCTTCCAAAGGTAGGATTAGCCCCTTTTATAGATGAGAGATTCCATAATTCATCCCTGTAAGCTGTCTGTCACGGCCAGCCACGGCGCCGCCACGGGAGGAAAATTCTCGGAGGCAGAGTATAGCTTTTGCTACTTTTACTTTTACTTTCTTAGAGCTTAGAGAGAGGGAAAGAAAGATTTTTAGAGAGAAAGATTAGAGCGAGCTTTTCTTCTTAGTTAGAAAGATAGAAAGATAGAGCTTAGCTTAGAGAAAGATTAGAGCTTCTTTCTTCTCTCTTCTTTCTTTCTTTTTTTTTCTTCTGTCTTCTGTCTTCCTTGGGAGCCTCGGCCTAACTCTGACCAGTCATTACTTCTTTTATCTGGTTTCTCTTCTGTCTTCTATCTGGTTTCTCTTCTGTAACCGCTCTGCCTACGTTCTGGCCGCTCTGATTCTTCTGACCGACCGAGTGACTGCCCGACTGACCGAATGAATTCGTTCTCCTAACTCGGACCGCTTTCACCCGGTTATATACCTTCAGGTTTGCGGGTGCCTACAGGTGCGTCACATACATATCAGGTGGAACCCATGGCTTCCAGCTAGCTACAACAGCCCTTCCCAATTAGGGCTCCTTCACATCCCCACTCAGCTCAGCAGCAGATCCTAATCCAAGTCTGACTTTTACTGTTCTGCAGAACTAATGCCAGCGTCCTTTGAAAAGAGAACCTGTGACCAAATGGAGAGAAAAAGTATGCTGCAGCTTAGATGCTGTTTTTAGAGGGCACAGGCATTCCCAGGGGAGCAGAGAGTGCCAGGACAAATGAAATTTATGGGTCACGTGGCTTAGAAGGCCAGGAAGATATTGGGCTTGCCAGATTTCAGCTCTTTCTGAGAAGCATTTCAGACAAGAAAACAAACTTAGATAGGTGAAGGGTTACCCAGACTTCTGACCCCTCTGAAATGTCTCCATGTGATTCTTCCTCAGTTTCAATCCACCATCTTTTTAAAAAACACTAGTATTATAAAACTATTAAAATAATTTGATTTTCTTATAAAAGTGATGCCTATCTATAACATCATAAAACTTAAAATTTTGTACAGAAAAACATAAAAACTACTCACGATACCATGATTTAAAGATATCACAATGATTTTATTGGTATATATCCTTCTAGATTTAAAAAAAAATATGTCTATGTTTGCAAATGTGACATGATGTTCCATTCCTCCTCTTTCTAGTACATTCCAAATTTCAGGTAATAGAGGACGGACTTGGGCAATGCTACTCCAGAAAGAGACCCACAATGGGAACCCTTTTTTCATTTGTCTCCCTCACCTGCAGAGTCCAAGTTAGCCCTGTTGAACGTCTTGCAAGTCTACAATGAAGACTTTGAGCCTGTTGAAAAGTCGGAGAACAATTGAATAGAGAATAGATGCCAACTCTGGAATCTCCAAGATTATGGACTCTGGTTTGAAATATGGGATTTGGAACCCACAGTAAAGTTGTGCCCATTCTTCTGGTCTTCGTGTATATTCTCAATGCACTAAAGCAGGGCTCAGCAAGTCTTTCCTGTAAAGGGTCAGATAGTCAATATTTCAGGCTTTGAAGGGACCATACCATCTCTGTTGCCACCACTCCATTCTGTCAGTGTTGCACAAAGGCAAACACAGGTAATGCACAAATGAACAGGCATGGGTACGTTCCAGTAAAGCATATTTTATTTTTATGAAAGAGATGGGAAGCAGGAATTGGATGAAAAGCTATAGTTTGCTAACTCTTGTACCCACTAGTGGGAGAATATTTGGGAAGAAATAGTAGTATATTTTCCCCCATTGCTGAAGGCAGAGAACCAGTCCCCTCAAAACGTGAACACATACATGCACACTCACACACACATGCACACTTACACATCTGAGATGATACCATGGATTTTGTTTTTAAAAACAATGGTAAAATATGCATAACAAAATTTACCATTTTAACCATTTTAAGTGTACAGTTCAATAGTGTTAAGTATGTTCATGTTGTGTAACCATCACCACCATCCATCTCTAGAACTTGATTCATCTTAAAAAAATGAAGTTCTAGGTCCACAAAACTATAACTACCCCATTCTCCTCTCTGTCTATGAACTTGACTACTATAGGTACCTCAAATAAATTCGATCATATAAGTGGAATCATACAATATTTGCCCTTTCTTTTACCTTTATTTTTGTTTATTTAATTTTATGTGGTGCTGAGAGTCGAACCCAGTGCCTCATAAGTGTGAGGCAAGCACTCTACCACTGAGTTACAACCCCCAACCCAATAATTGCCCTTTTTGACAGGCTTATTTCAATTAGCATAAAGTCTTAAAGGTTTGTTTATTCATAACATATGTCATACTATAGATTCAATTTTGTAATTTTTTAGAACATAACAATATTTCACCTGTATCTATGTCTTCAAAAAAAACTTCTGGCAAATACAATTTTTAAAGCCTGCATAATATTCCATTGATTTTGACTGACTGAAGAGGGATTCATTAGAGACCAAAACAACCTCTAGTTGGGAGGAGAGCCTGTTGCTTCCCTAATCACCAAAGATTAAACTAGGGACCAATACACTAGCAAAAACTACCCAACTACAAATGAGCTGGGCCTCTGCTGCCCAGGAAAGATGCTCCCTGTAAGGGTGGACTCAAAAGAGCCAATAAAATCCACTTGGGGAAGACTAATTGCAGGGCAAGCAAAATAAGAGCAGGTTACACTGTGACCTACAGGGCCAGGGAAGCTCTCAGTGAACTTCACAATAAGTAATCTGGCTTTGTTGTGTGCATTCTCTCTCTCTCTCTCTCTCTCTCATTTTAACCCTGATGAACTTGACAGGCAGAACCAACACATCCATCAAATAGATGATACATATTTATAAACATTCTCCTTTGCTGGACATTTCGGTTATTCCCAATGTTTTGCTATTAGAAGCAATGCTCCAATAAGCATCTTTGTACGTAATGTTTTTTCTACATTGGACAGCTTAAGTTTATTGTATCTTCACCAGTAAATTTATCATGGCTATGGAATATTTTATCCTTTGGCCCCTAAGAAGCTTGAGGATCTAAGATGACTTAGCTGCTAAAAACATGAATTAAGTGCTCTTAAGGAGAACCTGCAGGGGCTGGACAAGAAACGAAACCTCTGGTCCTTTTTTTCAGAGTAATCCCTTCTCAGGGATCAAGCTTGGAGATGGATAGCAGAAAATCAGGCAAGACAATAGGGCAAAAATAACCAGGATGAAGGGCCCTGGGCATAAACCCAGGCTGGTGAACTGACTCAGTTCATTGTGGACGGCATTGAGGGTGAGAGGGAAAGTACAATAGAGTCTCTTGATGAGTGGTTACACAAACTGTAGGGCTTTCTCCTCATTTCATGGATCCATAGTCTGTTGGACCTGCAAGAAAACAGTGCCTACACAGTAGTATCCCATTCTGTGAGCCTGGCTGGAGTAGATTTATTTACCCATATCCAGTTCTCCCTTAATTCCTGATAATATGGAAAGCTACGGTTCCTAGACCCTCGGCAGGGCTATATGACTTGTTCTGGCTAACAGAATACAAACAGGAATGCCATTGAATATTTATGGGATGAATGGCTAACAACCTAAACCTGACCCTTCCTTTCTTTCCTTTGTCTCTGTATCGCTGAGAATTACATGTTAATGACATTATAAGATTGGAACCTCCTTCATCCTGGGTTGTTGAGTGATTACACAGAGCACTGTTTTCCACTAAAATGTTGGATGTGTATTGTGATGAGAACTAAATATTTCTTTTTTAAAAAATATTTTTATTAGTTGTTAATGAACTTTATTTTTAAATTTTATTTATTTATTTATTTATGTGTGGTGCTGAGAATCAAACCCAGTGCCTCACACATTGTAGGCAAGCACTCTAGCACTGAGCCACAATCCCAGCCCCCTAAAAATTTCTTATTTTAAGTTACTGAGGATTTTTTTGTTTGTTTTGCATTGTTAACTTTCCTATCCCAACTGAACTGATACATTGACCCTGTGCAAGGTCAAGTGGCAGAGCAGGAATTTAACTCCAAATCTCTCTAACTCCAGAGTCCGCATTGTTATTTCTAAATCATTCAGGTTTCTGGCAATAGGGGTCTTGGAATCCGATTGGTTTTGAGGTAAGGAGAGCAGATCTTGGATCTGGGAGTACGATTAGTTCCTATGCTCATAAGACAAGGGAAGGAACATAAAGGCTACTACTGATAATGTCTCTGGGACTTGTCAGAAGTGAGAAATGATTTGGAAAGGAGCTGATTCTGCAGGAGGAGACTTCAGTAGATGCATTGTTAGGGGGCTGAGAAAGGCAAAGAAGAAAAATGAGATGGGGCTGAAAGTTGGTAATATTCCTGTTACCACTGAAAATCAAGTCACTTCATCTCCAGGATGATAATGAAGAATTATTTAATTTGTTCTCACAGGACTATTTTTGCTTCTACTGGTGGTATGTGGGCAGGCCAGGCATCAAGAAATCAAAATCATCATGATGGGAAGTTATTAACCTGAGGTAGAGTCAGACGTCAGCTGTCTGAGAGTTAACGTTCTGTTGGATGGAGTTACTTTGTACATCTTGCATCAAATTATGCCCCCCAAATCTAGGCCTTGAATGGGCCTCGAGTAATAGGTGCTCTCCAAACTCCTGGGGACTAAGATCTGTTGTGGTCCATCAGGCCAACTCTTAACTGGTTAAGCTGAATACTTGCAGGAACATTGTGAAGGTTGAGGACAAGAAAAGACTCTGGTTTGCATTTCTGTATAACTCTTCCTGTATAACTTCCCTCTAGCTGCATGCATCATGAAGCCCTCTCCACATTGTATGAGGCCTTGCATACTTGTGCCTTTCAACACTCCTGGAATTATTAGTCATCACGAGATGCTCTGTAAGCCCTCTTAGTACAAAGTTGTGGCAAGAGATTTAATCAACTGAGGAAGTACAGCCTCAGCCTTAAACACAGCCTGGCTCCAAATCTCATAAAATCCCGCTCCTTTGGAGAGGTTGTCAGTGGTATGCTGGTAAATGTTTAACAACAGGCTCTGCAGGGCAGGGAGGAGATGAAAATGTGTAAGGCTTCCCATTTCTGTGGTAGAAATGCTCTATGAATGATTTTGAGTTAAAATGTGACACCACTGAACATGGACTTGAGAAGAGATGTGCAGTAGCACACCATGATACAGTATTTCCACCACACAGATATCATAGAGATGAACAACTTCATAAGCATGGATGGTAGTCAAATGTAGTAAAATAAGTAAGAAGTGGTGATTTCTGAGCGCTTTTCATTGATTTTAATATGATTTACTTAATTTATTTTTAATAATGTCCATGTTTAATGACCAGTTTGCAATAGTTCTGTTCATTTACCTATTGTTTCTCATGACTAGGTACCTGGCAGCTATAGCATACCACTGCTCCTGGGTCCTTCTCAGTGTGTGCCTGTTTCTTGACAGGGTCCAGCTTATGCCATGACTACTTGGGCATCAAATGTAAAGACAGCTCCATTGTTTCCTTGTCACCTCTCTTCTGAGGCCTCCCCATGGCTACTATCTTGTGCCTTCTGTCACATAGCTTCCCCATCTTCTATGGCAAGTAGGGTTTTGTAAGGTTTCTGGGAAAATGTCCTTCTCTGGATCAGAGCTACCAGGTTGGGCACGTGCTTTCATTCCTCAGTGAGGATCTAGGTCCCACATCCCCATACTCTCCATCCTTCATGTGCATGCTCACTTTATTTCGAGCTGCCTCAGTGTTCCAGGCTGTCGAATTGCTGGTGTATGCTAACTCCTCTCTCACCAGATCTTTATGCTCTGACATTATTCTCTCATTCAGTCCTAGGAACAACCCTTCTAGACTGAGTCTATTTCAGAGGAGGAAACTGTGGCTCAGAGAGGGGAAGTGACTTGCCCACAGTCCAGAAGTCACCTCTTCAGGACACGCTGCCTTTGATATGCAACATGCAGGCGAAACACCTCTATCCTTCAGCTGGCTGCTGCTAGTTGTAGACTGGGTTTACTCAATTAGGGAGGATTTGAAGTTCTTTTCTGCAAGGACTCCATCACGCGATCTCAGCAGAGGGACATTCAAGTAGAAGAGCAGAGATGGAGTTGAGGTCAGTTGTGAGGGCCTAAGCATCTCTGACCCCATCTCATTCCTGTAGAAGGTGAAGATAGAGTTGAGGTCAAGTCACCTCCCTGTAATCCCGTCTCATTCCCTTGCTCCTATCTGTGCCTGATGGAGCCTGGTTCCTATCTCCTGAAGGTGAAAGCCATTAGGAGACAAGCGTGGCCCTTCCCAGTGTAGGGGCTGAAAACAGCAGGGTGAAGAGCCGCCCAGGCATATTGCAACTGAAAAGCAGATGTGTCCCTGGAAAATTCCTTGAAGGGAAGCCAGTTTTAGCTATGTAGCAAATGCAGAGAGACAAGCAAGAGGAGGAGAGATGAGAAGAAGATAAGCGTTGTAGGATCGTGGAGATCTGTCTCCCAGAAGACCTGGAATCAAGTATAAGTACCCTCTACTTATTAGTTTTGTGTCTTTGGGCACCCATTAAACCTCTGAGCTGTTTTCTCCTCTGAAGAATGGGGAAGACAGGGAATCATAATGATAGCAGCTATCCATGTGTTAAGTCCTCACTCACTGTGTACTCAACGTTATCCATGAGGTAATTCTTACAAAAGACTGAGCCCAGTGCCAGAAACATGGTCAATATGTAATAAATGCCAGTTGTTACTATTTTTTTTAATCCTCCCAACAATCCTATAATTAATAAAAACAACAGAAGCAGTAATAGTTGCTAGCCTTTCCTGAACACTCTCTGTGTAGCCAGTCATTGTTCTAAGTGCTTCTAAGTAAATTAACATATTTAATTTCCCTACCTATTTCATGAGGTTGGTTCTATTTTTAACCTCATTTGATGAGTGAGAAAATTGAAGGACAATTAAATTAAAATACTTTGTCCAAGGACACACAGCTAGACAGTGACAAAGATGCTCTTAATCTTCCCATTTTACAAAGAGAGTAACTAAGGCACAGAGAGGCTGAGCAGTGTACCCGGGGTCCAAGTGGGCAGAGATGGCTCTCTTGCTTGTGAGACAGATGAAATGACATAATGGATGGGAAACAGCTTTGTGAACTGTCGTCCCTGTGCTTCAGCTGGGGAGGGGTGGTGAGTAAGCTTTGCATGCTCCATTTTTTTTCCTAGTCTAGTTGTACCAGCTGGCCTGAGACCCAGAGGCCTTTAGGAAGTCCTGCCTGGACCTAGCTTGTCATCTGGGTGGGTGTTAGAAGCCAGCTTTGTGTGTAGGTCCTGAGTTTACCATGCCCTTGGGACAGCCCAGGAGTCACGGCTTGTCTGACTTCAGAGCAGTTGCCAGCTGGGAGGCTTCAGGAGGGAGCCAGCTGGCAGCTGGCCACCATCATGTGCAGCTGGGTTACTAGCGGTCACCATCCAGCCTTCCTCCAGCCACATCACCATCTCCAGTGCTGAGCCTCAGCTAGCACCCAGGACAGCAGGCAGCCAGGCAGGGGCAAATGCACCCAAGGCTCCTGATGGAGTGGAGATAATCAGGGCAAGAAGGAGCATTTATTCCCTCCCCTCCTAAGTGCTTCTGACATACACCACTCCCACAGGGATTTTCAGGTGTGATATTCCAGGAATTCCTGGGAACATGCTCTCTTCCCAGGTATCACTTACCAGGTTGGAGTGGGGAGAACTGTTGGGTCTTTTTGGAGGGTCCTAGGACCCTTGGTGCATCCAGGATAGGTCACTGTCACATGCCTGTAGAGCTATCTTGCCTCCACACTGGGAGCTTTTCTGGTGTGGGCAGCTCAGGATCTCTCCTCTCCTAAGCTAGCACTAGGTGGGGCCAGGAAAGGTGTCAGGATTGTCACATTTCCTGAGGGAAGGTCAGAGTTCTCTTGTGTGCCCTGCTCAGTTGTTGGACTGGAACTTGGGTGCTTTGTGTGGTTTAGGTGGAAACAGAAGCAGAGGATAAACCAGTCTGAGAAGGAACTAAAGATCCTGGGCTGGACCTCCTGCTGGTGTGGCAGGAAGGACTTGGGCTTTTACCCAGATGGTCATGGCCTTGACTTCTTGCTCTCTCACGGACTGGCTGAATGAGATGTTGTTCATCTTGTGTGGACCTGTCCTCTGAGCCTCTTTGTCCATAAAGGGAAAGCAGTTTCTCACCATGGGGAAGGGGGTTGGGATGGGAGTGGGGGATGAGAGCTGGGCTTCAGCTTGGCTTCTGTCAATAGTGACCAAACCCTCTTTCCTCCAGATTAGTCTTAAGGCAAATATCTGTACAAGAGCCATTTTCTTATGAAGACTGCATAACCCAGTATAACATGAAATTACTCCAATTAAAATTTCTTTGACCCTGACCATGTTACAAAATATTAACCTTGACATGATTGTGATTACTACATTCCATTTTCAGGACTACAAAAGGACCCTGAGTCAATTCAAATGGACTGAAACCTCCCTAAATACCATGTCCGTGACTCTTACATCTTCCCTGAGAGAAGTTGGGGGCAGGTGGAGAATCTCAGCTCATTTAACCACAAATATTAGTTCCCTTTACTCCCCTCACAGGATTTTACATGTTGAGAATCATTTCCATGGGCATTATGTGAAATCCTTAAAATACATATCTGAAGTATTCTCCCCATCACTAAGTTGTAGATAGAGGATCTAAGACTCCGAGAGGGTAATGGAATTGTCCGGGGTCACACGGCCATTAAGCAGCTCAGCGTTCCTCTCACAGTCCTCATCTGTGTCTTCTTTTCTGTGCTCAGCTGCTTCTGTGTCTGGCTGCAGCCCCAGCTGTCCCAGTCTCCCATCTCTGTGGGGAGGCCACAAACCAGCAGCCAGCAGCCCGGAGAGGAAATGCTCCACAGACGCCCAGCTGCAGCTGGCGCAGAGCTGGCATGGGGGATGGGAGAAGTCCCTCCTGCAGCTGACAAGGATGAGGGAGGAGCACGTGCCCTGCTGGGTGGGGAGTCCATCGACTCAACTGTGGGCAGCACAGGAGGATTGGAGGCAACCCACCTACTGGTTCTACCAGACCTGCCTGTCTGTGGTTCTTCCTGCGTTCCACCTCCCAGCAGAGGGCCACACCATCCACCAGCTGCAGAGCTGGAACCTTCTGCAGTCTTTATCCCGGAAGCCTCACCACAATCCCTGTCTCCTCTCAACTCAATGTCACCCCCACCCCTTGCACCAATCACTCAGCTGGTTGTGCCCTGCCTACCTCTGGCATAGCTCCTGCATAGCTACCTAGTCAGTGCTCTCCTCTCCATTTCCAAGGCCGGCACTCTGAACTTGTGATTCCTTTCCCCAGTCCCTGGGCTCTCTGCTTCCAGGCTGTTTCCACTCTTCCAATATAACCATCTTCAAGGGAGTCTTTGCAGGCATATTTTTAGAAAGGAAAAAAAAAATAACTGTAATTCTATTTGTAATACTTTTCAAAATCTTTTGTTGGCTTCACAATGCTTTCTGAATGCAATTAAAACTCTGTAGCTGATGCATTACATTTTTCTCAGGCTGGCCCCTGCTTATTCTCAGGTTTCACCTTTCCATGTGCATGTTTTGCTCTATCAGATGCTAAATTGACAAAGATCCATGGTTGCACCATTTCCTTTCTTGCCCTGCTAACTCCTGTTCCCTCTTCAGGTGTTACCTTCTCTGCAAAGTCTTGTTCTTGACACCTCCTCCAAGACCAGCTGAGATGTTCCTCCTCAGGGCTCCTCTGTTACCCCTACAGTATAACCAATATTGTATTTCCCTGTTCCCATATATGAATAAATGGAAAAGTTGATCATGCATCTGGTACCACTAGTTTGTTCCTTTCATAGAAATGCCTTGAGATTCTGCCTGGGTGGAATGTGAGCCCACAGAGCATTAATCAAGGCAGTAAAAATGCTGGGCAAAGTACTCTGTCCAGATAAGGAGAAGAGAAAGGAAGAGAGGGGCAGAGGGAAGTGAGAGAAGCCCTGAAGATGAAATAAAGGACCTTGTAGGGTGAAGGGCAGTGGAGAATCCCCTACAGTTGGGATTTGCAGCAGAGAATCCCACTGCAAAAAATATTTTAAATAGACAAGGTCACATGTTCAATGTCAAGTTTGTCTGTTCCTTCTTAATGGAGGCAAACCACTTTAACCTTCTCTCCCCGAAATTTCTCAATATTCAGTGCAGTCTGAAATATTTACAAATCATTGGGTGAGTGGGTTTATATGTTTGTGCCCATGAGGAGGGGAATTTCTGAAGGGGTCTTATTGGGCACCTGGGGTCAACTTGGAGATGACAGCTATGTGGAAATAAGATGTAGACCTAGGAGTGACCCTAGGAGTGTTGTGATCCCCCAGAGAGGTATAGAAGGGAGGTCTTTGAACTGCCACAGAACATTAGGTGGGGACTTTGAGATCATTGTAACCAAAGGAGCATCAATACCCACTGATATCTAAATTATATGAAAAATTGAGACGAACCTTGAAGGGCTGTTGTGGATGCAACAAATAGATACATTTTGGTGTCTTCATAATTTAGCTGCTAGGGCAGAGGTCTGCAGGAGTGGGAAAGTGGACACTTTCCCCAGATGCTCCTGGTTCACACACTCCCAAACATAATCCAAGTATCTGCTCAAACGTCGCCACCTGAGCCAGGCCCTCACCAGCTGAACTATTACAACCCCCATCCCTCTTTAGTTCCTGCTAGTCCTGGGAATTCTATTCCTGAATTTTAATGCATATATAGTTATGTTGAGTTCAATGAAGTTAAAGGAAGTTTCAATCTTGAATGCCAGCTCTTTGTTTATTCACTGATTCAGTAAATATTTACTGAGGGCCTACCATGTACCAGGGAAGTACTTATGCACTTGGGATGTATCTGTGAACACAATCAGGCAGACATTGTTGCTCCTGAGGATCCTGTATTTGTAGCGTGTACCTAATGAATATCCTGAGCATTAGGGTAGCAGTAAGGCAAACACAATTTTAATTCTAATCACCCTAATTCCACCCACCTTTGGGGATACTCGCTCTCCAAACTCAAAGCACCCTACGGGGCTTCTTAGGTAGGTTGCTTCCAGGTAATGGGTGCATATCCACCTGCTGACAGAGTGAAGTCAACACACTAGTTTCCCTGAATGGCTAAGGTCATGGATTTTGTATTTGCATAAAAGGAGTAGTGTGAAAAGTTGAATTTCAAAACCTCCATCTTAAAACCAGAATAATCTATGAAAGGAAGTCAGATCAAATCCAAGTTGCTATCTGTTTTGCTATCACTCCTTCAGACTCATGCCCCTAAGATGCTCATGGTCTGGAAAAGGAATAGCCGTGGAATCAAATGTCAGAAGCACATATCAAGATGGGTGTTATGGGAGACTGATATGCAAAGTGCTAACGATGCACAGAGGAAGGAATGGAAAACCCTCTCTGGAGGAATTTGGTAAGTTGCCCAGAGGAGACATCACTTGGTCTGGTCACCAATGAAAAAAGAATTTCTCTAGAGACAGAGCATCTAGGAAAAAGAACAAAAGCAAAACCAGGTAAGCCCAAAACATCATAATGGATCCTGGTAAGTTCCTCTTGATTGGGATGCTTGTCCTCAACACCAGGATGTATAATAAAGAAAATGGTGGGAGATGAAACTGGAAAAGTGGCAGGGTCATGTAATGAAGGGATTTGCACACTATCCTGTTATCAAACCCCTGAGCAGGGAAGTGACATGATCAGACTTGTGTTTCACAGCCATCATTCTTGAATGATATCAGAACTTAAACTACAAGGGAGGAGACAAGGTAGGTGACCATTTCAGCAGTTCAGGCGAGAACCAATAAGGGCCTAAACCAGGGCAGAGGGGATGGAGGGAATCAGACGGCAGAGAAGCTTGATGAGTTGAATTGGCAGGACTTAACACAGGAGACAAGAGGAGACCAGGTGGCATTGAGGGTTCTTGCTTGAGTAACTAGGCAAACATTGGGGCTCTCAAATTGTACTTCCTTCTTCTTTACTCTTTCCTGACATCAAGATGATGATTAAATTAATTTAATTCTTTAAAAGTCTAGACATCCAATTTGGAGAATTCTCTTTGAGGCCCAGGCAACCCAAGAGAAAGATCTGAAGTTTGTCTTTCCATTTTCCCTTTCAGCTGGGACCTAGACACAGAACTCTTATTATCAAGAGACCATTAATCAGAGACACTAGGATTTTTTTAAGGTTAATGGCACCAAGAAAGGGTATCCTAAAATCCAGTCTGGTAATGGTGGTTGCAGGGGCACTTTTCCTAGTGGTATCAGAGGCAGAGGTGTTATAGATGACCTCCGTGAGGTTAGCTGGTATCTCTGCCCAGCCAGGGAACAGTGATGTCTCGCTGAGGCAGCTCCGTGGTATGACTGGGGGTTCTTCCTGGAGGCATAGCATTTAGTCCTTCCAGGCCTTCTATGGGTTTCTAAATAGCCTTTAATTAATCTCTTTTCTGCTTACAGTAGGTCAAGTGATTTTGTTTGCCATTAAGTTTCTGACTGATAGACCACTCTTCTCTGGTAGTTCCCATTTTAAATCGGTAACTAGTTATCTCAAAAAGGCCCGTAATGGCAGCACAGTAATTATTACAAACATATAGTAACCTTTCCATTGTTCAAGGCACTCTCCTGAGTGCTTCACACTTCACTTATTTCTTGTACAACTCATCCCAATTGTATCAAAGAGGAAATGGAAGCTGAAGTATCCCAGCTAGCAAGGGTTGGAGTACCTGCTTGAAGCTGAGAGTCCAAATCCAAACCCTATGCTCAAAATAACTACCCTATGCTGTCTTGGTGTTAGAGAAGCTTGTGGTTTGTACAGCCTTATAGATCATCCAGTCCAGTTTACGTTCCGAATCTCATTCCCTCTATCATACCTACAACAAGTGGAGAATGATTAGCAGTCACATGGCGGAAGTAGAGTAACTTCTGAAGTGAGTGTTTGTGGTGAGCCAGCCATGGGCTGTGTGTGTGAGCTGTGAGCCTGAGTACAAGAGTGGACTGGACTGACTTTGCCTCTCTGTTTGGGTTGCCAATGTATGTGTCCTTTTGGCTTGCTCTGCCTATGATCCCCACACAGCACGTGAGATGGGCATGGTCTTCCAAGATGTCAGTCAATCTGCTGACCCGAAAGATATCACCAAGCTAGACTCAGCCCCCTGAAACCTGACCCCTTGCCTCATTTGAATGGCTTCTCCCCAATAAAAACCAAGGGTGCTCCCTCTTTTTCTTGCCTGCCTTACCCCTTTGTGGGAGCTGGGTCAGAAGAGCTGTCACAGAACCCAAAGACAAAGGTATTTTTCTCTGTCTTTGTGTGATTATTTCGTGCCAGCCCGGTTCACCTGGAATGACTCTGACTGATTTAGTTGAATGCCCTGGCAATTGCTTATTTACTTATTTATGACACCTTCTAGATGAACACTCTGCCATTGAGCTACATTCCCAGCCCTTTTCATTTTATTTTATTTTTAAAGACAGTCTCTTTGCTAAGTTGCTGAGGCTGGGCTCAAACTTGCAATCCTCTTGCCTCAGCCCTCTGAGTAGCAGGGATTTTAAGCGTGTGCCACCACACCCACCTGAACTGAATTTTAAAGATTAAATGGAGCAAGAAGATATTCTTCTTTCTGGCAGCCAGGCTGTACTAGATGCTCTAGGGTTAAAGCAATAAAAACCTCAATTGGCACTGTTTTGAATCTTATAGGTATATGTTTTATCATTTATCAAGAAGGCGGAAGGCAGGCAGTTAGTTCCAAATCTGGTTAAGTAGCTCCATGTTATCATAGAGCAAGGATTTTCTTTCTTTCTTTTTAAATATTTATTTATTTACTTTAGTTGTACACAATGCAATTCATTTATTTATGTGGTACTGAGGATCGAACCCGGGCCGCGCACGTGTGAGGCAAGCGCTCTGCCGCTGAGCCACAACCCCAGCCCGAGCCAGGATTTTCTATCCAGGCTTTTCTGTCTTTTGATTCTGTATCCACAGTTTGTTGAATTTTTAGCTTTGGGATGAGAAGATGGTGGCCCTTGATAGCCTTGGGCATTGTGACTCTCAAAACTGCTTTCCAAGTGGGGAGTTCGGTAGGACAGCAAAAGGAAGCCTCCTTTTCAGTAAAGGCTTTTAAGTCTTACTGGCCATGGCTATTTTATGGATCTTCTCTTACAATAGTCACAGGACTCATCCTGTCTAGCTTAAATGATCCGTTACCTGGAGAAGAGTTAACTCCTGTCTTCTCTGAGCACTTTGTTATTTGTCTAAATCCTGAAAAGATGGCTCTGTATCAAGGAAGGGTGTGTGTGAATGTTACTTTTGGGTGTGTGACAGACAAGGTCCTGCCATAAAGCTGGGAAGAGAACACTGGGCTGTTATACCATGAGGCTGATTCTGGTCTGGTAGGATTCATTTATTTTCCTAAGAGATTATTTTTAATTAGTACTGAATGCTTGCATGACCTTTGGATCTGACCATTAATTTCTGTGTATTTCTGGCAAGTCATGTAACTCTTTCAGGCCTTGGCTTCCATATCTCTAGAATGAGATGGCCATCAAAGATGATTTTAAGGTTTGTCCTCACATTCCACTCATTTTTTTTTCCCTCTTTTGTAACACTTTCACATTCAGAACTATAATTTTTTTTTTTCCTGTCAAAGACCTTCTGGAAATGGCTACTTTTACCAAATGACTTAGCTATATTCCCTGACACATGAAGCCATGCTTTTCAAGGTGGGACTCCCACACTTAGGGGGCTTATAAATGATGACTCATTAGATATGTGAAACCACAAGAAAAGCATATGTGTCTTCTAGGGCCAAGTGTTTTACCCAAAGATTTGGGAGGGAAGCCTTTGAAAATCCTGCCTTCTGTTACATAATGTGGGCATGTTGGGGAACACAGTGCAAAATTCCCAGACTGGGGCAATAGTCATTCCCAATTGGGGGATGTTTGTTCTTTGTGATGGAGAGTCACAAAACTGATAGAAACTGCATGTAGCAATAACTAATTCATATTTTTTGAATTTGACAAGTTAGATTATCTGCATATTTCTTGGTTCTGTTATCCAGATTAGGGTTTCTCAGCCTCAGCAATACTAACATTTTCTACCAGGTAATTTCTTATTGTAGGGGCTGTTTTGTGCATTAGAAGAAATTTAGCAACATCCTGGGCCTCTACCTATTAGATGACAGTATCAACCTCCTGGTGTTGATATCTTCAGACATTGCTAAACATTTACTGGGGAGAAAAATCACCCACAGTTGAGAATCAATGATGTACATGGATTAATATTTGAATTCCTACATTGTGCCTTACTTATAAGGAACAGGTCTGTGATCCTGGACAAAGTATGTAATATCTCTAAACGTCATCTTCCTAAATTGTCAAATGGAATCAGCTCCTTGGATTTTTATCTGCATTAAATGAGGTATTATGAGTCTAGCATAATGCCTAGTCCATCAGTTTTAATTCTTCTTCTCTTCAGTTTTCTGCAGCTGTAGAACTTTCTGGTTGGAAATATCCTTAGCAATTATCTCATCAGAATTCTTCATTTTATAAATTAAGAGACTAAGGGCCATAGAGCTCATTTGTCTTCTCAACTCTAAATCTATCTTGGACTCAAGTAATGCAAAAGAGATGTAACGAAGTGGAATTTTACAAAAAGGAATGAGTTCAAGGGCTTTCTTCTGTCAAGGTTGATTTGCAAGACTCTTGCTCCTGCAGATTTCCTCCCCATGTATTATCTCTGAGAGAATTCCTGAAGCATTAAATTCCACCATGTGACTCAGACCGAGTTCAAGTGTGTGGGTTCAGGGACCATCAATTGTCTCTTTGGAAGCACTTGCCCTGTGTACTTCAGATGTTGGGGAATGGCAAATATGGAAACAAAATATATGGAATGTGAGAATTTATTCTCTTAGCAAGTCAATGTTTGAAAAAAAATTTACACTCACCAAGAACACATAATAACTGTTCAAGAGACAGGATGAAAGAAAGAATCAGGAAGATAGATAGATAACTCCAGTTTTGCAGATTTTTCTCTGTCAAGGTTAAGGATATACTGACTAAAAAGACTGGAACAAACTGATAAATGGCATGAAAGATCATGAGAGGGGAGAAATGGGGTAAGAGCTGTCTAAAAAGTCTCTTGGCCTGTGCAATTCACTCTACAAGTTATTAGGAGATCATGTTGGTGAGATCATAGAACCACAATTGATTATCTGAGAGATTCATGGAAAATACAAATCATATTAGAGGACTAAGAAAAGGCAAATGCCTTGATTTTCAGGAAATACAATTAATTTAATTTTCCCCTCCTTCCTCCACCAACTATAGATTGGTGAGCTTGGCACCAGTCCTAGGCAAAACTCCATAAAAGATTATTCTACTAATGGCTTATGAGAGCTTACAAATTAAGCAGCAATCCCTCTAAGCCAGTAGCATTTCAGTAAAACAGGTCATGCCAGAGTAATCTAATTTCCCTTTTTGATTAAGGCCATTAGACTGGCTGAGCAGATATGCGGAGAAAGCACAGTATATTCAGATGACAGCAAGACACATCTCTTTTGACATTATTGAAGGCAAATGTGGAAAGACAGGCTGGATGCAGGAATCAAGCACTGGCTTCACAATTACACCCTGTGGTTACCAATTAACCAATGACAGTGATAGGGAAGCAGATCTCTGGTGGCTACTGCAGAGCTTTGGACCTGGGCCTGTGCTTGTCCACAATTTATTAGCATATTAATCAGGTCAAGCAATGGATTTGCCATACTCTCTGTTCTTTGGGGAGCTCCTTGGTCCACAGACTGTCATTCACAGATAAAGGGATAGATGTAGGTAGCCATCCGTCACTTATGCCAGGTGACTCCAAATTCCAGGGTACAGCTTATTGGACACATGGCTGCCGGAATTTATTCCATGATATTGAAGGCCCTTCCAGATCTGGTCCTTGACTACCCCTTTGGTCTCACTTTTGCTACCCACTTCCCCATAATCCCAGTGTTTAGCCACATCAATTTATATGATGGTGCTTCTGCCATGCTGTTTTCTTCTCCCTCTATTTTGTACTGTTTTCTCCCTGTGATTGGAATGCTCTTTCTTTTCTGCCTACTTGATCCACCTGACAAGCTTCTCCTCATCATCCAAGACTCAGCTAAAGCTTTCTGTCCTCTGTCAAGCCTTTTTTTCCTTTCCTACCCATTCCCTACAACATTCCTAACACATTCTTCCCCATCTGAATTAGTTTTGGTGTTAGTACCTACTATCACACTACATTAATAACCCATTTTCTTGTCTGTCTCCCCTGCTCTCTACCCCCACCACTCTTCCCATATAAATGATTTCAGATCATTGAGGATAGAGATCAGATCCTACCCAGAGCCTGGCACTTAACAGGGGTACTCAGTAAAAGAATAAATGAATAAAAATGAATGAATGAATGCCTTGTAGAAAAACCCATTATTCTGGCTCTTTGTTGCTAAGTCTCAGCCTGCTGAGAATCACAATTACATTTCCATGTAGCCTGATCCAGCTTCCTAAAGGATTTTTTTTTTTTAAATACATTAAACAGTCCTTTCCCCTCTAGTCACCTGCTGTCTCAATAAGGGCTTATGAATGCATTGAAACAGGCAGAACTCCCTCCTGGCACACACAAACCACCCTGCCATAACCTTACAGAGCCTCCTGGGGCTGTTAGTGCCCTCGTTCACTGGGAAACACACACCAAAAGTCCAATTTTTCAAGGCTTTCCTCCTATATTCTCCAAGAAGACACATCCATGTGATCTGGACAGCGGGAGGCCTTTTCAGAGCTGTTGTCCACCCTTTTTGAGAAGGGAATCTAGCTTCACTTTTCCTATCCCTTCTCTTCTAATTGTCCCAGAAAGAACCACCTTGTTTAAATGCAACCAGATCAGGAAAGCCTCAAGAATAATTCAGTCTTCAAGGTGCTATAGGAAGAAGCTAATTATCATGGGATCTGAACCTTTAAAAAGGATGCTTTGTGGTCTAATGAAATAATTAAAATTCAAACAGGGTCACCAAATGCAAGTCAGCAGGCATTTATGTCCATGCCAATTATTCCGTTCTCAATAGCTAGACCAGGCAGCATTTGTTGCAGGTTGGCTGCGATGCTGACTGGAAGCTGGGTATCCTGGCCTGCTACCAATGCTCCCAAGTCCACTCTGTTCCCCACGCAATGTGAGCTGTCATTCAGCACCCTCCAAAATGCAGTGGATGATGCCCCACTGGTGACCCTTAATACAGAGGACCAAGACTGGCCTCACATGCAGATTCTGCCAAACCAGGGGACAAAAGCCTGGGTTTCTGGGGCAGACAGACCAGGATATGAATCATTTGTGTGATCGGGTCTCAAGAAAAATCAGACCTAACTGAGCAACTTTAAAGGAGAAGCTGAATTTCTTAAGAGTGTGTATGTAGAGTTTTCTGTTGTCATCACAAGGCAAGCACAAAATATTTAGGCACTTATAATCCTTTATGACATTCTGGCCTATTTGTGGAAATTTCATGTCAATCTCTCAAAGTACTTAATGGTTCATGCCTATTAATAACAATATCATATGCGTGGGTATATCATTTCATTTTGGGCTCCATGTCCTTGCAATGCCCTAGCAAGAAAACTCTGGAGTTTTGGATTCTGCAGAAACAAGGGATAATGGGGGCTTCTAGCGAATGGAGATAAGTAGAAACTTCATGTGTTTGTGCCGATTTCTTCAGGATCAATAGAGGAAGTGGTTATAGACAAACGTTCTCCCAGGGATCAAGGTTAAGTATGCCTTTGCTGTGGTTCAAACTCCCAGCCTTTGAGGACAAGAGGGCACCAAATCATACCAACTGTTCCTATCCTGCAAAGACATCTGCAGGACCTAGACAGGAAAGACTGGGCTAAGGGAGAGAAGGGAGTTTGTTGAATACCTGCTTTTAACCTCCTCAGAATAAATGTGAGGGTATCAGGGCTTTATGGGTCCCACTTTCAGATAAAAAAAAAAAAAAAGGTAGGAAAAAGATAAAGCTAGATCCCTAACCCCCGACCCCCACTGCTATGGTTATTTTATGTGTCAACTTGGACAGGCAACCATAACCAGATATTTGAACATCAGTCAAGATATCTTTATAAAAATTTTGTTTTGGGGAGGGTTGGGAGTTGTATATTTGTTTTTTAGATAAGACATTTGTGTCAGTAGACTTTGAGTAAAGCAAATTACCCTCCATAATGTGGGTGGGCCTCATTCAATCAGTTGAAGCCATGACAGGAATAATGGGTATTATTGAGGTGTCTTGAGAAAAAGGGAAATCTGGCTCTAGGCTGCCCTTGAGCTCAAGCTCAAGCATGGTTTTCCCCCTGGGTCTCTGGCCTGCTTACCTGCTTTGTAGGATTTGCATTTTCCACTTCCCAAATCAATTTCTTTTCTTTCCTCTCTCCCACCCCTGCATATGTACCTACTATTAGTTCTGTTTCTGTGGATTAAAGATTTAAACATAAATAAAATGATCAAAGTTCTGAAGGAAATATTGGTAAATATTTTGGCAGGGATGAGAGGTAGTGAAGGCCTTTTTTTTTTTTTTTTTTTTTCCCTTTTCTTTTGGGTACTGGGGATTGAACTCAGGAGTACTCTACCATTGAGCCACATCCCCAGCCCTACTTCTGTATTTTATTTAGAGACAGGGTCTCCCTGAGTTGCTTAGCTCCTCACTTTTGCTGAGGATGGCTTTGAATTTGCGATCTTCCTGCTTCAGCCTCCCAAGCCTCCTCTGGGATAATAGGCATGCTCCACTGTAGCCGTCTAGTAAAGGCCTTTAATATGAATATTACCCCACACAGAAATCACAAAGGGAAAGAATGGGCAGATTTAATGACAAGAAGTCTTTGTCTTATAACTGTCCAAAAGGGCCATAAACATATAAAAATCCAAATGATAGTGGGGAAAATTAATGATATATATTTCAGATTAAAAGTTAATATAGTTTGTATACAAAGAACAGTTACAAAGGAATGAATACACTGGTCATCCTAACAGAAAAAATAGGCAAGAACAAGCAAGTGAAAAAAGAAAAAGTGATCAATAAACATGTGGAAATATATTTAATATAAGAATGCAAATGTGAACAAAGTATAATTTTTGCAACTTTTGCCTAGGTGATCAAAAACTTAAAGCATACTAATAAGCACTGCTGGCAGTGATGAGGCAAAAGGGGCCACTATTGTGGATACAAATTAGTACACATTATCTTAGGCTTCCTTGGATTTCCATGCCTAAGATTAACATTGGACTAAGGCGTACAGATATGTGTGGAAGTGTGGTAAGCCCTGTAGTATTTATAACAGCTTACAATGCAAGACACCCAGGTGTCCACCTATACAATATTAGTAGAAGAGATTATAGTAAATCCATATAAATAAAATAATCAATTAAAATGGACTTGTGAGCTCTATTCATCTGGGCAGGTACCCATTATTTATTAAAGAAAAGGGAAGTAACAAAAATATATATACATTTTGGCCACAATTTTGCAAAACATTCTTGAATGGAAGAAAGCATGAAAAGAAACACACCAACATGTTAATAATGGTACGTGGTGGGATTATGAGTGGCTTTGATTTTCTTTAGAGTGTGTGGGGGATGGGGAAAGGGAAAGGTATGTGCGATTTTCCACTGTGACTCTGTTACTGTGTAATGAGAAGAAGGGTTTTTGTTCTTACCTTTTAGAGTACAGTATGCATGGGATGGAGGAGGCAGCAAGATGGGGGTGGAGGCAGGAGAATTAAGAACCAAAAATCAGGGGGCAATAATTTTTAAAACTGTATGAATTCAGAAACCTCATATTTGTTATTTTTGCCATTTTTTTTCTATTTCCCAGACTTGATTAGCAGTAATATTTATAAGAATTATGAGCTTGTTTGGAGGAAGCAAAGGAAATGGCATTTTGTCCTGTAACTTGCCTGAGGCAGCCCTCTTGGGTTATAGAGTCTCCAGCAGATTTGGAAGCAGGTAATCCCTGGGTCCCTGAGAAAGAGCAAAGGGCTGAGTCTAATTAGGATGGAATGGCCTCCCTGGAGAAGGCGAGGAGGCCTATCTGCCAGGAGTTAGGAGTTTGGGACCAGATACCTGAGTGTCAGGCCTATCCTAAATATTTGTTGACCCCAGAGGAAGAGGCCCTTATACATTATTCCAGACTTTTTGAAAACCACTGTGAACTCCCGTCACAAAAATCCAACAGCCCTACAAAATTTCACAAGGAGAAAGTTAAAGGATTCTTCTCTGGAGAAACTGTTTCTAGGCGACAGGTGTCACAGGCGATTGGGTCCAGGATAGCCTGCAAATACCAAAAATCCACAGTTGCTCAAGTCTCTTACATAAAATGGCATAGAGTTTGCCTATAACTTACATATATCCCCCTGTATACTTTAACCCATTCCTAGATTACTTATAATACCTACTACAATGTAAGAGCTATGTAGGTCATGTTCAACAGTTTCCTTTAGGGAATAAG
The DNA here is from genome assembly GCA_025594165.1 of Tamias sibiricus. Classification (NCBI taxonomy): domain Eukaryota; kingdom Metazoa; phylum Chordata; class Mammalia; order Rodentia; family Sciuridae; genus Tamias; species Tamias sibiricus. Next base: position 192,906,746 of record CM046657.1, on the reverse strand, counting down.
GACAAGAAAGATAAGTCTGTATATGTTCAATATGGACAAAAATATTTTGCGAATATTTTCAACCCCACTTCAATCCAAGCAGAACGCATGGACAGAGAAGGCCAAGGGTGCTAACCCCCTGTATGAAGAAACCAGCTCAACCCGACAGTCAAACCTGCCATTCAACAAGTTCTACCTGAGCAAACTGTTTCCATCAGACTTTCAGTTCCTCGTCGTTAGCCATGCATGGACAGTCAAGCATCACTATCTCCAACATTAAAAGAGAGACTAGGGCTGGGGTTGTGGCTCAGAGGTAGAGCGCTCACCTAGCACGTGCGCGGCCCGGGTTTGATCCTCAACACCACGTAAAAATAAAGGCATTGTGTACAACTAAAACAAATAAATAAATATTAAAAAAAATAAAAGAGAGACTAAACCAAATTAGGAGGGGGTGTTGGTAAGATAATAGATGGAGCCATATTTTCCAAGAGGTAAGAAAATCTATTGCATACCTTAAAGAAGATTTCTGGGTTTATTTTTATTTATTTTTTTTAAAGAGGTAAAATAAGAGAACAAAACAGAACTTAGAAAAAATTTAAATACCTGGTAGTTGAAAATTTGGGGTGTTTCCATAGCTACCCACACATTTGGTGATTCTCCAGAACCATTCTCAGAGGCAGTTGTGATCATGGCTGTGGTCTATTACAGAGAAAGGACACACAGCAGAATCAGCAAAGGAAAGTCACATCGGGCAGAATCTGGAGGAGTCTAGCAAAGGCTTTCAAAGTTTTTCCTTTGGGTGGAGTGGATGGGAGCAAAATTAAAAGATGCCATAGAAGAAAAATTTCCAGAATTGAAGGGCAAGAGTTTCCAGATTGAAAGATCCCTTAACAACCCAAAACAGTAAGTGAGAAAAGGTCCAACGAAGACACCCTATTGTGAAACTTTGCATCATCAGGACTAAAGATGATTCTACAAGTATCAAAGAAAAATAAAAAAGAAGAAGAAGAAGAAGAAGCCCCGTGTGCAAGTGGTCAGGAACAAGAAATGGCATTGGATTTCTCATTAAGAACACTAAAAAACAGCATATTACAGTGACACAGCTATCTCAATGTTTGTAGCTGCACAATTCACAATAGCTAGGTTGTGGAACCAACCTAGATGTCCCTCAGTAAATGAGTGGATTAAGAAAATGTGGTATATACGCACAATGGAATTTTACTCAGCAATAAAAGAAAATAAATTAATGGCATTTGCAGGTAAATGGATGAAGTTGGAAGACATAATGCTAAGTGAAGTTAGTCAGTCTCAAAAATCCAAGTACCAAATGTTCTCTCTTATATAAGGAGGCTATTTCAAAGTATTGTTGGATGGGGGTACATAGGAAGATTAGAGGAACACTAGAATGGTCAAGGGAAGGGAGGGTAAGGGAGGGAGCAAGAGGGGAGGGAGGGGGAGAAAAGAAAAAAAAAAGGTGGTTGAATGAGACGGATATCATTTTCCTTATTGCATGATTGAAGACCTGAATTGTACGATTATACTTTGTATACAAACAGTTGTATGTAAAAAGATACTAAATATATGCACTATGAGTTGTACATATTAAAAATTATAAAAAAAAGACAAAAGGAAAAAAAAGAGTGAAACTATTCAAATAACATTTGACTGCTTTAACATATCTGTTTTAAGATTAATGTGTATTTAAGTAACACTGAATATGTATTGTCATACTACTATCTCACCACTATTCAAAGAATGATGGCTATTAACCTCAAGAAGTATGACTGTAACCAAAAGAAAAAGTGACACCCCAATAAATGTCTTGAGTAACTGTAAAAAAAAAAAAAAAAAAAAAAAGAACACTAGGATTTCGTTGTTTTCTTTCCCATCAATGCACCCCAGACTTTAAACTCCTCTAGTAATGGGCAGCTATTTCCAAGTCCTGAGGCTTTTCTTGGGGGCAGGGAACCATTGGAAAACTCAATTCACAGGTTGTCTATATGCCCTCTTCAGGAACTTTGAAAACTCCCCTGGTTTGCTAAGTCGCTAAGGAAAAATCATCTCTACTTGCTTTCTATTTTTCCAAAATTCTGTGATATCAATCATCTTTTCCTTATCTTACCTATTGCCTTTTTTCTTGTGGTTTTTGGAAAGACTTTTTCATTCCTTGAATGTCATTTCTTTTGTGTTCTAGAAGGGAGTGGACATAAATATAACTTCCATTCTACCATGTTATATTGGATCATTTTAATGCAGCTCCCAGTAGAGGCTGGTCATGGGTTGACTCAATTTTGTCAATATCATGGGAATATTGTTTTTAAAGAAAAGAACTCACACATTGGCACATTAATACTTTTTAAAAAAAATATTTATTTATTTTTACTTTAGTTGTACACAATGCAATGCATTTTATGTTTACGTGGTGCTGAGGATTGAACCCGGGCCGTGCATGTGCGAGGCAAGTGCTCTGCCTCTGAGCCACAACCCCAGCCCCACATTAATACTTTTAATAAGCTGAGGCATCTTTCTATTGACCTCTACACTCAAGTGTATGGGGACACTTCTTTTGAGAATTTTGGGGTTAGTCAAGGAACAGGAATTTTAGTTAAACTTTTTGTTTTATTTTCCCACATAAACATATTGTTAAATATTTTTATTCATGCATATTGATTATACAGAATAATGGGTTTCATTGTGGCAAATTTATAGATGCATATAACATACTTGATCAACCCCTTTATTTCTCTTTTGCTCTACCCACCCCTCCCCCATCCCCTTTCTCTTCTCTAAGAGTCTCTCTTTTGCTTTATGTCATCTTTTCTTCCAGATGCCACATATTAGAGAAAACATGCAATCTTGTCTTTCTGAGTCTCATTTGTTTCACTTAACATGATGATCTCCAGTTCCATTTTCTTGCAAATGACATGATTTAATACTTCTTTAGGGCTGAACACTGCTCCACTGTGTATATATACACACCACATTTTCTTTATTTATCATCTCTTGATGGGCATCTGGGCTGATTCCATAACTTGATTGTTGTGAATTGTGCCACAATAAACATGGGCATGCTGGTATTTCTGTAGTACACTGGCTTTAATTCCTTCAGGTATACATCAAGGAGTAGAATAGCTGGGTCATATGGCAGTTCTATTTTTAGTGTTTTGAGAAAATTCCTTACTGATTTCCATAGTCAGGTTGAACATTTATTTTTGAATTATAGAGGAATTTTTCTCAACTCTTCACTTGGTTCATAAGTTTTTTAGTTTCTGACTCACAATTGATTATGTAAATTGTTCATGGGATGTGATTGATTTATTTTTGGCCAACCCCAGTTAGGGTCTAGTGACATTCAGTTGGCAAAGGTTCAAAGGCCAAAAACCTCAGAGTTCTTTTGTGATGGTCCCAAAAGGAGTGTGTAAGTTAGGGTATAGGTAGGCATGTTTTTTTTTTTCTTTCTTCCCAGAGAACTGTGCTTTCTCTCCTTGGTCTTGGAGTTCCAGTTGTCTCACAGCTTATTATTAAAGAGAAATTATTCAGCTATATCCCATTTAAGACATCTTCAGCAGTCCAGGCATCAGGAAAGTCTTAATAAGTCAGTCAAAGTTTACAATTTTATTCAATGAGATTTGTTATGATGCAATACATTTCTACAAGTCTTGTGGCAAAATACAAAACAAAGTATTTCTTTCTTATTGTGGTAAAGTATACATGACATTAAATTAAAGTGAAGAATTTTTTAATAGGAAAACGTGCACAACTTTTGTGGAGTCCTTTTCCCTTTCTGGGGCCTCTATTTTCTCAACTATAAATGAAGTTGGAGGACTAAATAATTTCTGAGGTTTCATATAGAGGTTTTCTAAAAGCATATTTAATGATATATAATTCATGTACCATATAATTTGTCCATTTATAGTATACAATTCAGAGGACTTTAATATATTCCATTTTTCAAAGTTGTGGTAAAATATGTAACAAAATCTGTCATTTTAACCATTTTTAAGTGTACAATTCCATGGCATTTATTACATTCACAATGTTTAACAAGCCAGAATTTTAAAAAATTTTTTTTTCTATTATCCCCAAAGAGAAATTCTAGAACTATGAAGTATCCACTTAGCGTTAACATACTAGGAATTATTCTATTTTGGAAAAAAACCTTCAAAGACCCTCAAACCCCAAGTGGAGGAAACCTGATGTGTGCTAGTCCTCATTTACACACACTCTGAGCATGGTTCTAAGTCCCATCCTGGGCACATTAATGGCTTTAAAGAAAGTCTGAGATGAAAGAGGAGAATAAAAGTGTCGGGTTTAGTTTGGATCTTGTGATTATCAGTCATCAGAGTTTTCCTACTCCCATCAGCAGGGTCCAGTTAACTTTCAAATTAAGCCAAATGTCTTTCAAAAAATACTATCAGTTGGTGAACTTTGGAGATTTTGGAGGCTTTAATCCCAAGGTCTTCTCAGAAAGTGGCTGGAAATCTGTTACAGACGCTATCTCCTGAGAGTTTCCGCATATCCCTGGATAATCATTCAGGGTTTGTGGATTGTTTGCAGCACAGGAGCTGACTGATATTTTACTTCTTGGTTCTGAGGAATTCAAAGTTATCCTTACACATTGGAATATCTTCTTTGAATTGTTGCTGGATTCAAATCTCCATGAGATCAGAGAAAAATGAAACTACAAAGGTTATATCTGTTTGCATATTGACCACATAAATGACTCTCCTTGAAGTTGCTAAACTTCCTCCCCACTCTTCTTAAGTCCCTGGGGACGTTGCTCCAAGGACTTGTACCAGCAAGTAGAAGTTTCAAAGAAGTGAGTCTTAGCTGTCTTAAAATAAGAGTTGCCTTCTTAGTAAAATTTCTGTCATTTGCTAGGCAAGCAAAGGCTTGATCATTATGTATCAGAGATGTGAAGGGAGAAGCATGTTCAATAAGGCTTCTTCAAATTCTGAAATTCTGTTATATTCTGGGCAACACTGTATAATGGCAAAGAACTTGAGCTTAACTGTACAGACCTGGATTCAAATTCTGGCTCCTTTACTCAACTAGCTATGTAGCTTTAAGCAAATTATTTACCCTATCGAACACTGAGTGTCTTTGCTGATAAAATGAGCAGAATTGTAGGATTAAATCAATTAATGCATGAAAATGCTTAGAATGGTGTTTGACAGTTCAATTCATACAGTAAATGTTATGCATTATTTGCTATTTTTATAAAAAAAAAAAGCAAGAACTTTAAATAGAATGAAGAGGTGGGAGGGGGGCAAGGGGATAGGAAAAATAGCAGACTGAGTTATTCATGATTACCCTAAATACATGTAGGAAGACACAATTGTTGTAAAAACACTTTATATAAAACCAGCAGCTTGAAAAATTGTGCTCTTTATATGTAATATGAAATAAAATGTATCACAAATTAGAATAAAAATAAATTTAAAAAAAAAAGAGGGGCTGGGGTTGTGGCTCAGCGGCAGAGCGCTTGCCTCGCACATGCACGGCCCGGGTTCAATCCTCAGCACCACATAAACATAAAATGCATTGCATTGTGTACAACTAAAGTAAATAAATAAATATTTTAAAAAAAGAGTTCTGGGCTTGTACCCAGCTCTGCTTCTCAATATCTGTATGGCTATAGGCAAGTCACTTATCTCCTGGGCCTCAGTTTCCTAATCAGAGATGGTTTAGGTGACTTTTCCTATTTCAAGATTCTTAAAATATTTTTTTGTATTCTTTTGAATCAAAAGACTCTTGTGAGATTATTTTTATGAGATGGCAGTTAATTAGAATACTGGAAGATTGAAAGGCAGGCCAGCCTAATAGGCAAAGATTGAACCAGGTTTTCAGTCTTTAGCTTGAATTTTGAGATATTAATTTTGTGTTGTCTCAATATGCAACCTTATATCACTGTGACCATGATTTGATAACTCTGTGGCTAGGTTTTTTCAACAAAATTAAGATATTACTACCTAGGCCTTCTTTTTTGCCATCAAGGGTAATTTTGAGGCACAGTGGAATAAATTTATTAAAGCAATTTGATATTTGCTGAAATAAAATGGCCTCTACTAAATGAAAGGTCATGTTATTTTTATGAGCTAGAGAATCATATGGAAATCTATAATTGACAAGGTTAAACTATCTCATTTTTTATATCAAAATTGAGATCTCTGAGAGTGTTTGAAGTGGTAGACTAATTTCTTACTTATCTGGGAGAGCAAAGTAGCGAACCATCATTGATCTAACATTTTCATTAGGTATCAGTTTTCCTGCCTCTGCAGGGGAATTTTTAGAATGCATAGTTTGCTTTTTTGGGCAATTTTTACTCTTGTAGCTCTGGGCCTCCCAGTTCTCTTTCTTATATCACCCCTTGTGAGTTTCTCAATCAACTGGAAAACAGGGAGTGCTAAAGATGCAGAGGAATGGTGGAACTGATGGCTCTAAGTCTTCTCTAATATCTAGATTTTATAGCAATTGGATCATGAGCAAGTAGAGGAAGTTATAGAGTTCATGCATAACTAACTGGGGTGCTTTCCATGAAATCCACATTGGCAATTTGAGTCTGATGGCATCCAAGGAGGGTTGAGCTGGTGTTTGGATAAGGAGAGGGAGAAGAGCAAAGATAAGTAGTAAAAAGAGGAAGGATTGGAAAATCTATGAAAAGAAGCCCAAATTTCTCTCTAGGCATGCATGGGAGAGCTGACCTCTCCACCCCATTTTCCCCAGCATCAACTTCTTCCATCATTTCCAAGCCTGATTTCTAGCCCACACCTCTCTCTCTAGAACCCCAACTCTAGATATCCAGCAGCTACATGATTGTCCCCATCACTTCAACTTCCACATGACCCAAACCTAATATAAATCATTTTCCGCTCCCCCAGCTGTTCTTCCTATTATATCTCACTCTCAGTTTAATCAACCATCTAAGTACCCAAGCTGAAAAATCTGCAACCATCCTCAACAAATCCTTCTCCTTCACCCTGCACCATTCATTCAGTAAACACTTACTCAATATTTACTGTGTAATACTGTCAGATACAGAAGACATGATGATTAAGACATGGCCTGGGATATAAGCAGCTCAATCTGGCAAAAAAAGCAAACAGGCAACCAAAATATACTCAGATACAAATCTTTTTTGTTCTGTTTCTTAAGTGATTCATGAATCCTTTTTCCCCTCTCCATTCCTGCTGCCAATCCTGTCATTTAGACCTGTTTTGGGCCTAGATCACTATGATTTTATGGTATAGCTCCTCCTTCTCCTATTCTGGAAACTCTTGTGCCAAGTAGTTATTTTAAAGACGTGATCTGGCTTCAACACAAACCTTTTCAGTACCTCCCAGCATTCTCTGTACTAGTCTATACCCAATTTGAGTCACTAGAGCTTTTGTGGCCTTGAGAATATTATTTCTCTGGCTAGGATTTTCTTCTCTATGCAGTGAGTTCCTATTTATCCCCCAAAGAGGCAGATTAATGCCCTTTCTTCCATGAGGCCTTTCTAAAATTCTTAGGCAGGATTTGATGTTCCCCAGATACTGTTTCTATCTCTTTTTATGATCTTATCATGTTGGGGTTTTTGTTTGATTGTGAGTTTTTTCTTGTTTGTTTTGTATTGTGTCCTCACTGGCCTGTGACCTCATTAAAGGAATGTACCTTACTTCTAATCTAACCCTTAACAGCCAGATTAGTGATTGGAATAGGGTAAGTGCTCAGAAGTGTTAGGGTGATGAATATCTTTTAATGAAACATGGGGGCAAACCAACCATTGTTCTATACCAAGACTTAGAACCAGGAAAGGTTGGCTTCTTGGGCATTGGCCCTGAAATTGCCTTGTAACAGGGGTAGGGCCACCATTACTTTGAGCTTCCATCTACCCTTTCACAAATGGAATCCATAGCCAAGCTGAGTTTTGTAATAGTAAAAGGAAATGAAATACCAGATAATAATGCTAGTGCCTGATATTATAAATATCACTTAATATAATCCCATTAAGAGTAGGAGAGATATATTCTTATTTTCATTCTATGGTAAACAAGTTCATGAAGTAAAGGAAGTTTCCAAAGATCTTGCAGCAACAAAAGGTTGAGCTGGGTTTTGAACCCAAGCCTGATTGACATGGAAGCTGCATTCTTTGCACCATTTTTTACTGATACAAGTTACATGTCATGGTTTGAGCAGTGGTTGATTATTAGCTACCTCAGAGTAATAAGATCATCACGTAAAGTCCTTGATAAAAATTGGCAATTATTTGGTGAATTACTATTCTGTAGAATATGGACCTGGAAATTTTAAGATTTCTGATTTTGGGAGCATCTAATAGTCATTTGAGCTCATGTTCTAGATTACAAATATGAATTTGGGGTTATAAAGAATTAGGATGGTATAATAACTCCTCATTTGCAACATTTATAGATTCCATTTGGGTTCCTGCACCACCAGACAGAGTACTGGTGATGATCTCATGCAGTTGAACAATGTGGGTGGATAAACCACTCTCATTAGTTAGGAAATGATGGTTGACAATGAGGGCTGTGAATAGAGTATGAAGGTATGATCTCTCAGGAATCTGCAGAACAAGATGAGGGATCATCTTGTCCCTTTCATTTTATAAGAATGAGACCCAAACAGAAGTAGGGACCCACCCAAATGTCAAGAAATTACTTAATGCTAGAGCCAGGATAGAGAAGCCAGGTCTTAATTTTTAGAATAATGCTCATTTTACTCTAAGATACCTTCATAAATATGATGGTAGTTCACAGCCAATCTGGACACATCAGGACAAAAGTGTATTAAAAAAAAAAAAAAAGTAAATTCACTAGTTTATTGTTCCATTAGCCCATTCATAGTCACTTTCATGTAGTGGGGTCTATGAATGCTTTATTAACCTTGTTGTTTGACTAGCAGTACCTTATTTTAATGCTAGTGTGTTTGCTCCCCTCCTCTTCTTCCTCTTTTTCTTCTTAACTGTGGGGGAAGCAAGATTAACATTCTTCCTTTCCTAAGCCGAGTTATCTGTCCTTGTGCTCACTGTCCACAGAATAAAGAAACCCTGAACCTAGAAACTAGAAAAACAGCTCTCTCAAAGATATAAGTTAAACATTAATTAGATATACAGATAATGATACTTAGAAAACAGCCCTTGTATTCCCCCTTTTAAAAGCCATCTATTCCCCCTAGCAGTTAGAATTGCAGCCTTTGAGACACGAGTCTGCTGCATTTTCTCATTTGCCAGCAAATCAATAAAAACTTCTTTTCCTTTTTCCTCAAAACCTTGTCCTCATTATGGGATCAGCATGAGGGACAAGAACCAAGCTTTTGATATCACATTTTGTGTTGCTACAACAAAATATAGGAAGCTGGGTACTTTATAAAGGAAGGAAATTTATTTAGCTCATAGTTCTGTAGATTCAAGAGCCTGGCACTAGCATCTGCTTGGCTCTGGTGAGGGACTCATAATGGATGGCATCACAATGATGAGAATGCATGCAGAAGAGATTGCATGGCATGACAGGAAGAGAGAGGGAGGGGGAGAAGGAAAGGGAGAAAGAGGGGGAGAGAGAGGTAGAGAGAAGGAGAAGAACTAAGCTGAGAGGATCAAACTTGCTTTATAACAACCCATTCTAGTAAGAACTAATCTACTTCCTAAGACCAGCTTCAATTGTTTCTGAGAACGGTGCCCCAGCTACCCCAATACCTTACATAGGAACCACCATGTAAAGGTTCCATCATCTCAGCACTGCCGTGGGTACCAAGCACATGAGCCTGTGGAAGCCACAGGCAAACCACAGCAACTGTCAAGTTTCTTTTTTCCTTATGTCTTGCTGATTTTGTCTATAGTTGTCACAAACTAAATTTTGTTTTCTTGGTTCTTTTTTTAGCTACTAGGGATTTAACTCAGGGGCACTCAACCACTGAGCCACATCCCCAGCCCTATTTTGTATTTTATTTAGAGAAAGGGTCTCACTGAATTGCTTAGCATCCTGCTTTTGCTGAGGCTGGCTTTGAACTCTGATCCTCCTGCCTTAGCCTCCCGAGATGCTGGGATTACAGGCGAGCACCACTGCGCCTAGCTACAAACTAAGGTTTTATACCCTAATATGTGTAGGGACAAAATTCCCTTGTGTGGCTGTACCAGACTTATTTACCTGCTCTTCTATTGATTGACATTTAAAGTTTATTCAATCTTGAGAATTATAAAGAATATGCATAGTGAGTATTTTTAATGGCTAGAAGTTTTTAATTGACAACTGATTCATTGATTAGACATTTATCAAAAATCCATTATGTGCCTGGCCTTGTGCTTTTTACATCACCAGTTAGAAGAGTAGCCTCTCCTAATGCAAATGGAAATGGAAATGGAAATTCTGTATCAACTGCCCAGTCCTTAATATCCTTCATCATGAGAGCTATAATTTCAGGAGGGCCTGTTCTGTGCCAGCAATTGTGCCAGACATTTTATAAGCACTTATCCATAGATAGGGAACTAGTATTCTCAAAGAAACAGAGAGAAAGAAACAGAGTCCTAGAGAGGTTCAGTAACTTATACATGGACATATAAAGAATAAATTGTAGGGGCTGGGTTTGTAGCTCAGTGGTAGAGTACTCGCCTTGCATGTGGAGGGCACTGGGTTCGATCCTCAGCACCACATAAAAATAAAATAGAGGCATTGTAACCATCTACAACTAAAAACATATTTAAGAAAAAAAAGAATAAATTGTAGAATGAGTTCATTCATTCGCTCAAAAAATTCAAAAAAATGTTTTGCACATACTTAGTACCATCCATTATGCCAGTCACATTGGTAAGTAATACAGTGACAAATAAACCAGACTTAAATCCCATACTCTATATAACAGACACAAACAAGTAAGCAAAAGTAGTAATGCACAATTATAAACTGTGACAGTGCTGAAAAGGAGATGACTGGGTGTGATGTTAGAGACCCTCAGGCTGGATGGTCGGATAGGCCTTTCAAAGAAGTTGGCATTCTGCTGAATCCATGACAAGAGAAGGCAGAGTTCTCCAGGCAGAGCCTATGGCTAGTTCAAAGGCTCTGAAATGCAGGGGAGAGGGTGCTTGGCATACTCAGAAAATCAAAAGGATTTCTATATGGCTGCAGGAAAGCTGACAAAGTCAAGGTGGCCAGAGAGGAGGGTGGGGAGATGGCAGTTCTAAGACCCTGAAGGATTTTTTCTAGACTGTGAAGAAGGATATACGTTTTATTTGCCATGAAATGAGACAGTTTTCAAGGGTTTCAAATGGGATAAAATAGCTTAAATAATCACTTTGACCTTTTTGTAAAGAAAAGGTTAAAAAGCGGGAAGAGTAGAAGTGTTGAGATAACAAGGTTGACATGTCAATAAATCAAGTTAGGGACAATGAGGACTGGGGTAAGGTGGTTCTATTGAGGAGTGAGGGAAGTATAGATCTATCTCCCTCCTTTTTTCTTCCCTTCCTTCCTTCTCTCTTTCTCTATGTCTTGCTGACTCTCTTTTTCTTTGGATCTACTTGCTTTTTGGTGGTATAAATGATAGCACTGTGTCACTCCATGATCTTTTCTCTTTCCCATGCTATAAAATTATACATCACTGGCTGGAAATGGTGAAATCTTATGGAAGATTCTTATTTCTAAAAAATTTTGAACCTTCTATGTTGGCTTCTGAAAGTTGAATAATCTTTTCTTTCAAAGGGCCTGAAGATTTCTTTTGTCCTCAGTGACATCAGCCCACATTTATGATACACTGCTAAAACATTTCTGCAAATGGGGGTTATGCATATTGTTCTCTCTTAGAGGAACATTGCTCACACGACTCCTGACTTCATACATTTTGCAAATGCTCAGTGAATGTGATTTCCTGCTGCTTGTGGCTTATAAGGCTGCAAGAGATGACTTTCTATGAGGCAAATCTGATAATGGGCTATTATTTTAAGTTACAAAGAGTTGGGTAGCAAAAGAGTAGGGAAGGAAAACAAAATGCTTTGAATGAATTATTGGGTTCGTATGGTCCAAAGTGACATTTCTTATTTTTCCTTTTTAAAATATGTTTCATTTATTATTTTTCCCTTTTCTAAAAAACAATAAATATTTATTACTGGAAAATATAACACTGTACAAAGAACAAAACTCACCCAGGGATATCCACTATAATGACTTATAATGTATATGACTTGTAATGTAGTGTGTAATGTATATGAGTTATACTGTATATAAAGATAAATTTTAAACAATTACTTTATTCTTACTAATCTGAGAAATCAATTGTGCTAGGGCTCAGAGTATAGCTTAGTGGTAGAGATTTTGCCTATCCTGTGTGATGCCCTGGGTGGTTGAAAGAAAGAATGAAAGAAAGGAAGAAATCATGCTCATTATAGATAGTTTAGAGAATATAGGGAAAAAATTCCCTGTTTTCATTTCACTCCAATCATAATGGCAATTATCAAGAATATAAGTAACAATAAATGTTGGCAAGAATGTGGAGGAAAAGGCACGCTCATACATTGCTGGTGGGACTACAAATTGGGCCAACCCCTCTGTAAAGCAGTGTGGAGATTCCTCAGAAAACTTGGAATGGGACCACCATTCAACCCAGCTATCCCACTCCTGAGCATATACCCAAAGGACTTAAAATTAGCATACTCTAATGATGCAGCCACATCAATTTTTATAGCAGCACAATTCACAATAGCTAATCTATGGAACCAACCTAGGTGCCCTTCAATAGATGAATAGATAAAGAAAATGTGGTATGTATACACAATGGACTACTACTTATCCATAAAGAAGAATGAAATTATGGCATTTGCTGGTAAATGGATAGAACTGGAGACTATTGTGCTAAGTGAAATAAGCCAATCCCCAAAACCAAAGGTCGAATGTTCTCTCTGATATGTGGATGCTAACACAAAATAAGAGTCTGGGGGAAGAATAGAAGTTTATTGGATTAGACAAAGGGGAATAAAGCAGGGTGGGGAGAATAGGAAAGATAGTAGAATGACATGGACATAACTTTCCTGTGTTTATATACAAATACACAACCAGTATAACTCCACATCATGTACAACCACAAGAATGGGAAATTACATTCTATGTACATATAATGTCAAAATATACTCTACTGTCATGTATGTCTAAAAAGAACAAATAAAAAAATTTAAAAAAAGAAAATATTCACTGTTGGTGGTATTGTACATTAAACTAGGAATGACCACATGTGACCCAGCTATAACACTCCTTGGTATTTATCCAAAAGAATTAAAGTCAGCATACTATAATGATACATGCATACCCACGTTTATAGCACTACTGTTCTGACAATAGTCAAGGATAGCACCTGCCTTGCTGTCCATGAACAGATGAATGGATAAAGAAAATGTGGTGTATATATACACAATGGAGTTTTATTCAGCCATAAGGAAGAGCAAAATTATGCCATTTGCAAGAAAATGGGTGAAACTTGAGAGCATTGTATTAAGGGGAATAAGCCAGACTCAGAAAGTCAAGAATCATATCTTTTCTCTCAAATATGGAGACTAGATAGAAAATAGAAAAAAAAAATGGAAGGGTGGGGAATGTCATGAAAATTGAAGGGACACCAGTAGAAAAGGGGAAGGAGACCAAGAAGAAATGAGAGGGCAGGTACTGAGGAGTGAACTTGACCAAATTCTGTTGTGTGAACGTAGGAATATTCCATAAAGAATTCTACTACTATGTATAGTTATAATGCACCAATAAAAATTAATTATATTTTTTAAAAAGAGCATATAGAAAATGAGAAAGAAAAAAGTAATTCATCATCCCTGGACAGCTGTTGGTAACAGTTTAATATGTTTTAAGTCCTTTTCAATGCATATTTTATATATTCAATATCATACCATCTATTTACTTTTTCCAATTAGTATTGCTATTAATAATTTTTGTTATTATAAGCTCTTCATAAATATTACATTTAATCAGTGCATTAAGCTGCCATCTGTATTGGCTACTATGAACTTTGAATTCCTAATTGTAAAACAATACATATACAAAATAGAAGCAATACCAACTTCACTGGTTTGCTGGGGGCATTAAGTGGGTCAGATGAGTTGCTATACATAGGACAGTGCTCATCATTTCCTTCCTATGAATGTAGTCTATTTCATTTTTTCATTATTATATGTTATTCCTCAATGAAAATGTTTGTCGATAAAGCTCATTCTGTGCAGATTATTTCCATTTCTTTTAGAGTCAATGCCCAGAAGCAGACTTACCAGGTCAAAGGGTAAGTGTAATATTAATAAATTTAACACGATGTTTCTAAGTGTCCCCATGAGACATGTTGGAAGTACTGTGATTTAGACTGTCATGAGTGGCTACCTTGTTGATGACCATGAATGGATGGGTAATGTCCTGCTGGATGATCCGCAGTGTTAACATTCTGTATCTAGAAAAATATTGATTCTGACTTGCAGCACAGGGATGAGTGATTTTCTAAGGTGGTATAGCAGGAGCAGCAAGGGCTGTCGGGAAACATTCCCCCTATCTTACTCTCAGCATTCTAATATTCCTTGCCAGGGCAGCCTGGAGCATGCCTTTCCCTCTGAAAAATCCCACCACTCTCTGCCACCCAAATCGCTGATATATAAATGCCCACTTCCTAGATTGAAGTGTATTGTTTCCTTCAGATATGCTGAGCAGGGAAAATTTTGAGAAGCCATCAGTGGTTTAGGAGATAGCAAACAGTGGTTAGGACTCAGGGTCTGAAGCAAAAGGTGAGATAGCTTTTAACAGTTTGAGAAAGATTGCTCAATCTATCCCTTTTGGTGCCTACAGTAGTCCACAGCTGTGCTCTGGGTGCCACCTTCTATGCTCTTGGGTAGTGCTTACTTAGCTCACCGCCAGCAGCCAAACTGACCAATCAGACTATTCCATGTTCTTGGTCACTAGCATTGGTTCAGGGGCAGGCATGTGCCCAATGGGAGCTTTGTTTCTAGGGAGGATAAGGAAAGATTCTTCCTCCGAAGTGCAAACTGGATGGATGATGTAAGCACCAGCTGTTCGAAGCCACTGAGGAGGAGGAAGCTGCCTTGCAGAAAATCTGGCCAAATGCACAGAAAAGAAAAGCTGAGAGCTGGAAAGACAAGGAGTACAAGGACATGGTTTGAGCTCCTGGGTTTACCTGTAGACGCTGCAGGCTTTTCTTGAATCCCTCTCAACCCTCTATGTTTTTTCACAGCCCAAAGCAATGATTCTCACAAAAAGAATCAAATACAAATCAGCATCATCTTACTTTTGATGAGTGGAGAATATTATTCACTATTCTAATTCCTTGTGGGCATGGACACATGTAGCTGAAAAATTGTTGAGTGCTCAATATATATTTAGACATGAAATATTAAGTAAATGAGTGAATGAGTCGATGGCATCGTGTCCTTAATCAATTCAGTTTCAGAGCCAGAATCTTAAAGATTAGATCATTAACGAAGAATAGGCAGGGGAGATGAACCCAGGGCATTTAATAAGATGGCCCGACTGTTAAGAATTCTAGGCAGAATCAGATTCAGGTGAATTGAGATGCAAAATTCCATCTAGTGCCAAAAATGGCTCACAGCTGCCACTTCTGTTTGTCAAAGTAGCATCTCAGATACCGGGGCCTGAATCTAGGGAACGTTTCTATTTTCACTGCCAGTACACATCTCTGTCCCTCGGAGGGCCCCCAACTGTTTTGTCCAGAGGCTTCTTTATGGGTGGTGCCAACTGACAGGAATGAAAATACAAGGACATTCAAACAGTAGCCACACAAGATTCAGTTTGCTGCCACCCAAGAGTATCAATCCAAAGGCAGAGCGATGGAGGAAGCCACATACCAGCACTGTTGGAAGATGAACGTTGGTCTCACCCTCAGAGACCATCTGACCCCTGGCCCTAAGGGAAAATCTTTCATATGATTTTTCAAGGGAAGCTATGTGGGTCTCAGACAGGTGGGCACCTCAGTTGTTTGGAAAAGCAGCCTCTTCTGAACTGTGGGCTGTGTGCATCTTGTCACATTCTCACAAATCAGCAAGAGCTGCAGTTCAATGGACCTAAAACAGACATAAATGATCCAAGTTTCTGTGTTGATTAGAGTGGCTTATGGCTGGGTTTTGTGGGGTCAGGGTCACTGATGAGTTCCTTTTCATGTGTGACCTTCTTTAACTTGGGACTAGAGAGTGTTTGGGAAGGGAGGGTTTTCATGGGGCAGGGCACTTATGAGCACTTTCAAAACCATAAGGCTATTGAGAGATTGCATCAGGCAATGCGCTACGTACATTTAACCGGTTACTTATGCTGATGAAGAGTACTAAAAGCCAGGAGTGTAAATTAACTTACTTAAATTCATACATATTGTGCAAGAGCCACATATGACCCAATTTGGGGTGATTACCTATGTAAGGCTCCTCTCACTAGGTTAGTGGTCTCCAGACCTGGATGCACATTCACGACCCCCAAAGGAGCAACCATCCTGCAGACTCATTAATTTGAACGGGAGGGGACGGAGTTTCTCAGAAAGCTCCACATTTGATTTTACTATGTAGCAAAGTTTGAAACCACTGCAATATCCTGTGTATTGTTCTTCAACTTTCAAGACCCTTGGTGACATCAACCCAAAACATAAGACACAGGTTCCAGTTTGAGTAATGTCCTAATCTGGGGACACCTGGGTTTTCCAATGTTTTGTGCTTAAACAAGCACATAGAAACATTTTACATCTTATAAGCAATCTCATATTAAATATCTCCAGTGTCCTCCCCTAAATATTATGTTATCCTTCTATTTTCCCAAAGAAACAGAGATTCAGAGAAGAAAAGTCACTTTTGGGGGCTCATCCAGGCAGTAAACAGCAGCTGGACCTCAGCCCTCTGACTACAAATGGTTATGTTCTTTTACATTGTGTTTTGTTAAAGATGTTATCCTATTTTCCAATAGGTAATCATGCACCAGGTACAAAATTCAACAAATATAGTGAGTGAAAAAGTATATGCTCTATACCCTACCCTGATTTCCCATCTGCCCATTTACCTATTTTAGTTGTGTCCTTTAAGACATCACCCACGCATTTTTCAAATTCACACAGAGGTATTTCCCACCCCTCTCCCAATGGATGGTAACTTAGTATTCATACACAGCATCTTGATTTTCTTGAAGGAATTCATTTTGGAGATCTTTCATCCTCAGTATACACAGAGCTGTCTCATTGTCTATATGTTACACGGAGTCCACTGTCTGAACATGCTATACATTATTTGACCACTTTCATTTTGACTGGCATATGTATTATGTATGGGCTTCTGGTATTACAAACAATGCTGAAGTAAGTGTCCTTATACATATATCATTTCAACATGGAAAGCTAAATTACTGTAAGCTAAATTACTGGAAATAAGCTTGTTGGTAAAAGGAAGTGTACATTTAAAATTCTGATAGTTCTTGTCAAATTACCCTTCACAGAGCTGTACTGCTTTATTCTGCCTTCAGCATCTATAAAGGTATTTTTCCACACTCTTGGCTACGATCTGTTACTAGTTTTTCTCATCTTTGCCAATCTGATGGGTGAATAAATAGTAACTCATTGGAATTTTAATTTGTACAGAGGAACTTTTAAACTTGACAAGATTTAGGGATTTGAGAAGCAGGATGAGATTGTGGAACTTGGTGAGTTTGAGCCATTTCTTGCTTCCATTTTTGCAAAGCAGTTAATGTAGTCCATTTTCTTAAGGACTAAGGATCTTTCAGAATCATTTTAGGATCCAGAATCATTCTAGAATGATTTCTGAAGTTTGGAATCTTGCAACCCTAATAGGTTCTCTGGTGTGGGTTCATTCTAAAAAGGAATCATAATTATTAAGTATCTATTGTCTGTCAGTCTCCCTATAGGTGCTATCATATATGTATTCTCATTGATAGTAAGTACTCCTAATAGCCTTAGTTGGTAGGTATTATGACCCCTAGGTTATAGTTGAAGAAACAGAGTTCCAAGTACTTGCCCAAAGTCACAGACCTACTTAGAGATGGGGGCATTTACAGCCTAAACCACTTGACTTAGAGGCTGCCCACACGGTGCCCCTCCCCCCCAATACCATGCTAATTCTAGATAGGACATAATCTACGTAACTTAAGAAGTCCCTGAAGTTCATGAAGCTTGTTCTATCCACGGCCACATTTAAAGAAGAAACAAGAGTTCTCCCAAAGTTATTAAAAATGAAGTCACTTTTAAAATTCAAGTCTTTTATGGAATATTGAAACAGATCTAATTTCTAGCCCAGAAATGTACTTCTCAAAAATCCCTTTCCTCTATCTCCCAGTTCTATTAGACCTCAAAATTGCTCTGTAGTTTTCACATACCCAACTCCCAACCTCTTTTACTGCTGTTTCTTCCTCCTCTTCTTCTAAAAAGAAAAAAAATCAATATGACTTCTATCCTCTTAAATATATTTAAATGTACAGTATATTATTATTAACTCTAAGCACAATGTTGTACTGGAGATCTTTAAAAATTTTTCATCTTGCATAATAAAAATTTAAAAACATATTAAATAACAACTCCCCCATCACCCCCTCTCCCCAACCCCTGGCATCCACCATTCTACTCTCTGTGTCTGTGAGTATGACTGCTTTAGACACCTCATGTAAGTGGAACTACATAGTACTCGTCCTTCTGTGTCTGGATAATTATACTTAGCATATGTCCAAAAGGTCCATTTTCTCATATTTACTCTTTTCACCTATATCCCAACTTGAAAAAAGAAAAAGGTCAGTACCTTTTTCTCTGTTATCACAGAGGACATTGGAATATTTTGGTTTTTAGGATTGCAATAACCAGTATGGTAGCTGTTAGCCACATGTGACTCTGGAGTATTAGAAATCAACATGTGCCATAAATATAAAACATACTGGATTGAATGAAGACAGAATGAAATGAAAATGGAAATATTTCATTAGTGATTTTAATGTTGTTTACCTTCTAGTTGACAATAAATTTGGACATATTGGGTTAAGGAATTATGAAAATGAATTTTACCTGTTTCTTTTTGCTTTTTAAGATGTGGAACCTGAAAAATTAAAAATTACATATGTGGCTCACACATTACATTTGACAGAGTCATTCTAGAAGAATTCTCAGTAGCTAAAGGGCAAGATTACAGCAAGGTGCTAGGGTTAGCTAGGGTTTGAGAAGGGTAGGGTACTAGCAAGGGGAAGAACAGATTAGGGGACTCAAGAGGGTCCTGAGATGACATTTTTCTAGTTTTTCAATTGTCTTAAGGTTTTCCTGTGTTACATGGACACTACTAACATAAGCACATTCATAGGCTTCTTTTATTATAGTTTATAATTAAATACATAAACTATAATTTATGTAATTTATAATTTCATAATCTGACACTTTTTGTAGGAATTTCTTTTTTCCTTTGGCTCTTTATCATTTGAAAGAATTAATTGTTAACAATATAACCTTGATCAAGAGACTTTATATTTCAGAATCTCCATGTCCTTAACCATTACATAGGAATAAAACTCTTGCCTTATATATTTAATGGGGTTTTTGTGAGTGTCAATTGTAATTTAGAAAGTGTTTGAGAAGTGAAAGTTTTTTTTTCTGTGTTGTTTGAGAGAGCTAAAGATCCTCCTCAATTCCATCTTGAAGATAATCTTAATAAAATTTTCATAGATTTTTACTGGCTGATTATGCTGCTTTATTTTGTGTTCAACAGAACATTTCTGATAAAGTGGGGGATGGTGAGGGTTGGAGAGGGATTGATTGAAGGTGAGGTTGCACATTTATATTTATAGGTTGGTGTTACTTGGTCTATTTGCCTTATATTGCTACAATAGGTGGCTTTTTTTTTTTTTTTTTGTGGTACCGGGGATTGAACTCAGGGGCACTCGTCCACTGGGTCACATCCCCAGCCCTTTTTTGTATTTTATTAGAGACAGGGTCTCACTGAGTTGCTAAGTGCCTCGCCATTGCTGAGGCTGGCTTTGAACTCGCGATCCTCCTGCCTCAGCCTCCCAAAGTGCTGGGATTACAGGCATGCGCCACCGTGCCCGGCAATAGGTGGCATTTTGACTTGGGCTTTAAACATTGGCACATGAAAATAAGCCTACATTTGAGACCACAGAATCTGCAATGCTGAAATCCCCAAAGAAAGTAGTTTTATTTTTTTATTTGGCAGCCAAGCTGGACATAAAATGATGTAAAACTATCATCTTTATCTCACTTGCCATGAATATGTACACACATTTCACTGCAGAAACAGTAATGTGCCTGAGTGTTTTCCCAGACCTAACTGGAGTGTTATGTATAAATAGTAAATACATGACATTTTCTTTTGAAAATCTGAACCTCAACTTAAACTAACTAGGTCCCAAGAATTCACATAAAGGATTATGAAGTTGCAAAGGGGGTCCTTCACTTACTGAATACAGCAGGTTGAAAAACCTCAGCATGTGACATTATTTGAAAATAAGATAGACACAGATATAATTAGTTAAATTAAAATGAGGTTATATTGGATTAGAGTGAGCCCTGAATCTAATGGCTTGATGTCCTTGTACGCAAATACGTGCAGACCAGAGGCACATGATGATGGGGTCAGACATTGGAGTGATGCATATACAAGCCAAGGAATGTCAAGGACTGCCAGCAACTACCAGATGCTAGGGGAGGGCATGGGAATTTCTCCCTCCAGAAGGAAACAACTGTACTAACCCCTTTATTTCAGACTTATGCACTTCTGAACTGTGAAAGAACAAGTTTCTAGTGTTTTAAGCCACCTAGTTTATGGTAATTTATTATAGTCATCTTAGAAAATTAATACCCTGGACCAGAACCAATTTAGTTGTAGGAATAACAATAGGAATATGTTAAAATATTGAATGTTTTATTAATTTATTCAACAGAATATATCTTTTCAGCAAAGGAATGACTGCAGAACTGTAGCTTAATAGTGATATTACATTCTTTTTAAAATAGCGTAAATATAATATTCATTGCAACACTGCTTTTAATAGAAGACATTGAAAACTAATTAACTATAAGAAAAAGCAAAAATCAATTACAATCCATCCATAGAATAACTACTCATTAAAATAATTCATGTTTTATGACACAAGAAATTGCTCGTATTGGGTTGAAAATAAGATACAGGAGTTGTCAGAGTTTATCACATTGAACATGTGAGATTCATGCACTTCATTGTTCATATGTCACACACAGAATACATCTAAAAATGAGCTATAAATCAACATTCAATATATATATATATATATATATATATATATATATATATATATATATATATATATATATATATATATATATATATATATATATATATATATATATATATATATATATATATATATATATATATATATATATATATATATATATATATATATATATATATATATATATATATATATATATATATATATATATATATATATATATATATATATATATATATATATATATATATATATATATATATATATATATATATATATATATATATATATATATATATATATATATATATATATATATATATATATATATATATATATATATATATATATATATATATATATATATATATATATATATATATATATATATATATATATATATATATATATATATATATATATATATATATATATATATATATATATATATATATATATATATATATATATATATATATATATATATATATATATATATATATATATATATATATATATATATATATATATATATATATATATATATATATATATATATATATATATATATATATATATATATATATATATATATATATATATATATATATATATATATATATATATATATATATATATATATATATATATATATATATATATATATATATATATATATATATATATATATATATATATATATATATATATATATATATATATATATATATATATATATATATATATATATATATATATATATATATATATATATATATATATATATATATATATATATATATATATATATATATATATATATATATATATATATATATATATATATATATATATATATATATATATATATATATATATATATATATATATATATATATATATATATATATATATATATATATATATATATATATATATATATATATATATATATATATATATATATATATATATATATATATATATATATATATATATATATATATATATATATATATATATATATATATATATATATATATATATATATATATATATATATATATATATATATATATATATATATATATATATATATATATATATATATATATATATATATATATATATATATATATATATATATATATATATATATATATATATATATATATATATATATATATATATATATATATATATATATATATATATATATATATATATATATATATATATATATATATATATATATATATATATATATATATATATATATATATATATATATATATATATATATATATATATATATATATATATATATATATATATATATATATATATATATATATATATATATATATATATATATATATATATATATATATATATATATATATATATATATATATATATATATATATATATATATATATATATATATATATATATATATATATATATATATATATATATATATATATATATATATATATATATATATATATATATATATATATATACATATATTTATAATGATATATGATATATGTATAATAGTATACATATATACATACATCTATATATCATAGATGTATCATAGATGTATATAGATGTATATATATATATATATATATATATATATAACTATACCACTATATTCTGAACTATTAGGCGACCACAAGATAGAAAATCTATACAGTGTATTATTTAGCTTTTCATCATTATAATAAAATACCTGACATAAAGATACTTATGAAGGAAATAGGTTTATTCAGCAAACAGTTGTAGAGATAAAGTCCAAATGGCATGGTTCAGGCTACAAAGCATCACCCTTTGGGTGCCTCACCTCATGGTGCAGATAGTAATGGTGGCAGTGTATGTGAGAGTAAGCAAGTGATTATATCTTGAACTAGGAGCAGAGAGAAAAGGCAGGGCCAAGGATACTCCTTTTATAACAACACTTTCCTGAGAATTGAAGGGGTTGCACAAGTACTAGACCCCAGGTTCCATTACCTCCCAATAGTACCACTTTGGGAACCAAGCCTCCAATACATGAAACTTTGGGGGGACAGAACTAATCACCAAAACAGAATTTGGCTATACTGCTTCCTGGTCTGTGATCAAGCTATTAGAATAAATTCCTTTCTTTTCTTCTTTCTTTTCTATGCTGTGGTTTGAACCCAGTTCCTCACACAAGTTAAGCAAGAGCCTCACCAGTGAGATACATCCCCAGGCTCCAAATTCCTTTTAGCTTTCTTCCCTTTCCTTTTGGGTGGTTGGAGAGAATCAACAGAACTTGGAATTCAATTCTCATTCTTCTTTGTTTACTAGCTCTCTACAACTTTAGGCGATTTCCAGGCTACTGAGCCTCTGAGTTATAGTTTTCCCTTTGGTAAGTTGGGGAAAATGCTAAGTATCTTACTGTGGTTGTTACGAGAATCAAGGAGACAATACTTGTAGGGCCCTCAAGCACAGCACGGGCTTCACTGCAAATGGCCAAATTTAGTTCTCTCGCAAACTCTGATTTATCCTATCTCCAGTCAGAACTAACTGCTTTGTCCTTGGTGACCTAGTAAGTTTTTCTTCTTTTTTCCTAAGAGTATTTTCCAGAGTGAGTTGAGATTTTTCTTTTTATAAGTTTCTCTTCTCTGGCTGGGGTGAGAGTTTTTTCCCTGAGTGCAAATATGCCACTTTCGTGTCTGAATTCCCAGTGCCTGGCAGAGTCTATCAAGCAGCAGAAATCAACAAATGCTTATAGAAAGTGGGAATTCCAACCTTTGTGACCCTTCTCTCATGACATTTCTTGGTCCTTTAATGAGAAATATTTTTTCCCCCTCTGGTGGGAGCTCAGAGTGCTCTGACCACATTGTGTCTTGAATCATAGTTATTTGCAAGCTTTCTTCCCCTTTTTAATTTACCCTCCTACTGCCTCACACAGTCTCAGTCATATGATGGCTGGAAATTCATCCTATTCATCCTGGAGGCCCCAGCAGTGTCTGGCCCATGCATTCCCTCATTTGTTTAGGATATAATTCTTCTTGAGCAAGGAGCAAGGGATATGACTCACACATATAATGTACAATACAGTTTTGACCTTTTTTTGTGTAGGCCCGCTCAGCAAACCACTTCCCTGTTGCACAATGGGGATGGTGGGGCTGTTCCCGATGTTAAAACCAGCTAGGGTTATTAGAAGTCATTCACCTACCTCTAGATAAAAGATACTTCAAAGAAATTAATTCGTGACACAATTTCAAATCTGGGCCTTTCTATTTCACCGCGATATGTCAGGATAAAAATCTAAGCCATTAGATATGTGCAAAATATAATATAAACTCTTAGTAGGCTGAGGATTAGTAGAGCTGATGAAAAGATAAAATGAAACTGGGATACGATAATAGTATTGTAGTTCCCATAGACACAGAGTTTAAGAAAAGTTGTCTCACCTTAGAAGCAATTAAATTGGACTACCACACATGACTCTAAGATTAATTGCATTGGTTGGCATTACATTCTATTAAAGTTACATTGTGGCTATAGAGCTGCTGAATAGAGATTTTTCCCAGGGTCCAATAGCAAGTTGGTGAATTTTTCATCTACTCACCAAAGTTTACTGAGCTTTTACCATGTGCCAACATTATGCTAGGAATGGCTGATAGAGAGGTAAATAAGACTGTCCTCGCCCTTATTTTTTCTTTCTTGCTATTAAATACTCCACATTGACCATATTTATCCTGGTCACCAAACATGCAGATTGCTACAAGGAATGAAGAGAATGTTTGTAAAGCCGTTCAGATGTTTTGACAGGTATTATGTAAGAACTTTATGTGACTATTCTCCAGCACAATATTAAGTGTTAAAAATCAACCATGAAATTTCATTTCTGGCCCCTCTTGCTCTCAACTTTAAAATTTCTTAATAGTCAAGTCCACTGAATTTCTTTTGATTATTGGTTTTTAAAGTTAAACTTGTTTGCACCATTTAACAAAGAAATAGTGTTTTGATTACTCTTGGAATATAAATGCACCATTCTGTGTGACTTTAATTTTTTTTAATATCCATATTTCCTTCTCAAACTCACAGAACATTAGAACTAGGAGGGAATTCAGGTACCATCTAACCCAATGATGGTAAAACATTTCCATTCTTTTCATAACCTTTGAAAATCCTCCCTTTCTGTAGACTGGAGGCCCTAGAAGACTTTTACTCACCAAATAAATTGTATTTAATTACTAATTACTAAAATTTTATCTTCTCATTTTCATTAAAGACATACTACTAACCAATTGGTGCTTCCAGGTGGTAAGAGGTAATGAGATTTAGCAGCAGATAGTGTGGCCATTGATTCTGGAGACTTATTACCAGAAGTTGAATCCTCCCTCCACCACTAACTAGCTGTATCATCTTGAGAAAGTTATTTAACTTTCTGTGCCTCAGTTTCTTTATATTTTAGTGATAACACACATCATAGAGTTGTGAGGATTCCTGCATTATCACAGTCCAAACAAAGAAAAAAGCTCCACTTATGGTCCTGTCAAATCTAACATAGGATAAATGCACATTTCCACTAGGGTTTCTAAAACTTTAACAATACTTTAGCTCATGAAAACTCATCACTACCTCTCAAGACTCCAAAGATAGAAGTTCTAAGATTCCGGGCTAGGAATCATTGAGAATAAACTTCTCTTTTAAAGACAAGAAATTTTGGAAACCCAGAGACGTGATTTGCTGGAGGACACTCAGCTAGTCAGTTCCAGAACCAGCACTAGACCCTAGAACCTCCAGGATGTAGGGTTGTGCATTTATTAGACTAGTTAGAAGTCTGTCCTTAATGGTCACAAAGGCACCAGGATCATGGGGTACAAAACAGACACAGAATAAAGATGTTAGAAGCACTAACTCACTGGGCACTCTGACACACCCCTGTAATCCTAGTGACTTGAGAGGTTAAGGAGGAGAATCACAAGTTTGAGGTCAGCATGGGCAACTTAGCAAGACCCTGTCTCAAAACGAAAACATAAAAGGAGTCGGGGATATATGTCAGTGGTAGAATGCCCATGGATTCAATCCCCTGTGCTGCTAAATAAAATAAATATAAAAAGAGAGAGAGAGAGAGAGCACTAACTCATTGTCAAGGATTCTGAAAGCACTAAAGGGTTGAAATTCCGTTTCATTTAGAAATAAAGACGACTCTTGACATCTGTAAGGAATATGTCTCCAGAATTTGGAAATTCCAAATTGTCAAATGTCACTGAGGCATATAACTTCCTCTAGAAAATGTACCAAAAAATAACCACGAAATTGCAAGTTACCCCCATAAGACCCTTAATAAGTCTCTAATTATTACAGTAATTTATAAGGCTTTTAAAATAAATTCTGTCACAGAAATAAAGCTGACAATGTATTATAACATCATTACTGAAATAAAGCAAACCATGAGCTTACCTGAATGTGCAAAAATGACGATGATGGGAGCTGACAAGTGTGTATGCCCAGGGCTGCACTGGGGTGGAGGCAGTGCTGAGGAGCCAGCAATAGGCTGCAAGAGGAGCCAGCAAGGCTGTCTAAGCTTCTACTGTGAATGCATGCTCTGAGCCCCTAGCTCGACTCACAGGTGCTAAGTGATGTCCTCAGACCAGTCTTGACAGTTTCCTAGTCCTGTCTCAACCAATTACCAAGTACCACATGTCAGGAACCTTCTGCAAAGCTCTTGAATGGTGGAAATCTGGGAATGATAAACTCCCAAATGCCAACAGTCTATAACTCAGTGCTGATGAGGACTCATTAATACTTGTTTATATTGCTGGTGGGACTGCAAATTGATACAAACTGTGGGGAAGGCAATGTAATACTGTAGTAAGTCTTGAAACTATTCATTTACTTTGACCAGTAAATCCATATGTAGAAGTCTATTTTAGGGGAAAAAGATAGAACCATGCACAAAGGGATAAAACAACTATGTAGTAGCTCTGGACAAAAGCAAAAAAAAAATAATATATATATATAACTTATATATATTTTACATATATATAATTTATATGCATATATACATATATACATATATATATATATATAATCTTAATAGCCATCAACAGGAATGTGATTAAAAATTATTGTATGCTTATACACTGGAAAACTAAGTAGCTGTTAGAGACAATATTTTAGAAAAAGTTCATTATAGGGAAGAAATATATAGGATCTAACACTGAGTAAAAATTGTAGGATACAAGCAGGGTGTGGTGGTGCACACCTGTAATCCCAGCACTTGGGAGGCTGAGGCAAGAAGATCGCCAGTTCAAAGCCAGCCTCAGCAATGGCGAGGCACTTAGCAACTCAGTGAGACCCTGTCTCTAAATAAAATACAAAAAAGGGCTGGGGATGTGGCCTAGTGGTCGAGTGCCCCTGAGTTCAATCCCTGGTACCAAAAAAAAAAAAAAAAAAAAAAAGTAGGATACAAATCTATGTATGTACATTTTGAACACATTTGTAAAATATTTTGTGTCCTCAAATAAAAGGAAGACAGAAAGGAAATAAACCAAAATGTAAATAATGGTGCATTTAAGAGGTGGGATTTTAAATGATGTTTACTTTTCTGTATGTTATACAGTTTCTAAAGTATGTAATGCTTTTAAAATCCAGAGATTCTGTATTTTAGAATTGTGTGTGTGTGTGTGTGTGTGTGCGTGTGCATGCGCATGCATTAACATTAATTCTTACACAAATGGAAGAATATCACAAGCACTGTTTTATATTCCGCTTTTTTTTTTTTCTCTTAGCAATACATCTTGGAAATTGTTCCACATGAACAAGTATACAGCAACCCCATTATTTTATATTTAGATGTATTTATTTTTAATTTAATACATAAGAACAAATATTGTATGTACCTATATTTCAATACATGTATACTAGTATAGTACCTCATTATTCTTTTTCTTCCCTTTTTAAAATATTTGATTTTTTAGTTATAGTTGGACACAATACTTATTTTATTTATTTATTTCCATGTGGTGCTGAGGATCGAATCCAGGGCCTTGCACGTGCTAGGTGAGGGCTGTACCGCTGAGCCATGACCCCAGCCCACCTCATTATTCTTAATGGCAGCATAGTATTCTTTAATATGGGTGGAACATTGTTTTATTTTATCTGTTTAAACTCTTTAAACTGTATTTAAGTTGTTTAAGACATGTAAACTGTTTTCTTATATTTTGCTACTATAAACAATGTTACAATAAACAACCTTGTATGTTTTGTTTACATACAGGCATAGATATCTGTGAAATAAATTCCTTGATTTAAAATCGCTGGGTCAAAGGCTTATATTATATAAAAAATATTACATGCATAAAATTTAAAAGTTTATCTAATTATAACATATGGTCTAGATAGACAGTTTTAAAGAAGCCCTAAATATAATAATTCTAAATACCTAGTTTATTTTTGCTTAAATATTATTTTGGTTGTTTTGTTTATCCTTATGTGTCTTGCCACTATATGTAAGCTGCCTGTCATGGCCAGCCACGGCGCCACGGGAGAAAAACTCGGAGGCAGAGTAAAGCTTTTACTACTTTTACTTCTACTTTAGCTTAGAGAGAAAGAAAGATAGAGCTTAGCTTCTTCTTGTCTTCTTGTCTTGTCTTTTTCTTCTTGTCTTCTTAGCTTAGAGAGAAAGAAAGATAGAGCTTAGAGAAAGATTATTTTTTCTTCTTAGCTTAGAGAGAAAGAAAGATAGAGCTTAGAGAAAGATTATTTTTTAGGGCTTCTTGCTTCTTTCTTCTGTCTTCTGTCTTCCTCGGGAGCCTCGGCCTAACTCTGACCAGCCCTCGGGAGCCTCGGCCTAACTCTGACCAGCCATTACTTCTTCTATCTGGTTTCTCTTCTGTAACCGCTCTGCCTACGTTCTGGCCGCTCTGATTCTTTTCTCCGACCCGAACTCTTCTTCTGACCGACCGAGCGACTGCACGACTGACTGAATGAATTTCTCCGTTCTCCTCACTCGGACCGCTTTCACCTGGTTATATACCTTCAGCTTTGCGGGTGCCTACAGGTGTGTCACATACATATCAGGTGGAACTTATGGCTTCCAGCTAGCTGCAACAGCCCTTCCTAATTAGGGCTCCTTCAACTATAAAACAAATAATTTATAGTTCATTGCAGAGGCGATATCCTCCTGTTCATTGCAAATTTCTTCAAGTCTCTGAAACAGAATCTGCTTCATAAGGGGTAATTCAATAAGTATTGATTGGATAAATGAATGAATGAAATTCAGACATAGGTTTCATTACGCGTCACTCTTAATAACAATGCATTCTTGTCCTAGGTCAGGTTTCCTAGAAACAACCCTGAAATGGGGATTTGGTATATTTATTGAGGAAGTGCTGGCCAAAGAATCCTGTAAGGAATGAGGAGGAAAGCAGGATTGGTCAGGACAAGAGTCAGGGCAAAGATGTCTCTTCAGGTCAAGGCCAGCCCTGGCCTGACCCAACGTGCTTGGGAACATAAATCACACTGCCAAGTTGGTCCCACCCTACGGAGAGGTGCCAGATATTCTAACCTCGTATCAGTCAGATTTTAGTTGCAGGCTGGGTCAGTGGGGAACATAACCACCTCAGGGAATCAGCTCCCATTCTACAGAGGGCAATTTCTGGAAAAGGGAGCCATTGTGAACCATTAACAGTGAATTCTCAAAGCAACTGAGGGCCAGACAGATGCCTGGTCTACAGGAAATCTGGGCAGGGAACCAACAGCATCCACTACACCAACTCAACCATTTCCTAGTTTTATCCACATAAAAACACTCATTCATAAATGTACTCATTGTTCTTGCCTAGCTACTGATTTTAAAGTCCTCATTCCTTATCTTATATATATACATGTGAGGAAAGCAAACAAATTTATTGTTTCCCCTAACTAATAAAAGTTGGCACAACATTATCTTTGCTTTTTACCTTTAAAACACAAACTCAACATACAGAAAAATAAATAAAATAAATTTAGCAAAAAATAATTAGTTTAGTTATTGGCAATGAACTAAATAATATCCTCATTGTTCTCAAATACATATTTTTCCTGAAGTAGAGTTTGTTATTGGATTATGACTGATGTTTGGGGGGTTTTGTGCTCAAATTTCAATACGTATCAGCGTTTTACAAGTCTTATTGGAAGTTTCTGAAAAATCTGCTTTTAGTTTTAAAATTCTCCTTTGCTTTGGAGGTAGGCAGCACAACTACAAGTCCATACCAGAGGTGATCAATTAAAAGAGCACCTAAGGAGTGATTAATCCATATCTCTTAGTTTACAGGCATGAAAACAAGCTCAGAGAAGGGAAATGAAATGATTTTGATACACTCATGGCAGTGAATTCAGATGTGAAGAGGGATAAAGAGCAGATCGGGTTGAACTTGGATGCTTCCTTGACACTTCAGCGATTTGGATTATTTAGGAAATGCCTTAGAGGCTTGGCTGTTCTCAGCGTGATTGTCCTTGGAATTGTCACAAGGCTCAAGGAAGAAATGGGGCACGTGCTAATTATTTACAACAACATTCCAGGGAGACCAGAGTTGTCCTCCATGGACAGTTTTTAAGATCCCAGTCCTTCTGCATCTCCACCCTAAAGAGGCTGGAATCTGACAGGGTACCCTTGGGAGCAGGGGAAATCTCAAGGCAAGACATCTACACCGAAGGGTGATTACAAGTCTTTAGACAGAATGGGGTTATGCTTAATTAACAGAGTTGTTTTTTTCCCAAGGGGCCAACACTTGCACAAGTTTCTCCGTGGAAAGAAAAAAGAAGAAGAAGAAGACATTTTGGAATCTAGTAGGAGGCTCTGAAGCTTTCTTGGACCTATACATGTGTGGCTAAATGCAAATGAATGAGGTCAGCCTTGTTGGGCTCTGACCTCTGTTCTGGCATTGACTCAGAATGGGGAAGGAGGAAGAAGCTGCCGTTTCTCTAGAGTTTGTCATCTTCCTGGCATTTTTACCTCTTTTTCTTCTTGTCCAATCCCACAACATGTTGTGAATAAGGTACAAGAGTCTTTATTTTGTAGAAAAAGAGAAGATGATTACCTAAGGTCATGGAGCTGGTTAACAACCGAGGGCAGTAAAGCCATACTCCTAACTTTCCTTGCAAAATGATCAAAAGGCATCTCCTCCTGTTTTCTCTTTCCTGCTCTCTAAAGTCTTTGGGCAAAACAAAGAAAGCATTTTGTGTGGCCAAACTTGGGTTTGTTTTGTTTTGTTTTTTTGCTCATAAGTATAAGCCCTTGTTTGCTGATTGATTTATTTTTCTTTTCATTCATTCTTTCTTTTTGTTTGCTTTTGTTTGTTTGTTTGTCCGAGATAAAATAGGCTTCATCTTTTGCACCCCAGCCAAAGGCATGCATCTCCTTGGGGAATTTCTCATTCCCCAATGTATAAGTTTCCTTTGCTCTTAAATCCTTTGATCATTCTGTTTGTAGACTTTACTATGTTTGTAGATTTTACAAGCATTGAATGTCAGGCCCACTCTGAATTTTTAGGACTGGGCACCCAATAAGGCTCAATAAATGTTGGCCACTGTGACAAACTTGAGCACAGTTAAGACTGAGGTGGCAGAGTTCCCACTGGATACAGCTGCTCTGGGATGCTCCTTCCTCCTGCAGCCACCAGAATCAAGTGACACATCCATATCTCAGTACAGAAGAGGAAGATAGACTCAAGGCTCAGACACGAGACCCAGCAGGCCCTGCTAAGTTCCTCCACTGTCCCTGGGCAGTGGAACTCTATGTCCTGCCATACTTCACACTAGTTGGAAAACTTCTAGCCCAGACTCCTTCTGAGGTATTGAGTGTATAGCAGCCCATTCCACTTTTCCTCGAGAGGGCTAGGCTTGGTGCTTAGATAAGACAACCCTCCCCATATTATCTTGAAATTATAAATTAAATTAAATCAAAAACATTTGCTACTTATCAACTCCCCCCTTTTTTACATATTCTATATTACTTAATTTTCTTGATATTCTTAAAGTTACTCCAGGAAGGAATTTCATGCCTATTTTATCCATGGGAAAATTGAGGATTGCTGAGGTTAAATAAAGTGCAAAAGCAGAAACTCAAATCTAGGACCTCAGACTCCACATTATATGTTTGCCCCATGTGGGAGCAAGGACCATATCTTATTCACTACCCTACTTTGTACCTCATAAAGAGTGCAAGATTTTATAGAATGAATGAAGGTACTTTCCTAAGCTAGCCACACAAATCACACACACACAAGAAAACCCATGAGAAGCAATTCAACAGGGAATAGATGTGGACCAGGGTTTTGCTGCCTGATCCACAATATTGTTTGCCAATAACCTGCCAGGGTTAGTAAACTTTTCATCAATTGTTCAAAAAGAAAAATTTCAAACTTCAATAGGACTATAAACTCTGTCAGCCTAAGATTGGAAAATGATTTTCCCATTATATTTGCAGCTCATGTAGAAATTCTTCCATCCCTCATACTTTGATTTATTCTTCTTCCTTTTCTCAAGTATTTGGGAACTATTTTTTGAGTGTGTACCATGAGCCAAGCACAATGCTAGGCACTTTATCCAATTCTATTCTCTACCTTCATTCATTCCTTTACAAAATCACTCATAATTTAACCATCTGTAAGGCATGGAATTTCACTTGTTCTACACTTCTACTGAAATTTTCTGGGATAATTAAAGAAGAAAGGGAAAAACCTAGGGATAGTTTTCCCAACTAGCTCCAAGAATCTGCCCTATTGGTGTTTTGGGTCTCAATTCGAAACAGTGAAAGGAATTGAGTCTCAGCCATGCCTTTTACTTATTGGACAATGTGGAGAATCACTTAGGCTCCTCCGAGTCTCAGTTTTCTTCCCTGCAAAATGGGAATCACACCACTTACTGCATAGGGCAGTGGAGGATCCCATGGAAATTCAAGTACTGTTGTCTAGCACAGGGCCCTGGGTGGTCATAGTTCTCAGCACATGAGACTCTCAACAGGGCAATGATGTAAGTCCCCAAGAAGCCTTATTCCTGCCAACACCACCAGGCAGGCAGCTCACAGAGGCATCTTGACAACACTGAGCAACATGTGATCTCCTGGTGAACTTAGGGAGGCTGCAAGGCAAGGTTAACTTAGGGCAAAGACACTCCAACTGCATTCTTTGTCTTAATCACTGTGAGCAGCAACACAGTTGGGGCACAAGGCAATGACATTCCAATTCCCTGACAGGACACTCAAGGGATGGGATTTCTTGGAAACAGAAGAGTTTGGAGGGGGCTGACCTCCTTTTCTGTAGCATTTTGTTTCCCAGATATTTCTCTTGAGTAGTTGCCTCTGTTTCCAATGCCTCTTCAGAAGAGGAGGAGAGCTGCTTATTTCCTGGTCTTTGTGATTTTGAGGAATAGCTGGGGCACCAAGCGGGTAAATAGAAGTAGTGGTGGGAGGATTGGGTTCCTGAGCCCTTCCTGAGTGATGTACTTTTTGCTTCACAGGAAACCCTGATGGGGGAGGGGGAATAAAGAACTCCCACCATGAATGAAGGTGGACAAACTCCCAGATGACCAGGACTGTTATGGACTGAGTTGTGCTGTGCTGCCCCAAATCCCTATGTTGAAGCCCAGCATGATAGTTAGGAGGTAGAGCCTTTGGGAGGTAATGTGGTTTAGATGAGGATGGAGTATTTATGATGGCATTAGTGCCCTTATAAGATGAGATACTAGAAAGAGATCTCTCTCTTTGCTATATGAACATACAGTGAGAAAACAGCTGTTTGCAAGCCAGGAAGGGAGCCCTTGCCAGGAAGCAATCAGCTAGTACCTTCAATTTGAACGTCCAGCCTCCAAAACTGTGAGAAATAAACATCTGTAGCATTTTGTTATAGCAGGCTGAGCAGGCTAGCACAAGGACTCAGAACAGAATTTTCAGGAAAAGCAAGGCATTCTTGCCCTGCATGCCCATCCTGTTTTCCAGTTATGTGCACATCACAGAGTGGATGCTAAGTGTTTGTTGAATGAATGAATGCAAGGGCTCTTAGGTGGGAAAAGCCACAAACAAGCAGTCACTTCACCCATTACCAGACACAGTTGCAGCTTCCCTCAGGATAGTCTAGGGTTGCAAATGTGTCCATTCAGTTACAAGCTCAACCAATAAACACCAACTTCAACAACTGGAAGCAGGGTAGTCTGTCCCTTCCTTCAATAAACTAACAACACAACCACCTCCTAGAAGGGCTGGTCACTAGGTAATTCTGAACTAAAACCCTGCAACCAAAGGAAACCTCCAATAACAAGAGCTTCTTTGTTTTACTTGTGACCTGGGCAACTCATCCCATGGAGTAGGAAGCCCTCACTGGTCTTGTGGGCTTGCAGGCTGGGAGTGGAAGCGACCTTGAACTTTGAACTTTTTATCCCTCTTAAATGGGGCAGAAAATCTCAGCTCTGCGAGTCTCTGTGTGAGTCTAGAATAACTTCCTTGTGTCTCACTTTTTCCATCTACAAAAGGGAAATGACCACAGGGTACCCTACCCACCTTAGGTTTCAGGTAAGGATGGAGGAGCATAATGCCTATGGGGATGCCTGCAGATGCACTTCACACACTAGTTGTTTAACCTAGGCAAAACCTCACCTTGAATCAAAAAAATTCAGGGAACACAGTCCCTTACTGATTGGCTGACCTCAGGCAGTTAAAAGAACTCCCTGAACCTCTGTTGTTTTCTTACTTAAAACTAGAGGTCATGTTACTTCCTTTTAAAGGTATGAGAATTAAAAGAGCATATGTGATGTGCCTAGCACCATGCAAGAAACACGAACGATGCTGAGTAAGTAGTCCTCTCCCCTGCACTATGCCTGGACCTCATTTCCCATTGAGGACTGGGTGACAAGAATTTTCCAAATCTGCTGGAAGCCCACACCCCTTGCTCATGCACCGCTCCAGGCCACACCCACAGTTAAACGAAGTGCAGACTTGCAGAAACTTGGGAGGCCACAACCAGCAGCCTAGCGGGAGCACGCGCGCCTTGGCGGTCGCCCGGAGCAGCGCCTGCTAGTTACCTTTCACCTAGTTCGACGCGACTCGCCGCGCGGGGTAACTCGAGGTCGAATTCGGAACCCCGTGCGCCTGCGCGCGCTGACTAACGAGCGGCTGGGCGTCTCGAGCGCTTATTTTTGTGTGGTTTGGGTTCCCTTCTGAAACGAAGAGTGTGGGTTTGCGGACGTGCCCTAATTTCTGGGTTCTAGCTGGGCTGAGCACAATCTCAAATCCGGCGGGGCAGCCCGCCAACTTGATGACCCCTCAACTGTCATCCAGCCCGACACCGGTTAGCTCTCATTCCTCCCCGTCCCCCCTGGTCTCTCATCTTCACCCTCCCGGGTCTCCCACAGCTGATCACAGTGCAGCTGTGCCCCTCTCCCCATATCTCCCCCCACCCAAAGGAGACCCTGCTCACTCCGGAAAGGAGCCCACGCCTGCGAACAGCCACATGGTGCAAACTTAACGTTCCTGTTTGTACCAGGGAGAGGCTGGACCTAACCACCAGATTTCCAACAAGGAGCACGGTCTTTATTTTTCTCTTCCTAAATGGCTACGTGGAAGCCAGTCCAGGCTGCCGCGCGCCTCGGGGTTACTCCCGGGCACCGGGCGGGTGGGGCGTGCGCCGCTGCAGGGAAGGACTTCCTCGGTCTCAGAAACCACATTCGCAGAAACGCTTTTAACAGTCTGGAGAGGTTTTGAGTTCCCAGCCACAGCACCCTCAATGATGATTTTCAGGAGTCCGTGTTAGCCCTTCTGCTTCAGGGATCCTTCCCTTCTTGACGTCCCCACGATTGGGGGAGGGATCAGTCGGAACCAGGCTCCTGAAAAATACCTTTTCTTGCAATGGCCTGTCTCCCCATCTACCTGCCTCTCTGATCGCTGACGTCCAGCAATAATTCCAAACGAGTGAAGGCAGGATGACTGGGTTGATCCGGGCTCCGCCACAGATTGGGGATTTAGATAAGTTCTTTTCCCACTCCACCAACTGTAAAATGGAGCGGGTTAGTCAGGATGATACCCTTGGCCCTTCAGTATTCAAGTTAGGTGAGAAAAACCTAAGATTTTCCAGTTCCAAAATGTCATGTCTCCTTCATTTCAGACAAGTCCTGCAGAGAATGTCGTTAAGGAGAATTACCATCAAAGTTACAAGTGGGTTCCATGGGTGAACATTGTGAGGTTTTCTCGGATTCTTTGAAAGGTTATGTAACTATTTCAAGATATTAACAATTAGGGTTAAGTATGTAGGTTATTTTCCCAAAGGACTGACAGACTCAGGATATACAGCCTTATATTTTTTACCTTATTGTTGTCCCATTTCAGTGTATAATGCAGCCAACTGGTGTGGATTCACTCTTAATGAATAAAGAAAAATTTGTGACTAGCAAGGGAAGGGATCTTGTGTTTTCATTTTAATATAAATAGGTTTTTTAAACACATGAACAGATAAATATGTCTCGTGAGGAAAAAATGGGGAAGCTGAACAGAGAAGCAATTGGGAGCAACGTTAATCTGATAAATACTAAATGCATCTATGCATTTTAGCACAGATTGGTAAGAAGTCCTGCACTTTAAAAAATTCATGAGCACCTTTATGAGGGGAATGGAAATGGGACTTATTTGCATTTCTATCTTGTGTAATCTTCATGATAATGCTGTGAGTTAGGTGAATAAAAAATTATGGTTTCCATTTTATGGAAGAAGAAACTGCCTATGAGAGGTTGAGCATCTTGCTTCAGGTAACACAGTGAGCATGTGGTAGAACTGAATCCAGGGTTTCTAAGGCCAGGCCTCTGCGGTAGAAGAGCGCTTTCCAATAATAGGTTTGGAGTATAGGGTGGCACCATAGAGAGATAAGATTTATCTGGAGGCGAGGGAGAGAATGGGCATTTGTTATTATTACAGCTAATATTTATTGAACTTTATAATGTTCCTGGTACCAGTAGCATCTTGTATGCATTAATTCATTTAATTATTCTAACAACTTTATGAGACAGATAATATTGTCTCTTTTAAAGCAACCAAGGCAACTGGGACTTAAAAAAGGCATGAGTTGTCCACATTCTCGCTGGAACTGGTGAAGCAAGGATTTACCTTGGGACTGACCCTAGAACTCATGGAAGAGCTTTGTTTCCGGGATATCTGTTGAGTGAAGACTGGGGACAAATCAGAAGTGCAATTTGGGTTCAGAGAGCCAAAGAGGCCTTGGGTTGCATGACTAGAAATCCAGAGTTAAGAATGAAGAGGGCAGGGCCCTTCTCTCCTATGTGCTGGCCAGATCCCACCTGGAAGGTTGGGCTCAGTTCTGCTTACCAACAAATGAAGACATAGACACTTAGATGGCAGCCAGGAGCACAGCTGAGCATTGTCCAAGATGAAGGATCCAGGGAGCAGCTGCATTTGCCTTCTTAGATCCCTGCAACCACCTTGGGACACTTCAGGTTCCCAAGGCTAAGTATAACCAATGAGTCGGTGTGCTGTAATGAAAATTGTGAGGGACTTGAATTCAGACTGATGTGGTCTATGGACCTTGACTCTTCTCACCCTTTCCCAACTAGATCACCTTGGGTATAGTCCTTAGCTTCTTTCAACCTGTTTTCCCAGTTTAAAATGAGGAGAATCAGATCTACCTTGTAGCATTACTATGAGAACTAATTAAAATAAGGTATATATATATATATATGTACTGGGGATTGAACTCAGGGGCACTGGGCAACTGGGCCACATCCCCAGCCCTTTTTTGTACTTTATTAGAGACAGGGTCTCACTGAGTTGCTAAGTGCCTTGCCATTGCTGAGACTGGCTTTGAACTAGAGATCCTCCTGCCTCAGCCTCCCAAGTGCTGGGATTACAGGCATGTGCCACCATGCCCAGCTAAAATAAGGTATGTTTAACAATCTTCCTCTTCCTGTTTCCTATCCCTCCCATCCCCTACAAACACAGAGGGAGAACCAGTTTAAGCTTTGGCTAATAATTTAAGAAGTATCATTTCAAATCTTCAGCAAGGGTGTTGTATGCCTGAAGTGGTGGCCTTTAAGAGTTGAGCTAGGTTTTTAAACAGTTGTTGAAATCCATGAAACTTATTCCCAATGCAGTAGTATTAAGAGATAGGGCCTTTGGAAAATGTTAGAGTTTGGATCTGGAATGTTCCTCTGAAACTCATGTGTGAAGGCTTGGTCTCCAATGCAGCAAAGTTCAGAAGTGGGGCTTTTAGAAAATGATTTATCACGAGGGCTCTAACCTCATCAGTGGATTAATCCATCCAATGGATAAATAATTTGAATGGATTGCTGGGATGTGGTAAAAAATGTAGGCAAGTGGGATATGGTTGGAGGAAGTAGGTTCCTGGGAGCATGACCTTAGGGACTACACTTTGTCCCTGATACCTTCCTCTGTTTAGTAGCTGCTAAGAGTTGAGCAGCTTTCCTCTACTATATCCTTTTGCCATGATATTTCTGCCTTGGAGCCAACCTATCATGGATTGAAACCTCTGAAACTGAGCCACAAAAATTCCTTTCTCTTTTAAGTTTTTCTCAGGTAATTGTCACAGCAATGAAAAGCTGACCAATATAGAAGGTGATGAGGTCATGTGGATTCTGTTGTAAAAATTGGTGCCCTTATAAGAAGACTTGAGGAAGCTCATTTGCCCCTTCTGCCATGTGAGAACTCATAGAAAGCACCATCTAGAGTAAAGAATTCTCACCAGACACCTGCTGGTACCTTGATCTTGGATTACCCAGCTTCCAGAACTGTTAGCAATATATTTCTATTGTTTATAAGTTACCCAGCCTAAGGTATTTTGTGGTAGTATTCCAAATGACCCAAGACAGTAAGGAAAAGGAAGTAAAGGGAGAATTAAGGAACCTAGCAGGAGATGTAGACATGGGCAAAGGCCTTATAAAGAATAGGTACAGCTGATATTGAACTTAAATCAATTTAAATCAATATTGGGTTGTTGTAACATAAACACTCTCTTTACCAAAAGGCCCAGTAAAGATTGCTACACACATAAATGTCTTGGTAAGTTTTATGTGTTTATTGATCTTAGTTAAACATCTATGAGACACTCTGGAGAAGGGAAAAAATGATCTCTAAACAGAATAACTCTGAAAAATTTGAAGACTGAGCTAATCCAGAAATGCAAGACCATCTTTGGAATTCAAAGAACTCTTGGAGAGATTAGTAGGCTTTCTAGTCTCCATGGAAAGGGAAGTCTGAACTTCTTACTATGTTCATCTAAAGAGTTAGGACAGCTCCATCTGACATCTCAGCTTCAAATGTCAAGAGCCTGGCATATAGTTTTTATATACCAGGCTTTACGTGTAGATTTATGTTTTAAATGTTGATGATTTTTCAGATTCACTGTATCCAATCATTATGTGGCTTTTCTGTGTGCCAGGAACCGTTCTAAGCACCTTACATACATAGCACTTTTAATCCTCCTGACCACTCTGCATTCATTATTATTACCCTATTTCAGAGATGTGTACCCCGAGTCCCAAAGAAAGTACCATGTAAGCTGCCTGGTACCGTAACCCGCGAGGAAA
Source organism: Tamias sibiricus (assembly GCA_025594165.1). NCBI lineage: Eukaryota > Metazoa > Chordata > Mammalia > Rodentia > Sciuridae > Tamias > Tamias sibiricus. Next base: position 192,866,952 of record CM046657.1, on the reverse strand, counting down.
ACTCTCGGAGGCAGAGTAAAGCTTTTACTACTTTTACTTCTACTTTCTTAGAGCTTAGAGAGGGAAAGAAAGATTTTTAGAGAGAAAGATTAAAGCGAGCTTTTCTTCTTGTAGAGAGAAAGAAAGATAGAGCTTCTTCTTAGCTTAGAGTCTTAGAGAGAAAGAAAGATAGAGCTTAGCTTATAGAAAGATTAGAGCTTCTTTCTTCTCTCTTCTTTCTTCTTCTCTCTTCTTTCTTCCTTCTTCTTTCTTCTGTCTTCTGTTTTCCTCAGGAGCCTCGGCCTAACTCTGACCGGTCATTACTTCTTCTATCTGGTTTCTCTTCTGTCTTCTATCTGGTTTCTCTTCTGTAACCGCTCTGCCTACGTTCTGGCCGCTCTGATTCTTCTGACCGACCGAGTGACTGCCCGACTGACTGAATTCTCCGTTCTCCTAACTCGGACCGCTTTCACCCGGTTATATACCTTCAGCTTTGCGGGTGCCTACAGGTGCATCACATACATATCAGGTGGAACTTATGGCTTCCAGCTAGCTGCAATAGCCCTTCCTAATTAGGGCTCCTTCAGTACCACAACGATCAAGTGGTACAGCCAGGATTCAAATGCAGGCAAATCTGCATTCTACCTAGCAACCAATTTTGGTCCTTTTCACTGGAATTGGCATTATCATTCACTGCCAACTCCTTTGTGGGAACTGTAGCCACAGATTGACATTTACTGGAAGAACCCCAAAAGGTGGTAAAGTAAAACAGATGCAGGTTTGGATGCTGTTGTAAATGAACTTCTCTAAGCCTCAGTTTTCTCAAGTATAAAATGAGGAAAATGACACCTATGTCACAGAGGTATTTATAATATAAAATGAGATGATGCAGGCGAGCATGCTTTGAAACCATAAATATGCTACAGAAATGTTATTTGCATTGCTGAGGAAAATGGTGTTTGGAACATTGTTCATGATCAGTCCACTCCATTTTTCAGCTACATTTTGTAGTGAAAATCCAACCCCCAAAGAGAAATCAGCATCCCCTCATCAAAACAACAAAAAAGAACACTTCAATTTGTTATTAGTTTGCATCAGCTTGCTCACTAGCAGATATTCCATAATTTGTCACACTGAATCTTTTCACTGCTCTATAAGCCAAAAAGAGAGATGAGAGAGCCAGCTGGCCACAGGGGAAAGTGCCTTCTCATCCATTAGCACATCTCCCTCATCCATCACAGGGCTTACCCACCATTGGATGCTTTTCTCATTCGCTCCCCTTTTCCTCCTCTGGCAAGTCTCTCTGTCCTTGGGTCAAATTGCACATCATTTCCCGGATACAGATTACCTTCTCCTAGGCCCCCTCCACCAGCCCCATCAACTCTCTTTAGGTACTGATGAATTTTTCCTCTCATATTCTAGTACCCCTAAGCTCCCAAATAAAGATATTTAAGAGCCATTCCCGCTCTGTAACAAGAAATCAATGTACTAAAGGAAAATATAGATTTTTCGGGGTGGAACAAAAAGGTTCTAGGAAGCAGATCATCTGTCACCTTCATAAATGGTGCCGAAGCTTCTCATAAATGAGACAATAAGAATTCGTCAGTTTATGATCTCTGTCACTTCATAAACATTAAAGATAAAGAGCCGTTGTTTTGTATTCATTTGCTAGATTCAGAGTGACCAAATACATTTATGAGAAAGATAAGATTGTAAAAGTGCATAACTTGGAAACACCAGTCACGAAGATAGCATCATCCAAAGCCCTCATTAGCATGTAAAGACTGTGGGGATGAAGAAGAGGAATGATCATTTTTAGATTTAAAGCTGATACAACGTCAATAAAGAATGTCAACTAATAAACTCTTTTGTGGGGGGCATGTGCTGGGGATTGAACTCAGGGGCACTTGACCACTGAGCCACATCCCCGGCCTTATTTTTTATTTTATTTAGAGACAATGTCTCATTGAGTTGCTTAGCACCTCGCTTTTTCTAAGGCTGGCTTTGAACTCGAGATCCACCTGCCTCAGCCTCAGGAGCCGCTGGGATTACAGGTGTGCACCACCGCGCCCGGATAGACTAGTAAACTCTTGAAGGAGTGACTGTTGGCTATTTTATTCCTAATATTTCTGCTGCTTTGACTTCTACCAACTCCATTCTTTCATTCATAACCACATTTAAAGATTGATACAATTATTGAACATTTATATTATTCTGAGCATTTATGTAGCATCGTATGTGCTTGTTCTCGTGTAGTCCTCGTAATATTACCAAGTGAAGTCCCAACCTTGAAGATGAGGAAGTGGAGGCAAGAGGATTGTTAACCACCTTGTCTGGCACCACACTCCAGTAAGTAGCAGGACCGGCAAGTCTACTCGGGTGCTCTGAAGTATTGTTCAGAGCCTCTCCCTTTTTCTAACACAGTATGTTCACATTCCCCTTCCATGTTTGGCTTCTGTTCTCCTTACTCTAATAAATTATTTTTATTGCTTTCTTGAACAAGAACAGTAGTTGTAATCATACAAAAAATCAGTTAATATTAGTGTTTATTATGTATCTTTTGCTGGGCTGACTTCTCATGGTTAAGTTCAGGTTTGATTGAGCCCCACACCCCCATTCCTTCTTCATTATCATCCTGTGATAGGAAATCTGAAAACAAAAATTAAGAAAAGAAAATATTGGAGACAGACTCAAAAGTCCTGGAATTCCTTACATGCAAAATTAAAATAGTAACAACATTCTGTTTGCTTCACAGAGTAATTGTGAGGTTTAAATCAGATGATGCATAGAAAGGGCTTTGGAAAGGGGTTGTATCAACTGGAAGTGTAATTGTGAGCTATGTCAATGTTTAACATGTGATCTTGGCAAGCCATTAATTCTGAAGTTTAGTTTCATTACCTGGAGAGGACTCCTAGTTCCTGCCACTCAAGGGTATGTGAGGATTAAGGCCCCCTTGGTCCACAATACAGGGTAGTTGAATCTGTATTTCACTGATATTCTTTTAAATTTTGTATTCAAGGCCACGTTCTCAGCAAGTTTCTCAAGCGCCTCTCTTCTTCCTGTTCCTAGTTCTCCTTTGCTGCTAGTGTCTTCCACGCATCCCTGAGGCACGTCTGAACATTCAGCTCTCTGGCCCAATCTGCATCCATTTCCACAGGGGATCTAAGCCCTGTGCTGAAGATTTTTGTTAAAATACAGTTCCTGATTTAACAGGCATGGGTTTGGGCCATATTTTCCATTTCTAACCAGCGTCCAGGTGATGCTGTTGCTGGCCCATGGACCACACTTTGAGAAGTGAGAATCCAGCCTGTGCGTTACACCAGAAATCATCTGTCCTGCACTGTGCTGGTCCTGTGAACTCTTCACAGCAGTTTCTCAGGCCTTTACAACCCTTAAGCCTCTGTCCAGTATGACACAAACTACTCCCTGTCACTTGATTCTAGTTTATTCTCCATAGTGATAGAACCTCTCCTTCCCCCATTTCTAGATGGCCACCCAGCCCTTTGGAATAAAAACAAAATGTCCTAATCTCCCTTCTAGCTAGCTATGGTCATGTGACTTCATTATGGATATAAGCAAAGTGGTTTGCAAAGCTTTCAGGAAGCACCCTTACAGGGAGAGTAGAGACCTTTTATTTCCCTTTCCTTCGTCCTATTGTTTACAACCAAAACCTGGTGGCTGATGCTCCATTTCAGGCCATGAGGCAGGCAAGGCATGCAGAACAACAATGTGGAACAAGCCTGATGGCTTAGTCTGTCTTCTGTTGCTATAACTTAATACCACAGACAGAGTAATTTATAAAGAATAAAGGTTTGTTGAGCTCCTGGTTCAGATGGCCAACAAGGCAAGATCAGATGGCAGTATCAGATGAGGTCTTTTCTTGTTGGTGGGGACTCTACTTAGTCCCAAGGCAGCACAGGGCATCACGTAGCAAGACAGAGCATCCTACTTCAGCTCTTTCCTTTTAATGAAGCCACAGTCTCACCAGCTGAGGGCCCCACCTTTATGGCCTTATTGACCCCAATTACCTCCTAAAGGTCCTGCCTCAAAGTGTCATAGGAAGATTGAACTTCTACTCTCTCACTACCTCACAAGGGAGATTAAGTTTCAACATCAGTTTTGGTGGAGATATTTAAATTATATCCCTGACTAATTCCAGTCTTCTTTCATGCAAGTGGGTAATGCAAGTCTTGATTGTTTAAATCACTGATATTTGGAGTTCTTTGTAGTGGTGGCCTGTACGGGGAATTCAGTGGCAAGGTAAGAAAAAAGAAAATTTAAAAATATGGGAGCGAATATAACAAAAAGTTGGTTTATAAAAGCCACGAATGAAATTTTTGATAGCGAGAACTCAGAGGATAGTGAGAAAAGTGAACAAGAAAGCATATCCTCTGACTCAGTTGAGACCAGCAAGGAGAGCAGTAATATAAATTCAAAAGTAAGAACTGCAAAAGCCATCAGAAGCTTAATAAAATTAGCTGAGGAGTATGTACTCTCCTTAGAAGCTGAAACTCAGGATACTAGTGAAAGTGATAATAGTAACAAGGAGCCAAACCATGACAGTACGGTCTCCTCCACTGAGCCAGTTAGGAATTATGAAGCTAGTAGTGAGGAGGAATCAAAAAGCGATTCAGGGAGCACAGTCTCCAATAAAAAGAACAAAAATAAATTAAAAAAGAGAAAAGACCGTCAAATAGAGGAACCACTAGTGCCCTCTGCTCCTTCATGGATAGAATACCTAACAGAAACAATAAGGAGTATTGATCAGAATGTATGTGCCCTTGAGGTAGAAATTGGCGGCCTTTCTGAGAGTTTATACGCTCTCGAACAACATAGACCGCAGGAGCACCTAGAACTGCCAGTATTTCAAAATGAACAGGGACAAAGATATCACGAGTCCCTAGACTTTAAAACAATAAAGAATTTTAAAGAGGCGGTAATGACCTATGGGCCTCAAGCTCCGTTCACATTAAGTATGATAGAGTCACTTAACACCCTAACCTTAGCCCCCTTAGATTGGAAAAGTCTATGCAGAGCGGTACTAAGTGGGGGACAATACCTAATCTGGAAAACTCAATTCCAGGAACTTTGTTCAGAAATAGCAAAGAGAAATGCTGCAGCAGGTTTCCCTCAACGCAATATAGATATGCTCACAGGGGAGGGTCAGTTCGCCGAACTACAAAATCAGCTACAATACGATCCAGGTGTGTATGCCCAGATACACACTGCAGCTGTGAAAGCCTGGAAGACAATATCAGGCACAGGGGATCTGCAAGGCAGCCTATCAAAAGTTATACAAGGGCCTAACGAACCTTACGCTGATTTTGTAGATAGACTCTTAAAAACAACATCTAGAGTTTTTGGCGAAGTGGAGCAAGCTATGCCTCTAGTTATCCAATTAGCGTACGAGAATGCTAATAAATATTGCCAGGATGCAATAAGGCCGTGGAGAAGTAAAAAAGACTTATCAATTTATATCAGACTGTGCAAAGACATTAACGAGGCTGTTATCACAGGCAACGTAATTGCTGCAGTGATGAAAAATTCCTCCCCTCAAAATTCCCAAAGGTTTCAACCTAGAACAGGATATTCCAGACAAAAGTATTATAATCAACCAAGATATGCTAAGCAATATCCCCCAAGGGTAATAAGATCAAATTCATACCGCGCTCCAGGCCGATGCCCCAGGTGCAAAAAGGGTATACATTGGGCCAATCAATGCCATTCCAGATATGATATATATGGAAATGATTTATCAAGGATTTCAAAAAACGGGGCACGGGGCCCAATGCCCCGGGGCCCACAAATGTACGAGGCACTAGAGGAGGAATGCGCACTAGAGGAGGAATGCCCTCAGATCCAAATGATTCCTCGTCACAATCCCTCCTACCCATTAACTCCCTTATCAGAGGGACAAGAGGAAGTGCAGGATTAGATCTCTGTTCTACTGCCCGGATGGTCCTGACACCTGAAATGGGGGTTCAGCTGATTCCTACGGGAATCAGGGGACCTCTCCCTTCAGGAACTGTGGGACTAATCCTTGGGCGTAGTTCCAAGAGTTTATTAGGCTTTAATGTTATACCAGGGGTTATTGATTCAGATTATAATGGAGAGATTAAAATAATGCTAAGTACACACAGGGGCATCATCTCCGTAAATCAAGGAGACAGAATCGCACAACTGCTCCTCATTCCCAGTCTCCATAGTTCTTTTAAAAGCATGCCACAAAATAGAAATAGCAGAGCATTCGGTTCCACTGGTTCAGGACCTATGGCTTTCTGGGTTCAGGATTGTTCACGGAGGCCGATGTGCAAATTAAAAATTCAAGGTATAGAGATGGAGGGGCTGATTGATACAGGAGCTGACTCTTCCATCATAAATCTACAACAATGGCCTAAGCACTGGCCTCTGCAGAAAGCCTCAACCAGTTTAAGAGGCTTGGGATATAGTAATACCACAGCACAAAGTGCTGTAATCTTAAATTGGCAAGACAATGAAGGCCATACAGGAACATTCCAACCTTATGTTTTAAACAGCTTGCCAGTTACCCTATGGGGAAGAGATATCTTACATCAAATGGGGCTACACCTAGCAACCAAGCCTGCAGGTGTTAAGAATAAAAATCCTAATCATAATAAAAAAGGCAAAGGACATTTTTTCTAGGGGCCACTGAGAAAACAATTTTAAAAATACCATGGCTCTCTAATAAGCCAGTTTGGGTCCCTCAGTGGCCCCTATCCAAAGAAAAATTGCAAGTGGCCCATCAATTAATTAAAGAACAATTAGAAGCAGGACACATAGAGCCTTCCACCTCTCCCTGGAATTCTCCCATATTTGTAATTAAGAAAAAATCGGGAAAATGGAGACTATTACAAGATCTAAGACAAATTAATAAAACAATGCAAATTATGGGACCCACCCAACCTGGACTTCCTAATCCTGTAGCTATTCCAAAAAACTATTACCTTATAACTCTTGATATAAAGGACTGTTTCTTTTCCATTCCCCTACATCCTCTGGATGCCCCCAGATTTGCTTTTTCAATTCCTTCTATCAATAATAATGGCCCTGATAAAAGATATCAATGGAAAGTATTGCCACAGGGAATGGCAAATAGCCCTACAATGTGCCAACTATATGTGGACAGAGCTATACAGCCCATTAAAAACAAATATCAAGACCTCACGTGTCTACACTACATGGACGATGTTTTATTAGCTCACCCTAATCAAAAAATCTTATTTAATATATTTAGTGAAATAACAAAAAATTTTAAAAAATATGGATTATATATAGCAGAAGAAAAAGTTCAAAGCAGATCACCTATACTATATTTAGGCTTTAAAATCATGGATACTTTTGTTAAACCCCAAAAAATTCTAATAAGTAAAGAACATTTGACCACCCTCAATGATTTCCAAAAATTATTGGGAGACATTAATTGGCTTCGCCCTACACTAAGCCTCACTACTGGACAATTAAAACCTTTATTTGACATCCTTCGCGGGAACCCTGATCCATCCTCACCGCGAACATTAACTCCTGAGGCCAGGAGAGCTCTAAAATTAGTAGACCAGGCCATTGAAAGATCCCATTGCGATAGATTTGATTTTGCACAACCACTAATATTGATTATTATTCCTTCACAATATACACCAACAGGAGTATTTTGGCAACAGGGACCTATATTATGGATACATTTGCCTGTCTCTCCTAAAAGTACAATTGAGTCTTATACCTCCATGGTGGCTAAACTTATTCTTCAAGGACTTAAAACCTCTACTAAAATATTTGGAATTCATCCTGCTACTATTATTACTCCTTATTCATCGTCACAGGTTGAATATTTGTGCTTCAATGATAATGATTGGGCTATAGCTAGATGCTCTACTTCTGCAAATTTTGACAATCATATTCCTAAATCTCCTATACTGTCCTTTTGTATCAATCATCCTATCATATTCCCACAGGTAATAAAAACTCAACCCATTCCTAAAGCATTTAATGTATTTACAGATGGATCCTCTAACGGTACTGCTGCAGTAGTCACTCAAAATGAAAAAATGATTCATATCACTAATCAAAAATCAGCTCAATTAGTGGAACTCGAAGCTATAATAATAGCTCTGGAAAATTTTAAAGAACAGCCTATGAATATTTTTTCAGACAGCCACTATATTGTACATGCTGTCCCTAAATTGGAGCTAGCAGGTCCAATAGCACCACATACTCCAGCTTTTAAATTGTTTTCTCAAATCCAAAAATCTCCTATGGCAACGAAAAGAACCTTTATTTATAGGTCACATAAGAGCTCACACTAATCTGCCTGGTCCTCTCCATGAAGGTAATCAAAAAGCTGATGCCCTCACTAAAACAATATTTATATTTACTACAGTACAACAAGCTACTTTATTTCATTCCCAGTTCCACGTTAACAGCACTACCTTAAGACAAAAATTTAAAATCACAAAAGAACAAGCTCGTAGAATTGTAAAAGAATGTCCATCTTGTGTAACACTTTTGCCCAATCCACATTATGGGGTTAACCCACGAGGTTTGATGCCCAATCATTTGTGGCAGATGGATGTCACACATGAGCCAAGTTTTGGAAAATTACGATTTATTCATGTCACCATAGATACATGCTCAGGCATGATTTTTGCTTCTTTACATTCCGGAGAAAAAGTTAAAGATACTATATCTCATTGTCTGCAAGCTTTTGCTGCATTGGGCATCCCCAAAATGCTTAAAACAGATAATGGCCCTGCATATACATCCACATCCTTCAAACAATTTTGTACAAAGTTCAATATTATCCACAAAACAGGTATCGCTTATAATCCTCAGGGACAAGGAATAATTGAAAGAGCAAATCAGACACTTAAAAATATGTTACTAAAGCAAAAAGATGGAAACTGGAAAAATCCTAAGGACAGATTGGCAGTTGCCCTGTTTACCCTAAATTTCTTAACTTTAGATTCTAATGGACATTCGGCTGGAGATAGACACTGGAACCCACACCAACAACATAAACCTTTGGTTTACTAGAAGGATGTTCTCTCAGGTACATGGAAGGGTCCAGACCCAGTATTAATTTGGGGGAGAGGATCTGTTTGTGTTTTTCCAAAGCATGAATCCTCTCCAATATGGATACCATCTAGATTGATAAAGCAGGTACAAAGTCAAAAGGATCAAGACAAAGTTATTGAGGAGTCTAGATTGAATAAACAAGTACAAAATCAAGAGGACCAAAATGAAGATATGGAGTGATTCCCTTAAAAGAGTCCTCCACTAAATTTACAACTTAAATTTCATTCTTCCCGGCCGGGACAAGAAGATCTTTCTTCAGTGTATACACAATTGTACTTTTTTTTTCTCTTTTATATATGTCTTTATGTCTGTGCATTTGTCTAAATTTCATGTTAAAATATATGTTTATATGTGCATCTGTCTAGTGTGACGTCACAAATAATTAAGCGCTTAAAAAAAAAAAAGGTAGATAGATATAGATCCAAATAACGTTAATTCATTTAAGCTTAGAATATTCTAATTAGATAATCAATAGATAGATAGATAGATAGATAGATATTCATATAAGTTCAGAATAATGATAATCAATTTTGATTTATAGTTGTCTCCGGGACTTCTCTTCAGCTGTGAATACGTTTAATGTTGTATAACCTGATATTTTGGTGTTCCGACAGAGGATCGTTTATTTGTTATTAACTTCATTTGTTTAATAGCTGATTAATTTGAATTATTTCAACAGGTATAGGATTGCTGTGTATATAGAGACTTGAGGATTCCAGCTAACAAATTATTTTTCCAAAGTGCCTTTAGCTTTTCTTTATCTTTAATGCAGTAAACACCCTCAGTTTCTCTTTGATTATTTCTGAATGTGATATTTTGCCAGCTTATGTTTGTGGGAGCTTAAGCAGCAATGTGTGTGAGCAGAGATCAACTTTTATTTTCTACTCTAATAATTCTTTTTTTAGTTTGACAGCTCACCTTTTGATCTCAGTGCTGGAATAGCACTGCCTTTCCCTTAATAATGGATGCTTGAGTTTTTAGGTAGTGGGCCCTGAAGATTTGCCGGTGGAAATGTCTAGACATAAAAAAGACGGCTGATGCTACAACTGCAGGGACCGCGGTCGCTGCAAGCATCCCTGCTGCTCAAGCATCAAACAACCTAACCAGCAGTGTGGCCTGTGCTCTGCATGCATGGGGTCTCCTGAATCTATGTGTTATAACTTATGGACATTTTGATTTTCCATTATTTTGGGACATTACGGGACAATGCCTTGCGGGTATTTGTCTAAGAGAACTCAGTGCGTTACTTGATGAAACTAAGGGCAGCTGATTGGCTTAAAGAACTTGATACGCTATGGAAACTTGGCTCGTCAGCAGTAGGCTTGCCGCCTTAAAGCCGCAGCATCTCCTAAAAATTGGACGGCTGTTAGTCAACACACAGTCGATCCTGAAGGGCTCTATTGGATGGCTGGTTAGCCTATGACGGGTAAGATCCCCAGAAGGGGACAACCTAAGACATGGCACAGTCGCACGGGACAGTCTAATGTGGCCGGCATGTCAACCTAAGCCAGGAGTCAGGACAGCCTAGACTCCCATGACGGGTAAGAATGTCGGTTGCACATGGACGTCCTAGAACATCCCCTCTTTTAAAACTAAAAGGGGGAAATGAAGGAGCCTATAATCAAGGAGATAGCTAAAGATTGCGGTTAGCTGAGAGCCATAAAAGATGTTCTAGTTTCCACCTGATAGTAATACATTATCCAAAGAATCTCTGTATGCCCGTGAACACTGCGTGATGCACCTGTAAGCTCGAGCTGTAAGCACGTGTCCTTGTTAAAGCGATATGTATATAACTGGGTGAGTTTGGTTAGTGTGTGCGGGAAGAAGAAGAAGGTGGTGGTTGGAGTTAGAGCGTTTGGAGTGATTGCTGGAGCCGGAGAGAGAAGAAGAATAAAAGACCTTTTTTCATTTTCATCCTGCCTCCGAATTTTCCTGCGGCGTTCGTTGCTCCAAGGCGGTTTCCGCTTCAGGCAGCAACACTTTGTTTCTCCTGGTTTAATTCTAATAGATGCTGCTCCCTGATAGATTTCTGTTCATGTCTGTGTTGAGTGGCAGCTGGTCATGTGTTCCAACCAGCCTTGGAGGGGTGTGAGAGCTTCCACCTTATCCAGGGCTCCACATCAGTCATTTCCCCAACTCAGAGGTGTTATCATTTTGTTTTCCACTGAACTGCTTTCTCGGCCTGACCCTGTGTCAGTGGTCCTGTAGGAATCACCTGGTGGCTTTGTTTGAAATATAGATCACAGTCTGTCTGGTCTAGGTCTAAGAGGAGTGCTTAGAATCTGCATTTTAACATGTATCCATCTGACTGATTTTGATGCAGGTGGTCTGTGGACCAAATATCGAGAAACACTGCCCAAAGCTTACTTTCTCCCCTTGGCCCCCCTCTGCAATATGTAAAATTACAACATATTTTGATCCTAGAGAAAAATAAAATGAGTAGCATAACAAATTCTTTGGTACTTACCCCTAGCTTTGTCAATTTTCACTTATTTTACCTGTTACCAAGTATTTCACTGCAAATGAATAAACCAAAATGTATCTGTTCTTCCACTGATTTACATTTAGGGTTTTCCTCCCAGATTTTGGCAACTGTGAATAATGCCAGAATGAACATACAGTTCCCTGTGCGTACTTGAAGAATTTTTTTTTTTTTTTTTTTTTTTTTGGTACCAGGGATTGAACTCAGTGGCACTCAACCACTGGGCCACATCCCTAGCCCTTTTTTGTATTTTTATTAGAGACAGGGTCTCACTGAGTTGCTAAGTGCCTCGCCATTGCTGAGGCTGACTTTGAACTCGTGATCCTCCTGCCTCAGTCTCCCAAAGTGCTGTGATTACAGGCGTGCACCACCGCGCCCTGCTACTTGAAGAATTTTAAATACATTTTACATAAAGGAGGTAAACGTGATGTGTGTACCATCACATCAGGCACATTATATACATGCTTCCATCTGGAAGTCTTATTGCAACCTTGACCATCAACTCAGGGAAAGTCTGTTTACCCCCATTTTTCCAGGGAAGTAAATAGAGGCTGAAAAATGTCAAGTGCCAAAGTCAATCAGCAGGGAAATGGAAGAACTTGAAGCCAGGATGCTGGGGTCTGAGTTCTTTGCCTTCCCACAGCCCATGCTTCATCAAGGTGGGTAACCTCCACCAAACCTTCCCAGTATCAGCTCTTCTTCGTCTTATTGTTCTTCTCACCAGTTGGCATGTTCTTTCTCTTACCACATCTTCGTGTGTCTCCATAATTCACATTTTCAACAACTGGCATAGTAGATACTCTAGTTGTCTACACAATATTCATTCACCCATTTTTCATTATTACCAGAACTTTGGTTTTGTTTGGGATAGAAATGTGCCCAGTTAAAAAAGAAAGAAAGAAAGAAAGAAAGAAAGAAAAAAAAAGAAACACATTACTCCCCCTCTTCTGTTTCTGAGTGGGGAATTTTGAGCTCTGCAGGTGAAGCTACATGGAATTCTGCTGGGGGGAGCCTGAAAAGTTTTATTTTCCTCATAACCTGTGTGATGGCCTTTCTTCTTAACATTTTTTTCTTCTTTTTCTCTGAAACAAGGATAGGTGGCTGGAGGCAGAGCGTCCATCTCAAACCATGAGACCAAGGCTACATGTGAAGACTGTCAAAGCAAAAAGACAGGAGGTATTTGTTTGCTATGGCTGCTATAACAAACACCACAGAGAAGGTGGCTTAAATAACAGTAATCTATATTCTCACAGTTCTGGAGACCTAAAATCCAAGATGGATGTGTCCATAGGTTTGATTCCTTCAGAGGCCACCTTGAAGATGACCACCTGCTTGCTGTGTCCTCCCATGGTCTTTCCTCTTTATGTGATTTCCCCTGGTGTCTGTCAGAGTCCAAGTTTCCTCTTCTTATAAGCAACCCTTACCAAGGGTTGGACAGGGACCATAACAGCCTTAGTTTTACTCAGTTGCTTTTTTAAAGGCCCTACCTCCAACATATTCACATTCTGGGGCACTAGGGATTTAGGACTTCAACATGAATTTGAGTGAGTTCGGCATAATGCGGTTGACAACAGAGGGAGGACCTGAGCACTTGATGGCATCATGGAGCCTCCATCCCAACCCAAGGGCCCATGAAGGCCCTGGCTACTACACCTTTGTAGTTGAGTTTCTGTTTTGTGCAGCTAAATTCAATCCCAAATTGATAGGAAGAATATCATTTCGGTTACTCCTGCTTGCCCCTATCTTTCTTGGAGTTTTTTGTGGACTGGGGAATCTCTCTTCTATTAGAACAGATTCTTAGGCTGTGTTGTTCTACATATAGGTGTAGAACTAAAATTTGAGCTTAAAGATAATAAAGTCCAGGCAACTTGAGGCCATAGCAAGTCCATTTAATTGAGTGATTCTGATTCTCTGCTATAAGAAAATCTAATTTTAACTTAAAAACTTAGAAAAACTTCCTGGCTAAATATGAAATCTTGATTAAAACATTTTGCCTTCATAGATTTAGACTTCTGTGTACTTAAGGTTTAAATGGTAGCATGAACCCTAACATTGAAAGTAAGATCTCATATAATAATTACTTATTTCTTTGAAAATCAGGATTCATTTATAAGGTTGGAAAGTCAAATGAAACAGAAAGATTTGCTGAAATGTATGTAGAGAAACAACCCTTCTGAATATTGCACATTAGTTCATTGACATTTAATTTAGATGCTATCAGCATCTTCTTGATAAGTGCACACTGATTTTTATGCTTGGCTTCAGTAATGCTGAGCTACCTCACAGGAGAGCTTTGCAGAAATACCAATGAATATGATTGTTATGCATTTTTTCAAATATAAAGTACTACAAAAAGTGCACAGAACAATAATATAGCACCACCTAGGCTAAAACATGCTGTCCAAGGCAACTTTAGAAGAGGCACTGAAGCATAACCATCTAGCTGTGTTCAATGTACAGCCAAAGCTAAAAACTGGATCTAGTCTTTGGAGACACCAGGAGATGCTAAATAATTTTAATTCTTCATTTTAATTTTTTCTTGGGTTTTAGAATAACGTTATCTCTAATTTAAACAATAATTCACTTGGTAATGGTAGGTTCACACTCAATAGTACATCCATATAGGATCAGCTATACTACTAAAAATAAACAGTTAAAATTAGTATAGTTTATGAGTGGGCTGTTATTTATGAAAACTTCTTAAAAATTAAGATTTATCTTTTAAAAAAAATAAGAATTAGAACACAATTCCTCTCCAAGGCATTCTTTGCTTCCCCAGCTCCATAGTTCATTTACTAATTAGCAAATATTTAGATAACTACTATATGCCTAGTATGGAGAAAGGAAGGGGGTGAGGTGACTATTAAGTTGGACATCATATATGAGAACACTTAGGACCCTCTTGATATATATGAAAAAGAACCAGTAACACAAGGGCCTCAGAGAAATACAGGAGGCAGTTTGGAAGGAGAAGACGGAAATAATGCCATAGTCTGTTCTGATAAGATCTCTGAAATGCAAGGTGAGAATCTGGAGATGTTATAGGGATAACAGTGGACAAATTACTACAGCACCTCAGGAAGGTAAGTGAGGCAGGGGAAAAATGGAAATATAATGTTTAATGGGAAGGAGGACTAGGGATAATGAATCAAAGGAGATGAATGTTCACTATGAATGGTTTGAGAACGTTCTTGTCCAGTGACCACCTGACCTAATCAATATGACTTTAAACTGCCTAGGGAGTTGGAGGAAGATGCCTAGGTATAAACCTGTTAAACCTGCTACAGAGAGAAGGAAAACCCTGTAGGAGTAGCCCAGTGAGTCATAAAAAGATAATTGTAAGGGGAGCTGGAAGCAATACCTAGAGCTTGAGATGTCCATACACCTATGGATTTTACCTAGTTCGTAAACAACATGCTCTTGAAATTATAACAGGACAATGAATACGATCTTTTAAATTGTTATTTGGTAGGATGGGAACCAACAGCCAGTTTCTGTTGTATCAGAGAAGAGGACCTCTATGATATTGAATGTGAATTATCTAGTACGGTACCTAGCACAAGGTAGTTATCATTTTAAACATAAATACCTATAATTCTTTGTACAGTTTCTGATCTACCTTCACCCCACTCCTTTCTCAGTAAATAGACCATAATCTATCCAATTCTGAAGTCCTAGAGACTTGTTGCTCTCCTACTTTTTGAAACAAACATCAGATCTTGTAATTCTACCTCATAAGTATTTATGGTACCCATTCATTTCCCTGCCTCTCCAATATCACCACTGCATTACACTTATATCATTTCTGGGTCTATTCCAATAATTTCTTAACAAGTCTCCTCAATTCCACTCCCACTACACTCACATCTGATCCTCTTCATGCATTCAGGACCATTGTTTTAAAATAAAATCCATTGATGTCACTTCCTATGTAAAACCCATTTGCTATTTCCCAGCACTTTGGGTAAAGACAAAGACAACACCTCTGCACAGCCCATATACAGCATTCATGGACTCCAGCCTTCACCTGATGCTTCAGCCTCATTTTTCTGTCTTTGTCTGCTATCTTTGGGCTCCTAAAATATGCCAGGCTCCTAAAATATGCTGGGCTCCTTCTTACCTCAGGTCTTTGCATGTACTATTTTATCTGCCTAAGCATGTTCTGATATCTTTGCCCATTTAATACCCGACTTGTCCTTCAGATCTCAGTTTACCTGTTGGTTTTCTTTGGCAGTTACTTTCCTGACCATTATAATCCATTATACACCCACCTTCTGCTTTCCTTCATCACAGTTTGTAACTAGTTTTTGTTTGTTTGTTTGCTAATTCTTTCTTTACTGGATCTCAATTCCATTAGACTATAAACAACATAAGGGTAGGAACCAGGTTCATTTTGCTAACTGCTATAGCTCTAAGACCTAGGAAAATGCCAGGCAAATTGTGAAATACTATATATTACTACAGCACCTCAGTAAACATACATAACCTATATCTAATTTATTCATATATATATTTTTTATTGGTGCATATTAATTATACAGAATGGTGTGTTTTATTGTGGCATATTTGTGCATAGATAAAACATAATTTGATCAATTTTTGCTTCCCAGAAACTCTTGACCCTCTTTTCCTCCCTCCCCTGATCCTCTTCCTCTACCTCACTGTACGCCAGACTAATTTCATGGATCCACACACACCTCCATTTTTTGTTGTTGTTGATGGTGGTCCTCAAAATTATGGTCTCCTTTTCCACCTATTTTCCTGGAAATGACATAGTTTCTTTCTTTATGGCTGAATTAAACTCCATTGTGTAAATATACCACATATTCCTTATCCATTTATCTGTTGATAGACACTTAGGCTGATTCTTTAACTTGGCTATTGTGAATTGTGCTGCCATAAACATGGGAATACATGTATCTCTTTTTTTTTTTTTTTTTTTTTTTTTTGGTACTGGGGATTGAACTCAGGGGCACTCGGCCACTGGGTCACATCCCCAGCCCTTTTTTGCATTTTATTTAGAGACAGGGTCTCACTGAGTTGCCAAGTGCCTCGCCATTGCTGAGGCTGGCTTTGAACTCGCGATCCTCCTGCCTCAGCCTCCCAAAGTGCTGGGATTACAGGCGTGCGCCACCACGCCCGGCAGGGAGAATCACATGTATCTCTTAAAGTATATTGATCTTACTTGTTTTGGATGAATACCAAGGAATGGAATAGCTGGATCATATTTTTAGCTTTTTAAGGAACCTCCATACTGATTTCTATAGTGGCTGCACTAATTTACATTCCAATCAACGGTGTGTGGGAATTTCTTTTTCTCCACATCTTACCAGCATTTATTTTTATTTGTATTCTTAATGATTGTCATTCTGACTGGAATGAGATGGAATCTCATCATAGTTTTGATTTGCATTTCCCTGATGGCTAAAGATATTGAACATTTTTAAAAATAATTGTTGGTTATTTATACTTCTTTTGGAAAGTGTCTGTTCAGTTCATTTGCCCATTTATTGATTGGATTATTTGGTTTCTTTAATGTTGAGTTTTTTGAGTTCTTTATATATTATAGATATTAGTCCTCTGTTGGAGGACTAGCTCACAAAGACTTTCTCCCTTTCTGTCCATTGTCTCTTCAGTCTGTCAACTGTTTCCTTTGCTATGCAGAGGCTTTTAATTCAATATAATTTATTGATCCTTTATTTTATTTCTTGAGCCATAGGAGTCTTATTCCAGAAGTCTTTTCCTGCACCTAAATGTTGAAGTGTTTCCCCTATTTTTTCTTCTAACAGTTGCAAAGTTTCTGGTCTTATAGTTAGGTCTTTGATCCATTTTGAGTTACTTTCATGTAGGGTAAGAGTTAAGGATCTTCTTTCAATTTCTTACATATGGATATCCAGTTTTCCCAGCACCATTTGTTAAAGAGGCTATCTTTTCTCCAATGTACTTTATCTGCACCTTTGTTAAGAAACAGATGTCTGTAACTATGTGGGGTTTTCTTTGTGTCCTTTACTCCATTTCATTGGTCTATGTGTCAGTTTTAATGCCAATATCATGCCAGTTTTAGTTTCTTGAGCTCTGTAGTAATTCGAAACCAGGTATTGTGATGTCTCCAGGATTGTTCTTTTTGCTCAGAATTGCTTTGGCTATTATGAGTCTTTGTTCCTTCTATATGAATTTTAGGATTTTCTTTTCTAGTTCTGTGAATATCCTTGGTATTTTGATAAAGACTGCACTGACTCATGCAGAACCAACTCATATCTGATTTAAAGACTAGATTTAAAAAGAAACCTATTATGGTACTAGATGCTGATAGTGAGGAAGGCCATGCATGTGTGGGGACCAGGCTTATAAGAGCTTTCCGTACATCCTGCTCAGTTTTGCTGTGAACCCAAAGCTGCTCTTAAAAATAAGGTATGTTAAAAACAAAAGAAAATAATTATGGAGAATTTTAAACTTATACAAAATTAAGGAAAATAATGTAATGAATCACCATGGAACTACCACCTTATAAATTTTAATATAATTTGGGTGTTTGGGATGACTAGTGAAATGATTTCTCTTTAAATAAACTTAAGCTTTCATGACTGACATTATCCTAATAAAATAATTTATATTTAATATATCTTATGGAAATGGTAATGATAACTCCTTCTTAAAAGAAGAACAATATGAGCCTACACAATTTTGTACTTTCCAGTCTCTAAAAGATCCTAATGTGTTTTCACAGCTATCTGAACTCAAAACAGCAGGACATATGGTGTTGGCCACTTCACCATGTTATTTGGATATCAAAATGCACTGTCCCTTCAAGAGCTTTCAGAACCAACACGAAAAACCCTAATTCACTTCAATGACTATCCATCCTTACACTTCAGCACTTTGGGATAAAAGTAAAGACAATTAGCCAGTGTAATCTATAAAAGTAAATAAATAAAGATCTGAAAACAGAATAGTATAATCAGATCTTTTATGTCCGTCCAAAAGCAAATGTGTTGACGGCTTGGACCCCAGGCCATGTTGTTACCGGGAGGTGGTGGAATCTTCAGGAAGTAGGGCATAGTGGAAGGAAGTTAGGTGATTGGGGAAATGTCTTTGAAGGGGATATTGGGACCTGGCCCTTCCTTCTCTCTTATGCTTTCTGCTCACCATGAGGCAAACAGGTTTCCTCTGCCACAGGGCCAATGAATTAGGGCCAAGAGGCCATGGACAGAAACCTTTGAAACTGGGAGCCAAAATAAACCTTTTCCCATATTAAGTTGATTATCTCAGGTATTTTGTTATGGTAATAAAAAGCTAATACACAGAATGACTAAGATTATTACCCAAAGAAATACTTACTGTTCCTTGAATATGTTGGGCTTCTTCCAACCCCCAAGGCTTTGTACTCACTGCACCTCTGTCCAGATGAGGTTCCTGTCTAGATCCAGAAAACTCCCATTTATCCTTTGAACTTCAACTCAAGAGACCCTTAACCTCCCACTAACATAAAAGACCTTGTCTGGTTCATCCTTTGGTAACCCCTGACACACTTGTTTATCCCACTTTCTGTAAGTTGTGTAAAAGAAAAACCACTGATCTGCATAGTGAGGCATTATAATGTAAGTCACAACAAATAAACTTTGGAGTTTGTGAGAACTGGGTTCAGATGTGATGCCAGCATTGACTGGTTGTGGCTTTAGGCATCCTTTTGAAACTGAGCCCCAGTTGTGGCACACTGTAAGTAAAGATGCTAATATCTATATCATAGCACTGTTGCAAGGGTGATGTGTAAAGCACTTAGAAAAATGAGTACCAAGCATGTAGTTATAGTCAACGCTCAAGGAAGATGTACTGAGTGGAAGAAAAAGCATAAACAAAAAGGAAAGGAAAAAGAAAATGGAAGAGAGGAAGAAAATGGAGTAAACGTTTACTCAGGCAAAAAACAAGCATGAAAAATCCCCACAGCTGTTAAGAGATGAGACCTTCACATTCTGAAGCTGAAAGTATATGTTTACACTTGATCTTTTATGGAGAAAAACACATTTTTCAATTCCTAAAGGGGACTTTGCTGAGCTGCCTTTCTATTTCTCCTCAGGGGCTAATGTGGTTTTCATCTTTCTGCTGTTCTTCAGTATCTTTGGACTCATCCATTTTTTAGTGAGCTTCATAGTCTTTATTAATTTGAAAATGACATTTACTGGGCATCAGCTACTATAGAGCACTACAGCTAACACACATATGAACTAAAACGGTCTTTTCAATTCTGCTTTCCTATCATCTGGGCGTTGGCAGCATTGAGCATGCATGAGGTGAAGCAGTGTGTGGAGAATCAAAACCTGTAAGTGATGCAAGGCTGGACACCCGAGGAATTTTCAGGAAGCAGGTTTATTGACTGCAGTCGGTCCAGAGGGCTATTGGATAGCCTAAAACATTCTCTGGACAATGAGTCTAGAAATTCTTTGAATTTTATACTCAGTGGCTTGGAGGTTTACATAAAAAAAAGTTTTTTTTTTTTTTTTTTCTTTGAGTTCCCAGAAAGTGCTTTTTAGGCCAGACACAGGTCTTATAAGTCTTTACCAAGAAAACAGAGATAATATCTTTTTGCACAACAAGCTTCCAGACTCTGTCACAACTTTTGTGTGCAAACCTGGCATTTACAAAGAGGGGAAACTACCAACCACAATTCCCTCTGCAGACACCCCACCTGCTGAGACTCTTTGTAAAAATCTTTCTGACAAAAGGAGAAGCTTAATTATGGCAAGGGTCTTTTGGGTGGGGGGCCTCTGGCCTGCTTCAGTAGCTCATGCATGTGGACACTCACTGCTGAAAACGGGGGCTCTGGGCGATGGAGACTTTCAGCTTTCTCAGAAAAATTCAACTTTGAGCACCTGTGATAAGTCTGGCACTGTGGCAGAGCCTCAGGGGGCAACAAGGGAAATAAGGCCCAACACATGTCCTCTAGGGGCTGATGTCAAAGAGAGGAATGAGGCAATATGTATAAGCTGAAGAAAATGCTACAGGAGAAACACAAGAAAGGTTCTCTGGGTTCCAAAGGAGGGAAAGCATATGTCAGGTCAGAGATATCACAAAAGAATTTATTTATGTATCCATTTATTCACTTAATAAAAATATTTATTGGATGCCTGCCATATACCAGGTGCTACACCAGATATTCAGAATAAGATATACATGAGGCAATATTCCTAACATTGACTTAATAATAAAGTGGGAGGGAGACATGTAAACAAATCATATAATTCATTTACTTATTCAACACTTATTTGGTACATACTAGTTTCCAAGTTCAAGGGTGAAAAGATAAAAAATGTCTCTGTGGGAAAAGAACCTGTAGTCAAGTTCAAAAGATAGACCCAAAATTTCAATTCAGTGTCTCAGGTGCCATGATAGCTAAGTCAAAACATTGCAAAGTTTCGAGGACAATGAACTCATTCTGGGGTCAGAAAGGCTTCTCCAGGGCACACGGTAGAGGCAGTGTTAGAGTATGAAGTTTCCCAGAAACTCTGAGAGGTGGGAAAAGAGTATTTGAGGTAGGTGGACCATGGCTAGAATAATAGAGAGCTGCCAGAGACAGAGGCCACAGGTGGAGGGCTTTTAAGCCCTGGAGCTGAAAGGATGGATAGGTCAAGGTGCAGGGACCATTCAGAAGAGCAAGTGGACAGCTGAGCACAAGAAGCTGTGGAGGGAAGGTCAGGGGGGAAGGCACAGTGCAGCAAGTGTCCAAGAGTCTGAAATGATATGCAGGGACTTACTAGGAGACGGGAAAATAAAGGCACCTGATTAAGAAGAAATGGTATTCCTCAGGGAGACTGTCCCCTTTTTCGATTTTGTAGGGGAAAACAGTGGAGAAAAGGGATGCCAGAAAGGAAAAAAAGCTTAAGCCAAAACAGGCAGCAAGCCCACATACACATAATCAGAAGGTAGTGGACCCAGTTATTCTTTTGTCTCTAATCTCAGTGAACTCCATGTGTCCAGCCCTGATTCTACAGACTGCACAAATTAAACTAGCAGAGGTGTCCTCTAGTCACCCCTTTTTTCTCTTCAAGGGGGTGGGGTGTGTATGGAGGTTTTGGGTATTCAGAGGTTTTTGAGTTTAGGAACCCCAACTCGTTTTAAGGCCTCCAGATCAATAGTGGCTGATACACTAGTGACCACAAGCCCCAGTCCCTCCTTCCAGACTGACCCACACCCAGGCCTTTGCCCTATGGTGGGGGCTGGAGAGGCCAAAAAGGAACACCCCTGTTTTCTCCTTCTGAGTGTGGAACCTGTTGGATTCCAGGCAGGGAGGCCACACCTCCCAGGTACTTTGAGAAAAGACTACACCTCCCAGGTGCCTCAGGCTGGCCAACTCTCCTGGCCATGCCTAAAGTGCCCTTCCCTCCCCCTCTTGACCTCTGGCAGCCTATGGGGACACAGACTTGCTCCAGGGGTCCCTCTGACCACCAGTTCACTATTTAAGCCTGCTCCAGACTGAAACCATGCCTTGTCCTTCTTCTTCTTCCCTTCCCTGCCCCTCCACGCCATTTCTTCCCCTACCTCCCTACCCTTCCACGTGGCACCCTAATAAACCTCCTTTATTGAAACGCCATTCCCGGCGTGGCTTATTTTTCTAACATTAGGCACCCACTTGCCCCATCACATCACCCTCATTCAGCTCAAAGAAGCCAGATTCGGTCGGTCATCGTCCCATTCCCTTACAGTAGTAAGGAGTTCCTAAAATTAGAAGGGAAATGAAGCCAGAATCTCATAGGCAGTCAACATATATAGGTAAATCCAGTCAGGTTGAAAGCCAATTTGAGTGAGCCAATTTTGGGAAGTTGGGAGACTGTCTCCTGAGGGATTGAAATGATGATTCCCTCAGAGCCCTTCTCCCACCCTTATCAACAACCTGCCCTAAACTGTTGCCAAGGTAACCTGTCCCAGGAATTGCCCCTCCCTACAGGAAGCTATACAGTTTTTAGTTCATGTGTCCTGGGATGCACCATCCTGCCCTTCCCTGCTTCAGCCCATCTGCTTTCCACCTTTTGGTCATCCCACTGGGTTTGGTCACAGTACAGGCCTGGTCACAGTATGCAGGAAGGAGATACCCGCCTTGCTTCTTGGGATAGAAGATAGCAGCAAAGGCCCTCTTGTTACCCGTCTTAGATAGACCCTGCTTTGTATGCTTGCCTCAGCGTTCTAACATTCAGGGGAGTAGAACTCGTCATCAACAAAGGTTAAACAATTACAAGAACAGTTAGAAAGGGAAAATTACAACTGGCATGACAATCCCATTGGGACATGTTCACAAAACTCCTTCATCAGCTAGGCTCTCCCAATATTGGGACTTCTAGTTGGAGTTCTATTCTATGCCTTCCTTCCCTGTTGTAAAATTTCTACAAGAACAACTAAGTAAAATCTATCCTTCATCAGACATCAGCTGTGGACGTGCCAAGATTACATCCTGCCTGACTCACGTAGACTCACTGCTTCATTTCCATTAACACCCGGTTCTTGGGTATATTTCTCCCCTCCTCAGGACACGGGATCAGTCTCCCTTGCCCCAAAGTGGACACACCCCTTCCAGGTTGTGCTGTGCACACCCACGGCTGCTAAGCTTTGTGAAACCTCAGGGAACTTGACTTCTTGGATTCATATTTCCAGACTGAAACCAGCTGCTCAACCAACTGAAGATCCACAAAAGGATGACAAACAACTACCTCAGTATACTTGCTCTCCCATTCCCACCAATCCCCTAAAAATTCTTTTCTCTCGTGTCCCCGATACTGACTCAAAATAATCTTTTCTGTTTTTCTCATTTTGAACCTTTAACCAGCTTTTCCTCAGGGATTATCAACTGTTAAAAAAAAAAACAGATGACTTTCCAACCAGAGATGACTTAGACTCTTCATCAGCCTGCTCCAAGAAGCCCCTAACCTGCCACCCTATGCTCATTTTGATGTGCCTCACACTCTCCATTGGCCTCTTCACTGTAAGTCTCACCTGGTGGAACACAGGCCTATGGACAATAATCCATCTCACCTTCTTTCCCTTTGTTGCTTCCATAATAGAGTTACCTGTAAACTCGCAAGGCCTACAATTTCTACATGCTCTTCAAGAGGATAGCCGGCTGACTCCCTCAGTGACTTTCTGCAGAAGCCTGGTTTAACACCCTCAATGATCTATGGCTTCAAGGAAACTTCATCCATCCCATACCTGGAGAGATTCATCTTTTCCGCACCTACCTCCTGGGAATTTTTCCACCCTCGAGCCTGACCTGCCTGCCCATATCTCCTCCCCTCATAGCACCCTGCATCGCCCCACTTCAGCTCGAAGCAGCCAGATTGAAACACGATGCCCCGGTTCCTAAGAAAACAAAAAGGGGGGAATGTTGGATTCTGGGTAGGGAGGCCACACCTCCCAGGTACTTTGAGAAAAGACTACACCTCCCAGGTGCCTCAGGCTGGCCAGCTCTGGCCAGCCCTCAGGTGCCCTCCCCGCCCCCTCTTGACTTCCAGCAGCCTATGGGGACACAGACTTGCTCCAGGGGTCCCTCTGAGCACCAGTTCCTATTTAAGCCTGCTCCAGACTGAAACCGTGCCTTGTCCTTCTTCTTCTTGTCCTTCCCTTCCCTGCCCCTCCACGCCGTTTCTTCCCTTACCTCCCTACCCTTCCACGTGGCACCCTAATAAACCCCTTTTATTGAAAGCACCGTTCCCGTGTGGCTTATTTTTCTAACAGAACCAACTGAGAAAGAAGGCTAAGATGCAGACCATTGGAGATCAAAACATCTGCTTTACTTATTGATAAGCTGATCTGGACCGCAGGGCCTGACCTGTAGCCAAATGGGTTTTCTGAAAGCCTTTCTCAAGCCAGCAAAAGGGCCGGCTTCCTGGTACAAGGCAAAGGTGGCTCGGTTACTCTCAGCCTAGGGCCAAAATAATGCAGGTGACCTCCTGAAGGACTCAGAGAGGCGGCAGGGATGAGCTCACCAGGTTGGTCAGTCACCCCCACCCCTGCTGTGAAGAGAAGCTCCATAGTTTCGCCTTTCAGGGGAGTGGAGATTCCTTTCTCACCATGGAGCATGAAAAATAGCCTCTCTCCCCTACCCGCCACTAATTTAACTTCTTTGTAGGATGTTCATTTTCTAGCCACTAAGTACTTCATAATTTAATTCCTTCAGTGGGAAATCTTTAGTTTGCAAGCTCCTTAAGGTTGGAATGTATCATTTTGTTTGTTTTCTCTTTCTTCTCTCACACAGACTAGGACGGGGGGAAGGGAAAGAAAAAAGGGAAGAGAAAGGGACAAAGAGCACAGGGAGGCATTTTATCCAAGTAGCCCTGAAAAACTGAAAAGTTTATATTAATTATTGGTTCACAAACCATGTTTCATTCTGGCAGACTCAGATATGAAACTATAGCCCTGGATGTGGTGGTGTATCTTATTTTGCACAGATAAAAAAAAAAAAAAAAAATATATATATATATATATATATATATATATATTGTAGCCGGGCGCGGTGGCGCACGCCTGTAATCCCAGCACTTGGGAGGCTGAGGCAAGAGGATCGCCAGTTCAAAGCCAGCCTCAGCAATGGTGAGGCACTTAGCAACTCATTGAGATCCTGTCTCTAATTAAAAAAAAAAACAAAAAAGGGCTGGGGATGTGGCCCAGTGGTCAAGTGCCCCTTAGTTCAATCCCTGGTACCAAAAAAAAAAAAAAAAAAAAAAAAAAAATTTGTATCATTCATGAAAGTTTTTATGCCCAAAACACAGTGGTTGATACTGAAGAAGGCTGAAGAAAAATATGTTGGCATTGGCCTTATCTTCAGGAAAATTACTAGCCAGAAAATATAAAGAGACATGAATGTAAGTAAGAAAAAAAGCAGAAGGCACACAAATATAAATGATGTAAGCCATTCCATTCTTGTTCTTTTTTTCTAAGTTGATACTTAAAAAAAGTGTACTTATGAACAGAGTTCATGTTATATTTTGATACATGTACACACTGCATAATGTTTAAATCATGTTAAATGTATTTACCTGCTCAAATATTTATCCTTCCTTTATGGTGCAAACTTTCAAACTCCATTCTTCTAGATTTTTGAAATGCATAGTAATTATTATCTATAATCACTCTATTGTGCAATAGCACACCAGAACTACTTATTCCTATCGAATTTTAACTCAGTACCTATTGGTGAGTATTTCCTAAGTCATTTTCAAAAGCACATGCTAAACTATAATTTTAAAAAATTCACTTTGGTTATCAACAGAATACATATGTTAACCTATGTTATCTATCACTAGCAAAATTGTTCAACCCTTAAGGAAGATGGGATGGAGGAAAGAATGGACAAACAACTGGTGGTGACTCTCTATGACTAGCCCCTCAGCTTTTCCCTGGGTGGCCCCGAGGGGTCTCCTGGCTTCATAGATGGAGTCAGCTGCAAGATCTCAGTTCAATCCTGATGGCATGGCTTCTGGCCTAGACTCAAGTCACCCTGAATCCTAGTTCCTAGAATGGAACTCTTGCTGCCTGGGATTCAGTCCCAGTGAAATAATTTTCTTTGCTTGAATTCTGTTTACTCTAAATGGCCCATTGTGGAGGATGAATCTTCTTCCATAACCTTCACTCTTCAGGCAGAACCCTTGTGTCTGGCCTTCTCTATGGCCTGTCTGAGCTGGTGGTGGTTCTGTCCCTGGTAGTAGGCTACTCTAGCACTCTCTCACCTCTTTCCAGACTCCCTTTTGTTTTCCAAACTCCTGTACTACTCTGAGCAAGTTTCTGTTTTTTAAGCTTCTGTCTTCCTTCTCTGATTTGGCCTGTTAGATGACTCCAGATTCCTGGTTCTGACACCAGGAAACTGATAACTTTGAACAAGTACACTAGCACTAACACACATCCAAATTAAGACATGAAAAAGTCACCTGGGAAGGTGGCATTGTATGCCTGCACCAGTGATGTTGCTAGTTCTTCAAAAACATTTCTGAAATTCCTGTTGAAATTTCAAAGAGTCACAGACAAAACAGCACCACAGACACTACCCACCCAGGTGTACTCTCTACTTTGTATGTGGAGACATGAGGCTCTAGGAGCTCTGGAACCCACTGGAACCACATATCCAATTTCAAGCAAAGCTGAAACCTGCCCTCTGCTCTCCTAACACATGACCTTCCCCCAGAATCAGTCTACAATCCACAGAATAAATCATATCCTAAGTATCTCGTAAGTATTTAGCAGTATTTAATATTCACAGAATCCTTGGGGAATCTAATAAAAGCAAAAGATATTATGCCTTAGGAAAGTATACATACACTCGAAGCTTCCACAGGATGGAGAATTCCTGCCTTGTGTTAACAACAATAACACCTTTCCCCAAATTTCTACAGCAACAATTCTGTTGCATGATTGTCTTTCTCATCCTCTAGACCTGTATCCAAATGACTCTGGCTGTTCCCAAATTTCAAATCCTTTAAGGAACAAGATGTTCCAGTACTGAAGAGGTTCAAAAGAATGCACTGTAGGCTCAAAACGAATTTCCACAAAGAACATTCCAAAGATGTTTAAAGAAAGCTGGGGTCTCTGCACAGTGCAGCTTCTGCAGATGACCACCTGGAAGAGGGAGCATTTGTGTGTCTGGATCTGGTCTGCTGTTGAATAATGAGGCCTTTTTCCTCTCAGGCGAAGCTCATGTGGAGGATTTGGTGCTGTAATTTCTATCTCCTCATGCAATGAGGCACAATTCCAAACTCAGCAGAGACTCCCTCTGAGCAGATACTGCTTTTCCATGCAGGTTTCCCAGACCTCTCCAAGTTGTAATATGTCCCTCTTCCTTCTTGTTCCCAAGCTTTCTATAAACCTGTACCAACACCTCTATTTTCATTCCCACCTCTCCCAGCAGACATTGGGTACAGACCTGAAGGGCTGAGACAGGTTTTCCACATTTCATCATTTATATGCCTATTTGACATTTATGTTCTCACTCTTGAGACAATGGAGAACAAAACAGTGCTGCAGCCTCTCAGGAAAGGCAGACAAACAAGCAATTACACAGTAAAATGTGGCTAACCTATCCTTTAGAAAATGCACAACACTTTACCATATAATGTGGTATTTTTAGGAAAGGGTTACTCCTTCAGCTAAGATCCAATGTACATCTGTCTTTCCAGGGCCCAGCTCAATGTATTTCCCCGGTCTTGAACTTTACTCTAGGTAAAATCTTCTGTGTTTGCCAGAGGGGTCTCTTAGAAGGGCAATTGCTCACTAATTTAAGAGTGGCTGCAGCCAGGGTCAAAAAGCAGCTAGGATCAATGCAACTGGTCACTTCCTTTAGCTCTTTCTGAGGTATCTGAAGGCAGAAAAAGCAGCAGACCTAGGATTTCTGTAGGTTTCATTCCTGGGGTTCTGCCACTGACTCCATTTATGGGTTTTCACTTGTCCTTTTCTATGATGCCACCTCCCACAGCAAAGGAAGCTATGACAGACCTTTGCAAACGGAAAGACATAGAATATTTCCGTCCATCTGTCTGCCTCTCTGAACTATTGTCTAGCTGGTTCTATCTCTATCTGCCAGTCTATCTATCCACCATCTATCTTTAATCTATTGTCTAGCTGGTCCCAGCACTGCAGAAGAAGGCAGGGTCATCATAAATTTAGGAGAAGTGACGGGGTGCTGACTTTGTATGGTCTATGGCTTAAGCATTTTGCTGCCTCACATGACCTGGATTTGGCAAAGAGAGGGCAGCTTGAATTCCAGGCAGGCTAAAAGGCCTTGGCTGAGAAGCTCCAGCGGATTTCACAACACATCAGGGAAAGACTTCCCACGGAGAGACAGAGAGTGGGGGGTGGGGAAATCTGCAATTCCGCAAATTGGGAAAAGATAAGAGGTGGGATGGTCCGAAAGGCAGGCTGGGGGCAACAAGACATATCCCTGATTATGTAGGTCTACTGCGCCAACCACAGCCCACAAACTTCAGCCGCAGACCTTACATCTGTCCCCTTCCCCTTAGCGCAGGAGGGGCGCGGGCGGAGCAGCCACTCCGTCCCCACGCCCACGCACGCGCGCCGTTCGCTCTGTCCCTATTTTCTAAACTTCAGCAGCAGCACCCCTATCCGGGTTAAAGAAGCCTCCTCTCGATTTATGCCAGGGAGTGCACGATGCTCAATCCGCTGCAGCTTCAGAGTGCGTAGGCTAGTGGGCCCCAGCGAGGGGGCCGACCAAAGGAAGCCTAGAAGCGCATGGACCTGAAACTACAACTCCCAGCAGACACCGCGCTGGCCCCGCCTTCCCGCGGGCGTGACCGAGGCCCCGGTGCTTAAAGCGGCGAGACGCGGGGGCCGCCCCGCTGGCCTGGTGCAGAGGCGTGCACAGTTTCGTCGTGGAAGGTGGCCAGGTGGTGTTGTCCTCCTGTGTTTGCTTGTTGTACTTGAATTAGCCAGCAACACAATAAACGAAACTTCAGCGCATTTAGAGGCTTCTCAGGGAGAGCCTCTTATTCCCCCTGCTTTACCAATTCTGAATTATTAATTTAACAAACAAGAACCTGAAACATCATCTATATGTTAAATGTAAAATAAATTATTTTTCCTACCATGTCAACGCAGTTTTTTTTTTTTTTTCTCGTTTACAGGTGTCAATGGACGTTGTCTAGCATCATGTGTTTTCTCTAAAGACTCAGCACAATTTATAAGAGGGAAACCTTTAAAGACATCTTGAAGTGAATCATCTTGATAAAATAAAACTTGCTTGTTTGATAAATTTCGTGCTTTAATTTTCAAACTTATGTAATGAAATATCTTTAAAATACAGCACACTTGAAAACCTGTTTTGGAAATGAAGATTTTAAAATCTATTTTAAATTGTAACCTAATTTTTGAATAGGATGTAGCAGAATGAGGTTTAAAATTGCTGTTCTTTTGCTTCTTACCATAGAGGAGCAAAATAATGAGTTCTTAGGTGGCATATTGTAGAAGGGATAGATACCTTCTAGAATAGTGCTATTAGTTCTTACAGCTACAGTGGTTCTCTTGAACAGGGTGGTTACTGTGATAAGAACCGCCTTGAGATTTTATTGGCTTGAGGCATTAAAATATTTAAGAACTTCCATACTCTCTTCCCCAGCTCCTAACCCTGATTTATTATAACCACTAATAAACAACCTCCACATACTAACGATGAACTCCTTTGGTTTTTTGCAAACATAAATTTTAAGAGCCTCAAAGGGAATCAGTTCAGAACTCAAAGGCAAAATAATTTTAGAGTTGGGTTTTTTCCCTTTGTTTTTGGACTCTGCTTCAGTCTACTGAGTTTTATGACTATGTGTGCATTCAGTCTTAGTGTGGCATTTGTGGATGATATGAAACTGGCCAACTGTGCCAAAAATTAATAAGATGTATAATTTTTTATTTGTTCTTTGTGTAGGGCAGCCCAGCAATAGGCGTGCTGGAAAATGGAAATAATAGTTGATGTATAGTGATTTTAGAGATGACTGGAGCAGCTATTGTGCTGGAAACAAATCCCTCCATACATTCTGAAACCTCAAATGAGGAGAGCAGTACTTGTGATATTTGGTAATGTTCAGATTTTTCCAAAAGTGTTCTCTTTATAGTCATAAACAGAACAAGTTTTCTGGGTTCCAACTTTTCTATTAAATATTCAATTTATCAAGTCCCAGTCAGCACAAAACAGGAAAGCATAAAAGACAATGTTATTGTGTATAAGAAATTTTCATGAGAACTTAAATCAGTAACACTTTTAAGGGAGAACAGCTAGAAATAAGTAGAAGACTCAATAACATTTTTTTTTTTTGTATCATGAGCAGCAAAGGGCAAGCATTTATT
The DNA here is from genome assembly GCA_025594165.1 of Tamias sibiricus. Lineage (NCBI taxonomy): Eukaryota > Metazoa > Chordata > Mammalia > Rodentia > Sciuridae > Tamias > Tamias sibiricus. Next base: position 192,836,582 of record CM046657.1, on the reverse strand, counting down.
TGACAAAACATACCATTTACAGCAGTACCAAAACTATTGGTAACCTAGAACAAATCTTTTAAAAAAAGATATACAGGGCTGGGGTTGTAGCTCGGTGGTAGAGCACTTGCCTTGCATGTGTGAGGCACTGGGTTAGATCCTCAGCACTGCATAATAAGAAATAAATAAAGATGTTGTGTCCATCTACAACTAAAAAATATTTTTTAAAAAAGAAAAGATGTACAAAATCTTTATGGAGGAAAGTATAAAACCTCATTGAAAATCATTAAGAAAACTTTTAAATAAATGGATAGACACATCATGTTCATGGACGAAAGGACCCTAGTTTATAAAATTATTAATTCTCAAGTCTATACATTTTTAAAAAATATTTATTTATTTACTTTAGTTGTACACAATGCAAATGCATTTATGTTTACGTGGTGCTGAGGATCGAACCCCGGCCGCGCACGTGCGAGGCGAGTGCTCTGCCGCTGAGCCACAACCCCAGCCCCAAGTTTATACATTTTATGCAACCAGAATCAAATTCTCAATAGTGTGTGTGTGTGTGTGTGTGTGTGTGTGTGTGTGACAAACTTATTTTAAAATTCATATGGAAAATAAATGGCTCATGAATAATATACTTTTTAAAGAAGGTGGTAGACACTCTCCAAGATATCAAGGTTTTCCCTACTAGATATCAAGATATAGCACTTTGGTAGTAAGACAATGTGGTATTGTTGTGCTTTAAAACTTTTAGATTTTTTCCTATATGTGTGTAGGAACTTGATGTACAAGAAAGCATTTCTTAAACAGATTACATGGAGTTCAAACTAAGAAGGAAAAGAGAGGTGCACTCAACTGCATTAAAAACAAGCAAACCACCATTTGACCCAGCTATCGCACTCCTTGGTTTATACAGGGACACAGCCACATCAATGTTTAGAGCAGCACAATTCACCATAGCTAAACTGTGGAACCAACCTAGTTGCCCTTCAGTAGATGAATGGATAAAGAAAATGTCCTGTATATACACAATGGAATATTATTCACCATTAAAAGAGAATAAACTCATGGCATTTGCAGGTAAATGGATGGGGTTAGAGAATACAATGCTAAGTGAAGTTAGCCAATCCCCAAAACCAAATGCCAAATGTTTTCTCTGATTTAAGGATGTTGATTCATAATGACGTTGGGGTGGGGGGCATGGGAGGATTAGATGAACTCTAGATAAGGCAAAGGGGAGGGAGGCAAAGGAAGGGTCATGGGGGTAAGAAAGACAATGGAATGAGATAGACATCACTACCCTAAGTACATGTATGAAGACACAAATGGTGTGACTCTACTTTGTGTACAACCAGAGACATGAAAAATTGTACTCTATATGTGTACTATGAATTGAAATGCATTCTGCAGTCATATATAACAAATTAAAATAAAAAAAAATAAGCGAACACTTAAACAAATGAAAATACAGATTACATGGAGTTCAAACTAAGAAGGAAAAGAGAGGTGCACTCAACTGCATTAAAAACAAGCAAACCACCATTTGACCCAGCTATCGCACTCCTTGGTTTATACAGGGACACAGCCACATCAATGTTTAGAGCAGCACAATTCACCATAGCTAAACTGTGGAACCAACCTAGTTGCCCTTCAGTAGATGAATGGATAAAGAAAATGTCCTGTATATACACAATGGAATATTATTCACCATTAAAAGAGAATAAACTCATGGCATTTGCAGGTAAATGGATGGGGTTAGAGAATACAATGCTAAGTGAAGTTAGCCAATCCCCAAAACCAAATGCCAAATGTTTTCTCTGATTTAAGGATGTTGATTCATAATGACGTTGGGGTGGGGGGCATGGGAGGATTAGATGAACTCTAGATAAGGCAAAGGGGAGGGAGGCAAAGGAAGGGTCATGGGGGTAAGAAAGACAATGGAATGAGATAGACATCACTACCCTAAGTACATGTATGAAGACACAAATGGTGTGACTCTACTTTGTGTACAACCAGAGACATGAAAAATTGTACTCTATATGTGTACTATGAATTGAAATGCATTCTGCAGTCATATATAACAAATTAAAATAAAAAAAAATAAGCGAACACTTAAACAAATGAAATTTCTGTACCTGAGAAAGTAGAAAACAGGAATGAAAAGGCAAGGCACAGACCAGGAAAGCATTGACAATTCAAAGAGACAAGGAATTAGTATTCAGAACATTTAACTGCTACAAATCAATAAAACAAAGACAAATGATGCAATGTAATAATATATTATAAAATGAACCAGCGTGGTATGTCAATTCCTAGAGGAGGAAAATTGAATGGCTAAGAGATACAAGGAAAATACTCTACCTCACTAGTAATCAGGAAATACTAATTAAAACAATACTGTTTCACATTTATCTGATTGTAAAAATTTAAAGAACAAATAATATTAAGTGTTGTCAAATGTTGAGCAATAGAACTCCCCCCGCCCCAAGTGCTGATGTTAGTGTAAATCAGCTCAGTTTGTCAATACTATGAAAGTCAAGATTATGGAACTAGTCTACTCTGGGCATATATTCCAGAAAACTCTCATACATATGTATAAAGGGACACATCAAAACAGTCATAGGTGATGATAGGCAAAATAGAAAATCACGAAAATATCCCTCAGGAGAAAAATGGATAATTGATTCAGTGAAAATGAAATAAATAAGAACTGAATTATCAGCATGTATAAAATTAAAAAATGATTGACGTAAGAAGAGAAAGTTACAATTGATGTGTACAATGCCAGTATTGTACCACTTATATAAATATTATTTGTTTATTTATTGGTACTGGGGAATTTACTATTGAGCTAAAATTCCTACCCTTTTTTTATTTTTTATTTTGAGACAGGGTCTCTCACTAAATTGCTTAGGACCTCACTATATTGGTGTAGAGGCTGGCCTTGAATTTGGGATCCTCCTGTTTCGGCCTCCTGAGCTTCTGGGATTACAGGCATGAGCCACTGCACACAGCTATATGAAGTTTTAAGCATTCAAAATGATGCTAGCTGTTGACTTCAAATACTTTCCTATGTGGAGAATACATAAAAACATATATAGGATTAATAGATGCCAAATTCAGTATTCAAATGTGCTTGTAATATTTCATTTCTTGATTTCTTGAAATTGTTCACTGAACTACTTAGGAAAATGAGGCTACATTTACATTTTTAAAAATAACTTTCTGATTTTCTCTTATAATTAATCCAATAAGCCAGCACTAACTATAGATCCTCCTCGGCACAAAGGACGAAGACATGTAGGAGCTTGCTGACTGCCATCTGCCCACCTTTCTGTCTCCATAACGCTGAAACCCAGTGGGACTAGCACAGATAATATGGCTAGCTGGCACTAAGGAGTCTGATCTGGCCAAGAATCTTTACTTTAGCAGCAGGACAGGTACAGGCTGAAAGTGTGGCTTTTTACTACTCATCTGTGGTGGATGCAGAGAGAAGATGCACTTTAAAAATTATTATTATTATTACTAGAGCTTTATAGTTATACATAGTACTTGGGTTTACCCCAAAAAACTCATTAGCTCTTATACACCTCCTCTCTTGGTTGGCACCTTTCAATCAAAATGAGCAGACTATTCTATTGGAGTTCCAGATGTCAGTGGGTTGGTAGTTGATACAAATTCTCAAATAAGGGTATTTTTTTCTCCCTGCTGCAATCACTTTTCAGTTTTAGAAAACATGTTTTTATTTTTTTAATTAACTAATTAATTAATTTAAGGATTGGCACAGCAAGAGATCCACCTGCAGAGAACACATTTTTGCTTGATTAAAGATAACTTGATTGTGAAAAATCTAATTCTGCTAAAAGTTATACTCTGTTTTCTTACTGTTTGGGTAGCTTACTGTCACTGTTGTAATTGGCTACAGGACTTGTTGACTTGTTCCCACTTTCAACTTTACACCTTGAATCACAGGTCTTCCTGGATTCTCAGGTGATGTGTATGGCTTTGGAATGCTTTTCCATTTATCACAAACAAGTTTATTAATTGGGCACCCACGTTTGCACAGTACTAAGTACCTAATAGAAAGGGTTTAAAAAGACACTATCTTTGGCCAATAGGGGCTATAGAACCTGTTGTATGGACTTTTTAGTCTTCCTCCTTGGCCACACTATCTCCAGAGCATTGGAACTGTTAGAGCCAGGACCCTTGTCTCCATGTCATAGGTATTCACTAAATGCTTTGGCTGAAGATGGTAGGAAAAAGTTTCTCTGTTTTGGGGAGAGTCTGTTAAGATTTTGCCATTGGCAACTGGCTTTTTACTCTCTCAGCTGGTTTATACATACAGTTTTCTATGAGGTAAAGCCAGACACGGGCTGTTTCAATTGAGTTGCACCACAGAAAGGAAAGTAGACCATGTTTAGACCACAGTGAAGAGCTCTAGCAACCAGTCACCGGGGCACTTACCACCAGCAGCTAATAACCCCCACCCACATACACACTTGGATTCATTTTATGGGGCTTATTCCTATAAGAAGGAAAGACAAAAAACATTCACCTGTATGAACATGATAAAGCTCTAGTGTCATACCACTGGAATAAATAGCAGCAGTTCAGAAAAACATGTCTTGGTTCATAGAACTAGGATCAACACAATTTAATGTGAAAAGTTCCATTTCTACCAAAAAAGAAGAAGGAGGAGGAGGAGGAGGAGGAAAAAAGAGTGAAGGTTTTAAAATTTGCGTCTGTCTTCAAGCTCATTACTTAGTTTCTTTACCAATTTACAGACCAGGCTGCCTCTTTCTTGACAAGTGTGCTTTCAAAGGTGGGGGTTTCAGACTTCAGGCAGGGGAAGAAAAGGATTTCTCTCTCTTGAAGAAGTGATTAGGTGGAGCTATCTAATTTCAAAGAACAGAAAATCAGGAACCTGTTATGGAGGGTCCCAAGGACTCCTGTGGCCATAGGTATGAGGCTTGCACAGGGAGACATGGTTATGGGAGGTGTGGTGTCTGTCACCTCATGCCTCACCACCTTCCCAGAGGACCATGTGAGAATTCAGTATGTTTCTCTATTTTTTGTCTGCATAATGTAAAGCATTGTCAATGATCAGATGCTGATTATCTATGTAAACAGTGGAACTAGGGGAGGGGAAAGTTTATTTTGAGTTTGGAATTGAAATGCTTCATAGCATGGTCATTTCTGATTTGCAGGTACTCTATTCACATGATAGCAGAAAGCACCATTTCTTTCCTTTTCTTCTTTCCTTGTTTCCATTTTCCTCTCTTCTCCTTCCTTCCCTTTCTCCCTCCTTCCTTTTTATCCACCCCACCTATCCATCCATCCACCCATCTATCAATAATAACTGAGTATTTTCTATAGCCAAGCTCTTTAGACCAGTGGCTGTGGTCCAGAAATAAAGACAGGTAACCTATTCAACATGGCAGAGACGGTGTAACTAGAGTAGAGCAGAGAACTGAGGGAGTACAAGAGGCAACAACCAGTAGGAAGTGAAGGATGATGGAGAAGGAGGAGCCAAGAATAACTCCTGATTGGAGACCTTTCCCCTGCTCTTATGGAGGAACACTCTGGAACTGGAAGGTTTATCATGACTCATGTGTGGGAAGCTACACTAGGTAATCGAAACTTTCAGTCCTGATGCCTTTACTGGGATCTGAAAGGGTATGGATGCCTGAAGCAGAAGTGTTAGGACTCGGGACCTGGGCATTTCCCAGGCTCGGATAACAAGGTGTGACCCCAGGAGTAGCTGTGCCCACTGGGCTTGATTTGTACCCACCTATTCCTTTGTCTTACCCCTTTGCCCTGTTTGGGATAGAATATTCCATAGAAACTTCCATTGTCTGCTCTGCTTTTGATCCCCACTCAGTACATAAGATGGGCGTGGCCTTCCTAGATGTTAGTCAACCTGCTGACAGCAAGACATCATGAAGCTAGCCTCAACCCCCTGAAACCTGACCCCTTGCCTCATTTGAATGGCTTCTCCCAAATAAAAGGGTTCAGCACACGCTCTCTTTCCACGGACCCCTAAGGTCAAAGAGGAGCCCTCACAAGACCCCCAAAATTAAGGTAATTTTCTGTCTCCGTGTGGTTATTTTGTGCAGCCCAGTTCACCTGGAGTGATCTTAAGTGTTTAGCCGTGAAGACGCTACACTCATGGTTTCAGAGGCTTCAGTCCATGCCATTGCTTTGGGCCAGTGGTGAGGCAACACAGCATGGTGGGCAGCAAAAGAGAGAGAGAAAAAGACCCGGGCCCACAACCCCTTCAAGAACACCATGACTGAAAAACCTTCCACTGGACCCCACCACTTAAAGTTTCTATTACCTCCCAATCGTGCCTCTCTGGGGACCAAGCCTTTAATATTTTGGCCTTTGGGGGACATTTCAGATGCAAACTATAACATTCTATTCCAGGACCCCAGAAGCTCATGTCCTTCTCATGGTGAAAAGTACACTCAGTCCATCTCCAAGAGTCCCACAGTCTTAACTGTCCCAGCATTGCTTTGAAGTCCAAGTCCAAAGTCTCCTCTGGGACATAAGGCACTTATAGAGCTGTGAGCCTCTCTAAGAAAAAGAATGTCATGTCTTTCAAGACACAGTGGTGGAACAGACCACCTACTCCAAAAGGAGGCGAAAGGAAAGTATTGAGAGGAGGTCAGACAAAAGCAAAACCAGACCCCAGCAAAAACAAATATTTAATCCTACAGCTCCATATCCAGTTCTGGGATATACTGTGGCAGGAGGTGGGCTTTTAAGGGCTTGGGCAGCCCCCCACCAAGGGCTTTTCCAGTTGTAACCCACATGGCCACTCTCTTGGGCAGATTTGACCTGCTGCCTACTGCTTCCCTCAGCAGTCATTCCATTTTCCCAGCATCTCTGACTTCCTGGGGTCTCCACTGCAACTTTGGCTTCACTCCTATGGGTCCATGCATCACCTTGCAGGGACTCCAGCCCTGAGAAACACACTGCCTGGCCTCCAAGGCTTTCCTCTGAAATCTTGGTAAAATCCCTGACCCTGTAACTCTTGTTAGCACCACTTCTCCTGATAGCACCACTAGTTGGGAACCAAGTCTTTGACCACATAGGCCTTTGGGAGATGTTCTAGATCCAAACTATAGCAGATAGAAAACAAAACAAAAGAGAAAAAGGAATTGGAAATGAGAAGTGTACAAATACCCTGGGACCAATCAGATACAAATGCTGAGGATAAATCATTAACCAACCTGGAAAAGCAAAATAAGAAATATGTTTTACAACAAAGAGTGCTTCAATGCACGATAATTAATAATTTATGACTGCCAAGATAGGAGGACTTCCATTGACCTACTGTTGGAGACATCCGCTCCATCACAAGAGATGTTTATAGTGGACAGAGGCAGAGCTGAGAGCTGTAGAGGATATGTGCAGGAGGACAACTCATGATAGATAGGTATATGTTGCTGACTCTAATCACAGGACCATATGTCGCTCTCTCAAGAGCCTGATTATTGAATACATTAAGTGCATCTAAGAACATAATTGTTAATTTTGCTCATAATGAAATGTATGAATAAATCCATTAAGATTTTAGTAAAATATATTAACATGATGGGTTGGGAAGGTGCAAAGTACCTGGGGAGGATAGGAAAGGGAAAGCATTCAATTAGAAAGAGCTGTGGTGTCATGTTGGCAGAGACCTCCTGCATCCTGGAATAATATACTGAGGTCCCAAAGACATTGAAACACCAAAGACAGCTGACATTCCCTGCCTGCTTGTTCTGCTCCCTAAAGCTGGCACCTGTCCCAGAGTAATTTTACAAAGATTTCTGTTAATAAAAATAAAAGCAAAAATAACTTTTTTCCCATTAGTTCTAGCAAGGGGGAATGGAGCTGGCAGAAGGGGCACTAGCTCACCTGAATCCCAGTGCAGTGGTTTTTCTCATGTATCATACTGCAACTTAAAATTTTATTTTATTTTTCAACTTACTATAGGAAAATTCACTCTTCTTAGTGTAAAGTTCCGTGGATTTTGAAAGATGCATAGAGTCACAAAGCTACAAAAATTAAGAAGCAGAATAATTCCATTGCCCTCTAAAAAAGTAGTTAGCCCTGCCTCTCACCTTGAACCCCTAGAAACCACTGATCTTTTACTCTGTGCCCTTAACTTTGCCTTCCCAACAGTAACATAAAAATGGAATTGCACTGCAACATAGCAACTTTTTAGTTAAGAATTTAAAATAAAAAGAAGCAAGAAAAACAAAGACCACCAAAAAAAAGCACTGCTCCATTCTGTGAATATTTTAGTCAACTAAAAGTTACTATGTGGGATACTTCATGTGTTCCTAATTCATCCCAAAGTATATTTCCTGTTTGTTTGTTTGTTTTGTGCTCACCCTTGATGGCCTAAGAAATTGAGGGGTAACTAAGTTGCTTCCTCTGTAGCCATGATATTGATTTTGTCTGTATTGAGAAACGCCTTGCAAGTCTCTCTGAGAGGGAAGCAATGTTGTGTTTTTTCTAGCAGTTTTTGTAAATATAATCTGCACCAAAGATGAAAACTCATTCCATGGGGATTTCATCAGAATTTTCCAGAAAGATGGCAAACAAGAAGGGTGTGTGGGAAGAATAGCTAGACACATACAAATTAGAAGAGAAACTCTAAGGGCTCTCATTTGTGAAGGCCAGCATCCTACATAAAGGTCCTAAAATTCCTGAAACATCAAATCACAAGGCTCGCAAAAAGAAAAACAAAAACACAGTGCTTGTCAAACTGTTGGGATTTACACACATTCTCAATGGCCTGCTTCTGTGAGACAGACGGACCAGCATGAGGCACACCATGAGTTAGCTGCCTCTTTCCATCACTCTATCTGTGCTTATCTTTGAGACTTGGAGCATACTGAATATAAAAAGAAATGGTATAAGTGCTAGACTTTACCTCAAAATTTCCTTGGCAATTATTATTTTTTCTTTAAGGGATTTGTGGGTATGGGCTTATTTTGTTCCATTCTATGAACTATGTATTTTGACCACACTACACATTGGGGATGAGGAGGGCGTAAAAATACAGGCTGCACCCGCCATCCTCTTGGCTGTGTTTATTGTGCATCCACACTGACCTGCGGTTGTTGCTGTTGGGCTAGTGCTTTCTCAGTGGAGTTATTTTCTTTGTAGTATATCACTGTGTTGGTTCATTTTCTGTTGCAACAGAATACCACCATCTAATTTATAAACGATGAATTTTATTTGCCCCACAGTTATGGAGGTTAGGAAACATGGTGCCAGCATCTGGCCAGGTCCTTTGTGCTTCGTCTTAACAGGGCAGAAGGGCAAGTGAGGGCACGTGAGACGAGAGAGGAAATTGGGATGAACTTCTCTTTTTATCAGGAGTCCCTTCTGTGATAACTAAGGCACTCCCTGATAATGGCATTAATCAATTTACAAGGGAAGAGCTCTTGTGACCTAATCACCTCTTATCAGTCCCTCCTCTGATCAAGTGCACTGGGTATTAAGTTTCTAGCACATGAGCTTTGGGCAACACATTCAAACCACCGAACCCATCTTGCTTTTCCTACCAATTATTAAGTCATTTGCATCAGACTAATGAGTATGCTATTGGTTTGGGACACGGGAGCAGCAAAGGGCACTGAGATAAACACTACATAAACACAGAGATGGATAAAGTGACCTCGTGACCCTGGGGGCACTGTCTGGGTGAGATTCCCATGTTTTCTCAGTTCTCAAGTTGTGATAGAATCAGGGCCCTGACAAACCAGAAATACGTATTTTTATTTGTGAATGCACTGTATTAAAAATCTTGCCCAAATATGCTATGTTTTACCAATAAAAACAAAAACAAACTTAGTTCTATGTGCAATCAATCTAACTTATTGTGAAAGTAAATTCACAGAACTTGTGAGTTTAATGTTCAGTCCTTGGCATCTGATGATGAACAGATGGTTTGTCAGCACACAGTAAAGAAAACAGCGTGGATTTACTAAAAGCAAGCCATGCCGAACTAACCTCGTTTCCTTTTATGTTAGGGTTGACACCGACAGAAAAGGAAGATTTCTTAAAAATCAGTGAATCTTGATCTCAGTCAGATTAAAATATTTCCCCGGGGGGTGCAAAGTGCAGAAAACTCAACTGAATGTAATGTGATAGATTTGTTGCTACTTAAACAAGTGGTAAATGGGCCACAAGTTCATCCATAATTTGAATGAAATTTATAGGTCTCTTTACATATGTTGAGAGATACTGAATGCAATGTATATTGAAATAAAGATGTTTTTAAGAATAGAAAATAGTAGGCTGGAACACTATTCAAAAATAACAAATGATTTTTAGTAAAGATAAAAGTAAATCTGAAGACTGTACTTTTAAATATATAAAAAGTATAGGAAGCAGCAGCTCCAGAGGCTTAGGCCGGAGGATCGCAAGTTCAAAATCAACCTCAGTAACTTAGTAAGGCTCTAAGCAATTCAGAGAGACCTGTCTCAAAATAAAATAAATAAATAAATAAAAATGGCTGGGGATGTGACTCAATAAGCATCCCTGGGTTTGATCCCTGGTGCCAAAAAAAAAAAAAAAAAAAAAAAAAAATAAGGCTAATATATATATATATATATATATATATATATATATATATATATATATAGGATGGGGGAGGACTGACTTCTTGTTGGTTTGTGAAAAGAGGATGAGAACATTTTAATCAATTTCACTTGTAAAGTGAGTCAACTGTATAAATCTCTTGCTGAATAATAGGAGAATAATATTCTTATCAGATGGAAACAACCATCTTTCTGCTTTCCAATGGCCACATCTTCAGCATCACAGATTATAGAACCATGCATCTGATTTTAGGAAAGACACTAGTGAATTGGAGATGATCCAGAGGAGCTGGACCAAGTCAGTGAGCATCTAAGGACCCTGTCACAAGAACAGGGGGAGACACCAACATGTATCAAATGTCAACTTCGAACACAAAGAAGAAGGAGAAAAGGCTGGGAGTAGAGAGGAGGACAGAATAAATAGAGGTCAACTTTCTTGGGGTTTGAGTAATAAGTAAGTGTCACAGGAAGGAACCCCAGAACATAGGATATCAAGGACAGAGAGACAGGCAGGGCATTCTATATTACAGCCACTGCTCTTGCCCAGAATAAGGCTAAGGTGTGTATGTGAGTGTGTGGAATGTGCCTGCATGAGTGTGCATACTTGCACACAGGTGTGTTTGTGTGTCCAGGGAAGTAGACAAAAAAAAAATATATATATATATTTTTTATATATCTATCTATATATATATATATACATATATATATATGTATTATATATATATATATATATATATATATAGATCAGAGCGTACATTCCTGCTCCCACTACTCTCAGAGTCGCTTCTCCCAGTGGCATCAAATCAGATCTTTGTTCTTGGGCACATTGTTTTACTCATTCTGTGTCCATTTTTGTCACCTACTTTGAGCCAGTCCATGTGTCAGAACTGGAGGTTCAAGGCTGAATAAGCCCAGGCAGTACACAAACGAACTCACAGTCTAGGGGGGCAAATGGACACTGTGACTGCAGGTCCACCCACTGAGACCTGAGAGAAGAAGTGATGACCCAGAGTCACTCAGTGATCAGCAAAGCGCTCAAAACATCAACTACAATGACTCTCAGAGCTGGGGGGAATTTTGGACACTGCTCAGCATGTGGTTTTCCAACAGTGCCTCGTGCAAACCCAGGGTATTTATTTGCAAAGCTCTCTCAGGGACTACGATGTGAGAGGCAAGATCAGATCAGAATGTGTCTGGGGTCCTCTGTTCATACTTTCTGAAGAGCAGCTCCACTTCTGTTTTATTTGTCCTTTCTTCCTAAGAGAAGTAACTTGAAGAAGGTGGTACTGCTACTGCTTAGCATTTGACCATGCCCCACACCCACTCAGAGGATAGTGAGAACATTGGCACAAAGATGCTGTGACTTCCCTGATGTAATTAAAGAGGGATTTTTGTTGTTTACCTATAATGTGATCTTTTAAAGACTACGAAATCTATTTCTGCAGTGACATATTAAATGCCCAGTGATCTTCTTTGAAAGTCATTTTAAGGTTTTTCTCTCAGATGTTTAACTGCTCAAACTTCCTGAGGGCAGGAACTTTGCCCAACTCATTTTCATTTATCTAACACAGTGCCTGAAACACACACACTTTCCCAATACTTGCTAACTCTACAAGGAAGGAATTAAAACAGCATGCTATTGAACCCAAAGCAGATCTTCAGATTGATTATGGAAAACGAGACAATCTCATTAACCTAATAAGTTGACATTTACAGTCAGGTGTCTTTTACTGATGGAGACATGTCTTAAGAAATGCACCATTAGGCAAATTGGTGATTGTGTGAACATCACAGAGGTGTGCTCACACAGACCTAGATGGTATAGGTCCATCAGTCGATGTGGCCCCTAGAGGTATCTAGAGATATGATCAATACAAGACAAACCCATGAGGCTGCTGCTGCTGGCACAAACAAGACATTGGTTACATGGCATTTGGTTTTAGAGTAACCTTTTTTTATATATAGAAAGAGAAACTCTAAATCAGTGAAACAACACATAGCATAAGTATAAGAGCCAGTAACAGAGACATTTGTTATCTTTATTAAGTATCATGTAGTTATATAATTGTGTTATGCTTTTCTATGACTGGCAGCGCCGTGGTTGGTTGACCATCACGTCACCACCAATGTGGGAGTCATACCTTGCCCTGTGATTTAACAATGGGCATGGCATCTCTAGGCCATAGGAATTTTCCAGTATATATATATATATGTGTGTGTATATATATATACATACATATATATACACACACACACATATATATGTATATACGTATATATATGTGTATATATATATATATATATATATATATATATATATATTCCTATGCCGCAGCATATATGTCGGTGGTCCCATAAAATTACAATGAAGCTGGAAAATTCCTATGGCCTAGTGATACCATGGCTATTGTTAAGTCACAGAGTAAGGCATGATTCCCACATTGGTGGTGATGTAGTGGTAAACCAAACTACTGCCCTGCCAGTCAAATAAAAGCTATATGTACTTTTCTTTCTTTGAGTGGGAACCTTTCCTAGGTTGTCACCAAATAAGCATTAGCACTAACTATAGCAATTAAATCACATATTGATCTGTGCTGATGAGCTGAACATTTGGCTCTGAAGCAGCGATTTCTTCCATGTACAAACTTTCAGTCTCCCAGCCTTCCTTAGTGAATCCTGGAATCTAAGTGATAAACAAGGACAGAATTCCACCAAAGACATTCCTCAGAGAGGGATACATAACTCCCTTTGCTGCAATTCCCTGACTCATTGAAGAGCTACCCTTGTGAATCCCAATTAGCAACCTTTCTTCTTCTTTCTGGTCAGACTTTAAGACAAATCTCAAATATCAGCAGGTATGGACACTCCCAGAAGCTCAATAACTAACTGATCCATGATTGTCTGACTTGGGTGTGCTCAGATCAAAAGTCAGACATTGTGGTTTCCCAGAGAAGGTATTCTTGAATGTGAGATAAAGATAACACAATTAGAGATAGTGCCTGGGGAGAGTGTGTTTTTTCTAGCTTTACCCACAGCATTAACTTGTAACTTGTTGCTACCAGTACACATACTCCAGCAACAACTGACATACTTAAGGGAAACAGTTGTTAGGGAAGAATGGAAGCCAAAATGTTATGGGCTGCAGAAAGTGACAGGTGGTGTTCATGCAGGAGAGTTGACAGGCAATACTATTAGTTAACTCAAGAAAGCAAAGAAAGTCCCTGGAAAGCTATGGGAAAGGTTAAGTACCCCACTTTTGATTAGCAATCCATAGCGCTTAAGTTTTATAGTCTTTTGATACTGTCCTCTTTACCTAGAGTAAATTGTACAAAGCAAACATTACAAATGGTTCCTTAGACTTACTTCTGTGCATTCTGAGGCCACGAGTTTAAAGGAGGATGTGATTTTGTCATTCTGGGCAACTGGCTTCTATAACTAAGGACACTGGGACAAACCTTTAGTCAAGTGAAGATTGGGCATATTATTATTTCTTCTCCCATGAATGTCAAATGATGCAGGAAGCAGAACCCAATGCTAGTTAGGAAGCCTATGTCGATATTATCTGTTTTCTTCAAATTCCTTCCCCAAATCTCAAGATGGCCTCCATCTTTGCAGTGAAGTCCATTCATCCTCCAAACTTTCTCTTAAAGCTAAAACCATATTTTATTCAATACATTTAAAGAATACATTCAATACACATAAAGAATCTATTGTATGCCAGGTGATAGAGATGCTGCAGTTAAACTGCCATTGTCCTCACCTTCAAGAGTATACTGGGGTCAGATACAGTGGCACATACTTGTGATGCCAGCTACTCTGGAGGCTAAGAAGGGAGCATCATGAGCTCAAGAACAGTCCAGGCAACAAGGAGAGACCCTGTCAAAAAAAAGAAGAGTATACTGGGAAAATAGACAAGGGCTCCTGTTATGCATTGCTGCACACAAACCCACCCAAACTTTCTGCTGAAAACAAACAACAATTTATTTTGCTCACAGATCTTTGATCAGGGAGGGCTCAGAGTACCAGCTCATGCCTGCCCCACATCTTCTGGGGAAGTTCACAGGCTGGAGGCTGGTGGAATCACCCAGGGGCTGCTCTCTATTCCATCTGGAGGCTGATGCTTGCTGAGACCTTTGCTGGAGATGTGGCCACAATACCAAAATGAGACTGGTCTGTATTCTTTCTACTTTGCCACTGCATGGTGACTGGGTTCATCTCTGTATGACAATATAGAGATGGCAATTGAAGACTTGGATGAACAGAGTAAAATGAAAGCCAAGAAGGAACAATTAGGTTCAAGAGAAAATGAGGGTTTCAAGAGAAACCAGCAGAAGTGGCGTGGCCTTCTCTGACCTTATTTAAAAAGTCACCTAGCACCATGTCCATGGCATTCCATTCCTGGAGGAGTGACTCCCCACTCACATTCAAGGAAGGGGAATTAGATACCACCTCTTCACTGGGCAAGTGCCAATATGCAGACATGTTTTAAAATAGACAACTCCCATGCCATGGGAAAAGTGCTAAGGGGAAAGGTAAATAATGTGGCATGGGTAGAACATAGGTTTAACACCTAACTCAATGGTAGGGGTCAGGGAAGATTTCCTAAAAAAATCACATATAATAAGTCCTGTAAGGTGAGTTAGGATTAGCCAGGAGCATGCGGGCAGCTAGAAGAGAAGAGCTGTGCATGTAGAAGGAAGTAAGAAGGAACCGGGCCAAGGTGATAGAAGTACAGTTAATTTGGTAGAGTCAAATTCAGTGTATAAGAAAGCATAGAAAGGTGTGATATTGGAGAAGGGGTCTATGAAAGGCATTGTTAACTATGATAGCGATCTGGGCTTTAACCTGCAGGCCATGGGGGAGTCATTGAAGTATTTTAAGCAGGAATTAACAGATATGATTTGCATTTTATAAAAAAATATTATGAGTGTGGTGTAAAGAATTTAATATGCAGGAGGTATGGGGGTTAGGCAGACAACATATAGCCAGTTCCAAGGCTGTTAGAATAACCCAAATGAGAGTGGATGGTGAAGTGGGTTAAGGCAGTGGTAGAGATAAGTCAGGAATCTGAACAGTTAGGATTAGCTGGACTTGGTAATTAATGAGTTGTTGGTTGTTGGGAGGGAGAGAAAGGAGTCAAGGGCAAAAACAAGATTTCTGCTTTGAATGACCAGGTGACATCAATCAGTCTCATGGGGGACACAAGAAGAGGAACCCTTTTGGTGATGGATGATGGAATTCTGATGGATCCTATTTTGAGTTTGGAGTGTTTGTGGGGCAGTCAATGGCTCTTGGACATAAGTGTTGAGGACTCATCTAGGATTCCTGTCTTTGAAACAGCATTTGAAGGTCATAAATACATTGAAGGCAATAGTGTGTTGTCATCTCTGTGTGACGATATAGAGATGGCAATTGAAGACTTGGGTGAACAGAGTAAAATGAAAGCCAAGAAGGAACAATGAGGTTCATGACTATTTAAAGAATGGGAAAGATGAATAGAAACCCACAAACCAAGTGGTAAAATAAGTTAGGGAAATCTTCCGAAAACAAAGTAGTGTGGTATCATGGAAGCTAAGTGATGGTTGTTTGAAGAAAAGAAAGGGGAACAGGAATACTGGCTATAGAGAATGGAAGAGGCTCCAGAAGAGCAGAGACAATTGGGTTCCTGGCCATTTCTGTTCTCTCCTGTCCCCTGTAAGAAGTTAATATCAGAGTAATGGGTGTCCCAAAAAATTGTCAAAAACAATTCTAATATCATTGATGAGTAATATGAAATTTTGCTAAAGATTTTGTGGTGAGATGGAGGTGTAAGTGCATACAACCTAGTAAAACTTGATGAAAATCTTTTTACTCCTCTCTTTGTTCTCCAAAATTTCTCTTCCTTTATCCTTTTTCTCTCTTCTTTATACATAAGCCTTTCCCCCTAACTTCCTTAATGCAACTTTCCTCCAATCTTTTGTCTCTTATTTGTTCCCTCTCCCCTTTGCACTTTGCTCTAAGGGTTTGTTAACAAATGATTTTATTTATTTACAAAAATGGTTGTATTTGATAACCTGGAGGTTCATCACTAACAAGGCCAAGAACGGTTTTAGTGTAGCTGTAGGATAGGAGGGCAGGTTACAGTTGTTGAGAATGAATGACACTTCTTGCTAAACATGGGGTTCAACATATGTAGGCATTGCCATTGTCTCTTTAAACCTTGCTCATGTGACAGTTGAGGCTTCCATAAAACTGTACTCTTCAGATCTCCTGCTCTAGGGAGCATGACTCTCACCATGACTTCAGTTGCTGCACCCCTGGATCCACCTCTACATTTTGCCGAGGCTGCGCTTCCTGTGGACTGTTTCTGACAGTGCATGGTGAAGATCTTAATGTAAGCCCATGACTGTGAGACACGTGATTTCTCCAGTGAGTGACATTGGCTTGACATCTCTTTCTTTTAGAAAAATCACGAAGCCCTATGACTTATTAATTTCCTAAAGTTCATGTATTTTAAATCTTAGCTTTGTTATTTTTCTTTTGCATCTACAAGGATAACATGTTTTTGCCTTAAACTTGTTTTGAATTTTGAGAGAATATCTGAATTATAGGAGGCCCAAGAATTTAGTAATACTAAGGTCTTCACATGGGTTTCATAATTATGACATGTATTCAAGATGCTGTTGGTGCTTGTAGAGTACTTGTACCCACAGTGGATGTCCTACAGTGGATGCTTCTGTCACCTCTGCTCATCCATGCTCACCGGAGGCTATTGTAGATACTTTTTAGACAGTGGACAGTTTCCTACCTCAAACATCTGCATCTCTGATTTTCTCTGTCTAGGGGCTTTCTTGGCACTATGAGAAATTGGAAGGGCCACAAACAGGTTTATCCCACAAATTCAGGGACTTTAGCATTCCTGGGGCAGGGAACAACTTTTGACCAATGTGAGATAAAGTCAGTGGATAAGTGTTCCCTTCTCTCCCTCCTCCCCTGGGATGATTCTGAACAGGCCTAACTCTGCTTTTGCACAACCTGAACTTGGCTGACCATGAGAGCAAGTGTCCCCTTAAATTTTGTTCACTAGGTGCCTCATTCATTCCACTCTAATCCTGTCTCTGATTCCGAGGCAAGTTCCTCCAGAGTTTCTGAGAGGGTCTACAGCAGGACTGAGCCCTAGTATCCCTAGTGAATAACCTGTTTATTAACATATCTATTTGTATGTAGTCTGTACTGCCAATAACAAAATACTTGAGTCTTGGTCATTTATAAACAACAGAAATTTATCTCTCACAGTCATAGAGGCTAAGAAGTCCAAGATCAAGGCATCAGCAGATTTAGTTGTCTGGTGAGGGCTGCTCTTTGCTTCCAAAACATGCCCTGTTATTGCATCCTCCAGAGGGGAGGGACACTATGTCCTCACTTGGCAGAAGAAATAAAAGGAGTGAAAGAAGGACAGAAGTCCCTCTGGCATTGATTCATTGATGAAATAGCAGAGCCCTCATAATCTAAACATCCCCAAAAGGATAGGAAGGCAGGGATTGACTGGAGAGTTGCTCCAAGTCTTCCCCTCACTTCAATCTTATGGCTCAAGGTCTGGACAGGTGTGGCATACACGGGTCCTGCTTCAGACCAAAGTGGCCAAACACAACCCTCTATTAATGACACAAGCCCTCTGTGGTCCTTCCTACCCCAGTCCCAACCCCTGCCCCTATTCCCAGTCTACATTCTGCACGTGCTGGTCCAAAGACTGGTGAGCAGAATGTGCAGACGTTGATGGTGCATTAGTGCCACACTGTCTGCAGCTGGGCTAATGGAGAGCCTGCATCTCCCAACAAGGGGCTGGGGGCTGCAGACGGTTCCTGAACAGGAGAAAGCAGACCATGAGTAGGGAAGACTTTGGAAAGGGGAGACATTTCCAAAGGGAGGTAGAGGCACAGTGCTCTTAGGAAATTTGGATAATGTGACCTAATCTGTAGCCACAGGCAGGTGAAACCTCAGCAACACAATGTTTGCTATAACCTTGCTGGTATCCCAGTGACTTAATCATCCTGTTTTGTAGAAAGTCTGGTGGTCAAATATCTCCAGTTCTACCCTCCGTTACTAGTAATAGCCCTGGGAAAGCCATTCGGCCTCTCTGTACCTCGGTTTCCTTCATCTTGTGTATGCTTTCATTGGGCAAGTGGAGACCTGAGGTTCTTTTTAAATACTGAGGTAACCAGAAAATGCTTTGGGAAATGCTGAGGCCTTAGAGAATGTGTCATTTTTGGTCTCCTACCCTCCAAATTCTGAAGTGGCCCATGGTCGGGGATCACCTTTTTTTTTTAATGATGCTCGTGTTTTTGGATGAAATGCTCAGTTACACCAGACACTGTATAATTGAAAAAGGAGTATTAGTCACAACTTTTGTATGAATGTCCACATAGGGACTTTGTCATTAACGTGCAAAAGACAACTCTTAAATTGCAGTTTTACTGTGCTTGAACCCCATACCCTGTTAAGTCCATTCTAAATCATAAATCGGACTATGAAACAGTCTGCCAAACTGGCAACTAACCACACCCATTTGCGGTTACTTTGGAAGAAACTTGACAGTGCCCTCGCAGCTGTCTACTTATTCCCTGCCTGGTCTCTGGTTTCTCTCCCAGTCTTTATAGCTGACACCTTTTTATTATTTTTACTACCCACAGAGCTGGCAGATTGCTGTTTCAGAAAATTAAATGGAATGCCTCCAGTGGGGGTGTGATAGCATGGTGTCCTGCTTTCTAGAATGGAAAGTCTACTTCTATGCGGCCATAATCTGGGAGTCTGGGATGGAGACTTCTCCTGCCCAGGCTGTGCTCCGGGTGGCACAGCCACCCTGGCTGTGAACTGTACACTCATTTCTGATTAGCAGCCAGGCTGGATGGGGATCACACAGGCCAGCCTGACAATAGCAACATGCTGCTGTGCTTCAGAAACAATTTTTAAGGAAGGATGTTGTCCTCCTCGGGGGGTGGACAGAACTGAGAAAAGAAAACAAAAATCACATGTGGCCAAATCAGAGAGCCAGTGGGAAAGCACACGATGAAAGGAAACTTTTGAAGAGCATATTATTAACTTCAGAAAACTCTGTGACCTTCTAATAAAAGAGGAACTAATTATTGATTGCCAACTACTTATCAGCTATGTCCCAAGTATCTCTACATATATTGACTCATAAATCCTAACTTTGAACCTATTGGGCAAGTACTATTATTATCCTTGCTTTATAAATGAAAAAAAAAAAAAAAAAAGACACAGAGATGACAAATAATTTGTCCAAGACACAGAAATGGCAAATAATTTGCCCAAGACACAGAGATGGCAAATAATTTGTCCAGGGCATTCAGCTACTCAAGGGTCAAAGCTGGCTGACCATTTGGTTTCAGTGCTCACACTGAACCACCCCTCTCCTGCCTTAAGAGGAAGGATGCTTCCATTCGTGTGACAAATGAGGATAGGGGGCCTCTTTAAGTACTAGGATATTTCAGGCTAAGATAGAAGTGGAAAGGACACAGGGAATCCAAGCCACCAGCCTGGCTCTTTGGCCTTTCCTGACTTGGCCCTGGACAACTTTGCTAGTCTCCACTTCCCACTGAGTGGCTTTCCTGAGCACCAGCTGCAGTTAGCAGATCTGTCTGCACTCTCCTTGTTTTACTTGGTTGCTTGTGCTTTCATACCTTCACACACCCTTCCTGGAAAGCTCTACTGAGTATAGGGAAATCCTCAGCCTTCTAGACTCTGCTCAGTTGCCAGCTCCTTTTTGAAATTTTCTCAGACCTTTCATGCTGGGCTCTTACTCATTTGTGCTTCCTCAACACCTGGCTTATACTTTCATCAGAGATTGTGTCATAGAATATTGATTTCTTGTTCTTTTCCTCTCTCCTCTAAGCTGTGAGCTCCTTTAAAATATGGGTTGGATGTAGCACAGTGTATACAGGTCATAGCTGGTGTCACGTACATGTTTACTAGGAAAAAAAAAAAAAAAAAAAAAAAGAATGCCTGAAGCAGTTGTTACCATCACTAGATAATTGTGGACATTCAGAAATGCTTTCTTCAAACTTATGCAAAGAACTTTATTTCGGGCTCTAATAATCCTGACAATTTTCTCAAACTTTTCACTTATTTTTTCCTGTTTGCATAGATTGCTGACAGTTTGTAAATATTTCACTAATTGTTAATGAAGACACCAAACTATGAAGTAAGCAACCACTCTGAAGATAATGATGCTGAAGATAAAATATATGCACAGGTAACACACTTAATTTCAGGCTCAATCATGGACTCCTCCTTTTCCATTCTACCAGGTCAGCAGGTGAGCAGGTATTGCTGAAGGAGGATATGTTTGCATTCCTATCCTGGGTATGACAGGAGTTTGGAAATTTTTAACAGAACTAATGAACATTTTGGGGTTCTTAAGCAGACACTTTAAAAAGGGAAACATTTGAGAATAATTTATTTATAATATATAGACAACCCATTAGTTGATTTTACTAAAGAGTTACAATTAATAACTAATTAGAACTTTTGCTTTTGCTTTGGGTATAATGTCTCCCTAAACTGTTGCTGACGGAGTCAAGGATACCTGCCCAGGTGCCATGGATCCTCAACTACTGTTTTCTTTCTCCTTCTCTCTCATGGGGCATACCACCTGCTGCAAAGAGCTGATAGCCAGTCATCTGCTTTGTTGCACATTCTTGCAGATGCTTTTCTCAGGATGTTTCTTTACTGTATTCTTTTTCCTGGTGCCATTTACCCTCCTGCCATGTGAACATTTTTCCTTCTCTTCTGTAGTTTGTTTCCCTGGTTCTCCTCAACATGTTAGGAGACCCTACTTCTACTTGCATCCTGAAGATCTCTTTTGGGTGGCCTCTGCTTAGCTCAGTCATTTACTCACTAAAACTATTGTTCGGGGGTGCATGGCTTCTAAATCAGGCTTTCTAGTAATTAACTCTTGCTTTTTGGAGAGGCCATTTTCTTCCTCTTTGGGGAAAAGAGATGGAATTCTCACTAGTCTGTGTCTCCCCCACCTCTACTCTTCCCACAGAGCATCAAAATAATCTCCTTACTCCCTTTCCAACTCTGCAGACCATTTTACATATAGATTTGAGGAGGTGGATAAAATAATCCCTACTGATAGAAAACATGGTTTGAATTCTTTTTTTCTTCATTTTCAGTCAGTGATGCAGCTGTGTGCCCTGACCCTTAGCCCATTTCTGGGTCTCTCCACACTGGATGGGGTAAGAGAAACTGGAAATAAAGTCAGATGTTTAATTACTTATGCAAGTGCTTGAGGAAATGTGGTTCAATATTTCTATAAACTTAAAATGGAGATAGAATCCTCAAACATCAAAGCCAGAAACTCTAAAGGAAAATATATAGAGATGAATGAAAAATGGAAATCTGGGGAAAATGTTGGCAACATATGTAACAATCAAGAGAAAAATGTTTGGTTTAACAAGAGCTTTAACAAATAAATAAGAAAAAGCTAAAAACTGGATTTAAAAAGTCTGTACACATGAAAAGATGTTCACTCAAAGAAAATGTAAGTCAAAATTTATATTAATAAATTAGACTGGATATAACTTAAAGACTGAGAAGAATATTAATAAAGGGATAAAAAACTAGGCATACTCATATCTACATAACTATCACAATGTACAAACTAAAAAATATTGAAAATATTATGTTCTGAGAAGGATGCCTAGGGGTTGGAGCTCTCAGATACAGCTGGTGAGAATACAGAATGGTACAACCACCTGGGAAACAGTTTGGCTATTTCTTGTAAAGTTCAATATACACTTATCATACGACCCAGTTATCACCCTCCTCGGTATCTACACTAGAAAACTGAAAATTTATATTCATGCACAAAAAAACCTTGTATGTAAGTGTTAATAGCAGTTCTATTTTGGGTAAAAAAAAAGCCCTTCAATGGGTGAATGGACAAATAAACTGGTGTATCCCTATAACAAACTTTTAAATATCAGAAATATTAATGTTTGTAACAATGTGAATAAATTCAAAAGCATTGTGCTAAGTGAAAGAAGTCAGTCTCAAATTTTTCATACATTTCATCCCATTTATGTGACATTCTTGAAGAGACAAAATTATGGGGACAGAGAATAGATCAGTGGTTGCCATGGGTTAAGGTGTGGAGGGAGGATATGACCATAAAGGAATAGAGCACGAGCACAAGGGAGTTTTTTATTTTTGTTGTTGTTGTTGTTGTTATTTTGATGACAGAAACTGTTCTGTATCTTGATTATGGTGGTGGTAACATAAATCTATATATGTGTTAAGATAGAATAGCACATCAAAAGGGAAATTTTACTTTATGATAATTAAAACAAAACTAGGCATTCTTATAATATGTTCATGAGAGTACAGATTGGTACCAACTATTATGGAGGACAATTTAGCTATATGTATCAAAATGTCCAATTGTCTATTCTGCTATTCCCAATTTGCAAAAATATTCTAAGGGATCTTGGAACATGTGTGGAGACAAAGATGATTTTGGCTGTATTTTTAATGACTACAAAAAAGAGAGAAAAACTAAATGTCTAATGGTAGGGATTTGCTTTCACTTTATGATAGGTTCAGGGTGTATTATATATCCACTTAAACTTCTAGAATCTACAGTTTGTGTGCATGAAAAAATGTCCAAGGTATGTTATGTAGTGAATATAGTTCACAAAGAGTGTATGTGCCATAAACTAGTTTTTTTTTAAATGAGGATATATCCAAATATATTTATTTGTAGGGTTTTTTTTTTTCTTTTTTTTTTTTGGTACTGGGGATTGAACTCAGGGGCACTCAACCACTGAGCCCCATCCCCAGTCCTATTTTGTATTTTTATTAGAGACAGGGTCTCACTGAGTTGCTTAGTGCCTCACCATTGCTGAGGCTGGCTTTGAACTCGGATCCTTCTGTCTCAGCCTCCAGAGCTGCTGGGATTACAGGCATATGCTACTGTGCCTGGCTGTAGAAAATAATTTTGAAAGACTATTAATGACACATTAACAGAGTCAACTCTAGGCAGGGGCCCTATAGTTATTCTTGTTTTCTTCCTTCTGCCTTTTTACTAATCATTTTATTTTTATATTTTTGTTGTAGTCTGAACACTTGATAATGAGCACGTATTACTTATATGTTTTTCAAATTTGTTTTCATTTTTTACTAAAACCCATGCAAAGTTTGAGGGTTTTAGACCACGTTAAAATTTCCCCATCAACACAGCCTTATTCAAAGATCATGTACCACACCCCAAAGTGTCCTGCTGAACTATACACTACAAAAGAAAGCATTTAGCTGCATTTTTAGGAGACTTCTGAGGCCCAATAATACTATTTTTGCTGTTTAACTTTTCCACCCTTAATATGTGTATGTTATAAACACTCTTCCACACTTTTGAGGAGTTATCTTTGATATTTAAAATGCAAATTCTGGGTTGAAGAAAATAACCACCAAATATTTATAAGCTTAAAAATCAAATAATATACCTTATTTACTAAGAAGTATACTTTTATCTATAGAATGATTGGGACAGTGAAATGGAAAGATTATCTACGACTAAATTTAGAAATTATGTCCTGATGGATTGATGGTTGATTTAAATATAACTTCTTGTCCAGCATTTGTTTTTAGAATCAAATTACTATGACTCTACAGTTTCCTTGAAATCTCAGTCTCACATTTCTGTTTGCCTTAGCCTGATTTTAAGAAAATGAAGAATGCAAAACTGCAAATTTCGTTTTCATTGTATTGCATTTTATATGACACTTGATCATTTCTTAGACATATAAGGTGACTAACAAATCACTGGCAGAAGACATAATTGCCGTTATCTTGTTGAATCTCAGGCCATTGAAAATTCTCTTGCCACATGCTGGAGATTCATTTGGGAATGCTTTTGTCTCCCCAGCAGCCCACATGTTTTTCTGATCTGTGGCCTCTCCAAGTTGCCTTATTGTGCACCCCCAGTGGAGTGCTGTTTTTCATCTTGCTTTCTTTTGTTTATCTCCAGGGTTCAGTTCAATAAACAAAGTGACTTGTATCAAACTTTAGACTCTTATGGGTTTGATGTGTGCTTTGGTCTCATTTTGACTCACCAAAGGAGAGGCCTGCCTCTGACCTCCTTGACTCTCTCCTGCTGATTTTACTAGGCCTTTGATTTTGGAGAGGGGTGAGATTTTTTTGAGGCACTGCTGTTGCTTTTGATAGAGGTAGTAAAAGCCTTTTATTGCTTCGTGACTCAAGTGTGTTCATAAATGTGTGCCTACAAAAATCGCCCTCAAAGTAGCAAAAGTAGAAACTCAGGTTTCTGCAGGATCTTCAAGGAAAGATGGAATTCTTATTACCAATGCAGAAACAAAAAGTTGGTTATATTATAAAAGAATTGTCAGCTAGGTTTAACTTCACCAAGGATTAGGTTAATTCATTGCCTGCTATACTCATAAGCTGAGACACTTCTCTCAATAAATTGTTGGAGTGTGGAATGCACTACTGCACACCAAACTGCCTCCTCTACCCCGTCCCAGCCCCTCAAGAGCTTTCAGGCCAAAGGGCTACCAGCTCAGAAGCCTACAGAGATGAGGCATGTAGTGCAAATGAATCAGGAAAAATGTTTAAGATAAACAGGGATTAGAGGAAGGAGTATGTTCCATTTAAACAGAGTGTCAGTGAATGGTACTAATATACTTTGTATACATCCAGAGATGTGTAAAGGTGTGCTCTGTAGGGGTAATATGAAATGTAATGCATTCTGCTGTCATTTATAACAACTTAGAATAAAAAATAAATTAATTAATTAAAAAAAAAATAAAGAGAGTGTCAGCCATTTGTTGCTACCTGGGAATAAGCCTGTGTGGCCAAATTTTCTACCTCTAAGGATTTTTGTGTGACATTTCTAGTCTTGTTGACTACTTCAAATAAAATATCAACACATTCTTCAGCCCAAACCACATGTCAAAGAGCTGGATGTGGACAGAGGGCCCCTAGTATGCAACTTCTGATAGAAACTAAAGTGCATTAACTTTGGGAGACGGAGGGCAGGTAATGGTGAAGGCTATTCTGACCAGCATGGCCATGATTTCAACAGTGGATAAAGTAGGTGGGACTTTGGGGTCTAGTCTTTAGCTAAGTGGCTGTGTGTTTGTGACAGTATCATTGGTCACTAAAAATATGGAACTTGATGGTGAACAGATTGACTGCTCTAGATGTGTAGAACCCCAGAATTTTTAGGCAATTCTGGGTTGTGGAGAGGAAGGGATATCTCAAGAAGGAGATCCTGGACTTACTCCTAATATACTGAAAATATTTGCATGATTAAACACCATTTTAAAAAGAGATATGACTATATTTGATCTTTAGGCCGATGAGTAATTTCATACTGGTTAATTTAATTGAAAACATCAATTTAAAAATCCAGCCAAGTGTGGTGGCACATGCCTGTAATCCCAGCAGCTCTGGAGGCTGAGACAGGAGGATCATGAGTTCAAAGCCAGCCTCAGCAACTTAGCAAGGCACTAAGCAACTCAGGGAGACCCTGTCTCTAAATAAGATATGAAATAGGGCTGGAGATGTGTTTCAGTGATTGAGTGCCCCTGAGTTCAGTCCCTATTACAAAAAAAAAAAAAAAAAAATCCATAGATTGATGTTTTGAAAAGGAGTCACATTTAACAAGTTATTATTGGATGCTGAGGAACAATTATATTATTTGAGATATTAATAATGATGTTAATGATGATAAATGGCAATAATAACAACATTTATTTATTGTGCATTTACCACATGGAAAGCCCAGTACCAAGCACTTCATGTGTACTAACTCCTCTAGTATCATGCCAACCCCATAAGGCAGCTTCTACTATTGCTTCCATTTGACCAATAACTAAACAGAGGCACAGAGATGTGAAGAAACATACCCAAAGACCATAGATATGTTCTACAGATATGAGGGATGAATCAGAAGACCACATAAGTTAGAAGGTTGAAATATATAGGACTTTTCACTCAGTAGTGAGCTCCTTGGATTGGTTTGAAATCTTCTCTCTTTATTGTGTTTTATAGTTCAGAAATCCACCTGCCAAAGAGTTCTAGCTGCCTTAACAATTTATTTCTCCAAATTCCCTTCTGTTCTGTTACTGTGTACTCATGCTTTTGAAATGTCGAAGTGCTGTTTTTATTTTATGGTTTGCTTTCTGAAGTTGCAAACTCTCTCCTCCCACTACATCTCTACAAACTAATTTTTATGGCATTTTTATAGTGAAAAATAGCATATGTTTATCCTAGAAATTTTAGATACTATAGACATGTACAAAAAATTACTTATAATCCCACCACCCACAGAAAATTGCTGTTAACATCTAGGTGGGATTCATCCTAGTCTTTTCTGTACAATGGAAAGACTACACGTATATTAAAATTATTTTTACTAAATATAAATCATATATACACATAACTATAGCTTTATCCTCTTATTTTTTTCAATTAACATTTACCATGAGCAGTTTTCTGTATCACAACTCTGAAAATATTTTAGCTTTTGTGGCTATATCATTGTGTTAGTCAGCTTTTGTTTGCTGCGACCAAAATATCTGATGGGAACAACTTAGAGGAAGAAAACATTATTTTGAGCTCATGGTTTCAGAGGTTCAGTCCATCGTTGGCTGACTCTATTGCTCTGAGCCTAAGATGAGACAAAACATCATGGTGGAAGAACAGGGTGGAGGGAATCTGTCCCATTCATGATGGCCAGCAAGCAGAGGGAGAGAGGGAAAGAGGCTACAGAGAAGCTGAACTCTTCCAGTGAAGGCCCCCAGTGACCCACCTCCTCCAACCATGCTCCACCTGCCTACCATTACCACCAAGTTAGTCCATTCAAACTAGGATGGACTGATTAGGTTACATCTCTCACAATCTAATCATTTTACCTCCAAATATTCCTGCATTAGCATAGGAGTTTTGGGGGACTACCTCATATCCAAACCATAACAATAATATTCTATCATATGAATTTACCAGCATTTATTTTAGAATTTCTACAGTTAGGTAATCACATATTTTTGAAATGATCCCTTATACACAATTTAGTGAAAAATATTCTTGAACATAAGTCTTTATATTTTTGATCATTTCTCTCCAAGTGAAGTTAGTAGATCAAAGATTCTTGATGCATGTTGTTAAATTGTCAGAATATTAGGCCACTTTGCACTCTGCAAACACCCACAGCTTTTAATGACCATTTCTACATTATTTTTTTCTCTTTCTCTAACTTGTTTCCCTTAGATGTCTTAGGTCTAGACACCCCTCCCCCATTTAGCTTTCTTTCTTTTTATTTTAACTTGATAATTATTATTTTTTTAAACTTTTTTATTTGAAGTTGTTGTATATAACAGTAGAATGCATTACAATTCATAATACACTATATATAGAGTACATTTTTACATATCTCTGTTTGTATACAAAGTATATTCATACTATTCATGTCTTCATACATGCACTTAGGGTTATGATATCCATTTCATTCTACCGTCTGTCTTTTTGTTCCCCTTTATACCCCCTTAGCTCCTCCCTTCCCCTCCCTCCACATTGATCTTTCTAGTGTTCCTCTAATCCTCCTATGCTCCCCTTCCCAACCCCACTGTGAATCATCCTCCTTATATCAGAGAAAACATTCGGCATTTGGATTTTTGAGATTGGCTGACTTCACTTAGCATTATTGTCTCCAGTTTCATCCATTTACCTGTGAATGCCATTATTTTATTCTCTTTTATTGCTGAGTACTATTCCATTGCGTATAAATGACTTAACATCACACCTCAAAGCCCTAGAAAAGGAAGAACAGATCAACACTAAAAGCAGTAGAAGACAGGAAATAATTAAAATCAGAGCTGAAATTAATGAAATTGAGACTAAAGAAACAATTGAAAGAATTGCCATTTAGCTTTTTTTCCCCATTTAGGCAGTGTATCCAGGGCTGCCCAATCCCAGTGGTAAGGAGGCAGCTGTGGGGACTTCCTGGGGCACTCTGGAGGATGAAGGAGCCCATCAAGAGCTGAATAAGTAGGAACCCTATTTAGGGTGGGTTCTGTGGCAAACCTGGGAGCCATTCCCCACTAACATACTGGAATAAGTAGCCAGAATTCTAAGAAACAGCTCAGAATTTACTGGACAACATCAGTCACCAGAGAAGGGCCACAGGAAAGGGAAATAAAAGCCTGCCCCTGCAGTGTGGTATGGTCACAGCAGATGTGGACATTCCTTCCCGTCCCTTCATCTTGATGATCATGTTTATTGGAAAGGTTGGAGAAAAATAAAGTGCCATTTAGCTTAAGAAGTTGTAAGTTATTTGATAATCAACTCATTTCAGGGGTGGAAGAATCTTTTGGGTCATTTGTTCTTTGAGGAGGTATGAATATTTTGTTCAATTTTTGAGAAGTCATGAAGGGTCCACAGGATAGGCCAAAACAAAACGGGAACATTAAGGACAACAAAAGGAACACCATGCATTACTGGAGGAATTGTCTCTAAATGTCCAGGGAGAAAAAGGGGCTTGTCTCTCCAGGGTCCTAATAGGCAAGGGAATCTGGAATATTTCGTAGGATTTCTTTGTTTTCTTAAATGATTTACTCTCTTATTAATATGTCAAAGGGAAGGAAAGATCCTGGCTAAGAAATAAAACTGTTTCTCATCCCAGAAATCATAGCCAGGAATATGGATTCTTAAGTGCCAGAAAAATACTCTGAATAAGGAAAGAAATGGATACATCACTTCTATAATAAGGAAATGCTTCATTTCTTTTAATCCTGAGTCCAAATATTTTCTTCTCAAAAGTAAGGCTACTGACTACCCCCTGTGAATCTATTGCTGTGCTTGCTAATAGATCTGACTGTGCATGGGGCAATATTTATCTATTAATTTGGACACTTGATATTATATTTTCTGTCCCTCTTGTCTCCTGCTTCTAGAGTGACATAATAGCACAGACCGAGGTGGTTGGGGGAGGGGTTTCTAAGCCGCAGGAAAGTAGGTGGTAAGTTTGTGGGATGGGGGTGGGTAAGGGTGAGATAGGAAGGAAGAGGATGGAGAGGGAAGCAGTATACACAATTAGACTTCAAAGGCTTTCAAATGTCATGTTTTCAAAAGGCTTTATAGGTCATCTTAAGGAACTTTGTGTTTTTTCTTTGTAAGCAAAGGACAGCATAGGAAGTTTTGAGTGGGGAAAGATATGATTAGATTGTTTTTGCTTTTGTGTTGACTTGCTTAGCTTCCCATCTCACCCTCCCTGAGTAAAAATTACTCCACTACAGTTGGGAAGATAAATAGGAAGGAGAAGAACTGGACACAGGAAATGAGTTTGGAGAGGACTGTAATATAGGAAGGGATAGTTTAAAAAGATTTTGGGAGGTACAGTTGACCTGACATCGGTGTTTTTTCAAATGAGAAGAGAAGATTGAGACAAAGAGAAAAAAAGTTAAGCAAGAACGACTATCGTTTCCCATAGTCTATATCTGGATGATGATGTCATTGGAAGAAGTTTTGTATAAAGGCAAATGAATGAGGGAGATTTAAAGGGAAGATAAGAAACTTGGGGTTTTCCTCTGTGTGTGTGTGTGTGTGTGTGTGTGTGTGTGTGTTGGGGGGGGGTACTTGCAGAATGTCTTGATAAATTATGTGCTGATAAGCATTAACAAGTATCTTTAAAAAAAAAAACCAAACCAAAATAAAAAGAAAGAAAGAAGTCTTTGATGTATAATTGCCAATGGTGTGAATACTCACACTGTTGGTGATTTTAAGGTGGCCCCAGGGATGTCACTTAGGAGCTGGGAAAACAAGCCATGCAGCCCCAGAGCTGGTGTGAGCAGTCTCCAGCACACCACTGGTCCGGCTGTGTATTCTCCAGTGCATTAAGGAGTTGGGCAAGATGAGGGCTGACCATACAGGGCTTCAACAAAGCCAGTGTGGTGCTTGGGGAACATGTAGAAATAAAAAGAGGAAAATCAATATTAGAGGACATAGTAAAACAAACAAAAACAAACAGGAACAGAAAATGTGGCTAACGAGGCAGAGTCAGAAGAGAATCAGATTCGTGAAATTCGAGAGAAGAACTAGTTTCTGGAAGGAAGGTGTGGTCAATAGTGTCAAATACCGGGGAGATCAAATAGCCTTTGGGGTGGACTTAAAAGAGGTCATCAGCATTGCCAATCAAGCAGTCTTTCTGAACTTAAGATATTTTTTTTCTGTGATTTCTATGTTAAAAATACTATAATGACAGTAAATTCTCTTTGGTTCTAACTTTTGAAATTCAGTATTTTTACCATATGAAGCTGTCACACTTGGAGAGTATGCTACTTCCGTCCTGTGTAACTTGGCGGAAACACACACTGAGCCTCTTTAGGGGTTTGGGCTCCTTTGACAGTAGACATCAATAAGAGGAATAAACATGTTTCAAACTCTGCAGGGTGTTCATGCATTCATTGTGGGGACTAGCAGATGTTTTGCACCACAGGTGGTCTTAGTTAAATGAAATCAAGTTTGGCTATGGGCCATAGACTTACATATTTATAATCAATGGTTGTCCTCACTCTGGGGTTTCACTTTCTTCTTGGGCTCCCCTCCTTTCTCCAGCATCCTATCTTTGTCTTATTCCTATAGAACTTATTGTCACCCATTCCCCATTAGAGCAATGTAAAGGATTGTTTTAATAGGAATGCTCTTAGGAAACATACCCTTTGAAATTCCAAAATGAATGAATTTGGTGGTGAAATTTTAAGCTGTAATATGTGGGGGAGAATCGAAGGAGATAGATCCAGGGAGACCTAATCACTCCCTAAAATCATGCTAGGTTTGGTAGCTCCTCCTGTAGGAGTTGTCCTTTATATACAGAGATTCAGAGAGATTCATTTTTACTCTTTGCTAGTACTGGTGTTGTAAAACTGTGGCAGGAGAAAAACTTTATAGGCCATAGGTAGCAACTGAAAATGACATTAATAGCTAATATGACCCTCTCTGTTTATAGTGTTTTCCTCTAAGGAGCTCAAAGTTTTCAACAAAATTCATTTTTCAGAACAATCCTGAGACAGTGAGAATATAGGTAGAAAGATTACTTAAATTGTGGTTCGTGTAGTTTGTTCCAGTTTGACGCTACCATCCACTCTCTTCACCACGTTGTCCTTTGATTGAGGTATGAGGTGTCCCTTTCCAGGGCCCACACTTTAGAAGGGTTGGTTTTGGCCCTCCTTAAACTCCATCCCAGCTTAAGGGATAGCAGCCCACAGGGTAAATGGGTCTAGCTACCCTGAGTTATGGTACCTGGGATCCAAGAATTCCTTGCCCTCAGGCTCCCCAGTGCACTTCCTGGGCCTGCTTGGGCTTTTTCTCTGGGTCTATCCTGAATGTTGACAGAACCACTCATATTTGTTGTGCCTCAAAAGTGCCTGTTATCTGTGTAGGGTGTGTGTGCAGTTGGGGGTGCACCTGCAAGCAGCAGAAGTTCTGGAATATGATGAAACTCAGGGTGTAAAGAAAAGGGGACAGGGAACAGCTTTCCCACTCCCCTATATTCATGTCCAAATACACATCAAGCTGTGAGGGGCCTAAATGTGAACTTGCTTTCAAGGCTTCTGCAAAGTTATCTTTTTCATGGTAGGAGACATTTATTGTTGACTTGATTTAAGACCTCAATATTTAAACATATAGCATGTGGGCCTCCGTTCACACACTTTGCCTCTGCCCCTCACGTTTGGGGCAATCTTGTACCTGACTGCCAAAGCCAAGGGGAGGCTGGAAAATTGGAGTAGTTATTTAATTTTACATGATTAGAGATGGTGATTTTCTAACTGAACTTTGTAAATCTATACAAGCTAAAACACAAGCCCTATGTATTTATCACAGGGACTTTAACCAATGTAATGAACATAAAAAGGGGTCTGCCCCACACTGTCCCTCCTCCCAATTTAGGAAGACATGGAGCAAGATCTCTTTATTGGTACACCTAGGGACCTGGGGGACTCAAGCAGAGAATCTCAAAGGCAGTAGTAAGTCTCCTACTGAAAACCAAAGTCAAGGTTTGTGGTAACAATTTAAAACAAACGTTTATTCAGAGACTGTCAACATTTCCCCACAACCTAGGTCTTTAAAAGGAAGAGAGAGACTAAAGGGTTGCCGTCCAGAGGGATGCCGGCCTCCAGTTCTCTCCCTCAATCCCTTGGTTGAATAAACTAACAAAGGGGGAAAAAAGATGAGATTGCTTGAGTTTAGAGGAAGCGATTCCACCAGCTCCTCTGGCTGCCTGGAACACAGACTCCAGTCTTGATCTCAGCTGAAGCCCAGTTTCCCGCTTGTCCGAGGCTGGCAGGTCAGGGTCGGCGGGGGCAGTGGGTGCAGAGCACTGACCGCAGACTACGTGGGGTCTTGGAGCCAGCTCCACCCCAGCCTAGCGCTGCCGGCCGAGTCCGAGTCGCCGGTTTAAGGGGCGGGCCGCAGCTCCACGTGCTTTCTTGCAGAGTGACTGAACACATAAACAGAGGCCGGGAAGGGGGCGGGGGAGGAGGGAGAGAACAGGCTTTGACCGATAGTAACCCCTGCGCTCGGCGCAGCCGAATCTATAAAAGGAACTAGTCGCGGCAAAACCCAGTAATTCCGAGGGAGAGTGAGTGGGGCCGGGATCGGCCGAGCTGAGCCCACACCTCTCTTCCCCTACGCGCGTGGGCAGGGCAGGGGGCTCCGCGGGACCACGCAGCCGAAGCCCATTTCCAGGGGCGCTTTGCTCCCCGTTTTCCCACACTTCTTTCTACCCCCCCTT
This sequence comes from Tamias sibiricus, assembly GCA_025594165.1. Classification (NCBI taxonomy): domain Eukaryota; kingdom Metazoa; phylum Chordata; class Mammalia; order Rodentia; family Sciuridae; genus Tamias; species Tamias sibiricus. Next base: position 192,803,183 of record CM046657.1, on the reverse strand, counting down.
CACCGGAACGGTGGTCAAGGGGTGGGGGAAAGAGACGCAAACACAAAAGTGGAAAACAGGTAAGAGGCTTTCCAGAGACTCGGACATTATTGTTTTGTTTTGGGGCGGAAGAGGCTTTGGGAAGCACTCGGTTTCGGGGACTCTGGTCCCGGCCCCCACATTCCCACCTCTTGCAATACAAATGGGGCAGGGGGGCGTAAATGGGGAGAGGATGCCGGCTGTGCAGACCCCGGGTCGCGGCACTGCTGCCCTCCGGGCTCGCCCTGACACGGAGTCGGGAGAGCATCTCTGGGCTTGGAGAACCAGGAGCAGTACCTCGGGCGCAGTGAGGTCGCGGTTTCCTGGGCATGCTGGGGGCGCTGCTACTGAGGTGGGGAGAGTGGCAGATCCGACGCAAAGCGCTTCCCTTTGTTTGGAAGCGCGGGGGCCGGCTGGAAACCCCTCTAGCTGCGAGTCGGCCGGCGCCCAAGGGGACAAATGCCAGCTTTGAGTCCTCACTCCTTTCTTAAGAAACTGGTCGGTGTTGAGCTCTGAGCTGGGGATCAGCTCAGTGCGCCCCAGGTCTAGAGCGGCTCGTCGTTGCATCTACAGAACTCGAGTAGTTGTGTCCCAAACGGAGTCGGATGGCTGTTGCTCGCTTGAGGCCTGGGGGCTTTGTTAGACCTGGGGGTCCTGCCTACTGTCTCCCTGCGCTCGCGGAGCTGTTGTCCCTGGCACAGAGGGTGGGGGTGGGGGAATGAGTTTTGTTCCTTTCAAGACTTAGAAGAGCCTGCGGAAACCAGAGCCGGGGGACCCATTCTGCTTCACCTCCTGCCCCATCTTCTGCCCTTTGCTGCTCGTCCCTCGGGACAGCTTGAGGACGGGCACGGGTGGGGAAGCTGGGGCGAGGTGGTGCAGCGGAATGACCGCGAGTAACCCCGGCGGGCGGCGCAGAACTCGGTGCTGGCGGCGCAGAACTCGGAGCTGGCGGCTGGGCTGGGCTCTGAGCGAGGAGGTGGGGGCTGGGCGCCGGCTGCCAGTGGCCCCCGGAGACTGGTCCGCAGCGCCTCCTGGCCGGGTGGCCCAGGTATCGGCCGGTGGCTGGAGTGGGGCCGGTCTCTACGGTAGTGGTCTGCACTGCCTGGTTGGGACTGTGAGTCCGGTGAAGACCGGTGGTTGCAGACTGGGAGGAACCCTGGAGGCTCACGAGAAAGAAAGCCCGTCTGAGTGTGTGTGTGTGTGTGTGTGTGTGTGTGTGTTCGCCTATTTCTTGACTCCCAGGATATTGCCAAACCAGAGGTTTTTGAAGAGTTGCCTGGTCAGGGTTGTGTGTAGATGCCTGTTTTTATCAGCACTTATCAGAAAGAAGGAAAGAAATAAGATTAAAGTTAAAGAAGAAAGAAACAAATATCTGGCACTAGTAATTGGCCTTCCTCTATTTCCAGCTCTTAAAACCCCAGACTTTTCAATAATACTGCACACATATAGTAGAGGGCCGGTTGGTATTCTTAAAAAAAAAAAAAAAAAAAAAAAAACTTCTTTGGTGATGGGAATCACCATGTCACTATTTTGGCTCAGTCCTCACCTTTTACAAACACCTAAAATTTTTCTCCCCAAGAGCAGAGTTTGACTCTTTTACAACCAATTTTTTATTTTCTCTTCAGAGAAAACTTAAATGCCCACTAAAAACAGTACTTAGTTTCTCATCTCCCCTTTTATTTCAGCCTGCTTTTCTCATACTTACCACAAAAATAATGGAGGCTTTCTATTGTCTGTGGCATTCTTTTAAGAAACTCTTCCCACATTAAAGAAAGCCTGGAGAATATTCCTGAGTAGAACATCTTCGGGTACTAAAGTGATTTTTAAGTACGAAATTTCCATTTTTTAGGCTATTTCCCAAATGTCCCCATAACCCATTAAAATGATTCACTATGAGGAAATTTTAGAAACTGGATTCACAGAGCAAATCAGTATTTATTTGAGAACAAGCAGTAGAATCAGAGGAACTGGGGAAGAGGGTCTCCGGCCTTCATGATGACCACAGTCCATTTATGGGACAAGAATTGCTACTATAGTCAAAGTAATTAAAGAGTCCCTTTGCAAAACTCAGTATTTTCCAGATACTGAGTATCTAAACTCAGTATTAGATACTCAGTCATATCTAACTATGACTCGGAACACCAAGATATGTGTGTCTTGCCTACAGATGAGCATTTGAAATCTCAATTCTTACAAGTATTTTGATTGGCATCTAAATGCAGGCTTATAATGGACCTTGGGTACATTTTGGCTTAGAGGGTATTTACAGTTCACGTGAGACAATGCATTAGTCTGGGATTGGAAAATGATGCTTAGGGCTTGGTTGTTTCAAACCTCTGCTCAAGAAAGTTCCAATCCAAACATTATTAAAAATGAATGAAACTCAGCAACTCAAGCTTTTTATTATCCTTTGTAGTACTTACCTTATAGGAGAGGGGTTGGGATATTTTTTTCATTTAAACTATTTGGGGGGTATCTTTTTCATAAACCAAGATCCATGTGCTTACTATATTTGTGGAGGCAAATTGTTAGATCTTTGCTATTTCAAATTTTAGCTACTAACGTAGTTAAATGGACGTTGGTCTCGAACTCTTTAAAATCATGAACCTTTTGGCTATCTAGAAAATACCAAAATGCATGTTGTTTTTAAATTTCTAAAGCACTCTTTAGGTCTAGGTATTAAAGAAAGAACAAAATTATAATGTCCCATATGGTAATTACTCCAGCATCAACTTTTTTGGGGGAAGGGATACTGGTGCTTGAACTCAGGGACACTCAACCACTGAGCCACATCCCCAGCCCTATTTTTTAAAAAAATATTTATTTACTTGCTTTAGTTGTACACAATGCAATACATTTATGTTTACGTGATGCTGAGGATCAAACCCGGGCTGCACACGTGCTAGGCGAGCAATCTACCACTGAGCCACAACCCCAGCCCCCTAGCCCTATTTTGTATTTTCTTTAGAGACAGGATCTCACTGAGTTACTTAGCACCTTGCTGTTGCTGAAGCTGGCTTCAAACCCATGATCCTCCTGTCTCAGCCTCCCAAGCAGCTGGGATTACAGGTGTGCTCCACCTCGCCCAGCCGGCATCAACTTAAATGATCATTCTGAATGCTTGTTTTATTTAACCGCGCTGAGACTGGGCCTACACTAAAAACTGAGACCATCTTTACATCTGCAAGTGGAACTAGCCATGAATGCCCAAGTTATTGCAATGCTTATGTAATAGACACTTTATATAGCACCGTGTCAAGTACTGCTCTAAATGCTTCTTAAATACTAATTTAATCTTTACAACAAACTCATTATCCCTATTTTACAGATTAAGAAGCTCAGAGGCTAGTTTGTCCCTGGCCATACAGCTTGCAAGTGGCGGAGCTTATATTTGAACTCAGTTCCAGAGTTCTGAACTCCTACATTAAGTAGACCAATTTCAGCTTCCATGAGCAGGGAACTTTGAAAGATGCCCAGTGCTCTCTCTCTATATATCCATTTGCTATAGTCCTTATCAGAATCTACAACCTTTATTATATTTCCTTGACTGCCTTCAGTGGGCCAGCCAAATTCTCTTCAGCTTGTTGAGACTTTGGTTGTATAGGGATTGTGACACTGTGTGATGTTTACTCAACTAATTCTTTAAACTTGATTTAAAATAAAAATGATATGATTGCTTCAGCCAATTATTTGTGACTAGTCTGTGATCTCAAAAGTGTTTTCCTGTGTGATATACAGTATAGAAAATGGAATGGTGGAGTATTTGGCTGCAAATGTAAGGAACATAGAAAAAGGGAAGAGGAATGTTAGTTTAGCTGTTAATCCTAGCTTTGGTGAATTTAAAAAAAAAATTGGTTATTATACAGTGTGATCCTTACTTTGCCTACCCCCTAAATGGGTTGTGAACCTTTTGAAATAAGCTATTTCTCTGTTACTGCTGTTATTGTCTAGAAATGAAATCAGCTTTTTCTTAGGTTTATTCTCTGGAAGTAAGTACAGTTTCAGAGTCTGCCTTATAAAAGTGGAATAGGACAGAACACTGACTTTCTTCTTAATTGGTGTAGCAAATTAGAAATAAACTCTTTGAAAACGTTTCTCAGTAAAGCAGTTGTATTTCCTGTTAGTGTGTGCTGAATGTCCTTTCAAGGGTTTTACATGTGATAACTCAGTCCATGCTCATGAGAACCACACAAGATGAGTCCTATCATTATCTTTATAGATGGGGAAACTGAGGTGTGAACAGGTTAACTACCCTGGTTATGGAGTTTTAAGTAGGGGCTCAGAGTTGTATCCTACTAGTTCTGCTTGCATGAGTTTACCAGTCTCGAGGTAAAAACTTTGTTAAAATATAAAAATTTTGACAAACGAAGTACTAGCAAAAGGCAAAAAAGTGGATCTTCCTTTTAATTTGAGTATTTTCACTTGAAGATAGTTTCTTGAGTTACCAGCATAGATGTTATTAGAGTTACATTTTAGAAATACGTGAAGCCAGAGGATGCAAATCTTGTATATAAAATTGTTTTCATACCAGGGCCTTTAGTTACTTTGCATCCCATTAAGACCGTAAACTATTAAAGCAAAGAGCTTTTACTGTTAACCATGCAGAAGCATCACATTTAGTTCTCAAGACAAATTACAGTTAGAAATCCTACCTTTTTCCATTTTGAAGAAGAACTTGGATTCGAAACCCTCAGAGGTTGTTGCAAACCTACTTTAAGACCTAATTTGAACATCATCACGCTCATGAAACTCACCTGGATTCACACTTCCCTTCCAATACTGAGTTAAAATTAGTTTTTCCCTTCTTGGCCTGTTGTACTCTTCATGTCCTCTATTTAGTATTTTTTAAAATTATATTGCCGGGCACGGTGGCGCACGCCTGTAATCCCAGTACTTGGGAGTCTGAGGCAGGAGGATCCCGAGTTCAAAGCCAGCCTCAGCAATGGCGAGGCACTTAGCAACTCAGTGAGACCCTGTCTTCTCTAATAAAATACAAAAAAGGGGCTGGGGATGTGGCCCAGTGGTCGAATGCCCCTGAGTTCAATCCCTGGTACCAAAAAAAAAAAAAAGAAAAATTATAGTTAACATTTATTTGTCTTCCTCTTGCATGCATGCTTCTCTAAAGAAAAGTCTTCGACTCACTCTCCCCTGTCCTTAATCATTCGCAGTTATATGGAAGGGGTTTAATAAGTGGTGACTTGCACAAATGCAATAGAGAATGGAACTTCATGCTTGTTTCCTGTTTTCTTAAAGTCTTTTGAGTTGATAGGATAATCACTGAAAAGCATTAGCAATAAAATTATAGGACAAATAACTGTAGTTAAAGCTAGGTTTATGATAGATGAAGTTTAGTGCATATTTAAATTATTTAGGCAAGATTACTTCTTGTAGAACAAACAATTCTGTTTTGCTCAGTTTCATTTCCCTTTTGGAGGCAGCTGTGATTTGAGCAAATGTGCTAGTCTGTGACATTCCACATTTAAATACTTTGAGTTGTACATTAATTTATTTTTATTGATAAGAAGGAGATAATTCACCAAGTAGTTCAGAGATTTAAGCACTTTTTTAAAAAACAAAATAACCTGGTGTGCATCAGATCTATTGCTTTGTACTTTTGTTTTTGTTTCTGTTTTTGGTGTTTGCTGAGCTGTGCAATGTTTTCTATGCCAAATGCAACTTCCAAGAAGCATTTGGAAGTCAAAGCATTTTATCTGGCTAGTCTTGAAGTCAAGATGTTTTATGATAACTGATATTTATTATATGCCGTTTTCTAGGTAGAATTTGCTGTTAGTGATCCATTTATAAAAGACTCCTTTGAGGCTATCTTTAGAATATTTATTTAGTTCTTTCTAAACAAGAAATTAGAGATATTGCTAGTTTCAGGGCATTTTGAACTGTAGTGCAGATATTATGAAAATGAGCGTGGATATTAAAGTCAAATTAACATGTATTGGAATTCTGGTCCTATCAGTGAATATCTGATATTAGGTAAGTTGCCAGTCTCTCTTTACCTCAGTTTTTTAACCTGTTAAATATGTATTTGTGTGTGTGTGTGTGTGGTGGTGGGGGGCTTTGTACAATGTTAAGCATATGATATGATGCTTGGAATATTGCTGTTTATTTTACACTGATTTTTAAAAACTTGATTTTTAATTTACTTCCACCTCAGACTGTTTTATCGAATGTTACTTGCATTGATATCTCCCACATGGAAAAAATAGATGACAATTATTGAATTAGACTTCACTCTTACCCTGGATCACTAATTCATATTATGATTCAAACATGGAGCCATTATAATTCAACTTTTTTCATATGTGCATTTAATTATTGGTGTTTATCATTTTTTGGGGACAGGGGCTCCTTAGATAATTTCCTTAGGATGTATTGAAATTTATGGATTCTCTCTTTAGAAGAAACATGCATGGGCTCATATATTCCAAATTCTATGTTTAATTACAGGACATTCATAAATGACTCCAAAATCACTAAGAAACCATGAGCCCTTGGGAAAGTCATTTTACTTTTCTGAGATTTGGATTGTTGGCCTATGAAATGAAACTTCATGACTTTTAAAAAGCCCTTCAAGCTTTTATGTCCTCTGACTCCAGGCCTGTATATAGGAGAAGGGGCAGTCTTTTGATTTTGGACACCGAGAGATGTGTTCTAAGGGACATACTCAACATTATTGTAATGTCTCATGGGATTTGGAGTGGTGGTAAGAGGTACCCCAGAAATGCTTCAGAGTATTCCTGATGAAGTGAGGATGAAAGAAAGGAAGATGATGGGAGAGGAAGGTGGAGGAAAGAAAGCTGTTGAAATTGCATATTTCTCTGTATTGAGTGGATAGAGACTTGGATCCAAGACCCAGAATGAGATTCTTACCTGAAATGCAAATAAAGGAAAGTCGGTTCAGTTTAATAAATTTCAGTAGAACAAATTTGGTTGAATGAGACTCTTGTCTCCTCTCCGACTGACCATTTGGAAAATCTCTCTGAAAGAAAAGTATGTTTCCATCTTGGACATCTCCATTTTGGGCATAGGTTTTGCTTTTTATATGCAAGCCAGATCAAAGGAAAAAATAAAGACTGATAAGGTTCATTTGGCCTCCAAGAATATAGTACCAGTGCTTGTGTTTGGATGAGAATTGGGCTAACTTTATAGGGATATTTCTAAAAAGCTTGGAAGAACTTCATTGTGAGTAGGTGGATAAGATCCATTACTTTGTAAAATATTTCCTGAATTTGTTGCTTCAGAAATCATATTAGGACTGGAAGGAAGAGCAAAAGTTTCTGGAGAGGGGCAGGAGGTAGGGAAAGGAGCTACTAAGAGATCGCTTGGGTATCCAATCCTTGTTTGTTCTTGTTTTGCGAAGTTCCTTTTGGGTACCGGGTTTGGAATAATTTATTTTCATTTTTAATTTTTTTTTTCTGCCATAAGTCAAACTAAGCTTGTTTTCTTGAAGAAACAAGTCTCTGGAGGTGGCAGTTTGAAATCGATTAGATCTGGTATTTAGATGATCCAAATTTGACATAAAGGCAATACTGATGAAAGCAGCATTATTGGGAATGCAGAGAGAAAGCAAAGGCCCAGACTGATGAGCTCAGATGACCTACAGACCCTTCTTCAATTTCAGACACAGGGCCTTGGGATGGAGGTGGCAGAGATTACCTTAGCTGGAGTGTGGTTGATCTCTGTCGCTGGGAAAAGGATGGAAGAGGAAGTCACACTATTAACAGTAACAACAACAACCACAAAATATTTATGTATTTTGAAATTAAATGTGCTAATATCCAAACAGTATTGTTAAACTGAAATTCATTTGTTCAGCAAATATTTATTAAACACCATGTGCCATATACAATACTAGGCTCTGAACAAATGTCAAGGCTTGTAAGGATCTGTCACCATAAATGATTTCTTTAGCTTGGCATTCAAGGCTCTATAAAACAAGATTTGGATCTATTTTGACAGCTTTGTCCCAGATTATAAGAAGTGTGTTAGAAGGAACTACCTGGTGAGTGACTGACTTATGGTATTGCTCAGTAGCTGTTAAATGAATCTCCCTCTACAGTTTTGATCTTTTCTCTGACTTGTGCTTTGAGAACTTCTCCCTCCTTGTTGTTCTAGAATCTCACATCCATCTGTCATGTTTGCCTTTGTTTTCACTGTGTGCTAAACTCATATATTTTGCCTGCTGAAATTTTACCCATCAACCACACCAATGGGTAATGAAAGCCCACGGTGGGCTGGGGCTTCCTGCACATCATCTCTTTATCTCACTTAATATTTACCCGGGACAGGTAGCATTCACGATGGCTCAAGTTATTTAAATTGGCTTACATTTTTGTAATCATCAATATATTTTAAAAATTAACATTCCAAAGCCTACAATTTAAAAATTGTTGTCATAAATAGAAAGTAATTTAAAAATAATTAGAATGAAATCAAATTACTTTTCTAACTCAGAAACTTGCTCTCACTTTCTTAAAAATGGAAATTAGCAAGAAAAAAGAGGTGCTAAGTAAAGACTAAACAAAACCCATCTCCTTTGTGTAAAAAAGTTTTGGGCTAAAGAGGTGTGGAAGCAACAATATTTTCCCATTTTGTGATTCAGTGTTTAACACTGTGCCTGTTTATCTTTTAAACCCCTCTGAGTATCATTTCAATATGTCTTGTGTGATTCTCCCACATTTGAGGAAATGTTGAGGTTGTCTGTTTTAGTCCCATTTTCCACATGTAGCACCTGACACAGAAAGAAGTTCATGGTTCATGTATCTGGTTGATGGCAGAGATAGGGATTCAAACTCAAGTCTTGCTGACTCCTGAGTTTGTACTGTTTATAACTTGCTGCATTTGTGTTAGTTTACTATCATTGACAAAATACCAGAGACATTCTACTTGTAAAGAGAGAAGAGGCTTATTGTGGCTCACTGTTTTGTGGTCTCAAGTCCCTCAATTGGCCCTGTTACTTTGGGCCTGTGGTGAGGGGATGCATCATGGTCATAGTGGCAAGTAAAATCACTCACCTCTTGGCCAGGGAGCAAAAGAGAAAGAGGAAGTCTCTTAAGTCTTTTGTGTCTTTAATTCAGGCTTCACCCATTTTAGAGTATTCTTTGCAGTGCTATGTCGGAGAGAAAAAAGAATTTGTATCTATAAAAGCCTGTCCTGGGCTGGGGCTGTAGCTCAGTGGTAGAGTGTCTGCCTTGCACATGTGAGGCGCTGGGTTTGATCCTCAGCACCACATAAAAATAAATAAATAAATAAATATATTAAAAAAAAAAAAAAAAAGCCTGTCCTTTTCAGCTTAAATTGACACTGAAACCTTAAATCAGCCTGGTCTCATTTTTATTTTTTTTCATTTTATTCTGTCTGTTGGGCCAATTTGAATGAGAAGGAAATCTCTGTAGAAATCCTGAATGTTTAGGGTTTCCAGGCACTGTTTCTTTATGCAAAAGTATAAAATCCTTATGCTAATTTTGCCTGGTTAATATTGGTGATTTGAGGCAAGATATGTGTGTGTGTGTATGTGTGTGTGTGTGTATAAAGATTTTGATGACTGTGTTAATTGTAGTAAAGGACCTTGAGTTCAAAATAAAGAAAGCTTTTGGTGCAGTAGTGTTTATTCAGTTGTCAGTCTTGCTGTAGGATTTGCAAATTTAATGGAATTAGTGTCATTTTCCAGTTTATAGTGCCAGTAACATTTCACATGGTCACAGCATGGCTTTCTCCTCTGGGGAGCAAATGGAGGGTTGTCTGACACTTGGTTCAAATGGCTTCCATTAAGGGGAGTGGATTGCCCCGGAAACCTGCGGAGAGGAACCAGAGTAGTTGTCCTCAGGCGGAGCTGCATCTGGGGAAGTTGGCATCTCCTGAACTAGACACTTAGCACATGGTTACTTAAGAGATTGGAGTGTGTGAATTTTTAAATGCCATCATAAAACCACAGTTGAAAAAAAGGAGACTAACAGAAGTTGCACCTAATAATTTAGTTCCATTTTTCCTTGAGTACATTTTCTTTGATATATGGAATATTTGATTTGTGAAAATCTTAACCAGATTGGCACTTTTTTTTACAAGGAATACACAGACTCTTGATAATACTGGAGTAATACAGGTGTATTTCATTTTGTGGGATCCTCCCAGATCTCAAATAATAGTGTTCATGTTGCAAATATATATATTTTTAAAAAAGCTGATAGCCTTGTAAGTTTTTGTTTTTCAGAATCACAAGTAGTACGTGGATTTAAACTTGTGATCTGATTCCTCTTTCTTCTCTTAATTTAGTGAGGCTGCCAACAAAGTGGCTTGTTTTGGTTTTCTTTAGTGGAGGACTTCAGTTATAAGGCTTGGAGGGCAGGACCTGTGCCTCTGTGCCCTGCCTGGTACCCTGATGAAATCCTCACTTATCTCATCAGCTGGCTCTCACTGGACTATGAAAACAGAGGTGCCTGGGACACATGACATCTGTGTGCACTGCCTCAAGAGCTAGATGGTGAAAGGACCTTCTGGAGAAGGGTCATGGTATTTATTGGTCACATACTCTCTGAGCTAGAACTAGACACAAGCCTGGAGATTAGATGACTCAGTTTGGCCAAAGTAAAGGGAGTAACGTATTACTATGAAAAAATCTTATACAGGTGTCGATAGATTTTGAGTGAGTTCTTGACTTGAGCTTGTGGGTTTAGAGTTCAAGGCTCTTGAGCAAGGCTGAAAGTCTTGTATTTTAGGGTGAGCCCCTAGGGAAGGTGTCTCTGTCTGCTATCATGTTCACAAGGGTTCCAGAGCCTCTGCCTGGCCAATTCCAGATTCTTTCTTGTTCTTACAAAGTTAATGAAGACGAATGACTTTCCCAGAGAGACTTTGAGGTAAATTGAATGAAATGTCCTTCTGCTTGAACTTGCTTCTTTGAACACAACTGGAAAATATTTCATGGATTTGGGCTACCTGAACCTTTTCTTTCAGTGAAATTTCTGCTTTGTCGCGGTAGTAAATCTACTTGGACTGTTTTCTCACCCCTGAGTTTTTTTCCCCTGGGGCCTCATTCTACAAATGTTTATGGAGCACCAGGTCATCTTTGGGCTCAGGGTGGCAGAGAATAGCATATGGAGACACAGTAGCTTGCTGTATGCAGCTTATAATTTAGTAAGGTCCATCTGATAATTTGACCTACTGAAGATTATTATAGATACCTTCAAAAAAACTTGTAGGAATTATAAGGCTCAGATTTCTAATATAAGGAGTGGAAAACTGAAGCATTTGCTGAAGATTTGGAGGAAGGCAGCTGTGGGTTATGGAAAACAGGAGCTGAACACTATGAGAGTGTGGAGAGAACAGTACAGGTGAGTGGGGACCCTAGAAAGGGAATTTTATGGTAAAACAATGGCCAAAAGTGGCTCCAGGATACCTAGATAACTTTGTCACTTCTTCCAGTGAGCTGGGCCTGGGAGAGAGCTCCAGTTTGCTCTGGAAAGGCCTTTGAAGGAAATGATATCCTGTGAAGACAAAGAAGAGAGATTCCTTTACTTAATGCCCCACCCACGCTGAACCCCACCCTGGATGACTGCTTCACTCTGCAGGTCTGCAGCACTCATCATGATAATAGCTACTGTGTGCTGTACTTACTTTGTTCCAGGAACTGGATAAATGCTTTCTATACATTATTAGCTCTACTTTAGGGAGAGGATACAGGGACTCAGAGTCACTCGGCCCAGAGCCAGTGAATAGAAGTGTCGAGATTCAAAGGTAGTTTCCCTGACTCCAGAACCACCTTTCTTCCTACTGGACCAATTGATTCAGGAAAACAGAAGAGTTAAGGATTTAGGGAATTTACTGCATAGCAGAATAAGTCCAAAGGAAAGGAAAGAGTGAAATATTTGGGTTTTTCTATTCCCCATATCCTTTGAGTATATATAAATATACACTCTTTAGGCTTGGGGAATGCTGGATGTCTGAAGACTTCAGAGATTAAGCCAATTGAAGGATTTTTGCTGAAATCTTCTTGGAAAACCATACAACAGGGAATATTAACCTATCAAGTCTTTCTGCAAGTCACAGATTGCTGAGTGGGCTTGTTTGCTGGTGTTTCTGTAGCTCAGGCTGTTTATAAATGCGAGAGTCCCTTTTCTTTAGGTCGCCCTTATTCTGGCCTTATCATTGTGGTTGAAAATGTGATTTTTTTTTTCCTTATGACCTAAAATGCTGATAGTTGTTTCTTTTCTAAGAGAAAGTTTCATTTTCTTATGTGCTACATAGACTCACCAGAGAAAAACCAAATAGTTGTTTTGTTTGCTGAAATCTTCCTTTGAAGGTCGTTCTCTTTAGTGGAAACCAGTAGGGGAAGAGGGGGCTCTCTTTAAGATTTCTCCATAATTCTACTACAATGAAACAAGGATGTGGGTTCAAAACAGGTCTGCTTCCACGAAGCCTGACTCTTGAGATTTGTAGGCCCTAAGACCAGTTAGCTGACAGCATCTGGATTTTTGAGAGTGATACATAGGACCATTGGTTGTCCAACTGTCAATGGCATGATAGAAATAGCTTTAAACTTTCAGGATCTTCTTTAAAACAGAATTGTTGACAACATGAGAAATTATGCCTCTCAAGCACTAGTTATAGCCGGGTGTGGTGACACATGCCTATAATCCCAGCAACTTGAAAGGCTGAGGCAGGAAGACTGCAATTTCAAGGTCAGCTCCAGGATCTTAGTGGGACCCTGTCCCAAAATAAAAAAGTAAAAAGGGCTGCAGATATAGCTCAGTGGTAAAGTGCCCTGGGATCAATCTTCAGTACCAAAGAAAGAAAGAAAAAAGAAAGGCTGATTATAGATTTGTACACTATTCTTGGATTTTTTCTTTCAGTTTTTGTGTATTCACTTCATAGAAAATTGACTATTAAATAATTTTGTCTGGAGAATCGCATATGTATTCCATAGCGAAAGAAGGATGTGCAGTTATCTTATGTTATTGTTACTAATCATCAAGTATGCATGGTGAATTTGGTGCTTTTAACCCTCCACCTCCCATTACAGACAGTTGGAATTGATAAAATCCATTGGATCTGTGTATTTTTAAAATGCGCTGTGTGTTAGCAGAGCCTCTTCCAGAATGATGGAATTCTTCTGGAATGGTAGAATGACTTCATTTTATCCTTGACATTTATTTACCTTGGAGGATTTCTTAGCCCTTGTTTTCTCAAATTTGAGTATTAAAATTACAATTTAGGGATACAATTTCAGGGCGACTGAGTACCAACTCTCCATACCATGGTCCTTTGGTAACTCTTTTTTTTTTTTTTTTTTTTTGGTACTAGGGATTGAACTCAGAGGCACTCGACCACTGGGCCACATCCCCAGTCCTTGTTTTTGTATTTTTATTAGAGACAGGGTCTCTCGATGAGTTGCTAACTGCCTCACTATTGCTGAGGCTAGCTTTGAACTTGGGATCCTTCTGCCTCAGCCTCCCAAGAGCTGGGATTACAGACGTGCACCACCACGACCCTCTCTTTTTAATTCAGAGTGATGCCATTGGAATCAAGGGTCCAAGGGATGGTTGTGAAATTTACAGGGTGGGTGTGTGTGTAGGGTGGGTGGGTGCAATTTAAGGGACAGTAGCAAGGATGGCTTTAAGGACAGAGAGCTCATTAGCATCTGGAGGCCTGAAGAGTTAAATGGAGACAGTCAAGTAGCCTCAGGCTTACTAAAGCTGAAGGGTTAGCCTGGGAGAAATCAGAGGTTGACTCAGAATCCTCTCCTACCCCCAGGGCAGTCACGTTCTGCCTTCAATCCTGGGTGCTGAGCCTGTTTGAGCCAGATCTTCTGGCCTTTAGTAACCTCATTAGACTTTTCCCTGAAGGTGGCTACTGATCCAGAGATGGACACTCAGAGAGGCAATTAAAGAACAGGCCTTTTCCAAAGCAAACATGCTCTGCTGGGCTTACAAGTTTCATATCCTAATATTACAGGACCTTGCACATCTCTCTGGAGCCGGGGCACATGATTCACATCTGTGATTCTTGCTTTTGCATCAACATCTCATAAATAGATGGTCAGTTGAGCTTTTGCACCGACACATTTTCTGTTCATATCTAATGTCATTTAAATCTAACTCTTTCTTTGTAGTTGATTGGCTAGTTGTTTATTGATATAAAACATCTAAAACACTATAAACATGTACACTCTTTGTCCATTATTTACCTCAAGTAAGAAAAGGATGTTTATGAACAATTTCATCAAGAGGGATACTGAGCTGTTGTCAGAAATTGCAACTTCTGTCTCATTTCTGGTAATGATGTGGAAACTTATCTTTAAGCACAATACTCATGTATACATTTATCTATTTTTTTTTTAAGTTTAGAGAAAAAGCCATCATATAACCACTGGTTTTGAAGAGTGAAAATTAATTGCTGCCTGCACATTGTGGATATGTGAACTGTTTGGGTAGAACTCATAAGAGAAATGTGTTCAGAGAAATAAACAGAGTCATAGGAAAAATAGCTTGGTGGGAAGGGGTATTACGAGTCATCGAAAAAGTGATTTCCTGAACTCCCTTGGGGCAGCTTAAGTCACTTGCTTCTGGGTTCTTAGCTTTTCTACCTACATGACTGTGGGAGGCATGTGGTTAGAATTGGGTCTCCAAAATCCCAAGGACCTCTGTCTACTAATACAGCAATCAGACAGAGCATGGTCTTGGGAAAGGCCCTTCTCTTCTGCCCGGAGCAGGTGGCTTCTGTCTCCTTGGGACCTGACATTGATGTGGTCCCTGCCCGGAGACCTTGTTCCTGGGAACCTGCCTGATTAAGGCATGTGTCCTCACTGCCACCCTTCAAGAAGAGCCAAGTACCAGAGCTCTCGTGCTGGCCATGTTCTCGCAAGAAAGAGCAAGACCAGACCAGCTTTTTCTTACTCGTGAGGAGGGCTTCTGGTAGCAGGGCAGCCCTGCACAAGTCCGTGTCCCCCCCCCCCCCCCCCCCCCCCCCCCCCGGCATTTCCGTAGACAGACTGCTTGCTACAGAAGGGTAGAGCTCAGTCACGGGAAGGAGTTCCTGTTTTTCTTTTTTCTTTTTGCTGTGCCAAATGGGGTAAAATAAATCCCCCCCCCACCTTGTCTTTTTAGCATGGCCTCCTGTCTCTTCCTTTCTCCTTTTTTATTAAATTCTCTTCTTTCATCTCTCTTGGAAATGAACGTGTCAAGTTCAAAAGGGAAGGATGTTTTGGTGAGAAAGGGGGGTGAGGAGCATGGCGCTAGGAGCCCAGGGTCATCCTTTCCCACCTCTTACCAAGCTTCCTCTAAGCCTGTTTTATTTTTATTTTTATTTCTTTTCCCTTTTGTAGCATCACTGGGCTTGTCTGTCTGACATGCCAAGCTCTGGTCTAGGGAAAGTGAAAAGAATGCACAATACTGGCTGTTACTTCAATGACCTCTTTGTGGGTAGCATGTGGCTGGGCCACTGTCACTTCATCATTCTCAAGATGCTTTCTCAGAGGGGTTATTTTCCCTCCCCTGTTATGCTCTGTGTCCTTACTCTTCTTCTTCACTACTCCTATCACCCACTGTCTTGGCAACCCACGATTATGTCTATTTTCCATCTCTTCTGCTAGAACAGAGATCCCATGAAGACTGGGGAGCTTGCTTCTCTTATTCTTTGCTGAATCTCTAGGGTCTTGCAAACACCTGGCACATGATAGATGCTCAATAAATATTTGTTGTGGCTAATGGGAACCTTGTGAATTAAAGCTGCAGTTGTTTGTGGAATTAATAAGTAGTAATGAATATTTATCTACGTTTCCTCTTCTGTGGGGATCACACAATAATCAGGCTTTCTACTATGCGGTTCTTCTTAGATCTTCCAAGGTGTAATTTGACCTGTGGGTATGTTAATTATTATAATAGAAGGCAGATTTTTTTTTTTTGGTGTTGGGTTTATTGACATATAATTTACATACAGTAAAATTTGCCCCTGTAAACTGTACAGTGATGAGTTTTCACAGATGTACTACCACCACTATTCTAATAGAGAATATCTTTATGCCCCTTCACATTCTGTTCTCTTCCCCTGCCATAACCCCTGGCAACCACTTTCCTGATTTCTGTCTCTTTTGTTTCACCTTTTCCAGAACAAATGGAATTGGATGTATGTAGTTTTTCGCCTGTGGCTTATTTCTCCTAGTGTAAGGTAATTGAGATTTATGCATGATGTTGCATCTATCAGTAGTTGGTTCCTTTTTGTTACTAAGTAGTATTCCATTTTTATTTATTCTCCTGTTGATGGACATTTGCATTGTTTGCAGTTTGGGGCTATTCTGTTTAATACTTCTGTAAACATTTATATTTATGTCTTTGTGTGGACATATATTCTCATTTTTTGGAGGGTAAATACCTAGGCTGGGATGGGTGGATGATGTCATGAGTGGATGTATACCTTAACAAGAAACTGCCAAACTTCTCAAAGTGGCTCCGATCCGTGTCCTGAGCTCCAGTTGCTCCACATATTCCCTAGCACTTTTTTTTTTTTTTTTAACTTTCAATGGGTATGTAGTGATATCTCAGTGTGGTTTTAACTTGCATTTCTCTGCAGTGTGTGATGTTCAGCATCTTTGCTTATTGGGAAGGTTGTATTTTTTAGCAATCTTCGGTGTTCTATAGATACGAATAGCTTCAGAACATCAGTGGCATTTGAAGTGAAAATTTCAGAAAAACATTGGTCATGTTTGCATAGTTACTTCCTTTGGGTCCTTGCTGCCCAAAACAAGTTTGAGATATGGAAATTACCAAATTCTGACCAGGAGTGACCCACCTGAGTGACTGATGACAAGACCTACAGAGCCTGCCACTAGGACTTGAGTCTGAGGATTGGCAGAAACGGATTTCGGTGGTCCCTGTGGCTTTGGGAGGGTTGCTCAGTCCATAGCTAAACCTGATGTTTAAGGGAAGCAGACCTAGATTCAATTACCGTTTCCAGGATGCCCCAGGAGCCACCTGGCAAGCTCAGCGGTCCTTTGTGACCCTCTTCAGCATGAGGTGGAAGCCTGCTATACACAGAGCTTCCTCTCTGGGGACAATCTGTCTGAATCAGTTAAGAAAGCTTGTGAAATCAGTTACCACAGGCCCATGAAAGTCACCACCCTTGAATGCTAAGACCCTATTTCTCCTGTCCATCATTTTGTTAATTAATTAAGTAAACATCCCCTGAGTTTTGCCATTATTGTCTTTTGAAAGCAGTCATGAAGGAACCAGAACCCTGGAGAGGAATAATCACATAAGGGAAAACAGAGGTGGCCCTGGGGCCACGTAGGAAGGGGTGGTGATCAGGAAAGGAAGCTGAGAAGTGATGACTAAGTGGAGACCCAAGGTGGAGGAAGACTTAGCCAGGGTGACAGTGCTGGAGAAAGGACAAGGGAACACACCAGAGAATTCCTGGTGGTCTGGAAGTGCACCTTAGTCAGAGCCTGTGGTGCAGAGCTCCGGGCATTGCTGAGCCAGTGGGGAATGGTGAGAGAGTAGGCTGGAGTCCCAGCAGGGAGGCCAGAGGCTGGTGAACCTTGGGGAGGATTGGACTCCATCCTCAGGGCAGTGAGGAGCTGGCAAAGGATTGTGGAACGGCATATTTGGTTGAGTCCAATAACTTTGGTGCTGTGTGTCAAAGGGATGGAAGTGGGGCAAGACTGGAGGAAGGGAGGCCAGTGAAGTGGCTATTGTGGTTATCCAGGAGCAAAATGAGAATAACCTATTGACTGGCGATGACTGTGAAGTGGGATCCTTTCCAGCCAGTAACTGGAAATGTGTATAAGGGCAGGAGTGAGCCTGCTATGCTTTGAAACATTGAGAAATCCAGTACATTACATAGTACTGGCTTTTTTTTTTTTTTTTTTTTTTTTTTTTTAATGGTTTCTGGTTTTGTTTGTTTACTTCCTTGGAAAACTGATGTGGAAATGTCCCTTTGGCTTTGTTACCTGGGCAGAAGGGTTCAGGCATTGCCAAACCCTTCTCTTTGGATTGACTTGCTCCCAGCATTGATCTTTTTGTTCTGAGATGGGGGCGGAGGTGGGAGATTGTGTAGGAGGCCAGCAAACGCCAAGGTGGGCAGGAGGAATTGGGGCAGGAAGCCTGCCTGTGTGCACACAGCAAAGCCAGAGTAGAACTTTCTCCTGCTGCCCTGGGCTACTTCTTGCTAACCTTCTGTGTGTCTCTTGAGAGTCTATGGAGTCTGCACCCATATTTGGAGACTAGAAATGCAATTTTAGGTAAATGCTGTCCAAGAAACCTCCTCCTGACTTTCCTTACCTCCTTTTCTCGTGAGCGTTCTGGTGGTTCTCCTCTTCCTCTGAGAAAATTCTGTCCTTGGGTTCAGCCCTGGAGACCCTGGCTCTAGGCCACTCAGATTTCATTCTTATTTGACCCCTCCTTCCTTTCCAGGAACTCACAATGGATTTGCTAGCAATAATGGAATGACCAGTCTGAACAGGTTATGACCATGTGTCTAGGTTATAATAAAACAGAGAAATGTAAGTAGGAAGATGGGAACTCATATTTCTTTGGCACTTATGTTTTGCCATGGACTGTGTTGGGAACTTATTTTATCTCATTTATTCCTTAGATTGCTGTGGCAGGCAGGTATGATTACCCCCATTTTATGACGAGGAAATTGGTGCTCAGCGAGCCTGAAGCCTTGGCCACGGACACATGCTTGGGAAACTGGGGCCAATTCTGCTTTCTATGGGTTGGTTTTCCTTTTGTAACAGCAAACGTTGTTTCAGCTTCCTCAATATTACCTTGGGGATCTGAAAAGGTTCATGTAGTGTATAAATCAACTAAGTGATTCCCAGAGAGAAGCTTTCTACAGGAGAACAATCTAGCTAATTATTTATTTTTTTGGCGATTCAGGAGCACAAGCCCTTATCCTATCCTTAGCCATTTACAGAACAATTTGGGATCATAAACACGGGCCTCCCAGGCCTTTCTGGTTCTCATGCCATGAGTCCAGTTGACATCTTTAAACAAGGAACTGCAAACCAATGTGGTGGTTCTGGTTTAAGTCTTTCTCTTTTTGGCATGAGAAACTTTGGGGGTCTGTGTCCATTAGCAGTTTGCTGAACAATTAATAAAGAAAAGATAGATCTTGGACTATCTCAAAAGAATTCCTGATTTATTGGATTGCTAAAGAATGAAGTAGAATATCTTATCATAGGCCATTCCTTCTTCTCAGACACTGAAAAATTTCCTCTGATCTCTTTTCTTCCCTGGAAGTTTTTAATCAGAGTCTTTGCAGGGTGGGGAACCGAAGGACAGAATTCTACTACAGGGTGACCTTTGCACTCAGATCTCCTCTGGACTCAAGGATTTTTGGTCCATTTTTTGGTTTCTTATCCATAAATGGTTACTACATTCTTAGCTCATTTTGCTGTTGGTTCCTTATGCCTAATGTCCCACCCTGTGCCACTGGAAGTCACAATCATTATTTATATTTTTTTTTATAAATAAAATTGGTTTCTGATTCTGTTGAAGGTTCATGACTACCAAGTGCTGACAGGTCCGACTTTAACCTGTGTGTGTCACATTCCTCTCTCTCTCTCTCTTCACTTTTCATTTTTTGCCACTTTCTCAACTTTAACTTTAGCATAACTACTTGGGATTGTTTTAGCATTAAATAAATACAGCTGTTGGGGTGGGCAGCTGCAAGAAACAGAATCTTGTTTCTCCAGTTTATGAGAACTCCTGGCCCCAGCATGGTGTAACCCTTCTCCAAGGAGGCAGCTGTGACACCTGACAAGGAGTGGTCAGGCCACGTGTCCAGGTGCAAGTAGAACAGGACCAGAAGTGTGCATATGCCTGGGCTGTGGGAGCTTGTCAGTTTCACAGATGCTACATCTCTCTCCCTCGGCAGCCTTTGCTTCTCTATGGGATGTTGTTTTCTTTCCACAGAGACGCAGAACTCAGGTTGTCTTTATCATCTGGGAGCCAGATATTGGTGGCATTTCTTTGGTGCTTATTCACAGTCATCAAAGTCATGTTGAGGCTTTCCAGACAGGGAAATTGCTTTATCGATGGTGCCATTTATCATTTGAAGGACCCAACTTTGTGGCCACATGAAAATTTTGTCTGCAGTGAATTTTAGGAAATAGCATAATAGTCATGCCAGGCTTGAGGCAAAATTTATCAATGCTGCTGACATTTTATGTAAGGGGAGCTACTTTCTTAGAGAAGGGAAACAGGTCTGGGATTCCAATGTGCCATTTCTGTCCTCAGTGTTTTGATCACCTAAGTTTGCTCCCTCGAATCTATTTTCCTAAGTGCATTTTTCATTCCCAAATGATCACACCAATGGAGTTCAAATGATTAGGACCATAATGATTAGCTCCCAGTCTGCTGCCAGCAAACATTCTGAAGCCCTGTTTGCTGGAGAATCCAGAGGCTCGAGTCCAGGACTCCTGACCATGGAGGAGCAGCCATGACGTAGACTTGGGTTTTGGCGGTCTCAGGTGAAAGGGCTGGAGCTGCTGCCCTCATTGGTGTATGACTTCGCATCAATAACTGACCGACGGCTGTCTCCTCTCCTGCTTTATCTTTCAGTTAATGACCAGCCACAGCGTCTGCTGTGAGCTTCGGCCACTGCCTCCAGGGCTCCTGAGCCACACGCAGGTTGCTTTGGGTGCCGGCTGAGGTAACATGGCTTATTGGCCTCAGCTGAGGTTGCTGCTGTGGAAGAACCTCACTTTCAGAAGAAGACAGACAGTAAGTGTGGGTTTCTCTGTGGGTTTTTTTCATGCCTTCCTCCATAGGGGGTTAGAGGATGGAGGGAATGGAGTGCTCTTGATTTCTGCAGAGATTGAATGAATCTGGCACTTGTGCACCCAGGACTGTGTGATCCTGATGTAGCCTTGTGGCTTAGCATAGAGGGAAGATTTGCAACCAGGCAGAAGTATTGTCTTTGGTTTGTGCTAGCCCCTAGACACATGAGTTCTGACCTCTGAAATCTGGTAGACAATTGCCACTGGTCACCTCACACCACTATTTCCTTTTGCTATAGCCCTGGGAACTTCCCATCTTTCTAAGAGCACCTCATGGGCCCCTGTATTTCTGGGAATTGGGAGTGAAGTGAGATAATGGCATAGCTTTAGAGATCAATTCCTGGATCTCTTGGTGTCAGACTGTGCTCTGTCCTTCCAACTTTATAGGCCTGGAGGAATGTAATTACCAAGGCCTGTCTTATTTCTGTGGAGGATTCTATGCCTTTAGCCTCCCAGACAGGTCAGTAATGCCTTGAGTAATCCTGAGGAGGTCATCCTTAATGCACAGGTGCTTGGTATTTTTCCAGAGGAACAGGAGGGCTAAAAGGCAGGGTGATCTCTCTGAAGCTCAGGCGTTAGCTCTTTGCTGCTTTATCTCTGTCTACCCCTCCTTAGTGATCCCATCTAGTCCTCCTGGATTACTACATCTCTCTGTAGTTGGTTTCTAAATCTCTTTCCTGTTCTGCCTATTTCCTGAATTCCAAGCCTGCACCCCCACTTCACTGTCTTAATGAACCTCAACTTGTCTGTATCCAAAATGTTCATCTTTCAGAAACACAAAGATCAGTAAATAACCTTGGAGAGAATTTATTTCAGTGTTTCTCAATGTAGAATAATGCTTAGACCTTCTTTAAAAGAACAGAAAGTGTCAGGGTACCACTGTGTTCATGTAATTTTGATTTTAATGTTATTTAGGTATGCTCATCTATACAACTAGATATATATACTTTATAGGCTGAGATATAACTATATGACCCATATATATTTACAAATTAAATGCAAACAAAATTGAAAAAAAAAAAATTAAAAATTAACACCATAAATGTGATAAGACAATTGACATTGCTTAGCTAAAATGCAGATTATAAGCTGCAACATGAATATAGTAGTGGGTGGTACAGCACTGTTCCTTTTGAGTTTGGCAAGTCTGTATTTCTGTGTGCTAATTATTCAATTCTCCATACATTTTCCTACTTGAACAAGTTTCATTTGCTGTCATATGGCTTTCATTTGGTTCATTCCCATCATTCATAAATTGAGTTTGCATCTGTTCCTGTCTCAGTCCTCTACAGTTATACTGATGCCAACACAACCACATGCATAAATATAAACTTGGGCTTTGAAGTCTTGTACCAGCATTTGATTCTAAAGTAAGCAGTCAGAAAATCCAGATACGTTTATCAGGATTTGTTTAGATGACCATTGAGATGAAAACGCACAATGTTTAAAATCCTCACAGAGAACTCACGTATAATGCTTCAAAAGTATGCATACTGCTTCTAGCTTGAGAAACACTGATTTTGTTCAGCCTCTCCTGTTATAAATGGGGAACCTGAATCCCAAGGTCACTACTAAGAGGGCAGGGACTGGCTTTCTAGATGTATCCTGTCTGTATTAGTCAAAATAATAGTAAAACATAATGTGTAATATTATATTAATATAAAAACAAACATGAGCATCCATGTTTCAGGCATGACGTGGATTATTAACTGGATTATTCCTTTTAAGGCCCCATAAAGGGCTTTTTTTTCTCATATTATAACTGTCAGATCTCATGTTATGAGGGATTTGATAAGAGAGGTTAAGTAGTTTGCCAGAGGCCCCCATTGCTGACAAGGAACACAGGTAAGTTTCAAATCCAGATAATCTGGTTCCAGAGTTGGTTTTCTACACCACTGTGCCAGATTGCCTTTTAATAGTATCATAATTTTTTTCTATCCTCCATCCAAAATCTTGAAGTTTCTGACTTCTTCCTTGCCTTAACTCCTGCCTCTTGCAGTTGTTCCCAGTCTCTGATATTCCCATGTTCTAGTAGGTTTGCCTTATCTTCATTTCTTAGCTACTGTGTGGTCCGTGTTTCCTGCTTCTTTTCAACCTAGTGGCAGCAGCCTTCTTAGTGGGAAATTATCTTAGCCATGGTGTGTCCATTGGTGAGTCATGGAAAGGAATCATATTAACAGTTCAAGGGTTCAAGGATAGTCCAGTTCAAACTTCTGGTTTTACAGATGAGAAAGCTGAGGCACAGAGCATGGGAGGGAATTCCCCCAGTCATCATGCAGCACCTGAGCTGGGGCCAGAGGCTGTGATTTTCTCATTCCATCCACCACAGTCCTTTCCTTTCCTCTTCCAAATGCTTAGCAGCTGCCTAGCAGTGCCCAGCTTTGGAGAGGATTAAATGGCTGGGAAGAGGTTTTCTGTGCTTGACCAGGAAAGGAATCAGGAGCATACTAGAACAGGATGTGGGCTGGGTTCTCCAGCCTGGGCCAGTCTACACTGGTTTTGAGCTTGTTGCTTTTTGCTCAATATGACTGATGCCTTTACAAGGGTTAGGATTAGAGAGATAGGGAGGCTTAGTTCAGGGCAATTTGTGCAGAGTTCTTGTTGAAGTAGGAAGTAGGAACACAATCCCGTGACACACAAAAAAAGGCCTTTTGGGGATGCTATGCCACTACCTACTAGCCTGTTTGAGTTACCTCTCTTCATGATTTCTAAAGGAATTCCATTTGCTGAATCAGAAAGAAAGGTGGTTTATTTCAAGTCACAGATGCTCAGATTGTCAGAGCTAGAGCTGGAAAGATCTGACTTGCCCCTTGTATACTTGATGGAACTAGGGTTCAGAGAGATGGAGGGGTCCAGAGATGGTCCATCGTGAAAGCAGCACCAGAACTAAAATCTCCTGGTGGCCTCACAGGCCGGATCCTTCGGAGCAGGCTTTATTTTATCGGCATGAAAAGTTTTATGTTCCCGAATCTGAGATTCTGACTGGTGTGTACCTCTCTATCCTGGCTTGAGTTTCTACATTGTATTGTGTAGACATTGGAACCTGCTAAGGGTTTTGGTGCCACTCTGTTAGTTCACATAGTCAGAGCCAGTCCTGACCAACACCTGCATGGTAGCTCTTGCCCACAGTGCATGGAAATCATTGCATGTTTCCCTGCTCCTGAGATCCAGGTTATGCATACGCTTGTTTCCAAAGCCCAGCATAGAACCTAGAACTTGGGATATGCTTAATCAGAGTTTGCTGAATGAGCAGTCAATGCATTACTGGTCCATTAGTTTGGTTCTCCTGGGCCAGGGGTCTTGTTTGCTGCTTCCAGGAGGAACAGAAAGAACATGTTAAAGTCTAGAACTGAGCAGTACACCCCAGAGCAACCTTGTTGAAAGGTGGCTTTGCCCTTCTTGATGTCCTTGTTTGCTGATGCATCCTGGGGACCCCTGTCCTGCGCCTCCATTGTGCAGACTCATGAGGACCATCAACCAGGGTTAGTTTTCCACTATTTCTGTTGGGCAAAGAATATACTGAATTGAGTTGCAAAAGCTGGGTGCAAAGCTCAGTTTGGGTTCAAAGTAACAGTTAGCTTGTGTGGGTGGCAGTCATTCAGTGCAAACAGTTTTTGGGACAGGAAGGGGGAGGGCCTTCAGAGATTTTAGGCTTTTCATCTGGTGTTAGGCTGAGCCAGAGGCCAAGGTCTCCATGGAACAGGTGGGACAGAGTAAGGGTGACCATGTGGCCTCTTTTCCTTTTTCCTTTGCCATTAATTTTTTAATTAGATATGATCAATCATGTGGCTGAGAAAATAGATAATTCTAATATGTTTTTATAACTTAGAAGTACTACTATTTGGGTATTCTTTAATAACAAGGAATAAACTATTAATCAATAAATAAAACTCCTCCTTTATCAGCCATCAGAGAATTTTTTGGTGGATGAAAACTCTGTCTCCCCTCCCCACTTCCAGTTTCACTGACACATTTCTTCTCTGTCCTTAGTCTTGGCCCAGCTTCAGTGGCCATGATCTAAATTCACCTTGGCCACTGTGTGTCTCAGTGGTCATTTCTTCTGAGCTTTAGTTCTCTTTTCTATGGAATGAAGACAATTAGAATGAATAGCTGTTTGTTGTTTCATTTGGATAAATATTTATTGAGCATCTATTAATTTTGGGAGATTATGCTAAGTATGTAATGGTAAACCAGATAGACATGGTCCCTGTCCTTGCAGAACTTCCAGTTTAATGAGAGAGGCAGATATGAAACACATTGCACATAAGTAAAAATATAATTATAAACTGTGATAAGTGTTATGAAAGAAACAACCAGATAAACTATGGTACTAACAGGAATAGGGACTTCAGTTAGAATGGAAGGTCATGACATTTAAACCTAGATAGAGCCCTGAAATTTGAGCAGCAGTGTTGACCAATGATCAGGGGTTCTGAGATCAGGGGCCCTGCATTCTAGGCAGAGAGACTGGGGGTATATGTTCTTGGATCAAGGAACAAAAAGAAGTCACTGGTAGAGTGAAGGAAAACTGGCTGGGGATGGGATGGAAAGAGGCAGAGCCAGATCATAGAAGGCCTTGCAGCTGGGGAAGGGCAGCTGATTTTATTTCTCAAGGAATCTTTGAGGTGGGTGGGCTGTGACCTCTAGGATCAGTCTTGTGTGGTTCTTGGCACTAAGAGAACTTGAATGAGGAGAGCCCCAGAAGGTAGTTATAATCACTACATACATCCCTGCCATTTTATGCTTTGTTTCTCTCTTTAGTTTAACATTATGTTGTGTATATAATCTCATGTTTTCAAATAATCTTTATAAATATAAGGATTTATAAATAAGGATTTATAAATAAGGATTCCTGAGTGTAGGCTGGGTTTGGTAGTAGTGGAAGTGCTTTTATACCTATACTATCTCAATTTTCACAGTGATTCTGAGAGGTGTGCATGCAACTTCTGTTTCACAAATGAAGAAAGTACCATTAGTAAGTTAGTAGGAGGAGCAGCTGGACCTTTGGCTCCAACCCTGGGATGATACCATTTATGTTCTACAGTAAGCCGTCAATGGAGTTTTCATTTTATAAGTTCAAACCCTGTTTCCAACATTTAATTTGCTCCCAGTGTTTGCTGTTACAATTAAATCACTTTAAAGGTTTTATACACATAGACTTTTCTTACTTTTGTGTTATATCCTTAGGCTAAAATCTCAGGACTAGGATTACCAGGACAAAGGGAAATGGTCCTTGAAGTGTATGACCAGATGTCCTTCTAAAGGTTGGAACTAATTTAAAAAGCTATCATCAATGTATCAGGTTCAGTAGTTCCAGGAAGGCAGCCTGATTTTAAAAATTGTATTTCCCTCTAGCATTGATCTGATTTAATCTTTCAGATTTTACTTCAAATTTCCCATACCTCATTGAAGCATACACAGTGTTAGGAATGAGTCTAAAGTGAATTTTTCTTTACATTTATATAATGTTATCCCTGTAGCTTTTGTAGTCTAGTTATTTTGGGGACATTCATACAACCTTATGTCTGTGGGGGGCTATTTTGGAGTTATTCGTTTGGTTGACAGGTGTATGTTACCTCTGTGTTAACATAGCCGAGGGAGTGCCCTTACTTTGGTGACCGTTCTGATACCTGGGGGAACTTGTCCTATAATTTGGCTTTTTAGGATATCCTTTGGTGTTTTCATCCATTTCTCTTTCTCATTGAATCTTATTTCCATATGAAGTTCTAAAAATTATCTACTACTATTTTAAGTGAAATTGTGTTAAATCTATAAATTGGTCTGGAATATTTGGATATTAAATGTTCCCGTCAAGAAGCATGGCTTAGCTTTCATTAATTCCCATCCTCCTTTATTTACCTCACTAAAGTTCTGGAATATTTAGCATTAAGTGAATATCTAACTTTTCTGTTTATGTGTCTGTTCTTATTGTGAATAGCAATTTTTTTCTCCTTTCACATATTACTAATTTAGCTGATTATCACAGGCCTATAGCAATACCATTATTTAGATTTACTTTGGTTCTGATTAATTAACCCCTGCTTTCAATTCAATTTCAATTGCAGCTTTTTAATTGATTTCATGGGCTCTCCTAGATTTGTGCCCATTCTGTAAATGGAAAGGACATTTTCATCTCCACATTTCTGATGTATATTCTTTTTGTTTCTTGTTTCATGCCCTGTTGAAATCTCAAGCATTTTCAACTCAGTACTAAGAAACAGTGATTTCTTTTTTCAGCATGAAGGGGATTTTTTTGGGCTTTCATTGTTCAGGAGACCTTTGCCTAAGGCCAAACTTTATTTCACTGGTTTCTGTGTTCTTTAAACATGGTCCTTGCTGTGCCCAACTTTGAATTAATATGCATAAATCTTGAGAATTTAAGAGGGCCATGACTGTCCTCAGGCTAGGTAGCTAAATGCTTTTGCAGAGTGACTGGATTGTGGTATATGAACTTCTGCAGCCAGCAGCAGTGAACACTCAGGGGACAGTGAACACGCATAGTGTGTGAGGTCTTGACACAGTTCTGAATGAGGATTCAAAAATGGCTTGATGCATATTGAATAACATGATGATCATAATAGCCATGATGAACTGGACTCTGTCCTCAATCCTTTACAGGAAATGATATTTAATTCTCACAGTTACTCTAGAGCAGTGGTTTTCATCTAGGGGTAATCCCCCTCCCTGATCCTAAGGCCTTTTGGTAGTGTCAGGAGAAGTTTTTGGTTGTCACAGTCCTGGGTGTGTGTGTGCTGCTGGTATGTAGAGGTGGAGGCCAGGGATGCTGCTAATCACTCTACAGTTAGTAGGAGAGTCTCCCACTACAGTTATCAGGCTCAAAATGTCGGTGACACTGATGGTGAGAAATCAGGCCCACATGATGATGAGGAATATCAATGGGAAGTACACAGAGGTGCTCTGGCACTTCTCAGAGCATTTTGGACTTTGGTGAAAAACACTTTTTGGAAACAATGTTCCTTGTCTTCCCAACTCCATGGTGGGGAGGTGGGGAGTTTGGTGGTGTACCAAAGCAAGACTTAAGAGTTTTTTTTAATAGAAGTTTATTATGGTAAAGAGTCAGCTTTTATTTACAAGTTATGTCTGAGGGCCTGTGCTTAATAAAAGTACTAAGCTTAGTGATGGGGGAGAAATCTGATTTTGATGAGTGGAGCAAGAATTGCATTTCTGAAGCAGACCCTCCCCCTAGAGCGAGGCTATTAGGTAAAGAAATACCTAGAACATCCCCCTGATCTTGGAAGGCGAGTTCTATGTTCAATGGTAAAAGTGTTTTTAGAGGTATGGAGAAAGGGACATGATTAAATTTTGTCTCATGAGTTCCCTCATTTGGGTGGTGTGAATATTGGTGGCAGTGTTTTTACTCATCAGTACTTGTTAGTGTCTCTGCTTAGCAGGGACTTTGATAGATCAGGGGTCTACATATTCTGGCCATAGGAGGGCAGAGGGCCTAAGGAGGTTGGCGTGATCGTGGCTATGAGCCCGGACCCTTTAAGTCAATTGACTTTGAATATCAGGTCTGCCACTTATTAATCTTGTACTCTTGGTTCAGATAAACTACAAGTCAGAGCCTGAAAAAAGACTGCACCAACATTTGAACTCAGATCTACTGACCCCTAAATTTCTGTTCTTTCATTAGCTTCTTGGCCCTCAGTTTCCTCATCTATAAAGTGGATATCATAATAATACTACTAATTGAATTGTTTGAAGGTTAAATGAGTCAATATTTGCAAAGCACTTAGCATACTCATACATAGTAAGACCTATTTTAAGTATTAGCCATTATTACTGTTATCCTCAACGTGACCTCTTTCCCTGGTCTGCTTACACACACTGGCTTCAGCTACTGACAGTGGTTTGTAAGATTTTCCTGTGCCTTTTGCTACCAGTATCATGGGGAAGATCCATTCATTTTTTTTTTTTCAAGTAACCAACATATTTTGAGCATCTGCTGCTCTACAGGGTTCTAGATGTGGATCTGCAGAGATGTCCAGAAACATAAGGCCTGATTCATTGGGTCAGATCAGTTCTCAGCAGGGCTGGCAAATGCAGGGTTCCACTTAAGGGGCAGATCTTAAAATGGATATGTCCCCAACGTTGTTCAGTGAGAGGCAGCATGACAGCATGACCAGGTCTCTTTTCGGGCTCTGACTCGTAGTTTATATGAACCTTACTTCTTTACTTTTAAGTAGAAACGTTACAATCTACCCCACAGTCTTGTTGTGGATTAAATATTGGATATGAGATGTATGAAAATCCCTGAGTTCACAGTAGGTGCTCAGTATTGGCTGTACCTTTTATAAATCTGCAAGCTGTGAGTTTATCTTATGTCTGTGGAACCTGCTGCTATTTTTAGTCCCTGCCACCTAGTGGGGCCATTTCCTGCCTGAGACACCTGCAGTATCAAATAGGGTTCTATGTGACCTAGAGATGGACAGAAATGGCCACTAATCTCAGCCCTGTTGCTCACAGGCTCTGTGGTTCACCATCCTCGAGCCTTAGCCTTTTCATGTATAAAGTGGAGACAGTAATGGTTCCTACCTCCTAGGGTTGTTCTGAGGACTAGATGAAATAACCGATAAAAAATATGCCCAGTACATATTAGGCTGTAAATGAATAGTAGCTAGTGTTTATCCTACCAGTGCAAAATGGTAGCTTTGGAGCTTCAGGGTTGATGACTATTTATCTTCTCATACTCTCTTTACTTTTGTTTTCTTCAAGGTTCATTATTCTTTTCTGAATTCATTTCCAGTCTTATCATTTTTTAAAAGTTTCATTCCTGTCTTTGTTAATATTTGTAAATGCTTTTATTTAGCTGTAAGCTTGGAATGCTTATGACTTTGTGTCCTTTTCTTAAAATTTTATTTTTTGGCTAATGGTGTCTGTGTTTCATAAACATTGTTATAATGACTGCATAATACATGGCCAAGTAGATGTACCATAATTTAATCATTTCCCTATTGCTGTGCAATTAAGTTGTTTCCAATATCTTGCAATTATAATGTTTCGATGAATAACTTGATGGATATAGCTTTTTGGTATCTTAAATTTAGTTCCCTAGGATGAATTCCCAGGAATATTATTTGGTCAAAGGGGATAAACATGACTTTTAAATACATATTGCCACATTGCTTTCCCAAAGGGCCCAGTTGATTTATGTTTCCATCTTCATTATTTTATAAACTTCATTCTCTTACTCAAGAAACACTTTTAAGCCTTTATGATGTGGCTGGCTTAGTGAGCAGAAAGTGACACTGGGGGAGAAGCTCCTCTATGAATAGGGCCCTGCTATGCCAAGTGCTGATAAAGGCATAGAGTACCTGGGGGTCTGAGTACCTCCCAGAGGAGGGAATTCCAGCTCAGCTGGTAGAGATGTTTATTTTTAGAGTCACGGCTTTGTTCTGGCAGAAAGGAAATAGTTTTCTTTATTCCCTCCAGCTTTATTAAAGTATAATTGACAAATAAAAGTTGTATATATTTAAGGGGGGGTCAGTGTGATATTTTGATATACATATATGTTGACTTCAAAATTAGTATAAAATAAAAATTAGTATGGAATAAAAGGGAAAAGGCTGAATGTCATTTGCAAGCTTGGACATTTCAGTGTGTTTTGCCTTTTGGGGGTTGTTTATAGAAATATTTAGCAAGACCAGTCCCATCTTGGTCTTGGGAACCCCACAGTCCGCATGTTTTCTTCCAGAGATGGATCCACTTGCCTTTATAGTTTTATGGTAACAGTGAGGTTTTTTTTCCCCATTAGAGCATTAATACATGTTTATTATGGAAAATTTAGAAAACACAAGAAAGCATTTTAAAAAATGTCACACATGTTCTTATCACCCTAGAACATACACGGTTATTATCTTGTATTTCCTTCCCCAAAGAAGATTTAATGATGACTTTAATGGAAACCATATCAAAGGTCTTCAGAAATTAAAAGTCAGTTATTTGAAATAGTAAAAAAAATCCATCAACAGATAATCAACAAAACAAAACCTCCGTTAAACACTCTGAAGTACTAATAGTAGCAGGAAGGTTAAATTATGATCTTGTCATAGAATGGAAATATGAAGTGGCCATTAAGAGCCATATTTTAAGAGGATATTTTCTGCAATGGAAAATGTTCCCAGTATGATGTTAAGGCTATGGTGGGGAAGCCAGTGATACAAACAGGTGATTTCAAGGGCTCATGGAGATGCACTGGGAGGAGTGTGCTTGGGTTACTGGGGGAGCCCATAAGAGTGGGCTTCTCAGACTGATTTAGTAAGGACACCATGCCTGCTTGAGTCTTGAAGACTTAGTAGAAGCGAGCCTGATGAAGCTGGCAGGGAAGCATCTTTCCTGACTTAAGGCATGCATAGAGGTGTGGAATGGTATGTTAACAAGGTGAGAACTGCAGACAATTCGGTGTTATCGAAGCTCAGGGAGGGAGAGGCTGGAGAAGATGGTCAATTGTTAACGAATTTCTCTGTGGATTTCTCAGAGCCCCAGTAGCATTGGGTACCATATTACTTTATAAATTCACACTGCTCTGTCTTATTTCCTACTCAGTGTCAGCTCTTGCTGGAAGTGGCCTGGCCTCTGTTTATCTTCCTGATCCTAATCTCTGTTCGACTGAGCTACCCACCTTACGAACAACATGAATGTGAGTATCTGTGGGTCATGCCTGAGACTCACCTCTGCCATGCAAAATTCAGGCAGTAAACATGGGCTGAGTTTACCTTTCCCAAAGACTCTAGGAGACAACACAAATAGCTTGGCACAGAAAATCTTCTAATATTTTGATTTTGATCCCTAGCGAATAGTGATAATAGTAATGATAACAGTAGCCACCATCTGTTTCATACATTTTAAATCACGAAATAAAGTAACTTTACTTTAAATAGAGTTCAGACAGTGGCCATTAAAAAGCACCCTTAAGGCAAAGCCTTGACACTGCTCTCATCTAGTCCCACTGGTCTTTACCATTGTATTAATGTTTTAAACATTCAGTTAAAATTATAGAACACATATTTTTAAGTAGCCTATGCACAGAACATCTCAATTTGATATTATTTCATTTGATTCTCATAACAATTTTATTATCATTTGTTTTAATTTCTTGATGAGTAAATTGGGGCTCACACAGGTGCAGGGACTTGTTAATAAGGATAGAGATGGAATCAAATTCAGGTCATCTCTCAGTCGTGTGTTTTGAAGGACAGCCCTTTACAGTGAGTAGTGATGAAGAATGCAAGGTTATCTGGGTTTTAATCCTGGCACAGCATTCACTAGGCTTATGTGGCGGGCAAGTAACTTTACTTTCTTGTAAAGGAGGAAATAATTATAGCTCTGTCATATTATTGTTGTCAGTGTCATCACCCCACAGCCATAGTCTTTCTCTGTGGCATGGCTCAATGGGTGGATTGACACAGTAGAGAAGTCCAAATCTAAAGGATCGACATTTAGGTAGGCATTTAGCTGAGACCTCAGCTTCACTATTCCAGGGACTCTTCTTGCCACTAGCCAACTGTACCTACATCTTCCACCAGACCCATAGATTTATAGGACTCTGTTCTCTTAGGAAAACTGTGGAGGCCAAGGCTACTTTTAATTGTGTCTCTTGGTCTGGCCCCCTCTCACAGCACAGAGCAGCAGTTATTTACATACTAATTTGCTAATACATATCGTACATATTCAAGTTAAACACACACACACACACACACACACACACACACACACCTCAAGAACTTTCCCCCCAGGCATGATTTTCTTACTTCACCAAAAAGGAATGGAGCATCTAATGAAATCTATACTCAATTTATGGGCCTGTGAGGTAATTCTGCTTTCTCTTTTAGAATCTCAAAAGAAGTTGATTGATTAGCAAATGTATATTCGATTTTATTTAAGCATTACCCTGAGCCCCACAGAAGTATATTTTAGGGCATGCTCAGCGTTTTCATCCCCTAGGCAGTTCTCTTTCTGGAATGATCACAAACAGGAAGATAGTGTAATGGAATTGGCACAGATTTTGGCACCTGACAAATTGGGGTTTCTTTGGATGCTGCCTCTGCTGTGCACTGGGGTTGTAATCTTGAGTAAGTCATTGAATTCTGACCCAAATCCCTCTGACCCCAGAGCATAGATTTTTAGAAATCTGTGAAATTCTTTTTTTTTTTTTTTTTTTTTTGGTACTGGGGATTGAACTCAGGGGCACTCGACCACTGGGCCACATCCTCAGCCCTTTTTTGTATTTTATTTAGAGACAGGGTCTCACTGAGTTGCTTAGTGACTCGCAATTGCTGAGGCTGGCTTTGAACTGGTGATCCTCTTGCCTCAGCCTCCCAAAGTGCTGGGATTACAGGCGTGTGCCACCGCGCCCTGCTCTCTGTGAAATTCTTGTACATGTAGAAGATAGATGGGACTTTGCCCATCCACCCACACACTTCTTGCAGACTACTTCCTGTTGTCACCACCTTCCTAGGGACCTAGTTGGAAGGGCAGGTTGGAAGCTAAGGTGAAGTGCATGGAGGTGTCTTGTCTTGGCAGTGGGAGGAGTGTGCTTGCGTTACTTACTGGGGGAGCCCAGGACGCTGAGCTTCTCTGTCTCCTGAGAAGACTCTTGTCTTTGGGAACAAAGAGCTGATGTACAATTCTTCCCCATAAACCGCAGTTCAGCCCAAGTCATCAAGGTCCCAGTAACTTCCCTGAGTCCTGGGAAGTATGCTGTTGATTGTCATCCTATCCTATGCACCCAGTGCCTGGTCCTCATCTTGCTTGGTTTGCAAATGAGATGGGAGACAACATGCAAGGAAGGACCTTTGCTTCCCCCACGGAAGGACAGCCCCAAATACCTTCACTGCCCTGTGCTGCCTTGGGCTGAACCTATCTGTTCTTAGTTCCAGTATCTTCCGGAGTTGAAAGGGGAGAATCCCTTGGTGCTTGGAGTATTTGGTTAGATTACATAAATCTCTGAATGAGGAGCAGCTGACTTAGGCAAGGGGCTTTGTTTGGTTTTCCTTGAACTGTTAACAGGGAGATAAAGAGATTAACTAAGTAAATGTTCAATAGGCCAGAGTCCCTGCAGAGAGTTACTACAGGGATTGGATCCTTGCTTTGGATGTTGTCTCTGGTTAGAAGAAAGATAGAAGGCCTCTAATTCGGATATGCCAAGTGCAGCAAGCTCTGACTTCGGGTTAACTTCCGGGGAGGCTCTGTTAGCCCATTTGAATGAAAATAAAAGGATGAATAAAATGAGGGTCCTGCTTTGGAGGAAGAAGGTAGCTGTGAGACTGAAGGAGTATTCTGGCTGGACAATAGCTGAGGAACTATTACTGTAGGCGCACACCACAGGGCCTCCAGAATCCTCACAGACCTATTCGTTGAGCTTTTATTCTGTGCTAGGCACTTTGCAAA
This sequence comes from Tamias sibiricus, assembly GCA_025594165.1. NCBI lineage: Eukaryota > Metazoa > Chordata > Mammalia > Rodentia > Sciuridae > Tamias > Tamias sibiricus. The sequence goes on along the minus strand of CM046657.1, from coordinate 192,768,970 downwards.
AGTCTTCTACCTAGAGGAGCTCATGCAATACTTAGCACATGTATTTTTATCACCAGTTTACAGATGAGAAAACTGAGGACTAGGGGATCTGTCAGTGACTTGTCCAAAGTTGTTGCTTAGCAAGTTGTAGGGATCCAATGTGAATCCCAGTTGGTCCAACCCAGAAGTCTGTGAAACTACAAGGTCTTCACTACCTAAAGCTGTGGTTCTTAATGGTTGCTGACTCTTTGGGGTCACAGTTAATCCTGAGAATATGATGAAAGCTGGAGCCATGGTCTTTCTGTTCAAACATAAATAGGCCCTTGGGTTAAGAGCCCTTGATGCAGGGCACATTTATCTTGATCCCCATAAGCAGCATCCATGGGTGACTGCCACATGCCAACCTGTGCCTTCAAGGCCTCGGAGCCAGCCCAGACATGCCCGATCATCCTGTTAGTAAGAAGCTCCCACGATGAGGGGAGAGGTGGGTGAGGAGCTCACCTGGTGGATGGGGCTTCCTTGTTTTGACAAGTGACAAAACGACAGCAGTGAAACAAAAGTAGCTTCACGGATGACATCTGACCCCAAGTCAGCATGTTTTCGAGGTGCCCTTGAGAAGCTTTGGAGCTGGCAGAGGAAGAAACTGACAGACGTTTGCAAACCGAAGAGAGTACCAGAGGGAACTGTGAAGAGCTAGATTACAAAGAAGGCCACGGTGTGAGGAAGGGGCTGGGACTGGGATCATGAAGATGGAGGTTCTGCTCTTACTTGTGCTTGCTAACTCCTCGAGGGTTCTTCATTGGCTGGCTGTCTTGCTATAGTTTCCTCTCAGGATGTGAAGAAATTGGATTAGGATATCCCCAAGGCCCCTCTGAGTCTCTGAGAGATCAAGCTGGTGGTCCAAGATGAACAAATGGTAGCAAAACACTTGCTACTTACCTGGCACTTCATGTACGTGGTCTCATCTACTCCACTCATTACTTCTCCAAGGCTGGTGTTGTGAACCCCACTCTACAGGTGATGCCATGTAGATTAAGAACCGTTAACTGATACCAGGTTTCCAGCTCAGGTCAGACTAATCCAGAGGAGGCAGGTCTCTGGAATGAGGGGATTGGGATGCAAAGAATATGAGACAAAGCATTGGGTGCGGGGAGTCTCAACATGGCTTCAAGGAATTAATGTTTCTCCCTGTGTTTTTCTTCTCAATTTCAACAGGTCACTTTCCAAATAAAGCCATGCCCTCTGCAGGAACACTTCCTTGGGTTCAGGGGATTATCTGTAATGCCAACAACCCCTGTTTCCGTTATCCAACTCCTGGTGAGGCTCCAGGGGTTGTTGGAAACTTTAACAAGTCCATGTAAGTACCAGATCAGGTTTTCTTTCTCAAACTTGTCAGTTAATACTTATCCTTCCCTTCTTGCTCTCTGGAGAGTTATGAATGGCTGGATTTGAGCAAAGTTGCTTCTGTAAAGATTTGTGTGGAAAAGTCTGCAGAATGAGGGAAGGGAGGCTCACTGCCAGGATTTAAGTCTGTGGGACCTGACTTAGATGCCGTTTTGGAGTAACAGTGATATGCAACCTAAGCTGTCTGGGTGGAGGCTGTTCTTCTGTACAAAGACTGGTAAGTACTGAAGGGAGACACAGTGCACCAGCTCCATCTCATAATCAATCTGCTCACTCAACAGTATTTGCTGCACATCTGAAATGGCTGGTTCTAGGATTAGGGTGCAGGGGCAGGCACAAAGGTGCACCCTGGGTGGGTTGTGACCTCCAAGGAGCTTCAGACCCAGACTGGCAGAGAGAGCCCTTTTCTGTGTTCTCAGATCCCTGCTCTTACCTCTTGCACAGCCTCTCAGTCAGCAGGGTCACTGTGCCTGCAGGTCTTTCTCTTCTAGGTGGGAGATACCGAGCATAGGAGGCTACCTTGGGTTTGTATTCCTGGCTCCTGGCTTCAATGTGGACATAAGTATGAGATTAATAAGCATCTGTTGAACGAACCATTGAAGATTCTTCAAATAACTGGAACCATGACACGAGTTAGAGTGTGCTAAGGACCCACTTGAAGACAATTCTGAGGGAGTGGCAGCTGGGGCAGGCGGGGCCACATTATAAGGTTCATGGACCACAGGCTTTGGAGCCTTCATGGGCCCTTTCTTCCACAAAAAAACATTAAAAAATTATATTTCATGACTGTTGACATAAAAGCAAATATAATCCAGGGTAGATTCATTACCAAATGTGCATTCTTTATATTTATTTTTAATTTTGGTTTTATAAAAAATGAAACCATTTCCATGGGCCTTTAAGATTATCATGGGATCACTGCACCTTGTAGATAAGTCTGCCCTGGAAGCTCCTGTGGGCATGCTGGTGTGTGTGTGTGTGTGTGTGTGTGTGTGTGTGTGTGTGTGTAAGAGAGCGGGGAGGGGAGAGAGAGGGGCAGAGAAAGAGAGAGAGAGATGGGCTGGGCCTTTGAGCTTTGAGGTTGATTTGGGTCATGGGAAGTGCATCTGAGGCAGGATGGTGGGTGGGAGGGCAGGTTGTCAGTGAGGCTGGGCAAGGGGAGTGGATGGGATTGGCCTGTTGAGGGCCTGGAAGCCAGGCTGGGGCAGGTGGACAGTAGTCACTTTCTTAAAGCAGGAGAGGCAGCTGGCTTAACCAGGACTTTTCTACTTTTCTTGCACTCTCTACAGTGTGTCTCGCCTGTTCTCAGATGCTCGGAGGCTTCTTTTATACAGCCAGAAAGACACCAGCATGAAAGACATACACAAAGTTCTGAGGACATTACAGCAGATCAAGAATTCCAATCCAAGTAAGCAGAGCCTTCCTGTGCATGCCTTTGGAATTGGACATTGGCCTGCCTGACTGGCCTGGGGCTTGTCCTTTTAGCTCTTTCTTAAGAGGTTTTTTCTCATCTGCTGGGTGCTAGGACTCCTCTGAGCTGAGGGAGGCACTAGAAACAAAACTAGGGGAGCTCGTTGCCACAATGAATGTACTGCGCTTCTCTGGGAAGACAGAAGGAAAATCCCTAGACAGGAATGGTATAGGCTTGGCGAGAGGGACAGTTAGGGGTGCAAGTTGCTGCCAAATGCATTTTTTTTTTTGATTGGGCAAGTCATATGGTTGCTATGAATGGACAGATTTATAGACAGGGGATACTTCTGTGTATATAAGCAATGAGAGTGGCAACTTGATACAGGTAAGGGAAAGTTGAGTGTTTACTTCTAAAAGGAAAATGCAATTTATCTTCCCTGTAGTCATTTGATTTAGTCTGTTAGGCATTTGAACTCTGATCTTTAAAAAGTGAAATCTTTACCTCTGATCTGGTAAGTGCCTAGGCAGTTTATTGCATGCCACTGAAGTGTCCGAGGAGCAGGCGGTCTGCTGACCCAGGCATTGGCCGAAGAGTCACAGTGCAACCTCCCAGTGTGTGGCCTGCCAAGGGACAGAGGCCAGTGAGAACAGTCCACTGGGTGTAGGCAATAATGGTATGATGATCGAGGGGATTCAGAAGCGATAATGAAGTCTAGTGAGAGTGAGTTTGCTTTTTGTTATCACCATGCGCAGTGGTTCTAAACAGTGTCAGGGATGATTATTTCTGCCCAGCGTGGGCCAACTGCTGCCTCTGTTCTGGGGAGGTACTTTTTACTTTTTTTTTTTTTTTTTTTTTTTTGGTGTCTCAGAAGGAAATGGAGTAAGCTGGGTTTTGCTGAAGGGGCTCCCAGTTTGATTCATTTGGCAAAAAGAAAAAAATGGTATATAGTGCTAGAGTTTAAACCAGACTTTTTTTCTTGGGCAGACAAAGCTGTAATCTCTTTGGGCAGGAAGAGGCAGTGGGCAAACTGGGACCTTATGACAAAGGGAAGCAGAGCTGTCTTGGGGGTGGTACAGAGCGGGTGTTGCTTCACAATGGAGAAATGTGGCTGTTCTTGGGCTCCTGGGTCAACTGTGAGTGGCTTCCCACTGGACCATCGGTGACTCTATGGCCGGGTCATCCTGGGTGCTATTTCCTTGACCTGCAGGCTACTGGTCAAAGCCTCAGTCCTTCCTGATGTACTAGAGGGCCCCCTATCTGGTTGACCAAGGGTAGAGCTGGGTTATTTCTTGTACCATGCAGGGACCGTGTATCACAGGGGAGAGAGTGTGAGCATACTATGCTTTGTAGCTGTGTGACTTTGCAAATAAGTTGGTTAGCCCCTTTGGGGACATTTCTTCTTATTTGTGAAATGGAAATAACAGAGAACCTGTCTAGGATTGTTAGGAGGGATAAGTGAGATAAAACATTTAGTTGCTTGAGAATACTCATTGGTACCTAGGAAGTACTCAGTTAATATGAGCTGTGATTGTTTTGGATTGTTGGCATCTCAGCCAAGACATGTGACCTCTCTGAGACTTAATTTCTTTAGCTATAAATAACACCTACCTTGCATTGTAAAATGTAAAACCCAACACAATGTCTGCATTGGAGATGCTCAGGAAGCAGGAGCCTGTGTCACTCTTACATGACAGTGATGCCTTTCTGACCATCTGGTTGAGCTCTTCTGCCCCTCAACCCATGGGAATGTTGAAATTGTCTGATGGCCTGAGTTGTCCAGCATTTTCAGGTCTAGTGGAGACTGCCTTAGAAATGGAACTCTTTTTCTCCTTTGAGCAATGGGAGATACAAGTTAGGTTGGAGAAGAGAATGCGTGGCTGTACAGAGAGAATATCTCCTCCTCCCTCTTCTCCAGCTTGTCCTCTTTACTGCCCTGCAGCTATTTAGTTCTTCAGTTCCTACCATCTTCTCTCCTTTGTCTTGCAATGCAAATACAGATCTCAGTTCTAGAGGGTAATGCACAGAATTGCTACTTCTTTCTTCCTAGAGGAAGTCAGTAAACATGTGTTGAGTTTGAATAGCATTCTATGTTTCAGAGAGAATCTCTGGAAATGTCAGTTTTGATCCCTTTGGGCCTGTGTCTGTGGGATCTGACACCCTGGTCCTAGCATGATGGACTTCACCCTCTATACCATTTCTCAGAGCTGGAAGGATCATCCAGAGATGATCTGGTCCAGAGCTCTGCCCTGGTCACCTTTCTCTACCACACATCATTTCCTGAAGTAGTGACTTACCTCTCAGGAGGTAGCCCATTTTGGTGTCAATAGCTCTATCAGAAAATATTCACTACCATGTTATCATTTCAAGGGACCAAGTCCAATTCTATTTTCCTTGAAAAGTTGAAGATGGCTCTACTGTTTTTCTCTTTGTTCGTGGAGCCTTTGAATTTTCTAGGCTAAATGTCCTCCATTCCTGTTTTAGAATTATTTTCCTCCCAAATTTCTGCCTGTTCTCTGATGATGTCTCCATTGTGTTTACGTCCTTCTTAAAGTTTACCAGAAATTACAAAAGTACTCTGGTGTGGAAGAGAAAGGGACTTTTGGCTCCCTTGTTCTAAGTGCTGTACTTCTTCTGTTCATGCAATCTGAGATTGCATTAGACTTTTTGGCATTCATGGTACCCACTGACTCATAACCCATGTGTGGCCAACCACAATGGCAGATTCTTTTCAATACGGAATTGCAAGTTGCTTGTTCTCCTTTTCTAAATTGTGCTGCTTTTTGAACTAAAGGGAAAATATGTATCTTTTCTAATTTCCATTTTTAGATTCCAGATGCTATCTAATCCTACCTAAACTATTTTACATTCTGATTTTGCCCTGTGTTACATCTGTTGCTGCTTGTGTCCTGTCGAGGAATATGATGAATAACTCTCTTTGTTCTCATTGAAGTTATTGATAACTGTAGGACCAAGGTTTGAAGCTTGGATCAGTTGCCTGGAGCCTATCAAACCCTTTGGACACTACCCCTAGAGTCTTAGAGAACTACCAGCTTATCTTTTTACCAGTGTTGGTGCCACTGGGTCCTGTTTTTGGAGGATTTATCTTTTCTTCAACATATATCTGCTGAATCCAGTGGACTATCCACAGATGAGTTGTGGATATGGGAGTTATACTCAAATACTCTATTCTAGTCTCATGGTTTCCTGGACCAGAACATCCTTTTATTTCCATTTTTTGAAAGAGACCTTAGAGGCTATTTAATTCATTTGAAGATAAATGGGTTGATTGATTCAATCATTCAATCATGCCAATCACTGTTCAAGGTGCTGAGATAGAGAGATGTACAGAACAATGTAAAACTTCTGTTGTGGAGAATGATCTGATCCTGAAAGGGGAGGTGGCTTCTCCGAGTTTGCACACCCCTGGTGCCCCATGCACTTCTTCTTCTACAGTACTGTCACGTGCTGTTGTGATAATCTTCCATTTGGGAAGGCCTCCAGTTTTTAAGAACTAATTCATAGACAAATCTTCTAATTGTTCTGGAAGTTGTACTCATGAGAAACCCAAGGAAGGAGGCCAACAGAGGTGGCTAACCTCGTTTTCCCATCACTAGAACTTTTTGGTGAACTTTTGGGTCATCTTATTTCTGAACCAGAGAACAACCACAAGATCGAGGGGTGGCTCCATCAACGTCTGGGAGTCAGTGTAAGGAGTATTCATTCTTCTTAAATGCCTGTCATGACTGCAGCTCCAAGGAAATACAAAAAATGGGCCAATTTTTAGAAACCCTAGAAATGTCTAGATTCTGACCCTGTGAGATGGAGATCAATAAAGATGAATGTTTCTTTGAGTGAGTTCTGAGTGATAGCTGAGATGATTTCAGGCAGTGCATGGATGATACCTGTTGATTCTAACTTAGATTGTAGTTTCATAGATATTATTGCTTAGAAGGATGTTAAATTAGAAAAACATAATTAAAGAAAATGTCATCTTATGTGGATATGGTAAAGTTTATGAGACTAGGTTGTGAATCATTGAAGACTGGAAAATACTGATAAAAGAGAAAGAGTTTTGAGCCCTGTGCAAAGATTGTTTCAGTAACAAATTCAGGCTCTATCTCTCATTAAGCATGAACCTTTGGCAAGTTTTGATTATTTCTGGTGCTCTATTTACCTGAAACATGGAGATTAGCTACCCTAAGGATGGTTGAACGTTAAATGAGATGATTTCTATGGCTATCTGGTACAGAACTCCTAACCTGTAGTTGACTCATAATAAATCTGAGCTGCTCTACTTCTTTGTTGTTCCTGGATGTTTGACCTTGGCCTTGGCTACACTTTGCCTCAGCTACCCTCTCTGGGCCTCAGGTTTCCTTGCCTCAAAATTGAGATTTGGCAAAACAACCCAAAGATTCTTGGAAACTTGGGAGGACAGGCAGGACCAAGCCGTGTGCCTGACCACTAGACTCTCTCCCCTTCATCGGCCCTTTTCATGGTTCTATCCCAGGCACAGCCCAGTAGCAGGCAGGGTGGGCAATCACTTCATCTTCATGGGATGAAGCTGAAAGAAAATAAAATAGCTGCCCTTTCTCCTTCACACAGTATTGTAAGGGTCAGGTGAAATTGCTTTCAAAAGTAAAAAAGATCCAGCACATGTAATAGTAGAATTGATTCCCTTGTATGAACCCAGGTCAGCAGGGCACAAAGTTAATACTGGTGATAGAAATTCTTAAAGTAGTCTTAACTTTCTTTCTTTCACAAAGTTTATTTTTCAGAACTTTACCCTGAACCAGAGGCATAACGTGCATTTACTGGGAAACTAAGAGTTTCACTTTCATGGCCCCCTTGCAACCTGCTCTGAGGAGTCTTAGTAATGTATTTACACATTCTTTCATGAAGTCTGCCCCCACGTTGTGTCATTTCTGGGCCTCACAAACCTGCATCTGCTCCTGCCAGAGCACTGGGGAGGAGGAAGAACTGCCTCCTTCCTCAGCCTTTTAGCTGTCCCTGCCCATAGCCACCTGCCTCACTGTATCCCTGCTTTGATGAATCTGTCCTTTCCAGATGGGGTGACCAGCAGAAATTGGCCCAAGCTAAAGCCTTCCTGGGGGGGCTGGTGCTGCTAGAATCAGGGTGGGGCTGGAGAAGGAGGTGTCCTTTTGTCTGTAATGTCTTTACTGCTGTATTTCCTGTTTTCTGTGACTTCAAGTCCATTGCTTCGTGATGCCTAATGGTCTCATTACCCTGCTTCCTGCTGAGCATTTCTGCTCAGGCATCCACTTTGTCCCAGTACTTGGTCCTCTTGCAACTCCTAGAATCTTGACTACAAGCTCCCCTTCAACTCCAGGTGGCTCCATGGACACAGACCCCACTTGAGTGGGTACCTCTGTGTAGCAGTCAGGGCTTCCTGCTTCCCCTGGAAGTTGGAAAATGCATATGCTGGCGCTGAGGCTTCTTGCCTCTTTGGAGTACATCATCTTGTCAGCCTAGGAAGTTCCTCAACATCCCCCCCCCCACACCATTTCCATAATTAGCTGGGCTCTTGTCCATTGCTGTGTCCTCGGTGGTGGCTCCATGAGTCTCACCATTGCTTATGCTGATCTGGGGATAGTTCCTGAGCGTATGTGGGTCCTGTGGAGGTTTTCCATCTTTTATAGCTGTGGCCATGTGGATAGGGCTATGTGGCAGGATGCCAGATAGCCAATCTACCCTGTGAGCAGGATTCAGTCAAGATTTTAGCTCTTAGTTTTCCAGGTGTCTGGCCCTGTCCCAAGTTAGGGCAACACAGACACCTTTTAACTACAGAAGGCCATTGGTTACTTTGTGGGATTGCAGATCATTTTTTGCTCCTGTGGAATTTGGCCATGAAGGGTAGATGGGACAGCTGAGGGATGCCTTCCAGCTACACCCAGGGCTGCAAGTTATACATTTCTGGATGTGCATGTACCCCAGGGTGCATGTGAATGGCACTTCCATGAGAATTGTGCTCTACGTGCCATTTTGCTGTGACCTGGAGCATTTTTCAGCTTCCCCTGATGAGGACTATGGCGACAACCGATCTCCTAATACAGGGGCTTCTCAAATACCTTCTCTAAGGATGTAGAGCCCTCCGAGACTCATGAGAACTTTGCCAGGAAAGAACAAGAAAGAACTTAGGGCATTTTGTCAGGGTCTGGGGATGTCCCTTTAGAGGGAGATCATCCCATGCCACTGGCTTAGGGGTTAGAAAGGGAAAGGACTGAAGGGCAGCACCATACGCATTCCAACATTCTGATTCAGGTCTTAAATTTTTCTATTGCTTCAGCCAAATTTTGTGTTGAGTCAATGGCGTGGTCGCCATTTTCTGTATATTCAGGATACAAATCTGGCTTGTTCAGCCTTCCTAATGGGGCTCAATCCAAGCTTGTTGTGCATGTTTCGCTGGACTTGACTTAGGGAAAAGGATCATAGTTTTCTGCCTGTGGATTTACTGGTAATACCTGGAAATCATGGTGTGGGCCTTTGATTCTGCTTTAATCTTTGATTGTCAAGAAGACATGAATTCCAGGGGGCGGGTGGACATGGTGACATGGAGTGACATGGCAAGGTAGTTGGCTGTGGTCAGCATTTGAAGGAAGGGCTATAAAATTAACATGGTGTACATATCCCCTAGGCTGAGGCTGTACGATTTAGTGAACTGACGTGGCAGCCAGACTGCCTGGGTTCACATCCTGCCTCTGCTGCTCACCAGCTACTTGTCTTTAGATAATTCCATAACATCTCTGTATCTCAGTTTCCCCAGAATGGGATAACAGCACCTTCCTTAGAGATGGTTTAGCAAATAAATGAATTAAGAAGGGGGAAAACACTTAGTCCATGGTAAGTACTAGGCTTCTGCCTTCATTCACTGCAATTTTCATGAAATGCAGGGGATTTAAATTTTTTCTGCTCAAACGAAGGAGATGAAGTTCAGAGAGGCTAAGTCACTTGCCTAAGAAAGCACAGCTAGCAAGGGACAGCAATAGGAACAGGGCTCTACTCTTAAGTGCTCTGCTGTTTATTACATCCTAAAGAGAGCTGCCCTGGAGAGCCAGAAACTTCCCTGAAGGGTCACAGGGCACTGGGTATGAACAGCTGGAGGAAGAAAGGTGTGACAAGAGGGTCAGATTTCCTCCCCTTCCTGGCTTTATGGGTAACAGGCTCAGGGACTGGTAACATGTCCCAAGGACCATCTCTAACGAACTTCCTGTGATTCATAGCCACTTCTCCTTTCTTGCCTGAAGTCCTTCATTCCGTTCAAGCAGCTGCTGCAGTGGAGGTTACAGCTCTAAACTTCATTTTCTGTCCTTGGGCACCCACCCCATGTGTCATCTTATTGGGAAGATCTGATGACATATGCGTCAACATTTGTCATCAAAATGGAAATCCCTTGAAATCTTTGGGGGGTTGTAATTCATGTTCTCCGTGCACTCGTCAAGAGTTTAGTTTTGAGGCCTTAAGAATTTCATAGTTTGAAACCTTTCCACCTGCCATGAGGAGGTTTTCCCAGACCTGTCAAAGCCAGGACTGTGTCCCTGAGTACAGACCATTGGTTTCCATCCAGGGCAGGGGACTGGCCCCAGCTGGGGTGTAAGCAGGGGGTGCAACGCTCCACTGCAGTGTTGAAATATTGCTTGAACTAAATCAAATCAAAGGTCAGCTTTGCCCAGACGAGAATAGAAAACACAATTGCATTCAATTACAGAACGGCTTGTACCCCATCAATATCAGATTGCTTTAAAAATTTTTTTGAATTGTTAACATCAAAAATAGTGTTGCATGTCTCCTGCTTTTCCAGTATAAGATTTATTTACCTCTTAGGTGGCAAAGAGTGCCTGGGGGTCCGGTTTATTTCTTGCTGAGAGCTTCCCCATTTCTCATTCTTCCATCACTCTTGCATTGAGTCACAAAAAGGCAATCTTAGAGTGACTCTTTGTCCAAAAGACTAGGTTGCACCAGGTCATGATGCTATTTTATGTCTTTAATGGATTATTTAATTAAAAGCTTAAAACAGCTGGTTGGTGGTATGGTCCCCATTTTATTGACCACGAAACTGAGGCTTGAAAGGGTTCTGTCTGCTGCCTAAGACCGCAGAGTCAAGTTGTAAATTGAATCCAGGTCTGTGTGACTCCAAGCTAGCCTCTTTCTGCTATGCTGCCATGTCATCTTATCCCAACACCAGGAAGTGTGGGCAGCAATACCAGCTTTGAATGAAGCATTTTTAGAGAGTGAAAATTCATTTAGTTGCTAATAAAGTGGAAGGAACCAAAGCTTTGTAGCCGAAGCTGTTTGTGTTCAAATATGCCACTCTCTTATTCTGTGACCTTGAGCAAGATGTTAACTTCCAGATCTGTTTCCTTGCATGAGACATGAGAGTAATAATACCTTTCTCATAAGCTTGCTTTAGAGATTCTGGAAAATAATACAAGGTGTCTGAGGCTTAGTAAATATGAATCACCTTTCTTTCCCTGCCTACAAAATACTACCATGTCTTTAACAAGTTAATTAATTAACTTAATTTTAGAAGTTAGGAAACATTAAGCTATTCGTACATTATATATATTAATAATTCTTTCTAGACCAGCCCTGGAAAAAATCCCATCACAGTCCCTAACTTGTAGGTCCATCTTCCTTTCCTTCCTTTTGTTCCCTGGACCTTTTAGGTCCTCGCAGGATAATTCTAGTCCTGTGTTTGGAGTTCTTGGCCCCATGTTTAGTCAGGGAAGCTCACCTGTAAGAACTGAATGCCTCTAACTCTTCCTTCTCCCCAGCTCTCCTTCTCTGTGCCCCTTCTGTTTGATTCAGTCTTTCTCATTTCAGGACTCTGTGTTTCTTCATCGTTTAGACTCTTACCCTCTCTTCACTCCTTTCCTCTTCTGGGCTTCCTCTTCCCTCTGCCTCTCTGGTCTTCACAAAGGGTTCTCTGCGTCGAGTTCTCTTCTCAGCCATTGTGATTTGGACCCTTGTTTCTTCCTGTTTAGGTTCAGAACTCATTTGGGCTAATGTTACCTCCTCAGTGTTAACTTTCATTTCTTTCTGGGCTTCCCCAGCCAGCCTGAGAGTGCTCGCAACCTTCCGTGCAGTGTGACCTTTCAGATGTCAGCCTTTCAGATAAAGCCTCCTTATTGCCATTCAGGTTCTTACCCGTGGACATCAATCTTCATCCCAGTGGGTTCCAACAACCTTTCCTACCAATCAGACCTGAGTATTATCTTAGTCTGTTTGAACTGCCATTAAAAAATACCCGAGACTGAGAAATTTTACACAATAGAAATTTATTTCTCTGGAGGCTGGGAAATCCAGGATGAAGGTGTTGCAGATTCAGTGTCTGGTGAGGGCTGCTTTCTGTTTCCAAGATGGCACCTTGTTACTGCATCCTATGGAAAGGACAAACACTGTGTCCTCACATGGCAGAAGGGACCGAGGGGGACATACCAACCCTAATCTTGAGGGTTCTGCTTCCTGACTTATTACCTCTTTAAGGTCCCACCTGTTAATACTATCACATTGGTGGTTAAGTTTCAACATAGGAACTTTTCAAATGTTCAAATCATAGCAGGTGTGTTACTGTCTTAGGAGATGAATGTGGGGAAAAACAAATGATGCTACTTTCTACCCCCTGATCTCAGTGCTCACGGACTGCAGTGGCAGACAGGGCTGGAGGTTCACCACTCTGCTTATCCTGCCCATCTCTTCTTGGAAGGTCAGGGATTGTGCCTTCCTATGGCACCTCTTTTGTTACAGGACCCTGCCTTTAGGCAACACTGAAAAAGATATTATTCCTTTGAACAGAAGCACTAGTGTTTTGGGTACAGTAGCTATTTAGGAGTTGGTGGAATGAATGTACATTCACATACATAAGGTTCTTTAAGAGACCTGTATGTGCCATTGGTCTAAAGAGAAGATTCTGGCTTCCCTAGTTCGTTCCGCAAAGATTCAAGGGCATATAACCACAAACAGTCTGGTTTCTCTTGGGAACTCTTCACATAATTGTCATAATGACTTTATCAACCTTTATTTTGAACATTTAATTTTCAGCCTGATTTTCTCTTGCATTATGTGTGAGTCAGTATTCAGAGTAGTTAACATACTTGGGTGCTACTAATGCTTGCATAACCCACACTTGGAGGAAGGTAGGCTTTCATTTACAAATACGGAGGCTCAGAGAGTCTTAACAAGTGACTTTCCCAAGCTCATGAAACTGGAAAATTCTGAAATTGAGATTCGAACCAGGTTCTCCAGACTTCAAAGCCTGAGTTCTTTCAGGCTTTGATATTCCTCAGCAACCTTCACTGTAGCGAAAGAAACATCTTCAGGGCTCAGGTGACCAGCAGAGAGGTCTGGAGGCTAGGTGCACCCAGTCTCCTGTCACTTGCCTTAGGGAGTCACACCAGGGAGCAGCCTGTCACTGCCTTTCCCCCTTCTCTAGCTTGGAACATCAAGGTCTTCCCAGAGAGGGCTCAGTCATCCCATCCCCTGAAGAAAGTAGAGCCCCTGCATCAGGAAAACAAGCCAAAACAACAAAAGGACACCCTAGAAGACAGAGCATGTTTGTTGCTGGTCATTTTGTAGCAGAGAAATGTTCCAAGATCTTGGTTATTAGGCCAGACAAGTTTAGGCTGAGTAATGGCACAGCCAGCCTTTCTTCCCCATGCCCTTCCACCCCACCCCAGGCCACACTCACTGCTCATTTGACAGGGCCAGGTCTGGGAAACCCAGCCTCTCAAGGGGAGACCCCAGCGGGGTGTCCATTTAAGAAGAGTATCTGGGCCTCCATTGCTGAATGATCTCTTTCTCTGCTTCTCCTTTTAAAAATTTGCCGTCTCCGCCTTCTTCTCAAGCTGCTGATTGCTGTGGTTCCTTTTCACGTGGAGCTCAGGACCGGGGAGATCTTGAAACCTGAGCTGGGTCCCAGAGGGCATTGACCGCTAGTAACCCCAGCCAGCTTGCCTGCCTGAGGACTTCCTTCCTCCTGCCTTCTGCTGCCCGCCCTCATCCCCCTCCTCTGCTCCTCCCTCCCTCTCCTTCTGCATCCCTTCTCTCTCATGGGTCCTCTGCTTCAGAGGTGGCGGCTGGCCTTGGCTGGGCAGGCTGCCTGGAGAGAAGGGAAAGAACACTGAGTGGCCAAGAAAGCATCCGCTAGGGTAGGGCCTTGCCTCTCCACACCCCTCTGCCTGCCTGTGAAGCGCTTCCTTAGCGTGGGCAGAGAGGCCCGGCCTTTACAGGGATGGCGAGGAACCGAGGATTCTGTCTCGCTCTTCCCAGCCCACAAACACACATTTCACCTGTTTTGTTCTTTTTAGACACTAAGTTCTTTTGGTTTTGCTTTTCCTTTGCTCTGCCACACTGCACTCATGGCAAAGTTTCTGGGGGAAATGTAGGCCACTATTTGTTTTTCCAGGCAAAACCAAACCAAGAAGGCTGAGCTCAGTGGTACTTTGGTCTGTACTGAGGATACTGTGGTAGGAAAGCTCTCTTGGCCCTCTGCTGGAGAGTGGCTTTCAGTTTTCCCTGGGGTTAGCCGGGACTCAGGTTTAGTTTAGCAAGTATCCTGGCTCCCTGTCTCTGCATCTGTGATAGTGGCCATACCTTCTCAATTTCCCATGTAAATACATGAAGCCACTCATCCCTTCCCTGGAGCAAGCACTTTCGTATTTCTGATCTTTGGTTTTCAGAACAGTTTGTGGATATTATTAGCTTCATTTTACATCCAAAGAAACTGAGACCCAGAAAGACCAAGAAAAGGGGAAAAGAGTTTCATGTTATAGTTAGGTAGCAGCAGAGCTAGGATTTGAATTCAGCTCTCTGATGCTGTCTCCAGTTTTTACTTGACCCTGTGCTCCTCTCGGTACCACGGGTAAGACTACCCCAGAGATCCCACCCACACGTTTTATACATGATAAAATCCGGGTCCGTGTCATCTCATTTGATCAAACTTAAATGACCTAGTTCTGTCCTTTGCACTAAGTATTCCCAGTCTTGCTGGAAATGGCCGGTCTTTCTTGGTGGTCATCTTCTACCCGTCTCCATCCTTGTAGAGACCAACAGATGTGATTGACAGGAGTTGATTCTCTGTAAAGGGCTAGATTTATTTAAAATTCTTTTACAAAGTTCTGAGTAGACAAATCAGTCTGCTTCAACCTTTTCTTCACCTTGTAGACAGTATCACCAGCAAGAATTCGTCAGTTCTATCAGCTCAGGAGCTCAGCCAGGCAAATACACAATATGCCCATACCTATGCACACACATACATGTATAAACATAATTTACACGTGTGAATTCAGCATGTCAACAAATTTCACAAAGTCACTTTTTTCTTCCTATTTCTTCTGCATATGCTTCCCTGACCTTCCCACCCGTAAACTAGGTTAGGACCCCTCTTCTGTGCCCCCATAACAACCTGCATTTAGGAATGACATCAGTTATTCCTAAAAATGCTGATGATATTAGCCATTCTTTTATGGAGCATCTTACTCAGTGCCGGGAATTATCCTGGGCCTGCAATATGTTCTCTCATTCAACCCCAACCTCAGCCCAGTGAGGCAGATGCCACTGACATTTTCATTTCATCACATTATTGACTCAACCTCCCTCTTTTTTTTCCCTGCTCTGCTCCTAGCTACTGCTTACCCGATTGTTCTCTTGACCTGCACTAATGTGACCCAGTGGGCTTAAAGGAGCTTGAGTTCCATCTTGACCTGCTTTGTTTCATATTCACATCTGGTGCAGCTTTCCCCCCAACCCTCCACAGTGGCAGTTTCCCAGATCACATCAAATCATTAATTTATTCACTCATTTGCATTGGTTCATTCATTCATTCATTCATTCATTCATTCACTGAGTGCTCCTCTGCGCCAGGCACTGCTGGCTTTGGAGTTACAAATCCTGGTCTTCAACACATTTCTGTTGTTCTGGGAGAAAGATGTGCACACAGACAACTAAAGCTTGCTCTGTACAGTATTTTGGGAAAATGCAGTTTGCTGTCAGGAGACAGAAGAGAGTTCCTAATCTAGTTTGAAGGTGGGACGTTCAGGGAAGGCTTCCTGGAGGTGGTGACTCATGGGCCCAGTCATAAAGGAGTGAAAGAAGGAGGACTGCTTCAGACATCTGGTGTTTTCACTATTCTTGGCTTCTTTATCTGTTTTCCAGCAGGTACAGAGCCACCCTGCTCTGCCCTTGCACACACTCCTCTCCTCTCTTCTTCCTCCCTACTCCTCAAATCTTAGGTTTTGAGGAATCTCTTCTTTCTATATTTAATTATTTGTTTATTCATTCATTCACAAATGATTGTTGAGGACCTATTGTGTGCACAGCACTCTGAGTACAGGGTATCCTCATCCTTGCCATCAGGGGAGGTCTTACCCTCTCCTCACCAGCCATTGCTTCTGGGGATTTTTGGCTGTTGGGTTCTTTCCAGAACTTGGCTCCATCCTGTCCCCCGCAGCCAATTCCCATAAAGCACTTGCAGATAAACCTCATCTTCTTCTATTAACTGTCTTCCTTGGGCTTTCATATCTCTCCTTTTGCTTTCTATAGTCAGTATGCCTCCTCATCTTCCTTATCAGCCCAGAAAGTTCCTTGAAGGCAGGACTGTACCTTCCTCGTCTTTACACTGCGTTGTTGTACAGTGGTAAACCTGAAGGAAATCATCTCTTCAGTAACAAAATGTTACCACTTATTAAGCACCTATCATGAGCCAGCTGCTCACTGTTCATGCTTTAGATATGAATCGCACTCTAGTCCACACGTCTTCAATAGGTAGGGACTGTTACATTCATTCATAGGCAGAAAAAACTCCATCTCAGGAAGGCAAAGTGACTTTCTCATGGTCACACAGCCAATTCACAGGAGAAGGTAGTACCAAATTTAGGCTTTCCTGGTTCCTAACCCTGATTTTTTTCCCCTGTATATTATTGTTTTCCAAACTTGGCTGGAGTCCTCTAGAAAGTTTTTTAAAAATTCTGATATGCCTGAGTCTCATCCCTAGCAGTTCTGATTAGGCGTTCTCCGGTGTGGCCTAGGCATTGGGATTTTTTTGTAAAGCTTCCAGGTGAGTCTAGCATGCAGCCAAGGCTGAGAATCAGCTTACAGTACCACGTTGCCTTCCTGTGTTCACATGAGTGCTGCTGTCATGGGCGATGGGAGAGTCCAAGCCAGCATGTGTAGACATCAACGTGACCAGACTGCGAGTTCTTCATAGCCAGGGCTCTTTGGCCCTCTGTGCCGCTTCCCCACCCAGCCGTCCTACCACACCGCGCACGTGCACTGCCAAAGGTTGTTGACTGTTTAATCAGCCTCTTGGTTCTTGTGCCTCATCCAGGGGATAGGTGGTTGGAGCTTGATCACATCCAGCTGTTTTCATCCTCAGAGCCTGTTGACATAACAGAAGAGTCTTATAAACAGGCTGAGCACATTTGCTGGTCCCAAGAATGTTGCTGGATGACCTAGACCCATTGAAAGTGCAGTCTGGGTCAGCCTCCCACATTTCTCCCGCCCCCTGTGTGGGAAGGAGGGGGTTGTTCTGCAGTTCCTTGGCACAGTGCTGTGCACTACCCTGGCTCTGCATGGGAGGAGTGTGTGGCTGAACTGGTTGATGAGAGTTAGTTCACATGTTTATTTTGTTTGGTCAAGGATGGGGACTCTTTTTGGCCCCTCAATTTTTGGGTAAAGCAGTGCAAGCATAACTAGGTGAAATGACCTGGTAAATAAAGACGCAGAACCCAGGTTTCTGACTTGCCAGTGGTGCTTTTTCTGTTGCTGTATGATAGTCGGCGTTGACCTTCTCATAGCTGGGCCTCAACTGAAGCCGCCTTCCTTTCTGTTTATCCCTATCATGGGTACTAGGAAGTCCTGGATGTCACTTTCTGTCCCTGGGAAGACTGTTCTAGTGGCTAGGGGTTCTGGGGTGTGGGCTTGGGGATGGTCCTGACACTCCTAGGCTCTTCCTAGGCCTGCTCAGCTGGAAGGAAATCTGGGCTGTTGCTCAGATACTTGTGAATCTTTTCGGCCTTAATCCCATCTCCTGGTATTTATTATTTAGCTGTCATTCACTGAACAGTAATTCTGTGCTGGGCCCTGAAATGGGAATTGGGGACATAATAAAATACATATTCCGTGTCCTTATGGGCATGGTCTAGTGGAACAGTGTAAGTAAAACAGTGTTTCTTAAAATATGGCTCCCAGATCCCCTGCTTTAGAAGTACAAGGCAGTTAATTAAGATGTAGGTTTGTGGGCCACCCTCTCCAGATCCAGTTTTAGAATCTGTAGGGAGTGGACCCAAGAAACTGCATTTTAACATGCTCCCCTAAGTGAGTATTAGGTGCAGTATGCATCATGTATGCTGGGGAACACCAGGCTGGTGGCAGTTTGCAGGAGAACCTATTCTGAGGAGGGCACTAAAAGCCCAGGAACAGCTTTTAGGGGTCGTGAGGAATCCCCTAGGAGCGGGCCACGTAGGTGTCATAGAGAATCATTTCTCTAGAGATGTGAATCTTGCCTACTTATTTTTCTAGAACTCCATACAGTATTACTGAAGTTTGCTTAAGGCAGAACCTGCCTGGATCACACAGCTGTAATGGAAATCTGCTTGGTCTGTAGGGTCCATCCTGCTACTTTATCTCGTGCTTGACCCTCTTAGCTCAGGATTAACTCTCCAGGCCTCACACTGTAGCCCTGTTGCCAGATCAAACCTCTTCAGGTAAATCATTTGTGTTTGTAAAGTTTGCCCCCTAGAGGTCGGTTAATGTCTGGGCTGGGCAAATGACTGCCCAGCCTTGCCTTGAGGTCATGATGAGCTGGTATTATCTTTATTACAAACAAGAATTTAGACTATTAGGAGGATGGGGTGGAAAGAGAAGAGGTGGACAGTCAAGTGAAATAAGACCGGAGAGAGTGATATTATTTCAGAGTCAGAGGGCCTCTTCCAAGCATCTGCTTAGAAATCTCTTGTTTTAGAGATAAAGAAACTAAGGTTCAGAACAATGGCCTGAAATACCCACGTGACATTCTAGCCTCTTGAATTCTGGGTTCCCAACCAGTGCCTTTTCTGATTTGCATCACAGGATCGAAGCTTTTTCTAAATGTACCTGGAGGGCTTATTGTTTAATGGGAATCTATATGAAACCCTTTAGCAAGCAAATCATTTAGTAGGGTGGATTTAAAAATATATGCCTATGTATTGTTCTAAGGCATGGTAAGCCTGGGCTTTAGAGCTCCACATCACATGTTTTGTTTCTAACTAATTAATATGAGACCAGGAGGGTGCTTTGATATGCATAATGTGTATACCAGTGGTCCCTGGCAGGCAGCATCAAATATCCCCTGGAAGCTTGTTAGAAATGCAGATTCTCCAGCCCCATCCCAGGCCCACTGAATCAGAAATTCTGGGTCTGGGGTCCAGCTGTCTGTCCCACTAGTGATTCTGATGCACATTAAAGTTTGAGAACCATTGCCAGCTCTATGAGATCAGCCCCTATGGCTTATGGGAATAAGCCTTTAAATCGCTCGGATTTTAGCTATGGGAGATGGCCCTGGGGAGACAGGAGTGGTGGGGTTGATGTCTCAAATCTCAAGTGGAAAGGATGAGATCATTTAAAAGATTTGGCTTTTTGTTTGGAAAGCAAGGAGAGGCTGTGTGTGTGACAGCACTGTGGCACGGTGTGAGTCTGGGAGCCCACACTGAGTGAGACTCAACGTGTTATCAGAAGGCAATCTCTTCCTGTCTCTCCTGATAAGGCAGAGCTCCCCTAACTCATTTCGCTGTATGCTTAAGCCAGAAGCCTGTGGTCATCAATCAGTTTAAAACAAGGCGATCAATTTTATGATATTTTTCTCCACCTGCCCCATAGTGCTTTTTGTTTTGTTTTGTTTTGAGTTACTTATTAAATGAAAACATAACACCATGTTTTGATAGGCTTGAAGCTTCAGGATTTCCTGGTGGACAATGAAACCTTCTCTGGATTCCTGAATCACAATCTCTCTCTGCCAAGGCCAACTGTGGATAAAATGCTAAGGGCTGATGTCAGTCTGCAGAAGGTAAGTGACTGCTTCACTTCCTCAGCGGGTTGATGGCAGTTACATTGTTTTCCTAGAAAGAAAGGAATAAACCTCTGTCTTTGTAATGATGGTGAAGTTAGCTCGAATTCATCCTCACCTAATGTGACTTCCGGCGGCAGCTGGCATCATGAAACCCTCCAGAGAGGAAAATGTGCAGCCTGGCGTCAAGGGCTAGCTGGTTGAAATAAATAAAACTGATTTCCTGCTTGCCAGTTGGCATTTATGAAGACTTCCTCCTAAAAGGGTTACATTTAAGTTCAGATGAATTAAATTTTTTAAGAAAATATTTCACTGTTCTGAGATAAGAACCAGGGTTGAGGATTATTGATCTGGAGCGACTCTGTCTATACAAT
Organism: Tamias sibiricus; assembly: GCA_025594165.1. NCBI lineage: Eukaryota > Metazoa > Chordata > Mammalia > Rodentia > Sciuridae > Tamias > Tamias sibiricus. The sequence goes on along the minus strand of CM046657.1, from coordinate 192,748,749 downwards.
CTGAGACAGGAGATTGTAAAAATGTAATGCTTCTTTGAAAGATAACAAAGATACGTAAGGAGAGTTTTCTTTTCACATTTATAAAAGCAGGAAGTAACATTAGAGTTTCTATGGAATTTTAACCTTAGATTCTCGGAGAACTTCCTTTGGCGTCATTAATTCTCACGTAGCTCCTGTGCAGATTACCTGATCATTGAGTTTTCAGCGATGCTTCTTACGTGTATTCTCTGGCAGGAAGGGAACTGCTTTCTTACCCTGTCTCATGTCTATATAATAGCTTGTCTTTACAATAAGCAGAAGTAGTGGAAATGTTTATGTTTGAAAATAATGTCTTGGCTTCACAAGATCCAGAATTTTTAAAATTAGAAAAATGTGCTTACTGCTTGCCCTTATGAAACTAGGAAAATATGCCTTGTGTTTACCAATCGTGTGGCTGGGAGGTGAGCTAGAGGCAGCAAGCTTTTGAAAATAGTTGCATTTAGCACAATTTCCATAGCCCCCTGCCAGTTCCATATCTGTCACATCCCATCAGTTTAGAATAAGGGGCATCCCAAACATGGAGGTGGTCCGCACATGGAAGTTAGTATTTCTGAGTTGTTGGTGTTCTTAAACACAGACAATAAGGGTAGACTGGCAGCCTGGCAGCAAAAACTGGTTAAAGAAGGGAGTAAAAAAGAAGTGCACTTGAGTCTCTGGCATAGGTGAAAATTTATTGGAAACCATGGCAAGCCAAATACTCTGCAGTGTTTAGAAAGCTGCATGGGTTTTGAGAGGCTTTTGGCCCATCACTCCCATTAGGTTGTTCTACCAGCAAGACAGCCTGCACTAATTTAAACCAACAGGGAAGTTAGTAACTGTGTGTGTGTGTGTGTGTGTGTGTGTGTGTGTGTGTGTGTGTTTATTAAAGGAGTCTGCATCATTCATTCATTCAACAAATCTTTATTGATCTAGTGTTCCTTCTAGTGCTATGAATACAAAGTGAGCACTGAAAGTCAAGGCCCTGCTTCTTACAAAGCCTGCTGTCCATGGGGCAATAAGGACCAAGAAGCACAATTTGTTTAGGCCCAGGACAGCTAACTAAGTAAACAAAAAATGACCAAGGAGAGGCTTCCCAATGGGTTTGCTATACTGAATAAATAAGAATGACTTGGAATTGGCCTATCAGTGAGATGATAAGAGGTCCAACTTTCCAGCTTTCTGTTCTGGGCAAGTAAAATTCCAAATTCTAAATTCTTACATTAGTTGAACATAGTTCTGTGCATCAGTTAAATATCTAGATCTGTAGACAAATCATACGATTTTTTCAGAATCCACCCCAACCCCAGTTTAAAAAATCATAAATTCCAAAATAGCAAGGATGTTTTACTCTAATAAAAGTGGTTCCAGGAGTCCAGACTCTGGATTCCTATTCACTGAATCATGTGTCCCTGTACTGAAAAAAAGAGTTGGATTCAGAGTTGGATATTTCTCCGCAAGAGGGACAAAAATGTAGAAAATACTGAGTCAAACACAACATGCAGGTTTAAAATGTGCTGTCAGATCATGCCATGATTTATTCTGAAATCCAGAAAAGAGACCTGATGCCTTGAACTATAGGTAGGGCAGCAGTGCCCCTTTTAAGACCTTCAAAGCTGTACCTGTGGGAAGCACCCCAGGGGCTTCAGAGACTCCGCTTCCCATCTTTGTAATCCCATTTCTCTTGTCTCCCTTTGCATGAAATGTTTCCAGGTATTTTTGCAAGGTTACCAGTTACATTTAACCAATCTGTGCAATGGATCCAAATTAGATGTGATTCGACTTGGTGACGCAGAAGTTTCTGAGCTTTGCAGTCTATCAAGGGAGAAAGTGGATGCGGCCGAGCGCGTGCTTCGTTCCAACATGGACATCCTGAAGCCGATCATGGTGAGTGGACTTGCTCTGTAGAGAATAAGCTTCATGCGCTAATAATGCTGTTGAAATGTGAAATTTTTCCTTGGACAACATGTCTTTGTTTTTGTAGAAACATAGGGCCGGCTGGGAGTTTGTGATACTGTTTAGCCCAGTGGTATTGTAAGTGTGAATGAGGGAAGGATGTGCAGGGTGTGGCTGAGTTCAAGCTCAAGGTCCCTTGTGCCCATTTCAATCAGAGAAGACCTGCTTTTTCATGTTTTTCATACTATAATTCTGAGTCAGAGTTCATTTGAAGAAAGTGTTCCCTGGATTTAAAAAAAAAAAAAAGTCTCAAAACCATTGATGGGAGCCGGGCGCGGTGGCGCACGCCTGTAATCCCAGCACTTTGGGAGGCTGAGGCAGGAGGATCGCGAGTTCAAAGCCAGCCTCAGCAATGGCGAGGCACTTAGCAACTCAGTAAGACCCTGTCTCTAAATAAAATACAAAGAAAGGGCTGGGGATGTGACTCAGTGGTCAAGTGCCCCTGAGTTCAATCCCCGGTACCACAAAAAAAAAAAAAAAAAAAAAAAAAACATTGATGGGAAGAAGCTGGCTATTTATAGGTGCTTTAAAAACACTCAGAAGGGAGATACAGTAGGCTATCACAGTAAAACCCTGGAATTAGAGGGGACCACACCCAGTAATTAGCTTAATCAGTGACAAAATTGCATCCAAAGGAAAAAAGTCCCAACAAAATTTGATCAGCTCAGGAATCCAGTGTTCAGAGAAGCACTCCATGAGAGTACACATTCCTTTGTAACCAAATAATGTGGGTGAGCATGAGCCTATAGATAAGAATTCAAGAATAAAAATGTCTCTGGGTTTTCTGAGAGCTCTGGTGAAATGCCTCCCCACCCCCCAACCCCAGTGTCACTTAATGTTCAGGATTCGTCAGAGAGTGCTGATTTATCAGTAAGTTCTCTTAAAACCAGGAAAAGAGCCCTGGAGGAAAAATGTGCCTGAAAAGAGATATTCCTCATTATTAGAAAATGAAATTGTAATCCTCTTGGACTTTGTGCAGCATGACCTCTCTATAGAGAGTTGGGTCTTCCCTGGGGGTCCCAAGAATGTGCAGTTTCTGGCCCCTGTGCCTTGAATGTGACCTTAGAAACACATCTCAGGGTATGGACTCTGGACTGACCATTGGGAAGTTCTTATTTGTTGCTCATCCCTATGATGCTGCAGCCCCTTTCTGAGGAGAAGGTTGTAGGAACACTGTGAGGTTCTAGGTGTTTCTTGGTGGGCACCCAACTCAGTCCCTATGACCAGTTTAGGCCTGATGCTTAAGATATCATTTTGTTTTATTCCAGAGGTAATGCATTCTATTTCAGTTAAAAAACAAATAAGCTTAGTGCTTTGTTCAATGTATTTGATTCTATTGACTAATGTTTCTATATTATAAATTTTCTTTTTTGGTACTGGGGATTGAACTAAAGGGTGCTTAACCACTGGGCCACATCCCTAGCTCTTTATTATTTTTTATGTTGCGATAGGGTTTCACTATGTTACTTAGCATCTTGCTAAATTGCTGAGGCTGGCTTTGAACTTGTGATCCTCCTGCCCCAGCTCCCAAGACATTGGGATTATAGGAGTGTGTCGGTGCACCTGGCTTGATCTATTTTTTTATGGGGATGTTTGAAGCCCCAAGTAGCATCCCTAAGTTTTAGAAGAGCTCACTTATGCAGGGATTTGCAGCTTATTAGCATTTTTCACTGTGAGACATAGAATGTCAGGTTTATTACAAATGGTACAAAAGGTCGTGGTACAAAACCATTTCCTTGGACTACTTTTGGCTTCTTCCAAAAGAAGAAGAAATGTTCACCCTCAAATTTTAGAAAGATGAGTGTTTTTTAGAAAACAGTAATTCAGTAATTTATTCTGGTGCCCCTTCATTCTGTTTTACTTCTGTTTACTCATTAAACACCTGTTGTGTACACAATGCCAGTACAAAAATCCGCCCAATCACATAATGTCTGAGTTATACTCACAGAAGAATGATATTACAGCCCTCACCACCTGACGATTAACAGCTCAGGTTCCGAATTGTAATACCTCTCCATTTGGGAGGATCAGCAACATGACAAGTCAGTGGAGAGGTACCTTCAAACCTGTCAGCCGCATTGCGTCCCATCTGCTTGTGTGGCGGCTGTCCAGGTGTTGACTAAGGTGGCTGGAGGGCGCTGGCTGCACATCTCCTGGCTGCACAGAACACCTGGGGATCTGCTTCTGCCCCTCCGCTTTTGCAGAAAAGCCCGTCTTCATAAAGCCAGAAGATGGGTTATTGATTAGGTTATTGTGAGTGGTTTGGATTGTTCTGTATAAAGATGATTTGGGAGGTTGCCGTTGAGATAAAATGACTTTCAAACATTTTGGAATGTTATTTATTGAATTAAGCCCAGTGTTAATTGGAGTCCCTGGACTGATATTTGATTTTCAGTAAGCAGGCTTTTCTCCTGTCACTCGGTTGCAATGTTAACATTTGTGGTGGTAGATGGATATAACACGTGACATCATCGCACGTGGCCAGTTAATTGTACCAAGAACTACAACAGAAGCAGCAACCAGATGCCAGGGACAGCATCATGGGGGGAAACTTCTGTCAATATGTGTTTCTGTACCAAAGGGAATCGTCGGGAGGGACATATTTTGAAACATTTTTTCTCATTTAATTATTTTTTAATGTGGGTGTTTCCTCATTTTTCAGCCAAGGGTATTCTGAGTCTTTTTCCTGGGCCTCCTCCAGTCTCTGAATGACTTGTGGATATTAGTGTTGGGACAAAATGGGGGAAGTGTGGCAGAGTTGGAAGGGCCGCGGGCTTGGGGTCAGCTGGACCTGGGTTCAAATGTCGCTTCTACTATTTACTGGCATTGACCTTGGAAAGATTATCTTAGCCTCTGTAGGCCTAGCTTCCTCTCCTTTTACTTGCAGATAAATATATGCTAATCTTTGCTGTGATTATCGGCCACATATATGAAGAGCCGGCATGGGATTTGGTACACAATAGGTGTTCAATAAATAGAAACGGATCATTTAATTGACACGGTATAAATTAAGTGCTGAAAATAATTGCTGGTAAGATAGACATTCCCTTCCATAGATCAGTGTTGGCAATCAGAATCATATCAAGCAAGGTGGTCCTGGAGAACATTTCCATGAAACTTGCATTGTTTTGTCCAGATATTGCCAAACCCTGTTATCCTGTGGAGCCTTATTTATATTTTTTTCTGTAATCCATGCCTCACATGAATATGCATACTGGTGCTTCAAGTTTTCTGGGGTTAGGAGATGTTTTTAATTAAGAGTTTTCTATATTTTACTTAAAAACTTATTTGTTCATAGAGTGATATTTATTGAGTGTTTATTATGTGTCAGGATTGTTATAGAGCTGGATTAGCTGAGATCCTCAAAAAATATGGCTTTCTATACCAATGTCTATAGAAGCACAATTCACAGTAGCTAACCTATGGAGCCAACCTAGGTGCCCTTCAACAGATGAACAGATAAAGAAAGTGTGGTATAGGGCTGGGGTTGTGGCTCAGCGGCAGAGCGCTCGCCTCGCACGTGCGCGGCCTGGGTTCTATCCTCAGCACCACATAAATATAAATGCATTGCATTGTGTACAACTAAAGTAAATAAATAATTATTTTAAAAAAGGAAAGTGTGGTATATATACACAATGGAGTATTACTCAGCCATAAAGAATGATTTTATCACATTTACCAGTAAGTGGATGAAATTGGAGACTATCATGCTAAGTGAAATAAGCCAGTCCCAAAAAGTGAAAGGTAGTATGTTTTCTCTGATGTGCAGAAGTTAATCCAAAATAAGGTGGGGGGAGATTAAAAAAAAAAAGAATAGAAGAAAGATCAATGGAGTAGAGAAAATGGAATGAAGGAAAGGGAGAAGGAGTGGGATAGGGAAAGATAGTGGAATGAATCTATCCTAACTTTCCTATCATATGTAAATGTACCACAGTGAATCTCACCATTAGGTGCATCCACAAGGCACTAATTAAAAAAAAAACTATAAATAAGTGGAAAGATCAGTATAAGAGAGGGAAGGGAACAGGGGGAGGGAGGGGGGAAGGAAAGAGGAAGCACTGGGGGCTGAATTAGAACAAATTATATTACATGCTTTTATAATTATGTCAAAATGAATCCTATTGTCATGCATAACTAGAAAGAACAACAACAACAACAAAAGACACCTTTCTGATGAGTACAAGGTGGGTTGATACATGAAATATTACCTCTGGGTCTGAAGGAAGGCTCATGTCACCCAGTGTTCAGAGTGTTTTTCCTGCAGGAGGAGCTCAGGGCCACCTGGCAACCACTTCTCTCACCTTACTGCACAGCAGGTGAAGACAGGTGGGATTGGCAGGGCAGGTGGCCTTCTCCTGAAGCAGCACACGTCTTTCCCAGAGAGCAGACAGAAGTGTTTGTGAGGACCTCCCTATGTTGCCCCACAGTAACCCCCACTCTGTCTTGGATGGCAGGAAGGAGCCATCGTAGTGGGTCAGCAAATTTTGGGCAGAGTGATTTATTTGCTTCTCTTGTTGAGGTCCTTGCTGGTTGTGTTGGTTTATCTCTTGCTGTTATAACAAGTTAGCATACACTTGGCAGCTTAAAGCTATATACATTTATTCTCTTAACAATTCTGAAGGCCAGAAGTCTGGATTCAGTGGAGGTTCACCTGCAATCAGTTAGGATCTCACAGGCTGAAATCAAAGTGTTCTCAGGGCTGTGTTCCTTCTCAGAGACTCTGAAGATGAATCTGCTTCAGAACTCATTTAGCATGTCAGCCAAATTCAGTTTTTTTGCAGCTGTAGGATCTAGTCCCTGTTACCTTGCTGGCTGTCAGCTGGGCAGCTGGGCTTGGCTCCTATAGGCACCAGCATACCTCTCATCCTTTTCATGAGGACCCTGTTTAGCAGGTGGGTTGAATCTTCTCACAGTTTAGTGTGCCACATCTTTCTGCCTCCAGTCAGAGAAAGTTCTGTGCTTCTAAGGGCTCATGGGATTAGCCTGCCCCTCCAGATAATCCAGGATACTCTCCTTATTTTAAGGTCCACAACTTCAAGTGCATCTACAAAGCACATTTTGCCTTATAATGTAATGCATTCACAGATTGCAGAGATTGGGGTGTGGACATCCTTGGAGGATCATTCACCTGTCACAATGGCCTTTTGATTGGAGGGTGTATCCCATTATGTCTTTGAAGTGTTCCCTCCACGTCCTAGACTTGCACTGATGCCTCACCAGCTCTCCAGTTTTTCTTGCCCATATTCTGAGAATGACTGTAACACATAACAAATTCTACCCAGTAAGGTTTTTAATGCACAGAACAAAGAGAGGTGGGAAGCAGGCACGATTTTCAGCCAACAAAACCAACAAATGTTCCTGGTATGCTGCTAAATACATCTAATTGTGTTTAGCAGGAGGTGCAGCCATGGAAAGGCAGGTGACATGCATGTGGATTTCTCGTTCTAGTGGGCACTGGGGACCAGCTTTAAGGGCTGCAACTGGGCATTTGAGGAATTCTTCACAGGTTTTGGGGCTGCGGTGTGAGGACTGTTCTCCCACCCCACTTTCAATAGTGACCCCCCCGCCCCCAGCCAGCTCCCTGACAGCAGTCTTTGCCAATATAGGACAATGGGGATGCAGTGGGAAGAATGTGGGATTGGAGTTAGGCAGGTTTGGGCGCTGGCTCGCCATTGTCTCAGTGATGTGAAAATGGTGTCTGATCCCTGAGGGTGGAAGGACAGATTTGTAGATTACCTTCCTTCATTTCGGTAACAACTTGGATAGTGCACACACAGCTATATGCACTGATTGCCTTGACCTGTGTTGGTACCTTCTGCCTAAAAGGGAGAGCTCTGCTTCTAAAGAACAAAGAGTTCTGTTGGAGTGTCCTCTGGTGCCAGCAGCACATCCATGCAGGGCAGAACTTGGCTCACAAGTGAGGGTCCCCGAGGCACCTGGAAGACCAGTGGTCTCACAGCTGGGCTGTGGATAGGTTGAAGGGGTGTGTGGGTAAGGGATGGACAGTCATCCTTTTCTTGAGGGGTCTTTGTTCAGACCCCCCTTTACTCTTAGACAAGGACTCGGAATCTAGATGGGGCTTGGTGCTACTTCTGTCTCCTGGCTGCCCAGGGCCAGATCCCTCACCTTGTTACATGCAGTTCTTAAAGCACTCTTGTGGCTTCTTGCAGGGGAGAACGCTTGCTTTTCCTCTCCTCCTGCCTGAAATTCAGACACTTGTGGAGAGGATCAGATTTTGTTCGGCTTTGTTTGATTTTACTGCCCACCTGTTAACAAAACAGGCTTTTTACCCTGAAAGCAATTGCAGTCCTCATCATTGGGTGTCTGGTGCAGCGACACGCTGTGTGGATTTATTCCTTAGCCTCTGTGTTCACCTGATGCCCACGGGAAAAGGAGAACAAAGAACTGAGGGATAAAGTAGTGAATTCAGCGTTGTGTCAGTGTGACTACTCAACTCCATCTGGACATTTTGGCCTCAATTATACCATGCTTGTCCTTGAAAAAACACTGTCATTTCTAAAACAAAAGTTTGATTTCTGTCTTGAATCATGCTGGTAAATACATCTAATTGTGTTTAGAAGCAGCACAAAAATGAAGTATTTGAATGCATGAAGTACAGCAAATGTAAAAGTTAATATTTGAATTCTTGAATTGGTTTTTGGAATATTAATACCTTCCTCAGACATGAGTTTTATCATTTCCTATTTTAATAAAAAAAATTAAGATGTCTGTCAAAGGAAATTTTGCTGTCCTACAAATCATTGAAAAGAGACAGTGACAGTCTTTGCACCTGGTATGTGACTGACTTATTTTCATTTTGAACTAAAACATGTTAATCCTAGCCCTAAGTCAGATTTTCTGCATATGGGAAAAGTAAGAAGAGATTTGCATCTATTTTGTGAAGGTATTTAAGGGAAATTGGAAATGTCCCAATGATCACATTGTCATGTACATTTGTAGGAGGAAAACAAAATTGTATTGAAAATATGATTCAAATATATGCACACGAATATCTTACTTTATTTAGTGGCAGAGTTCCTGAAAAATTGGGATGTGGATGTGATTTCTGTAAATTGAAAATAGTTTTTGATTGCATTTTAATTTCATGGATGTTCTGTCCCCTATTTATATTTGTGTGACTTCTAATGCATTGGTAATATTCTTTTCCAGTTTTCATTTTATGTAGTGGTAATCTGTAAACAAGTTCCTTGATTCAGCCATTAGTTACTGAGTTCTAATCAGTGCTGTGCATGGGGCCAGGGAGGCAGTGGCGTGAAAATATAGCTCTCTCTGAATTTCTGTTCTGTGGGACAGACTTGGAAATGAGCAGATGCTGTGTAGGGCCACTGGGGCTCTGCTAGGTGCTGTACAGGGCCTCTTAACCCAATTGCAAAGGACCAGGAGAGAAGCATCCTCTACTCAGGCACCAGAAGAGTCGATCTTAGCCGGGTAAGGAACAGTGAATAGAATGGTCCAGGCAAGGACCTGGTATGCACATGGGTCCAGTGGGAGAGGGGAGAGAAGGTGGCTTTCACGGGGAGCTGCACAGGATGGAGCTAGCTGAGAGTGAAGCAGATGTAGGTTGGGGAAACTTGTAGCTAGGGGAAGGTGGCGCATGGAAGTTTGAAGCAGAACTGGCACCAGCCCATCTATCGCCTCATCGCGGTGTTCCTCCCTTCCTTTTAACTTTTCTTCTGTCCACATTTGCTGGGTGCCTGGCTCTGATATGTTAGGTGATGTGTCAGCTGCCCTAGATACCACGTTAAAATAAAATATCTGCTCAAAATATAAAACTAAATTGACTTTGCTAGGTTATTGCCTTCTTCCATTTTTAAATCTTTAATGACTTAACTGTTAAGCTAGTGAGGATAGAAAGAATATAATGAAGTCAACTGTGAGACACAGGAAGGATGGAGCACAATGGCCTTTGTCATTCTAGGGCGTAGCATTCATTTAGTAAATGTTGTTCTGTTGTGATGAACACATTTTGTAGAAGCGGGTGTGTGAATTTTTGAGTAATACAATAAGTATTTGTGTTTTGTTCCCCTGAAGATATTATGGTGTTTAGTTATAATATAAATGTATTGGATAATATATGAATTCCTGTTAGCACCTAAATGGGACCTTACCTATAGGTCCCGTTCCCCCTGATCCCCTTTCTTTACTCCATATAAGAAAATCATTTGCCTCCTGTGTATGGTGAGACCCTCACACATGAGTTCATAGCCAAGAGAATGTTTTTGGTTAACAAAAATAATGGTAGGAATTTCAAGCTGTGAATTATTGACCAGAGCACTTTGGGAGTATGCTTTGGCAAGCTTTGTCCCCTTTGTCAAGGAGGAGCGTGTGCAGCAGACCACACTTAACAGTGGGTGCAGACACGATTCTCAGATTTTGTTTTGCGATCTAGTTTGGAGGCCCGAGTTAATTCCCAGGGTTACTTTTCTTCAAGGAGCCCAGCTGTCTTTCAGGTCTGATGTGCGCTCAGGCCAACATATAGTCTTTGCCTTTCCTGCGTTCCTAATTCCAGGCATCTTCCTTCTGTTAACCTTTCACTGAATTAAAAAGAAAATGAGGAAATGTTTTAAACATATAAAACAGTATAGAGAATGGCATAAAGAATACCCTGGAACTACCCTCCATCATTTTGTCACCCTTGCTTCAGATTCTGTTCAAGAAAACGTGGTAGATTCAGCTGATTCCACCTGTATATCCCCGTTTCTTTCCTCAGAGAGAATCCCTGTCCTGGAGCTGCATATTTTCATACTTCATTCCATATGTATTTACATTCTGTCAAGAGCAGATAGAGCCTTGGCTTACATGTGTCCACACTGGGTAAATGTGATATTGATCTGCCACTGGTCTTTTTTATTAAACATTATCTTTTTGAGGTTTATCAGTGTTGATACACGTAGCATCTGGTTCATTTTCACGGTTGCATGGTATCCCATTTTTATTCTAAAGTTAAAAAAAATCCATTCTTCTAATCTTTAGTTTGTTTCCTTAGGTTGTGTATGGCATCTTTTTGTACAGTTTTACTTTTAAAATGTCGATTCTTTTTTTTTTTTCTTTACGGTTGGGGTTTTTAATATTTTGTTTAAGAAATTCTTCCTTACCCCAACTTCATCAGAATATTTTTAATAGTTTTTTTTTTTAAACACATTTTAAACTTTCACTTTTACTTTTAGCTCTCTAATCTACCAAGAATTTATTCTTGAATAGTGGTGTGAGATGAAAAATATATTAATTTCTCTTGTACAAATAGTCAGTTGACACAGCAGTAGTTATTGAATAGCTTATCTTTGCCCCATTGATTTGTAGCAATCATTTTGATGATTTGCATCAGCCTCTTCTCTGTATTTGATAGTGTCCAGGCACAGAAAAGTAAAATGAAATCTTGAGTAAAATATATGGGTAATCCCAGCTTAAAATTTGATGTTAAATTTGAATTTTGTCAACCCATGCCTCTTTAGGTAGCTCCAACTAGCACACCTTTAAACATGGAAATTTGTGTGTATTGTCACTGCTGTTAAAGAATACTGAGCATTTATTCTTAAACAAGCGACTAGTGTAAAAGGATCCTCATAATGGTGTTGACTGCTCTACCTCATTATTTATGATAAGCTCAGCCAGTGCTTTTGTTTAGAGACCAGAATAAAAATCAGTCCGTCAAACAAGCCAACAGAGCAAAGTACGGACAATTGACAACAAAACCTATCACAGGATGTGGTTTCCATAAAGGTCTGATGCTGACAGCAGATTTGAAAAAATGACAATGTTACCTGAGGTCCTTGTGTTGACATCCAAGGTCAATTACACTCCTGGGTTGAATAGTCATGTAGTAGGTTTGCTGTGTGCATGGAGTTTGCTGAATTGTGGTACTTTTAAAATGAGCATAAGTTAAGGCATTCAAATCAAAGCCTTGAAAAAAAATCATTACCTATGCAAATGTAAATGCAGATAGAGAAAACATAGTCTGAGAGTGACAGGAACTGCTCACTGATGGTACCCTTCAGGGGAAAGATGCCTGGTAGTGGTGACAGTGGGCCAGTGTTGGGTCTGAGGTTTTCAGAAACATCTTTTGTGTTTGGTGGCTTGTGTACTTAATTGGCATGACACATTTGGCCTCACACATGGTGAGATCATCTTAGAGTCTCCTCAGGGCTAGGTGGGTTCACAACCTTTCCTGTTAGCCGCCGGAAAGGGATTGCAGCCTGGAACGGCAGCTCCGCGGGAAGGAGTCCGGAGACAGGATGGAGACGAAAAAATTCTTTAATCTTTCTGTCTCTGTCTCTTGTAATTTCTAACACTACATACACACTCTCACAAGAAACCAAGCACGTACTCTTACAAGAAACTACAATGTATCTATACAATAACGATAACCCTGTCCTTTCACTCTCACAAGAAACCAAGCCACGTACTCTTACAAGAAACTACAATGTATCTATACAATAGCGATAACCCTGTCCTTTCTCTCTCTGGTCTCATCCCATGCGCCCGAGCAGGAATGGTGCTTGCTCGATCTGCCGAGTCACTCCTCAAATCTCTCGAGATCTTGGGCCAAGTCCCGTGAGACTACGGAAGGCGACAATGCCCAAAAATGTCAATCTGCTGAGTCATTGCTCAAATCTCTCGAGATCCTGGGCCAAGTCCCGTGAGACTACGGAAGGCGACAATGCCCAAAAATGTCTATGGCCCATAGTCAACCGCAATCTTAGCTATCTCCCCAAACAGGGCTCCTGCATTTCCCCCTTTTGTTTTAAAAGAGGGGATGCTCTAGGACGTCTATGTGCAACCAACATTCTTACCCGTCATTGGATAATCAAGGCTGTGCCCTTGACTCCTGTCTTAGGTTGATATGTCGGCCACATGAGACTGTCCCGTGCGACTGTGCCTGTCTTAGGTTGTCCCCCTCTGGGGATCTTACCCGTCATTGGCTAACCAGCCATCCAATGGAGCCCTTTAGGATCGACTGTGTAAGATGACTAACAGCCGTCCAATTGGGAGGAGATGCTGCGGCTTTAAGGCGACAAGCCTTTTGGTGACAAGTCAAATTGCATAGCATATCAAATTCTTTAAACAAATCAGCTGCCCTAAGTTCTATCAAGTAACACAGTGAGTTCTCTAAACAAATACCCGCAAGGTACTGTCCCATGAAGTCCCAAACAATGAAAGATCAAAATGTCCACTTGTTATAACACGTAGATCTAGGAGGCCCCATGCATGCAGAGCAGAGGCCACACTGCTGGTGAGGTTGTTTGACATTTGAGCAGCAGGGATGCTTGCAGCGACCGCGATCCCTGCAGCTGTAGAAGCAGCCGTCTTTTTTATGTCTAGACGATGCCACCGGCAAATCTTCAGGGCCCGCTATCTAGAGACTGAAGCATCAATTGTTAAAGGAAAGGCAGTGCTATTCCAGCACTGAGTCAAGAGGCGAGTTGTCAAACTAAATAATAGAATTATTAGATTGGAAAAATAAGTTGATTTCTGCTCACACACATTGTAGCCTGTGCTCCCACAAACATAAGCTGGCAAAATATCATTTTTAGAACAAAACAAAGAAAGACTGAGGGTAATTACTGCATTAAAGATAGATTAAAGAAAAACTAAAAGCACTGTGGAGAAATAATTTGTTAGCTGGAACTCTCGAGTTTCTGCATACACAGCAGTCCTTTACCTGTTGAAATAATTGAAATTAATCATTTTTTAAACAAATGAAGTTAATAACAAATAAGCAACCTCATGTCAAAACACCAAAATATCAGGTTATACAGCACTAGTCATATTTTTTGCTAAAGAGAAGTCCCTGGGACACCTATAAAACAAAATTGAAGGTACCTTCACTTATTAAATTATTTACCCATTTTGAATACTCTTAAACTTAAATGAATTAGAGTTATTTGGATCCATATATATATATATATATATATATATTCACAAGCGCTTTGTTATTTTTGATGTCACACTGGACAGACGCACATACAAACATATATTTGTGACGTCACATTAACATGAAATTTAGACAAATACACAAATAAACACATATATAAAAGGTAAAAAAAATATATATATAATTGTGTGCACACTAAAGAGAGATCTCTTCGTCCCAGCCGGGAGGAATGACACTTAAGTTGTGACATATTTTGAAAGACTCTTTTAAGGGAATCATTCCATATCTTCATCATGGTCCTCTTGATTTTGTACCTTTTTTATTAATCTTGATTCCTCAACAACTTCATCTTGATCCTTTTGATGTGGTACCTGCTTTATTAATCTAGATGGTATCCATATTGGAGAGGATTCATGCTTTGGAAAGACACAAACAGATCCTCTCCCCCAAATTAATACTGGATCCGGACCCTTCCATGTACCTGAAAGAACATCCTTCCAGTAAACCAAAGGTTTATGTTGTTGATGTGGGTTCCAATGTCTGTCTCCAGCAGAATAACCATCAGAGTCTAAAGTTAAAAAATTTAAAGTAAACAGGGCAACTGCCAATCTGTCCTTAGGATTTTTCCAGTTTCCTTCTTTCTGTTTTAAACAACATAACTTTTAGTGTGCGGTTTGCTCTTTCAATAATGCCTTGACCCTGAGGATTGTATGGGATGCCTGTTTTATGGGATATGTTGAATTTTGCGCAAAACTGTTTGAAAGATGAGGACGTATAAGCGGGACCATTATCTGTTTTAAGCATTTTGGGGATGCCCAATGCAGCAAAAGCTTGTAAACAATGAGATGTGACATCTTTAACTTTTTCTCCGGAATGTAAGGAAGCAAAAATCATGCCTGAGCATGTATCTATGGTTACATGAATAAATTGCAATTTTCCAAAGCTTGGCTCATGAGTAACATCCATCTGCCACAAATGATTGGGCATTAATCCTCTAGGGTTAACACCAAAATGAGGATTGGGCAAATGTGTTATACAAGATTTACAATCTTTTACAATTGTTCTGGCTTGCTCCTTTGTGATTTTAAACCTACGTTGCAAGGTGGTGCTGTTGACGTGAAACTGGGAATGAAATAAAGTAGCTTGTTGTAGTGCTGAAAGTATAAATATTGTAAAATATTTATTGTAAAATATCATCCATGTAATGTAGACACATGAGGTTTGGATATTTATTTTTAATGGGTTGGATAGCCTTGTCCACATATATTTGGCATATGGTGGGGCTATTAGCCATTCCCTGCGGCAAAACCTTCCATTGATATCTCTGATCAGGGCCATTATTGTTAATAGAAGGAACTGAAAAAGCAAACCTGGGGGCATCCAGAGGATGTAGGGGAATAGAAAAGAAGCAATCCTTTATATCAAGACTAATAACATGGAAATTTTTTGGAATAGCTATAGGATTCGGAAGTCCAGGTTGAGTAGGGCCCATGACTTGCATGGTTTTATTAATTTGTCTAAGATCATGTAATAATCGCCATTTTCCTGATTTTTTCTTGATCACAAATATGGGGGAATTCCAGGGAGAGGTGGAATGTTCTATATGTCCTGCTTTTAATTGTTCCTTAACTAGTAGGTGGGCCGCTTGTAATTTCTCTTTAGATAGGGGCCACTGAGGGACCCACACTGGCTTATCAGAAAGCCATGGTATTTTCAAAATTATTTTCTCAGTGGCCCCAAAGAAAAATGTCTTTTTCCTATATAATAATGATTTCTTTTAGGGTTAAGCTTACCCTGTACTTTTTGATGATTTCTTTTAGGGTTAAGATTACCCTGTATGTTTTTACATTTAACACCTGCAGGTTTGGTTGCAAGGTGTACTCCCATTTGTTGTAAAATATCTCTTCCCCATAAAGTAACCGGTAGATTAGGTAAAACATAAGGCTGAAATGTGCCTTTATGTCCTTCATCATCCTCCCATTTTAAAATTACCGCACTTTTTTCTGGGAGGTTATTATATCCCAAGCCTCTTAAACTGGTTGAAGCTTTTTGTAGAGGCCAGTGTTTGGGCCATTGACGTAAATTAATGATGGAAGAATCAGCTCCAGTATCTATAAGACCCTCCATTTCTATTCCTTGGATTCTTATTTTACACATAGGCCTCCTTGTACAGTCCCGAACCCAGCAAACCATGGGTTTTGAATCAGTGGAACAAAATCCTCTATTGTTCCTATTTAGAGGCATATTCATTTTAAATGAATTATGTAAATTTGGAAGGAGGAGCAGCTGAGCAATTCTATCTCCCTGATTAATAGAACTTATACTTTGGGGTGAGCTAAGCATTATTTTTATTTCCCCTTTATAGTCTGAGTTTATTACGCCTGGGGTCACTTGCAAACCTAATAAGCTTTCAGGACTTTGCCCGATAATAAGTCCTACAGTCCCTGAGGGAAGAGGTCCCCTGACTCCTGTGGGAATCAGTTGAACCCCCATTTCAGGTGTTAACACTATTCGGGCGGTGGAACAGAGGTCTAATCCTGCATTTCCTCCTGTTCCTCTGGCGAGGGAGTGGATGGGTAATAGGGATTGTGTCGGGGAAGCATCTGAGTGGATGCTTGAGGATACTCCTCCTCCAATGCCTCGTACATTTGTGGGCCCCGGGGCATTGGGCCCCGTGCCCTGTTTTTTGAATTCCTGAACAAAGGATTTCCATGGATGTCAAATTTTGAATAGCATTTATTGGCCCAATGATTTCCTTTCTTACACCTGGGGCAGCAACCTGGAGTACGGTATGAATTTGGTCTTATTTCTCTTTGGGGATTTTGCCTAGAATAGCCTGATTGATTATGATAATTTTGCCTAGAATATCCCGATTGATTATAATGTCTATGTTGAGCCCTTGTAAAATTTTGAGGGGCAGCATCTCTCACAGCTGCTGCAATCACATTCCCTGTGACAAAGGCATCATTTACATCTTTACATAGTTGTATATATATGGAAAGATCCTTTTTATTTTTCCATGGCCTGATGACTTCCTGGCAATATTTATTAGCATTTTCGTACGCTAATTGAATAACTAATGGCATAACTTGATCAATGTCTCCAAAAACTCTACCTGCAGTTCTCAAAAGTCTATCAGCAAATTCAGCATATGGTTCATTAGGTCCTTGAATTACTTTGGACAAGCTACCTTGTAGATCCCCAGGTCCTTGTACAGTTTTCCATGCCTTTAAGGCAGCTGCATTTATCTGAGCATATACTCCTGGGGTATAATGTTTTTGATCCTGTATGTCTGCGAATTGCCCTTCTCCTGTGAGCATTTCTATATTATGGTCTCCAAACCCTGCATCTGCATTTCTTTTAGCTGTTTCTATACAAAGTTCCTGAAATTGCGATCGCCAAACCAAGTATTGTCCCCCACTTAATGTTGCTTTACATAGACGCTTCCAGTCTGCGGGGGTTAAGCTAAAGGTGTTAAGGGACTCCAGTATACTCAACGTGAAAGGAGCTTGGGGTCCATAAGTCATTACTGCCTCTTTGAGATTTTTTATTGTTTTGAAATCTATTGGCTGGTGGCCCCTCTGTCCATTTTCATATTCAAATACTGGCAGTTCCCAATGTATCTGTGAGTTACCCTCGAGAGCGCATAAGCGCTCAGAAAGACTTTTTATTTCTATTTCTAGGGTATGCAAACGTCTAGTGATACCCTTCATATTTTCTGTAATCGATTTCACCCCATGGGGGAGTAGAGGACACAAGTTCCTCCACTTGATGATCCCTTATCTTGGTCTTCCTTAATTTCCTTTTATTCATTTTCTCAAAATCACCTTTAGTTAATTCCTCCTCACTACTACTACTCTCATTGGTCCTAACTGACTCAGTAACATCCTGAGTCCCAGGTTCAATTGAGACCATGTATCCTTGAAATATCTCTAATAAATCTTGAATAGCTTTAGCAGCTCGGATCTTTGTAATTTTGGGGACACTTCTAATACTCTCCTTACTGGTCTTAGTTGACTCAGCGGAATCTACGCTTTTATGATTGCCTTCACTGTTTTCTAAATCCTCCTCACTAACGACAGACTCATCCATATCAAAGAATTCATCAAGAGCCTCGTACACTTGGGTCTTAGTTATTTTCGAACCCATTTTAACCGCTCTGACTAGAGACTCCTGCGAGGTTTCTCAGTTCTTACCTGCCGTGCTGAATTCCCCGTACGGGCCAATTAAAATTAAATTAATTAAAATTCTTTAATCTTTCTGTCTCTGTCTCTCTGTAATTTCTAACACTACACTTTCCTTTACTGCTTCACAGTCCAAAGCAGATGGTAGTGTGTGGACCAGATGTGGAATGCACAAATCCCACACTCATGCAAAGAGCGCTGTGAAGGACAGGCTCTGTGAACACTGTCCAATGGTGTGTGTTAGTGGTACACATGGATATATGGAGAAATGAAGGTGTGTGTGTGTGTGTGTGTGTGTGTGTGTGTGTGTATGCATGTGTGTACATGGTTAGGTAATGAGTTGTCCATCAGGGTTTCAATTGAAATGTCAACTTCAGGGCAGGGTGTATGTGAGATATATGTATATGTATATATATATATAGTACGTACGTGTGTGTGTGTGTGTGTGTGTATCTCACATATGTATATTATACATAATATAGTCATATGTATGTATTACATATAATATATATCTCTGTGTGTCTATATATAGACTCATGTAGATAATGTTAAGTGCATGAAATGTGAAATATTTTACCAGTTAACATTATCTTTTTTTCACAGTTTGGCACACACCGAATAAAAGAAAAGGGCTACAGCAGAGAGAAAGGCATTTTAACCCCAGCCTGTGGGAATTAGGGCGAGGATATTTAACTTTGCAGTGAGAAGTATTTGTAATTTTAGAAATAGCACATTGGTATGTGTTTGATGTGCTGTGGGATGATAACTCTAGCTCTCTGCCTGGTGCAGGGAGGGTATCCTAACAGGAAAAAAAATTGCTAGTCAAGAAACAGAGGAAGGATTTGTCTTTTGAAGAACTGGAAAAGTCTGTCTGCAGATAGGAATCTTTTAGTCTTGACAGTAATTTGTGTGTGTGTGTGTGTTTGTGTGTGTGTGTGTGTGTGTATTGGGGGAAGGTATTGGGGATTGAATCCAGAGGCCCTCTAGCACTGAGCCACACCCCCAGTGCTTTTAATTTTATTTTGAGACAGGGCCTCAATAAGTTGCCCAGGCTGGCCTTGAACTTGTGATCCTCCTGCCTCAGCCTCTGGGATTACAGGCCTCTTCCGCCACTCCTGCTCCATGGCAATAAACTTTTGCAGAAGGAAATAAAAAGGCAGGAGATGAAATTGTTTATAATTGTGAGGACTTAATATGTGCCAGACAGTGTACAAGGTGCTGTGTATATGTCTTCTAATCCTGTGTTCCTGAAAACTCTGTGATACATGCACAGCATTTTTAGCTCTGCTATACAGTTGGGAATATGGAAGGACAGGGAATTCTAATCATTTGTTCAGGATTCTGTGGCCACCCCAGATCCCCATGACCTGAGAATAGGAGACAGGGGTGAGTGACAAGAAAGAATTATAAGAATCTTATTTCCATTCATGCTTCATAAAAGAAATGGATCACCTACCACATTACAAATTACACTTAAAGTTTCAAATTTTTACTTTAAGTGAATTTGGCATAGTTTGTTTTGTCCTGGTTTGCTTTGTTTTTGTTATACGATCCTGAACATTCATCATCCCGTAGACCTTCTGGTAAACATTTTGCCTCCTGTCACTTCCAGTTAAGACCTCTCTGTGTGTAAGAGTTTCCCTCCCTGCAAGTTTTTTGGAGGTTCAACTTGCAGTGTGGTAATCTCCAGTTATAAAGTGAACCTGAAGGGGGAGAGTGAAAACAGAACACCCCACTGTTCTGCTCATGACTTACTCCCTCTGGAAGGAACAATCGTGGGTGCCATCTGCGAGTTGCTGCCTAGTGACCTCCCTGCGTGGAGCATTTGTGGGAGACGTTAGGTTCCTCTGGGGACTGAGGCTAGGAACACTGGGACTTTCATGAATAAGCCATTCCATAGGAGTCCCTGCATCGGGTGGACGAGTTCTTACAAGAGAAACTTTAGGCAGATTTTTTTTAAGAAATGTACATTCAGAATTGTGCTTGGATATTGTGGTGATTAAGATGATAGTAACCTAGCCTTCTGCATTTGGAGATCTTTTTAAAAAGAACACACACCCCAGGCTGCTCTTTCTCATAGTCCCAGCCACTTCCAGCCATATTCTGTGTGGTTGATATTATAATTTCACAGCAATGTCTGATAAGACAAATGTCCTCATGATCCAACCTTCCACAGAAGGTGTCTGATATGATATTGAATAAAACAAGGCCAATAGAAACACCAGGGAAAGGTGCATTTTCCCTGGTGACTTTTCTTTCCTTTTTAACAAATGAGAAAGATGAAATTGACCTAATGTCTTTTTTTATTTGGATGCCTAAAAACTCACAAGCAATCTGAAGCTTCTCAACTATAACTGTTCTGGCTTCAGAAGCTGTGCATTATTGTTTTTTCTTTTTTCTTTTCTTTCTTTCTTTTTTCTTTTTCTTTTCTTTTCTTTTTCTTTTTTTTTTTTTTTTTTTTGCACCAGGTGTACTTAACCAAGTGTACTTAACCACTGAGCCACATTCCCAACCTTTTTTATTGTGAGACCAGGTCTTGCTAAGTTGTTTAGGGCCTTGCTAAGTTGCTAAGGTTGGCCTCAAACTTGTGGTCCTCCTGCCTCAGCCTCCCAAACCGCTAGGATTACAGGCATGTGCCACCATGCCTGGCTGCGTTGTTCTTTCTTTAGCATAAGCTTTTTGCCCTGATTTATGTTTCCCTTGAACCTAATTAGTTATTTTCTTGTATTTACTGTGGTAGTAGATAACAGCAACTAAATATATGAATTAGTAAACATAAAGCTTTGACTAAAAGTAGACATAAAACAAGTGTTCTACTTTCATTTTCCAGTGTTACGGTGCTGACTTGAAAAGAGCGAAAAGAGACAATTCCTTCTTCCCCTGCTTTTGACAGCTTTAAACTTTACATTTTCTACATTTTCTTCTTTTTCTGTGAGACATCATATACTTGCTTCTCAAGGGCATTCCCACATGTGTGTCTTGCAGATTCATAATCTTGGGACATTGTGGTCAGAGCATTGTCACACACACGAGATGTTTCTATCCACTGCACATTCGCTGGCTCATTTAATCTATATATTCCTGCAGCACTCACAACCATTTATCAAAGAATTAGGAATTCTTATCTGAAGAAAAAACATCACACAGACATACAACTAGAATAATTGTTGTGTCCTTTTTTTGTGTTAGGAGTTAGTTTCTTGTTTTTAAATTCAGGATTGGGCATGGTTTTAATTAACTTGTTTATTTTCAATAGATATTTCAGGCTTCCATTTGAACTTAGAAACAAAGCGTTGTTTCTCATTCCAGACAGGACTGAATTCCACGTCTCCCTTCCCAAGCAAGCAGCTGGCCGAAGCCACCAGGACTCTGCTGGATAGTCTTGGGAGTCTGGCCCAAGAGGTAAGTTGTGTCTTTCTAGCACCAGCAAGTGGAGCATCCATGTGGTCAGTTCCGAGTTTGGCTAAGAGGGTCCTTTAGATTGGAATATCATGTTAGATGTCTTGGTGTCAATTTTAGAAATGTAAGTGATCAAAAAAAATCATCTGTTTTGATCTTCTTACTTTAGAGATGAAGAAACCAAGACTCACTGATGTCTCAGAGCTAATTAGTGTCTAAAGGGCCCATAACTAGTCTCAAACCCACCCCCGTGTCCCTAGCTCTCTAAGTCCCTAGATAGTCACACAGCTGTGAAGAGGAGAATTCTCTCTCCCACCTGCATGCACTGCTTTTGTCTGACCAGAAACTTCTCTACACTCTGTTTTCAGTAGCCAGATCCTTCAGTCATTTTATCAAAATGTGTTTGCTAACTAATGAGATCATGAGCTATCCCTAATCCAGCTCTTTTCCTAATAACATATGGCCTTGAGCTTCAACTTGGGGAATATAATGTAGTCTCTTAATGACCACTTAGTTGAGTTGGCCTTTTAGGTCCACGCATTGACAGATGTGACAGAGTAATCTTTGTCCTAGGCTGAGAGGGCCTGTAGATGTGGCAAAATAGTTAACCTTTCTTCTGATTCTCAGTTTCTGACTCCCAGCCTCAGTTCAAGTTAGACTGGGCAAGGAGGAGATGTTTGGAGCCATCACGCCTAGTGGCTGAGCTGGACGGACAGTGGTCATGAACAATGTAGGCTTTAATGTATAAGACAATGGAAAAGAATAATACGTGGATAAATTTTCTCAGATTTGGTTCAGTCTTGTTTTTTAGCTGCCCTGTGACTCATTTTTCAAAATGCTTGGGCCATTTTTTCAAATATCATAATTTTATGTTTTCAGACGATAAAAGTATTGCATGTTCATTGTGGAAAATACAGAAAACCCCAAGTTACCACATGTCAACCCTTTAGTGTATGTCTTTCTTTTAATTCTGCTCATGTGTCTCTGACAGCAGGGGCTTGGCTTTCAGAGCAGACTCCTTTGAGGGGCAGCCCTCTTCCCACTTGTTATTTGTACTTTGGTTATGAAGGATGGTGACCTTTGGCTAGATGGAAAGGCTGGGCCAACTGGGGCTCTTCCAGGAGACAGAAAGAGATAAGAGAAACTGCCCTGCAAGCCCTAGCTGTTTCCCCAGGGCCCTCTTGATGGACATGGACATGCCCTGCATTGCTCTGGCAGGTTCCTTCACCGCCCTCTTCCGCCTTGTTCATTTCTGTCCTTAGAGAAAACAGAGCAGGAGTAGTAGCGGGGAAGCTGCCGAAACTCAGGGTTGGTTACAGTTGTTTGCATTTACATCACTGGCCCTAATTTTTGTCTGGGGTAAAAAAATAGTTGAAATCACATGATGTTCCCATTGATGATGTATTGTCAACTCTACAGCTGAACAATGTACATTTGCCTTGGCAGCTGCTTCCTGGGCTCTGCTTGCTATGGTCCAGGATAAGCAAGGGCCACCTGCTTCTCTTAATAGAACACCTTTTAGGTCACTTTGATCACAAGTTACTCATTGTCTAACTTGGTATTTCTGTGAGACAGATGGGAGAAGATTTAAAAAATGCACTTCTTTGTTTGGTCAGAGTTTTGAAAGAAGGTTAGTTATTTTCACCAAAACACCAACCTTGAAAGGAAAAAAGAAAAAGGGAGCCTACATATTTTGAAGAGCTGCTTTGGTTCAGGCATTTTTACCTTATTTCCCTGGATAATCTGCATTAAAAATGTTAGGTGGATCGTATTTTTGTTTTGTTTTGTTTTGTTTTTGGTACCAGGGATTGAATCCAGGGGTGTTTAACCACTGAGCCGCATCCCCAGCCCTTTTTTATATTTTATTTAGAGACAATATCTCACTGAGTTGCGTAGAGCCTTGCTAAGTTGCTGGGGTTGGCTTTGAACTTGCAATCCTTCTGCCTCAGCCTCCGGATCCACTGAGATTACAGGTGTGTGCCACTGTGACCGGCATTAGGTGGATCTTCTTGCACCTATTTTACAGTTATGGAACTGGGGCTCAGAAAAATGAGGCAACTTTCCCAAAGTCGCCCAGTGAGTTGATTTCAAAAGTGGAATTTGAACCCAGGATGATTGGACTCCAAAGCTCATGTTCTTATTTGTTCCTTTCTATCTCAAGAGTTTGTCACAAACCCTGATGGTAACTAGGATAGAAAGGAGACCTTCAAAGAAAGAAGATATTCATTAGCAGACTTGGCAATTGGGGGACTTTAGGAGTGAGACCTGTCGGGACTGACATGAATTCCACATCTGGGTGATGGAGAAGGTGTGCTGGACAAGAATGAAAAAGCAGTGGAACCACCATTTGACCCAGCTATCCCACTCCTCAGTCTATACCCAAAGGACTTAAATACAGCATACTATAGGGACACAGCCACATCAGTGTTTATAATAGCATAATTCACAATAGCTAAACTGTGGAACCAACCCCGATGCCCTTCAGTAGATGAATGGATAGGGAAATTTTGTTATATATGCACAATGGAACACTACTCAGCACTAAAAGAGAATAAAATAATGGCATTTGCAAGTAAATGGATAGAGTTGGAGAAAATAATGCTAAGTGAAGTTAGCCAATCCCAAAAAACCAAAGGTTGAATAATTTCTTTGTTATGAGGATACTGACTCATAATGGCAAGGGAGAGGGGATAAGAGGAATGAAGGAACTTTAAATAGATCAAAGGGGAGGGAGGGGAACGGAGGGGGCAAGGGGATAGGAATAACAGCCGAATGAGTTAGATATCATTACCCTAAATACATGTATGAAGACACAGATGGTGTGAAAATACTATGTGTAAAACCAGTGACTTGAAAAATTGTGCTCTATATATGTAACATGAAATGAATGGCATTCTGCAAACATGTATAACAAATTAGAATAAATAAATAACTTAATTTAAAAAAGAAAAAGCAGGACAGGGAGGTGGTGTCTTCAGATACCTGCATAGTACCAGTCAGGTGCTTGGCATTGCTAGATGTTGGGGACTCAGTAGTGAACACAGTAACTACTCTGGCCTCAGGGGTTTGCATGGGGTGGGAGACAGAAATAAACAGGTCAGTATGTAGGGTGACGGTAGGGATATGTGCAAGAAGATAAAGCAGGGCAAGGGGGATAGAGAGCAATGAGGTGCCATCTGAAAGGGAGTGATGAGGAAGGTCCTGTCTGATAAGGTGGCAGCTGAAGAAAACAACAGGACAGCCATGGGGGTGGGGGAGACTAGATACAGAAAGAAGAGCAGATGCAAAGACCTTGACTCCAGGGCAATGCATAAGCCCTTAAGGATGAGTTAAAGACCAGGAAGGAGATCAGTGGGGTCAGAAAAAAGTGAACTAGAGGGAAGGTGACCAGAGATGAGATGAGAGAAGCTGTCCAGATTATCACCACCATGTGAGATGGGAAGCCGGTGGGGGGTTTAGAGCAGTGGGGGGGCCGTGATGTGACCTGGGGTTTATAGACTATTTGCACTCTGGCTGCTGGTCTGAGAAGAGACTGGGGCTGGGGCAAGGAAGAATGAACACCTTGCCATGGACTGAGAAAGCAGGAAGTTGGTGGCTTGTTCATTCACTTGGGATGGTTATCAAACTCTGTCAGACACCATTGCCATCCGTGGACTGGAGGACAAGTGGCCACCCTCCTGTGAGTCAGCAGGTAGAGGAGAAGGAACAGGCGTTTGTCCCTAAGGCAAGTGCTGGCACAAGCCAACACTTTGGAATAACTCAATAGTTACTCCATCTTTCTCTGCAAAGATGTGTTGGCTTTTTGTGCAAAAGCATTTTGTTCTTTAGATTGGGAGGTGGCAGTGAGGCAGCCTGTGGAAAGGGCAGTCAATGGCTTAATTCCTCGTCATTTTAAAAATCCCTAGGGCTAGGGGCTGGGGTTGTGGCTCAGCTGTAGAGCGCTCGCCTAGCACTTGCGTGCCCATTGGATCCTCAGCACCAGGTAGAAATAAAGGCATTGTGTACAACTAAAGCAAATAAATAAATATTTTAAAAAAATTCCTAGGGCTGATCCATTGACTGACAAAGGGAAAGGTGGTCTCTCTTTGTCTCTCCTCCTGTGTGTCCCATACAGGTTATGAAAAGATAAAGCCAGGAATAGCTGTTCTCCTAATTGTGTTCTTGGGGGATGTGCTAGATGCTCCCTATAGGAAGAGAAGTCTTTGTGACGTCTGACCCCCGATGGAGAGCCTGGTTCCCATCTGGAGGCAGAAGGCAAAGGTTAGGAGCTACCGAATCCTAGACTGTATTACTCATAGGAACCAGCAGCCTCAGGAAGGTAGAAAAACTGGGCAAATGGAGTTCTTCAGAGTGGGTGAAGGATCCTGCAGCTTGTCCCACTGCTCTCCACAGCTTCCCAGGTGGGGAGAACATATACATTGACCTTTCAGTGAGTTAAAAATTTATTAAGGATTTATTGTGAAATATGTGGAAATAAGAAGTACTCTCTACGCATTTATTAATGAGAGCAGTTGGGCCAAGAACCCCACAAGGTGCTGGAGTGCATTTGCATGTGAGACCAGGCACTGGCTGTGTCACTGATGCTTGTTGACTAAGTCACAGTCACAGCCCCTGACTGCCTAGGGCTTCTGACTCATTCTGTTTGGGGCTTTTCTGTGCAATTATTCTTCACCATGCTGTTTTATCTTTGTTGTCTGGATGAGAAGTTGGGTCCTCAGAGACATGCAATGACTTTTCTAAGGCTATAAACCAGTGAGGGTCATAGCTAGGATTCAGACTCAGATCCCCCACCTTAAACTTTTCCCACTGCCTATCACTTTACTGAGACCAGGATAGGGAACTTCACGCCATCCCTCCCAGAAGAGGTCTCCTCAATTTCCTCACTGACTCAGCAGCCAAGGATGGGACTCATCCACAGTCAGAAATAGCTGTTTAAAGAAAGCATTTTCTCATATAAGCCATCCCAGGGGCTCTGTTAATTTCTTTGTTTCTCAAACTTTAATGGGCATTTTAATGGGTAATTACTTGGGTGTCTGGTAAAAATTTAAGTTTGAATTCTGCAGGGGTGCAGAGGGGTCTTGTAATCTGCATTTCCAATAGTCCCTCAGATAACATAGATGCTGCTGGTTCTAGACCACAGACAAGGTAGAAAAGTTCTGGCAAGCCCATCACAAGGCTTTGCGATGATGTCAGACAAAATACGTTCTGGGACATGGATTTTAAGAGGTCAAGAGAATAAAGTGTTTCTTTCTCTTCTTTGTCCCCAACCCTTGCTCTGCCCCTGGCTTGCCTTCCCCCTCCCTCTCTTCTTCCTCCCTGTCCCTGACATCAGCTGTTCAGCATGAGGAGCTGGAGTGACATGCGACAGGAGGTGATGTTTCTGACCAACGTGAACAGCTCCAGCTCCTCCACCCAGATCTACCAGGCTGTGTCCCGCATAGTCTGCGGCCATCCGGAGGGCGGGGGACTGAAGATCAAGTCTCTCAACTGGTATGAGGACAACAACTACAAAGCCCTCTTTGGAGGCAATGGCACTGAGGAAGATGCTGACACTTTCTATGACAACTCTACAAGTGAGTGTCTGTGCCAACCAAAGCCTGTCCCCACTCTCCACGCTTACCTTGTTCTCTCTAGCAGCCTTAGACATCCATGTGTCTGGTTTCTCATAAGACTAAGCTCATGAAGCAATCTTTTCCTAACCAGCTAATTTTCCTAGTTCTTTGAAGGGGGCCTGACACATCTTAGGTGTACAGTGGTGTTAATCAAAACCACCAAAAGCCAGTCTCCCTAGTTTTCTGGGGGATGTCAGAAGGTGGCTCTCAGAGTAATCAAGGATGGGATATTTGCAGAAAGAAAATTCAATATGATCTCACTTACCTGTAGAATCTTTAAAAATCAAACTCATGAAAGAGTAGAATGGAGGCTGCCAGATCCTGGGGGATAGAGGAATGGAAAATGTTGGCCATTGGGTACAAAGTTTCAGTTATGCAAGATGAATAAATTCTGGAGAACTGATGTCTACTAGGGTGACTATAGTTCATAACACTGTGGTGTATATTTAAAATTTACTATGAGAATGGATCTTAAATATTCTCGCCACGCACGCGTGTGCACGCACACACATGCATCTTGAGATAACTATGTGAGGTGTTGGATAGTAAGCTGAATTGTGGTAATTACTTCACAGTAGATGCATATATTCATACATCAGGTTGTATGCCTTAAATATGTGCCATTTTTGTTAGTCAATTATACTTTGTTAAAGCTGAAAATAAATTTTTAAAAAGGATGAGATGATGGTCTTATTATTATTATTACAAATATTACTGTTGAGTTATGCTTTATAGTAAAAACCTAAAAATCAATCACAGTAATAGCAGTAACAATAACTATAATAAAAATCTAACATTTAGCCAAAATTTCTTATGTATCATGCCTTCTTTGTAAATTATCTCACTTCACCCTCACAATAACCCTGCAGGGAAGGTTCTATAAGTCTACATTTCATAGGCTCAGAGAGGTTGTGACTTAGTCAAAACCACATCATAGCTAATTCAAAAGAGCTGGGATCCAAGCCCAAACTCTCCTGGCTCTGGGCCTTTTCCTGTAAACCACACTGCTTCTAAAATACCTGTTGGCATGTGTGTACCATTACACTTGGGCATTTGATCTGCTGTTTGTTTTGCGTCGTCAGCCACAGGCCATGTTAAAGAACCTTGTAACTCCATATCTGCTGGCTACACTAGGGCAGTTGTGGGGATATGAGTCCTGCACCAGGGGCAGCAGGAATCCAGTGTTAGTTTTTGACAATGGCATCCTTTTCTCTGAAAACGTGAAGCAACTGAGCCTTTCTCCATTTCCAGCCACTGGTGTGTCTTTTTAGACAGTGAGTGAGGCATTACTGTAACACTAGAACCTTGTATTCTTCTCTGGAGTAAAACACTCCAGACAGTTGCAAGTTGCTTTACAAGCCCCAAAGAATAGCATTAAAGCAGCTTTATGAAACACCACGGCCTCCTCTCCCCTAGCCTGCAAGTCAACCCAAGGGAGGCTTCATTGGTGCAACAGATGTAATTGAGAGAGTATCCTCGCCATAAAAAATTCTGGGGCTGGGTATGCAGCTCAGCGGTAGAGCTCTTGCTCAGCATATACATGACCATGAGGTGGATCCCCTGCATACCAATTCTCTTTGCAGCCTATAGAAGTTACTTGGTATCTCGAAACCAAAATTAAAAATAAAACAAATTGAAAAACCTAGAATGAACTTTTAAAAAAAATATCAGGGCTGAACCCCATTGGTCTGCCATAACTTTGGCTTATTGTTATTATATATATATTTTTGGTGCCCGTATTGAACTCAGGGGCACTCGACCACTGGGCCACATCCCCAGGCCATTTTGTTTTTTATTTAGAGACAGGGTCTCACTGAGTTACTTAGTGCCTTGCTATTGTTGAAGCTGGCTTTGAACTTGCGATCCTCCTGCCTCAGTCTTCCAACTCACTGGGATTACAGGCATGTGCCACCACGCCCGTCTGCAACTCTAGATTTTTCAGTTTTGGGTTTTTATTAAATGTAAGCATACTTGTGATGAGGTCTGTTAATTAAGGGAAGATTTTTGACTTTTCATTGAAAACCAAGGTCTGAATTCAGGCCTCTGTTTGCTCCTTGAGAATTGTGTTTATTTTCAGTGAAAATAGAGTTCAAAGGCTGGCATGATTCTAGAGTTATGAGGGCTTGTGCATAGTAAAAACATTTTTTCTAGATTCACTCAGTTGTGAGTTATAAGAAACTCTGATTATTTACAAAACATCCTTTTAGAGGCTTTACCAAAAATGTCTCAGCTAATCCTCCCACATCTCTACCAAGTAGTTGTTATGAACTCTATTTTTTACAGAAGATCAAACTGAGACTCAGACAAGTAACATTATGTTTATGTGACTGTTACATGGTAGCCGTGGGATTTGAATCCATGACTCTCTTTCTCACTCCCAAACCTTTGTAAAAAATTCCTACCAGTATATGACCAGGTGTATGAAGGAGTGTCTTCTATCATCTTTTTAGCTCCTTATTGCAATGATTTGATGAAGAATTTGGAGTCTAGTCCTCTTTCCCGCATCATTTGGAAAGCTCTCAAGCCTCTGCTTGTTGGGAAGATTCTGTATACACCTGACACTCCGGCCACGAGGCAGGTTATGGCTGAGGTAAGCTCCCCAGGCCCAAGACTGCTTCCCCAGAATTCTGCTAGAATTAGGGCAAAAATAATAAAGGTGGGTTCAGATGGAGTGTGCATATGCTCATGGCTTCTGGGACTTTTAAACAATGGTAACTTCAAGTCTGATCCAGCCCAGAGCCAACTGTGTGGGGACCAGCTCCTGGAACCTAGGAATTTGAATGGTATAGCTTCAGGCAGGCACTTCTTGGGGATGAGACAGGACTGCTCAGGGAGCTGCCGTGATGGGGTGTCTTTTCTTAGGGAGCACTTACTCACTATCTCTGCTTCTCCTCTTCTGTGGCCCCTGGCTCCCTACCTGACTCCAGGTGAACAAGACCTTCCAGGAGTTGGCTGTGTTCCATGATCTGGAAGGCATGTGGGAAGAGCTCAGCCCCAGGATCTGGACCTTCATGGAGAACAGCCAAGAAATGGACCTTGTTCGGGTGAGTGTCCCTCTGATTGCTGTGTGTGTGGCTTGATCCTGGAGAGGTGAGTTTTCTGAAGCTACTGAGATGAGAATTGTTTCATCAGTTGAGAAGCAGAGGCCACAGTGCAGCGATAACCCTGTGCACTTCAGCATCAATGCCTCATGTGGTCAAATACCTGTTTCCTACAAAATATAGTGAGGGCTGATGTTGGGAAGTAGTTTGGTGATTGCGGGACCCGATTTTCATTTGTGACTTCATCCATTGGAGGAAGGAGGTGTGGGAGCAAAAGCGTCATCTGACATGCAGACTTGCTGGAGATACTGGTCCCTGAGGTGCTGCGTGAGTGCAGAGCTGCCACTATTGCATGGAAGGGAATTGCACTTAATGCTTCTGAGTCCCTTGAAGGAGATAAGTGCTCTCGAGACAATTAGATTGAAAAGCAGAGCAGCTCAAGAAGAACAGAATGTCTGCTTTGCTTGAGACTGAGAGTCATTTAATCATATCATCCCTGCCTTGGGCTGAGTCAGAGTCTGTGGATTATTTCCTGTTGCATGGTGAGGGAGTCTGCTTCTTGTTGTCTCTGCTACCATTAAGAGGCAAAGAAGACTTCTGCCAGTTTGCTTGTCTCACACCTCATTGATCTGAGGGGCAGGGGGTTTTGGAAGCTGTACCCATCTGGAGGGAACTCTTCTGAAGTTTAGAACTATCCCCTGGGGGGCAGGTTACTGAGGGAGAAGCATCCTTTGATGGAGAAGCCCAAACCTCCTGTACTACACTAGTCCTACCACACATATGCACAATTCTTATATTGGGGCCTGTGAAAACACGGGATTCGAGTGAAAAAAACATGAACAATGATTGGTATGGACTGATACTGAATAACAGGAATAGCTCATGTCCCTTAAGCATGGCTCTCTGTTGGACACAGTGCATCTCCTGAAAGGGAGTCACATGATCTGTCCACCAACAGTGCTATAGACCTAAGTGTGCTCTCAGACTTTTTCTTCCTGGTCTTCTTAGAATTCATATTTCTATTAGTTGGACTTGTTCTCTCTAGTCTCAGAGAATGATAAAGAGCCCAGTTGAAGTGATTCCTTGAGCTTTAATTTGGGGGATAAGTAGATGTTTCCCTGCACTTAAATTGATAGTTTGCCTTGGAGTCTCCAACTTCTTGTAAGCTCCCAGTTCTTAAGGTATAAGACCCTTGTATATATGGTGGTGGTCATGTTGGCACTAGGAATGTGGCATTTGGGGGTAAGATCTTCCCTGCCCAGTGTGGCTTCTTAAGGCAATATGGCCAGGGAGCACAGTAAGACCAGAGGGATGTGCCCAGTGAGATTACCATGTAGCAGATCTGGAGACTTGAAAGGATCAGGAGCTCTCAGGGCAGCTTCAGGAATCTAGCTGGGAGGATCCTGGATGTATGATAGGAAGCAGGGGAGTAGAAGCTGGAGAGAAAAGCATAGCATGCTTGGAGGCCTTGTGTGTCATGCTAAGAATCTTTAAGCTGGCAGGGTCAGGGCGGGGGGCTCATAAAAGGGTTTTAAGCAAATGGAGATATAAATGAATTATTCTGATATGACATGGATTGAACAGGCAAGATGGGTGGATAGGTAAACACTAGGGCAGCATCTGTGCAAGTGAGTGGCCAAGGCATAGAAAGGAAGGGAGGCCTGGTGACTGCTTGGTTGAGGGAGGCACCAGGATGATTCTTGATTTCTGGCTGGCTGGTGGGGATGTCCAGCAGGCTGCTGGCTGTTGGGGTCACGGTGCAGGAGGGCAGTTGGACTGTGGACACTGACTTGGAAGTTGTCAGCCTGTGGGTGGGAACCTTGTCCAGTTGCTTTCTTCTCTGACTTAAGGAGTGTTTCTATAACTCCACAAGCATGGGCTTCTCAGTCCTCAGCACTTCCTGCAGCCCGGCTTCTGGTACATGAGGCAATGCCTGAGGCTTTGGCATCTGCTGGGGTAGCTCTTCTCTTTCTGCGGTCTCTGGCTCTCTCTGCTCCTATTACATCACCCTGTAGATCTGGAGGTACTTCTCTTTGTTGAATGCCAGCAACCTCTGATGCTGATTTGCTCTCTTTACTGAGCTGCCCTTGGCCCCTCATCTCCAGGCCCTGGTGTGTCTTTGCCTACACTCCAAGGGCACTCTTAAGTCTCTTGATCCTTTCAAGCCTCCAGAACTGTTACCTGGTCAGTGATCTCACTGGGCACATTGCTCTGGTCTTGCCATCCTCCTTGGCCATATTGCTTTAAGAAGGCACATTGAGTATGGCAGACCCCACCCCAAGTACCATATTCCTTTACCCTTATTTGTTTGTTTCATGCATCCAAATAAAATAGTTTCATAATTGCTAACCTATGTCTCTGTGAACTTCTGGGAGGTACAGTTTTGGATCTATTTGCAAAAATAAGTACTTATCTTTACTGATGATAGCATACATTGTTATTCCTATTGACAGCAATTTTGAATGAAGGTTTCAAGAACCATGCCATCCTTGTACCTCCATCCCATATACCCCCAGAGATGTATCCTATAGAAATAATTTTAAAGAAGTCACCATAGGAAAGAAAATGTTATTGTTGTAATAATTGCTATTGCAAGAAATCAGAAATAGACTAAATGTTCAAAAGTTCAGGAATAATTAATGAAATTACAGTATATATACTCTGTAAAATCATTATGATGTGATAGACACCAGGGCCTAGAGATGAAGGACCACAGAGTAAAGGCTTATAGTGTTAGTGAAAATAAAACAGATTTTCAAAGGTAGTTTTCAGACCCTCGGAGATCTAGTTCAGTACAAGCCAGGACTTCCTCTTCCCTCTTGAAGCTGTGAAGAGAGCTGCAGATGCATCTCTTTGCTGAGCTTACAAAATGGGGACACCGTAACATACCTCATATATTTCTTTGAAGTTCACACAGAGAGACAATGTATATGCAAGGGTTTGGTCCATCATGTAGTGTTCCTCCAGATGGAGTTGAAGGTCACCACTCATACGTTCTCTCTGGAATGGCAGACGCTGTTGGATAGCAGAAGCAATGACCATTTTTGGGAACAGCAGTTGGATGGCCTAGATTGGACAGCCCAAGACATCGTGGCATTTCTGGCCAAGTACCCAGAGGATGTCCAGTCTGCCAATGGCTCTGTGTACACCTGGAGAGAAGCTTTCAACGAGACCAACAGAGCAATCCAGACCATATCTCGCTTCATGGAGGTGAGGCTGTGTTGTGTGCATAATTTAGAAAAGGTTTAGGGCTCTTTGATACTTTGCAATAAAGTCAGAGGCAGGAGGAAAACTTCAAGTTGATGTGCAGTCCCATTTCCAGCAGGATCCCTCAAGCCTAACAGTTTGGGGTACAAAAGGCACTCAATAAATGTTGGTTAAGTCCAGCTTTATTCTGTGTGGATTCAAGTGTTTCCATCATTCTCTTCTAGGTTTCCTGATTTTGATATGCATAATGGCAGTAAAATGTTCCCTTAGAAAGTCATTATTTATGAAAGATAGCTGAGCTTTAATTAGGGACAGATTGAATATTAAAAATATAATCCCAAACCGCGTGTGGTGGTGCACGCCTGTAATCCCAGCACTTGGGAGGCTGAGGCAGGAGGATCACAAGTTCAAAGCCAGCCTCAGCAATGGTGAGGCACTTAGCAACTCAGTGAGACCCTGTATCTAATAAATACAAAAAAGGGCTAGGGATGTGGCCCAGTGGTTGAGTGCCCCTAAGTTCAATCCCCGGTACAAAAAAAAAAAAAAAAAAAAAAATATATATATATATATATATATGTGTGTGTGTGTGTGTGTGTGTGTGTGTGTGTGTGTGTGTGTATGTGTGTGTATGTATATATATATATATATATGTATATATTCCTAAAAGTTATGACACTTTATAGTGATGAATAAAAGGTTTCTTGGATCTGTTTAGTTGGTTATTACTATGACTCAACATTGCTAAGAAAACAGAGGAAATAAGATGTAATGATTGCTTCAACCTCAGTTCCCCCACAAAAATCAATATAAGTAACTAACTTTTC
Source organism: Tamias sibiricus (assembly GCA_025594165.1). Taxonomy (NCBI): domain Eukaryota; kingdom Metazoa; phylum Chordata; class Mammalia; order Rodentia; family Sciuridae; genus Tamias; species Tamias sibiricus. Next base: position 192,714,618 of record CM046657.1, on the reverse strand, counting down.
TCTAGATACTTCCAGCATTTCTCTTAAATTTCAGTTAAAAACTAAAAGACTCATTCTTAGTGAGACTGGAAAACTACTTAGAGAGATTAGATGGTGAGGATTTAAGTCGTGCCATCAGTTCTTGCCTGTCGGGGTGGGATCTGTCTGGGCCACTGCTTGCTTCCTGGCCACCAGTGTTCTCACGAAGGCTATTCTCCATCAGTGTGTCAACCTCAACAAGCTGGAACCCATACCCACAGAGGTCCGGCTCATCAACAAGTCCATGGAGCTGCTGGATGAGAGGAAGTTCTGGGCTGGTATCGTGTTCACGGGAATCGCTCCAGGCAGTGCTGAGCTGCCCCATCACGTCAAGTACAAGATCCGAATGGACATTGACAATGTGGAGAGGACAAACAAAATCAAGGATGGGTAAGTTGAATCCCATAACACCAGCCCAATCTCGGGGAAGTCAAGACAGCTGTTATGTCTAGAGCCACTTTATTTGAATTAATAATTTAGTAGAAATTTCACTGAAAAAAATCACTGGTTACAGTATGATTTTAATAAAACTGGTACATGTATTGCTGGGGGCTATGATTTCAAAGGCCATAAACTATTAGTATCTTTTGATTCAGCATTTCTACTCAAGAGAACTATTTTCAAGAAATTAAGATAACAGAAGAAAAGAAGAAAAAAAACCTTTAAGTTTTTCATGCTAAAACTATTCATTTTTTTTTAAAGGAGCAAACAACCAATAAGAAGGAAAGGGTTAAGTAAATTTTGGCATGTCTACACAATGCAGTATTAGGTAGTCAATGGAAGTGGATAAAAACCAAAGTAGTCTGTTTATTTTGCTTGTGTCTATTTAAAAATATGTGTACATGTCGACTGAAACCAGAAATTCAGTGATGGAAATAAAAAGAGTGGCTTGACAAAGATGGTGGGGTTGTGGGTGATGGGGTTTTCTTATTGGAGGTTTCTGAGGAATGTTCAATCACCTGTGGTTTGGTTTTAGGTACTGGGACCCTGGTCCTCGGGCTGACCCCTTTGAGGATATGCGATACGTCTGGGGGGGCTTTGCCTACTTGCAAGATGTGGTGGAGCAGGCGATCATAAGGGTACTGACGGGCACCGAGAAGAAAACTGGTGTCTATGTGCAGCAGATGCCCTACCCCTGTTACGTCGATGACATGTAAGTTACCAGCAAGCTATCAACTTTACTTGAATAACCAGTTAACACTGTTCAAGGTAGAAAGAGAGAAAATGAAAATAACTAGCCAGATGTAGATGTAGGTGGTTCATAGTTCCATTCACGTGGCAGAGAGACACACGTGTACACACAATTAGTAATCCTCCCTTCTTTCTCATCTGTGGTTATCAACACTTTAATTTTTTACACTCTATTCTTTTGGTCAAAATTTACCCAATCTGCAAAATTTGTCATGACAAAAAACATGCAAATACATATATATCCTCCCAAATTCAGAGATGGCAGATGTATAAAAGCAGATTTCCTGTAAATTTGTCTACTTCCTCTAAATGATCTTTGCAACCACATTTTGAAATAATGCACGTGAGATTGAACAACACCTATTTATCTTAGACTTTTTTGATAATCTTTTAGCACTTAGTCACTAAGCAGCCAAGTTCTCATTATGGGAACTGTGCCTTAGGAGCTAATGATTTCTCATACATCTCAAATATGTCAAGTCTCTTCAAATTCTGGATATTTTCTTATTCTGTGTTGTGTGTGTGTGTGTGTGTGTGTGTGTGTGTGAGAGAGAGAGAGAGAGAGAGAGAGAGAGAGAGAGAGAGAGAGAGAGAAAAGGAACAGTATTCCTCTCGTGCATTTGCTCTTTCTTGCATTGAACGACCTATTTCCTTGTATAGTGAACTCCAGCTTTTCCAGGTCACTAGAAATTCTGTTTTACCTGAAATGATTAGCCAGAATTTTTCAAAGTAATTTTCAAAAGAGTTTTTCAAAGAGCCCTAAGCCAAGGCTTATTTTAGGAAGGATGTCTTAGGATGAGGGCACTGGAGTTCAGGGGAACTAAGGGCCTTTGCCTATGGTTATGTAGTAAGTATGTAAGCAGTACAGAGGGGACTTGAGCCTCAGATTTTGGGATCCAAAATCTGTGCCCCCTTACTTTGTAGCACTATATTTCCTGTGCTAGTTTGGAATCTGAAATGTGACTGACAAGAGCCGCTGGAAGTGCTTCTCTGCAGTGTGATGAGAATTAAACTTAGAGAGATGACCTTGGAGATACTGAACTTTGGTGAGAGATTGAGTTGGGATTTTATTTTTTTAGCTTTGGTTTCCAGTGCCTTGAAGCATCCCACCTTTAGCTTAACACTGTCTCACAGCTACCTAGTTACTAAAGCAAGCCTCCAAAGAAATTTGGATTGGCAATACTTCATTAGCCTAGCTTTTATCTCTGTGTCAAACTGTTCATGAAGCACTTAGCAACCTGTATATTTGGGAGTCTAGGGGCCTTCCCTGAGTGGTCCAGTGTGGTGCTTCCCTAGCATACAGGCTCAGAGGCCTTGGCCCACGATCCTGGCTCACACCTGTCTTTTGTTCTTCCCTGCCCTTCCTTGCTGCCTTCAGCTTCCTGCGGGTGATGAGCCGCTCAATGCCCCTCTTCATGACGCTGGCCTGGATCTACTCTGTGGCTGTGATCATCAAGGGCATCGTGTATGAGAAGGAGGCACGGCTGAAGGAGACCATGCGGATCATGGGCCTGGATAACGGCATCCTCTGGTTCAGCTGGTTCATCAGCAGCCTCATCCCTCTGCTCGTGAGTGCTGGCCTGCTGGTGGTCATCTTGAAGGTGAGGCTGCTTCACTTGCTCTTCTCTGCCAGGGAGCTCCCAAAAAGCCCAGTAGGAGCTAAAGGAGGGGAAGAATAAAAGCCAAAACTCTAGGAGGGAAGGAGGAGCCTTACCTGCCATATCCTGTAATCCCCTCATCTTAGGGTTGAAGAAAGTAAGGTCCAGAGAGGGGCAGTGACTTGACCAGGGTCCACCCAGCTGATTAGTAGCTAAGGTATACTAGAACCCAGGGCTGAGGCTTTCCAGGATAGGCAAACATCTAACCACACCCACTGTCTGCTTTACAGTGTAGCTGGTTCCTTTCCTTAGATGTATTGGGCCGTGATTCTTCCTGAATTTCTAAAAACAATAAACAGAAGGACAACTGTTGTGCAGGTTAGGTGTCTGGAAGCAGAGGCTGAGACAGAGTGTGGCACATGGGAAGTCATTAGCGATCAACAGCTGTGGAAGAGATGAAGCCTGAAGAATTGGCAGAGGGAGGAGTAGAACCATGATGCGGGGCCAGTGTCATGATGTGCTCTGGAGGGCATCCAGATGCAGGCATCCTGCACTGAGCTGAGGTGTCCAGTTCTTCAGCCTCCCCATGGTGTCAGTCATTGTATATGTGCCACCTGGGCAAGCTGTGTCACATTTAGCTGTGACAAACCCAGAGATGCTAACACCTGGAGGCCACCTTGTGACAGCCAGATCTTAAGCCCTCCCTTCAAGCAGACTCTGGGCAGTGCCGTTCTGTGTTTGTCCCATACACTAACATACTTCCCACTTTTCTTTCTCCACACTTATTTATATAAAGATATATCATGTAAAATTAAATGTTTGCAAAGAGTGGGGAGTGCACAGGGACAGGAACTAACATTCACTTTAGCACTGATTACTGTCTGTTATGCATAAGTAGCTACTGACACCAGCCATTGTTTAAAACACATCCCATGTGCTGCCTTATTACATTCTCACTAAATGACCCATGTAGCTTGCAAGGAAAGGAGGCTAAGGAAGGTTAAAGCTTCACCAAGGCACACAGCAGGACTACAGAACCAAGATTTGATCGCTTTCTTTCTTAAGAATGAAGATCCCGCAGATCATGCACGTGAGTGCTTGGGCTTGGGGAGGCAGCACATTTAATGAGTCTTTTCCTTTCCAGTTAGGAAACCTGCTGCCCTACAGCGACCCCAGCGTGGTGTTTGTCTTCCTGTCTGTGTTTGCTGTGGTGACCATCCTGCAGTGCTTCCTGATTAGCACCCTCTTCTCCCGAGCCAACCTGGCAGCAGCCTGTGGGGGCATCATTTACTTCACGCTATACCTGCCCTACGTCCTGTGCGTGGCATGGCAGGACTACGTGGGCTTCACAGTCAAGATCTTTGCAGTGAGTACCTTTGGCCCTTCTGCAGCAGTTGTAGTCACAGCCAAGCAGGTGTTTGACCTCCCCTGATGTTGCCCATGAATAGAAGCAGCAAACTGCAAATACAAGATGAGAGAGTTGCTTTATAAAAGGACTTGAACCTTAGTTCTAGACCCTAAATCCTTTGAAGGCAGGGATTATGTGTTATTAAATTGTTTATGTTTAGTCCTTTCCGTGAATGCTGGTTGGATTGAATTGAATGGAATGTTTCCTGGATCAGGCTGTGCCTTGAACCTGTTGGGGGTAAATTGGGGAATGGCTTTAGGCAATAGATGCCATCTCCACCCTCAACCTCCCAGTTCTGTTGTCCATGTTTAAACTGGCTGCAAAGTCAAAGCCACAAATAGACATGAAAGTTCTTGAGGTCAAAGATGGCTCATTCTTGACTCTTGCCTTCCTCATATCCAGTATGGTGTTTGGCTTGAGTAATATTTTATGAGCTGAGTGAGACTTAGGAGCTGGTGCACCACATATCCCTGAGTAAGATATTTCCTTTCCTTGAACAGAGAAGTAGCCTTTGAGGGTATGAGAGCCCCTATGAGAGCAACTTGCCAGCTGTCCCCTGGATCACTTGGGTGGTTCAGGTGCCTCATACTGGGCCCCATAGACATCTGCAGCTCCAAACAGGCTTTTATACAAGATCCTGAATGTTCCCTGGCTGAGCAGGGATCCTGTAAAGACCTTGATGAATGTCACTATGAGTAGGGGGTGGGGGTAGGGGACAGGATAGGTGAGTCTTAGAGCATCCTTAGAAGCATGAAATCCTAAAATTTTCATATGCTATCTTACATGAATTTATGAAACGTGTGTGCATAATGAGTAGTTATAAATGGAATCATTTTATATGCTGTATGGGAGCCCACTCCCCTAAAGGGACTCTGTAGGTGAATACTTCTGTATCCTATAATTGATTTATTTTGCAAAATCAAATTTCTCCAAGTGGAATTTACATTAGAAGTTATGGGAAAATGAGGGAGACAAGGAATGAGATAAACTAGATAAGTGACTTTTGCCTCTTTCTCTCAGAGCCTGCTATCTCCTGTGGCTTTTGGGTTTGGCTGTGAGTACTTTGCCCTTTTTGAGGAGCAGGGCATTGGTGTGCAGTGGGACAACCTCTTTGAGAGCCCTGTGGAGGAAGATGGCTTCAATCTCACCACTTCTGTCTCCATGATGCTGTTTGACACCTTCCTGTATGGGGTGATGACCTGGTACATTGAGGCTGTCTTTCCAGGTACACTGAGCTTCCTCACTGCTTTGGCCATCTGTTAGGGAAAGACCCTGGCTGCAGAGCTTTCCTTTCTTTGTGCTGGAATTTCATCAGGGCATGGGGCTCCCTGGAAAGTGGTTTGGACTTTAGACCTATGGCAAACAAATCGTTCAAGTAGAGGCAACCAATGCTGAAAGTAGAACCATTACTACTACCATGGAAATCATTTCTTGAGTACTGTGTGTTCAGTACTGTGCAAAGCATTTTATATACTGTGGTTCATTTAATTCCCAGAAGGCTACACAGAGGTTTTACTGTTACAACCAGTTATTTCTCAAATGACTCAGAGAAGTTAAGTAACTGCCTGAGGTCACTCAGCTCCTAAATTCTGGTGCTCAGAGGTGAACCCAGTTGGGTTACACTGGATCAGCAAGCCAGGAGATTCTTCCCTGTGCTGACTCAGTTCTGTAATTCTATGTCCTCAGGGAGGGTAACTTTAGGAGAGTTCTGTTTCCTGATTACAGAGTGTGAATAATATAATCTGTTGGCTCTAAGCCCTTTACCTGTGATTGAAATCAAATTAGTATTCAATAAAAACTCATTTTGATACTTTCATTAACAAATCTTCTTGACCAACTCCAAGAGGAACCTGCCTTATATTCTCATACAAGATCAAATTCTGGGAGAGTGAAGATTTGCTCTGTTTAGTTCACCTTCTGATTCTCCTCTGAGGAGGTAGACATGAGATGTTTATCACCCCTTCCTGAACTTCCTCCACTGAATATGCAATTCTGCATCATGCAGATCTGGATTTGAATTCTGAGACCTTCACTCACTGGCTGAGTGACCTTGTGTAGGCTGCTCACCCCTCAGTCTGCTCATTGCTAAAATGGGGATGATGCCCACCTCAGGGGGTTGTTGGGAGGTCTCAGAGAGGAATAGAATGTACACTGTTCCTGATAGCTTTCAGCAAAGGTCACCTCCCTTTCCCCCACTTCTATTCCAGTCCATCCCTTCTCCCAAGGGTATGTCAAGGAAGGAGTGGGCTGGCTGGGACACCTCAGGAATACAGGAATGGTGCTCAGCTTGGATCACACCTGTGCTTTGCTTTCAGGCCAGTATGGAATTCCCAGGCCCTGGTACTTTCCTTGCACCAAGTCCTATTGGTTTGGCGAGGAAAGTGATGAGAAGAGCCACCCTGGTTCCAGCCGGAAGGGAATATCGGAAGGTAAGTACTGCTGTCCTGCCCTCCTCTAACGGAGTGTGCACAGGGCAAGTGATGGTCGGATCCTGCACTTTATTCTGAAGTCACTTTAAATAAGCCAGTCCTAAAAACCCAAAGGTCTAATGTTTTCTCTGATAGGTGGAAGCTAACCACAATGAGGGGAAGAAGTGCAACAGGTTAGAAAATGGGGAAGGGAGGGAAGGGTGGGTGGATAAGCAAAGGAAAGACAATGGAATGAATCTAACAAAGTCTTCCCATGTACATATATATGAAAACAACACAGTGAACCCACCACCTAGTACATCCGTAAGAATGGGACTCTAACTAGAATAAGGTATATTCCATGCTTTTATAATTATATCAAAATGGATTCTGCTGTCATATATAACTAAAAAGAAGCAATAAAAATAAAATATTCAAAAAAAAATAAATACACGAATACAAATAAAATAAATAAAGTCACTTTAAGAACAAAGAAATCTCGCACAATGTACCCTTTCCAAATTGTCCCATGCCATTCATGTCCAAAGCTGTGGACTTGATGGGGAGTCCTGTGTGGGTCCCTGGGGAAGATTTCCCGTTTTCTTGGTTCTTAGGAAAGTGTCTTTTCATCACCGTACCTTCGCTTCCTGCTCTCTTACTACCATGCTGTCCTAACAATCTAGCAGGAAGAGGTAGAGGAAGCCTCGCTGCCTGCCTTCTCCTGGCAACCCATGTAAGCCTGTGTAGGTGGGCACCAAGTGGCTACCCTAGAGCTCAGCCTGTTTCTTTTTTTTTTCTTTCTATTTTTTAATTTGATCTTTTTAGATATACATAACAGTAGATTGCATTTTGACACACATACATGGAATGTAACTTATTCTAATTAGGATCCCATTCTTGTTGTTGTACAGATGTGGAGTTTCACTGATGGTGTTTCTTAATGTTCTCACCATTCACTACCCAGAGTCCTGATCCTCACCTGCTCCCAACGCAGGTAGAGATGCCCACAGTTCAGCAGAGGTTCTGCCTCCTGGGTTCTCTGTTTTGGTTTGTGCTCAGTGTGGATCCTTCCAAAGTGGTTAATAGGTCCCTCTTCTGCTGATCTCTTGTGTGTCCTTCCCCTTAGGGCCAGCGGTCAATGTACGAAGCTCCTTCCTGTGGTACACATGCCACTGTTCTGCTGCTTCTCCTGCTGTTCCCACTCTCCTTCCCTATTCCTCCCTGCACCCAGCTCCTGTTTCAGCCACTTCTGGAATGTGACACATTGATCCACGTCTCTGTTCCTTTGTCTGTACTGTTTCCTGCTGTTTAAACTCTTCACTCTTCAAGATCTGGTTCAGTATTCTCTCCTTAGAGAAGCCCTTCTAGATTCTCCTTCCTCTGAGCTTCTGAGGCATGTAAAACAAAACACACACACACACACACACACACACACACACACACACACCAAAAATCCTCAACATTTTCATATTAAAATAATGGTAGACTCACAAGAAATTACAAAACACTTGTGTGGAAGGGTTCCCTTGGACCCTCCATCCAGTTTCCTCCAGTGGTGGCACCATGTATCAAAACCATGAAATTAACACTAGTACAATCCACAGTCCTTCATATTCCTCCAGTTTTTACATGCACTAATCGTGTGTATGTTTAGATCTGTTTGATTTTATCATGTGTACATTCATGACATCACCAGCTCCATCAAGATGCAGAACTGTCCCATTACCACAGGGCTCTCTCCTGTTACCTCTTAAGAGTCAGAGCCACCTGCCTTCTTTCCTGCTCCCTGACACCTGTTAACCTAACCACTCATCTGTTTCCAATTTCTCCAATTTTTTAAATTTTCAGAATGTTATGGGAATGGAACCATACAATATAACTTTACACACACACACACACACACACACACACACACACACACACATATATGTATGTATGTATTTTTTAAATTACCCAGCAGAGTTTGCTAGAGATCCACTTAAGTTGTGGTGTGTATCAACAATTCATTCCTTTTCCTTGCTGAGTGGTATTACATGGTATGCATGTCATATTTCCATGGCATTTTCTTCCTCAATAGACTGCAACTTTTGTTTTATCATATAATTCCAACAGTGCCAAGATGGCCCCTAAATAAATACATATAGCCTGCAGCTTGCTTATGAAACCAGAGTGGCCATGGACAAAAGCCAGTTCTGAGAGCCCAAGTGCAGCCCTCTGTGTCTTCACATTCCATTCTCAGTATATTCTGTGGGTTCATTCCTGTCTCCTTTCTTTTCTCACAGTCTGCATGGAAGAGGAACCCACCCACCTGAAGCTGGGTGTGTCCATTCAGAACCTGGTGAAGATCTACCGAGATGGCATGAAGGTGGCTGTTGATGGCCTGGCGCTGAATTTTTATGAGGGCCAGATCACCTCCTTTCTGGGCCACAATGGAGCAGGGAAGACAACCACCATGTAAGAAGGGGATGTGGCTGTAGAATCTGCCACTAGAAGGTGTTCTTAGAAATTCATATCTGCAGTGTTCTTAGAAATTCATATCTGCGGACATGGAGTTGGTTGCTAGGGCAAGGATAGAGCCCATGAGGAAGTGACAGGTGTAAAAACATCATGTAATCACGAGCCTGTTTTCTAAGGGCTAGTCTTTGCTAGATATTTTTTCTTCAGCCTAAAACAGGGTGGGTGTTTGGATGACCTTTCCCATGTAGGGCTCAGAATTCTTCAGTTTTCCTGGATCTGAGGCTATGACAGCTTTGAGAAAGGGTCTCCTTCTGAGCTGGTTTGGTCAGAACTGTGAAGCAAAAGTCTGGAAAGAAAGATTAGACATTGGAGGGAGATGGCAATTTCCAGGAACTCTGTCTCTAAGCAGATGTGGGAAGTGGGTTGTTGGCTCGCATTGTCTTCCCTGACACCCATGAGGACCTGGCAGGTTCAGGAATGGGTAAGGGTCAAAAAACACTAGTTAGAGCCGGGCGTGGTGGCGCACGCCTTTAATCCCAGCACTTTGGGAGGCTGAGGCAGGAGGATCGCGAGTTCAAAGCCAGCCTCAGCAATGGTGAGGACTCACTTAGCAACTCAGTGAGACCCTGTCTCTAAATAAAATACAAAAAAGGGCTGGGGATGTGGCCCAGTGGTCTAGTGCCCCTGAGTTCAATCCCTGGTACCACAAACAAACAAACAAACAAACAAACAAACAAAAAAAACCCACTAGTTAGCCTCAGTGGCTTTCAGTGTGGCCTCTCAGCCATTCCAAAGGGTAGATCTGCAAGGGTGATGTTATTTTCTTGTTTTTTTTTTTTTTTTTTTTTTTTTTTTTTTTAAACATAGAATCAATATATTGTGGATATAGCTGCTGAACATTTTTTAAAAGACACTTGAAAAGTCTTACCATCTAACACAAACATTATTATTATTATTATTATTGCTACTACTACTACTACTACTACTACTACTCCTACTACCAGGGATTGAACCCAGGGGAACTGAGCCACATCCCCAGCCCTTTATATTTTTTTATTTTGAGACAGGGTCTTGCTAAGTTGCTGAGGCTGGCTTTAAACTTTCAATCCTCTTGCTTCAGCCTCTTGAGCTGCTGGGATTATAGGCATGCACCACCACACCCAACTTAAAATGAACATTGTTTTTTATCTTTGAATAATTTATTTTAATCTATCTGTTTTTCATGGACGTAATGTTAGGTATACAAAATACATATCTTAAGGTTCACTTTCCATTGTATATTAGAAGCTTCATTTTTCAAATGCTCATACTTTGCTTTGCTGGGAATCTATTAGGGTCCATCAGAAAGGAATAGTAGCAGGGGGTTGCTACCCCGTGCTCACCTGTCGGGTTCTGCAGTGGTGGGGTGGGTCAGCCCTGATGCCTGCATTTGTTAATTTTGTCCTTAGGTCAATCCTGACTGGGTTGTTCCCTCCCACCTCCGGCACGGCCTACATCTTGGGAAAGGATATTCGCTCTGAGATGAGTACCATCCGGCAGAACCTGGGGGTCTGTCCCCAGCACAATGTGTTATTTGACATGTGAGTACCATAGCATGTTGAGAAGAAAAGCCCCTTTTTGGATTTAGGAGTCATGGGTGAAATGGGAGGTAGGCATTTTGCCTTCATTGGAGATGGCAGTTTTTATCTCCCTAGACACATTGAGACCTGTTGTCCTTCTATTTTAGGGAAAGTCGGGGGTGACTATTTGGGCAGGAGATGTCACTTCAGTCCAGATGGCTGACGGGGGCTTGGGAAGCAGTGTACTTCATCATGTGCTTCTGGAGGGTCTTTCATCCCATTCTTTCCCCTGCTGCACCTGTCCCTAAAGTTCTGGTGCATTGCCACCCTCCCTCCCCTGCTGCCAACCCCCCCCCCCCACACCTGGCAGGGCCTCAGGGCACTTGGTACGATGGCCCTGTGTTCATGACATTTGCTCCCACTCAGCTTGTCCCATCAGCAGGTGAGACCCCAGAGAGCCCTCATAGTTGAGCAGAGAAAACCTGAGCTCTGTGACCTTGGGGAAAGCCTTTTGCCCTCATGGGTCCCTATTTCTATCTAAAGTGAGAAGCTTGGTATTAATTCTTGTGCTACAGGAGTTTCTGGGCTCCCTAGGAACCTCCTTTTGCTCAGTGTCTGAGGTTCTCTGAGATTCAGGGGATGCTTCTCCAGGTTAATGCGGATCTAGCATGGTTGATGGAACTATGGGTGAGACCTTTGAGGACCTGAAAAGTAAATTGCAATTGCTGATGCCTGGAGGTCAGGCCTGTGAAGAGTACATTGGAAATGATCAGTTACCTTTAAGTTTTGACTTCCTGAGCAGCTCATGTTGTTGTCTGTTGTTCTACCTTGAATCTTTCCTTTTGATCATTTTTTAGAAATTGATAAGGGGATAGTACTGGGGATTGATATAGAGAAAACTGATATATGTATTTATGAATATGTCAAAACAAAATCTGCTATTATATATAACTACAATACATTAAAAATAAAAGAAATTGATAAGTTGAAAAAGAAACGTAGGAGTGAGGTAGGGGAGAAGAAAAAAAATGTACATTCTTTTCTGTTCTGGGTCAGGAGACACGATATTCTGGTGCATCCTGCAGGGCTCAGAGCTGACCTCCTCTCTGTCCCCAGGCTCACTGTGGAAGAGCACATTTGGTTCTATGCCTGCCTGAAGGGGCTTTCTGAGAAGCATGTGAAAGCAGAGATGGAACAGATGGCCCTGGATGTTGGTCTGCCGCCCAGCAAGCTGAAAAGCAAAACAAGTCAGTTGTCAGGTGAGGCCCTGAGCACCTTCCCTGTCTTTCACTCTCCTTCTCCACCTATACTCAAAGAAAAAGCTGCCCATGGTCCCAGGCAGGGTGGAAGGGTAACAGACCCTTTTCACGGCCCATGTCCCCAGATGGGTGCCTGTATTCATCTCTCACCACCTCCGCCTTCATTCACCATTTGGGGGTGGTCCCAGAGCCTATCTCTTCTTGCTCTGTCTTGTAGGTGGAATGCAGAGAAAGCTGTCTGTGGCCTTGGCCTTTGTTGGGGGATCCAAGGTTGTCATTCTGGATGAGCCCACAGCTGGTGTGGACCCCTACTCCCGCAGGGGAATATGGGAGCTGCTGTTGAAATACCGACAAGGTAACTAACGTGCATTCTGAGTCATGGACTTGGGGAGAGAAGGGTTCTGGAGAAGTATGGCTGTATCTCATGGCTGCTCTTGCTGGGGTAACAAAGTTGCTTCGCAAGGACTTTTCTTAAAGCTCAGTGTCTGCCTGTAGTATGGATATGGGAGGCCTGTTTGTAAGATACTTGAAGCTTTTGCTTCATTACCTAAGCCTGCAAGAATAGAAAGGGCATAGACTTAGACGGGTGTATTGGGATCATACTACCCTAAAGATAGATTCCTGAGAGCAGAGACTCTGTTCATTGTTTTGTCCATAACTTGTTGCACTAATTTTGTTTGTTAAAAGAGTAGGTGAATAAATGAACGGAATGGGAAAGTACAAGAACGTGTCTGGCAGTGTGCTTAGAGATTGTGGTACACCTGTCCAGCCCTGATGCTTTGGAAAAATCACTTAGTGTGGCCCCATTTCCTTACCTATAATACGAGTGGCCTTACCTCATGAAGGGTTAAATTAATTAAGAGTACACATAAACCACTTAATATGCTTCCTGACACTTCGCAAGTCCAAATAAATGCTTTGCCAGCCTAGGGGTCATGGCCAGAGGGGTGAAGTCAGCTTCCAGTCTTTCTTGTGTACACCCCTGCCAGTATCTCTGTAGTCCTTGCTCCTGCAATCAATGAGAAAAGGCAGGACTCACCTGCCCCACACCCTTGTGTTTGTGCCTGCCAGGCCGCACCATTATTCTCTCCACACACCACATGGATGAAGCGGACATCCTGGGGGACAGGATTGCCATCATTTCCCATGGGAAGTTGTGCTGTGTGGGCTCCTCACTGTTCTTGAAGAACCAGCTGGGAACAGGCTACTACCTGACCCTGGTCAAGAAAGATGTGGAATCCTCCCTCAGTTCCTGCCGAAATAGCAGCAGCACTGTGTCATACCTGAAAAAGGTGAGCTGCAGTCTCAGTGCTGGGCTGGGCCATCAGGACTTATTGGCTGTGGATGGCTTGTCCACCTCTGCCCCGTTCACCCAAGTTGTGGCCACTGTCTCCCTGCTTTGTACCCTTTCACATCATTACTGCCTATGTGGAAAGTTCTAGAGCCCTCTGTTCTCATTGTGCTAGTTTTGTTGAGTCCCATTCCTTTTTCCTATTCAATGAGCAATGGAGAAGGTCCTTTGAGGACTTTATTATGTCACAGAAAAGAGACTAGCTAAGAGGTAAGAGTTGGCTACAAAATGTCCTGCCATTCCTGCTTACTATCTTTAAATCTCATTGATCTTCACTTTTAAACTATAGAACACAAATATTTATTAAGCACTTATTTCATACCACACAGACTAGATGTAAAAGAAAATGATGATAATAGTTATTGTTTTGTTACATTTATGATTTTTTCCCCTCTATCTGTCATCTCAGAGTACAGAGCAATCCTAGGAAGACAGTGCATGATTACTATCCCAGATGGGGGAAATGAGACTTGTAGGGATTTGTTAGTTATTTAAGGTCATCTAAAAAATAAATAGCAGGTGGGACTAGAACCCCCAAACTAGGCATGTTCTCTGCTCTATCACAGTAAATGCCTGAGGTTTATTGGTGTATTGAAACCAGTGGCACCTAATACATCTTAATCCTAACCTTGAACTCTGTCCACTTAATGACCTTTTAACTAAAGCCTCCTTAAATGTGGTCTGAGGACCAGCAGCATCAGGATTATCTGGGAACTTGTTAGAAATGCAGCAACTTGGTTTTGGTCCAATTTGGACCTACTGAGTCAGAATCTGCATTTTAATGAGGTCATTGAATGATTGAACACATGGGTAAAGCCTAGGTTGCATTGAATTAGACAAGTAGCCAGATAAATCCCATGCCTGCAATGATTGGCAAATCCTGTTTGCACCATCCCTGCCAACCCATAGTTCTGTTGATAGCTTTGCTTCCCTCACCCTCACCCCAGGAAGCAAGGCTGTCCACATGGCACACATATCACACAGTGGCCTCTAAAGCCCTGGCTTCCAGCTTTATGCATCCCACAAAAAGCTTTCGCTGCAGTTCTTACACAATAGAGCTTTTTGGAAGCCCTCGCTGGCAAAGGTGGTGGTGGCTGTACCTTGCTCGGTCCCTGACCCATTCTCACCTCCTTCTTTGCCATCAGGAGGACAGTGTTTCTCAGAGCAGTTCTGATGCTGGCCTGGGCAGCGACCATGAAAGTGACACGCTGACCATCGGTAAGGACTTTGGGGTTTCTCATTCAGGTGGTGCCTGAGCTTCCCCCAGCTGGGCAGAGTGGAGGCAGAGGAGGAGAGGTGCAGAGGCTGGTGGCGCTGACTCAAGGTTTGCTGCTGGGCTGGGCTGGGTGGCTGTGGGAGTGGATGCAGCTTGGTGGCGGTGGTCTAATGCTTGCTGGGGAGCCTGGGGCTTGGTCTGGGAGCTGGCAGGGCAGTGTCCCAGAGAACTGAGATGACTGGGGTTTGGGGAATCCCTTAGGGGAATGGATCTGGCTGGACACTGGATGAGGCGTTGAGTGTTAAGCCAGCAGGGAGGGATTTGAGCTCAGTATAAAGGAAGGTGAGAGCCCAGGAGGTAAGAAACAGCCTTTCAGGCTTTCCTTGGCAGTACATATGGGATACCAGTGTCATCAGTAGCATGTGGAACAGAAATCATGACCTGGCCATCTCTGCTCAGTTCTAACAGCTGGCGAAGACTTCTGCTTCTATGAACTGTTTGATTAGCCTCTCTTGAGGTAAACAGAGGGAAGCCCCCTTTGAAAGAAAGCTTAGGAAAGACTAAAAAGTCTCTTATGGTTTCCTCACTCAAGTTTTCTACTGAAGAATCCCAGGGTGTAAGCTATAGACACCAGATCTTCAACCTCAGCAAGTCATCTGTCCATCCATCACACATGGGTACTCACAGTGTGCCTGATTTTGGTGATATAAAGTGAATGAGATACAGTCATTGTCCCCTGGAATTCTTGGAGTTGAGCATGTGGAATGGCTAAAATGTCTTGGACAGTGTAGTGTATAAGCAGCAGGCTTCTGAGGAATAGGCAGAGGGGCTGACTGGCCCTTGCTGTGGAGCCTCTGAGATGACTGAACCATCCTTGCACTGTGCTCCTTGCAGATGTCTCGGCCATCTCCAACCTCATCAGGAAGCATGTGTCTGAAGCCCGGCTAGTGGAAGACATTGGGCACGAGTTGACCTACGTACTGCCATATGAAGCTGCTAAGGAGGGGGCATTTGTGGAACTCTTCCATGAGATCGATGACCGGCTCTCAGACTTGGGCATCTCCAGTTACGGCATCTCAGAGACTACCTTGGAAGAAGTAAGTTAGGTGGCTGACTGTCAAATATAGCAGTCCCAACCACCTCAGGGTCAGACAGGCAGGCAACAGGATCACCGTGGGGTTGGTCGCTGAGATTTTAGGTCATTGATATCTGGGTAATGTTGGCCCCAGTGAACCAGTTAAGATCATAGTGAGAGACAGCAGGCAGGGAAGAAGTACTGAGATTGCCCGTGGTGTGGCTGTGTTAACTGGACTCATACATCATAAGAAATGACCAACATTGATAGTCTACTAGGGCCAGGTACTGAGCTGTATGTTTTTGGTGTTTTCCGTTTGTTTGGTTTGCTTTTTTAAATCTTTGTAATCTTGTGTAATCCTCATAACACAAGACAAGAAAATTAACTAATCAGGGGTGTTGTGGGATTCAGAATGGGGGGTTTTGGACTTCAAAACCCAGGTTGTTTTTATGAGGTAGTAATTTCTCCCTTTAGAGATACATCACAGACTTTGAGGGCTGGAAGGGCTATAAAAGTCGTCTGGCCTGGTGATTCCATGCTAGATTGTATAGTAGCCATCTGGGGATATTACTGACAATAAAAATTCCAAGTCTCAACTCTAGTGTCTTTGAATCAGAATTTCTGGAAGTAAGGCCTTAAATCTGTACTTGCACTGCATATGTCGTACACAGTCTTCTATAGACAAGAGTTCGGAAATCAGTGATCTCATTCAGATTCTCCTTGGATGTTTGGACCACTCCATGATATTTCTCCTGATGGGGAGTCCATTTCTTCCTGACCATTCTGTCTTGGCTAACTTAGCACAGTGCTATCCTACTTAAAGATTTTGGGCCACAGCCCCGAAAGAAACCACTTAACTCATTCCCTACAGGTTCCTATCAGATTTCCTCTGTTGCAGTGTCCTGATGTCATAGCTGTGTTTTGAAAATGAATGTCTGGGCTAATAGTTCTTATCACTGAGGAAATGTTTTCTGGCAAAAATAGCTCCCACGTGACTCTGATCAAGTGTGAATAATGAATGTAGCTTCTACTTTCTTTGCCTTAGAGGTGCTAATATGCAAGTCAATAATGTAGTCAGGGTAGTGATGGCTATTCTCATAATGTTAGTACTTATATTATCACCTGCTCTTATTTTTCAGATCTTCCTCAAAGTGGCTGAAGAGAGTGGGGTGGATGCTGAGACCTCAGGTAACCCTTTTGGGAGGGACTGTATACTCTGGCTAGTCTCTGACAGGTGAACTTCACTCACCAGTGTTGTACCATTCTCTTCACATTGTTCTTTTTATTTATTTATTTTATTTTTGTTTTTTTCCCTTTACATTGTTCTAATACAGTCTCATTTTTTAGTGTATAGGTTTGTTACAGGTAGAGAAGGTTTGTTTTGTTTCAAATAAAGTAAAATGAGGGATTCCTTCCTTTTGCCTTCAGATGGTACCTTGCCAGCAAGACGAAACCGACGGGCCTTTGGAGACAAGCAGAGCTGCCTTCGCCCATTCACTGAAGACGATGCTATTGATCCCAATGATTCTGACATAGATCCAGGTTCGTTTGGGCAAGATCTATGTTCTATTGTTTGAACGTGAATTTCTCTTTTATGTTCTTCTCAGCTGTTTTCTTTTGATGAACAAGATGATAGATTCCCTAGAGGGTCCAAAGGAAGTAGAAAAAGCCACTTGTCTTTTTCCAGCTTTGTGCATGTGTTTAGGTCGAACATAAAAGAGGCCATCCTCATCGTTCCTTCAGTTAGCTGAGATCTTTCTCTTAAGATACACATATAAAAAAGGGCTCCTCTTTTATTGTCTTTTCTGTAGGGTTCAAGTTTCTTGCATATACTAAGTGTTTAATTGTTGAATAAGTATTCATTGAATGGATGAATGATTTTAGAAAGTTACAGAGGGTAATTTGCTTTTACAGTTAATGTGCCCATAGACGTAGGTATTTTGGATGACTGTGTCAGTGTGTGTTTGAAATGAAAAGGAGAGGTAAGAAATCAAACAAATTTCATGCTAGAGTCTCTCTGTTAGGGATCATTCATTTAGGACAAGAATGTCTACATAATTTTTATAAACAGAGTACTTTCTCATTCTCCTAGTCCTTGGTCACACTAGCATGTAGCTCTTATGTTCTCCCTGACTTCATGCATTGTCAGTACTAAGATCATTTCAAATGTGTCCACTTTTTATCAAAAATATAAAAGATGAGAGACGGCCATTGTGTGTTCTCAAGTGTGTTCACCTGTATACGTGGCCTGTTCCATAGAATAATCTGTAAGAAATCAGCAGTGTCTCCACTCATCTGAGTGATGTGTAGTAACACCAGGTATGTGCTGTAGTCTCAAGGCACCTTCATTCTCTGTGCTCACCAGAGAAGGACTGAAAGGCAGAGACTGCTCCTGTTGGACATGTTGAGTCATTAGTTTTTCTTGGATGTAGAGGTGTCATGATAACCTTCACCTCTGTGAGATACTTTTAGCTTCAAATACAAGCCTACAAATGGTTTATGAAGATCTTAGTAGAAGGAATACGGTCAATGTCAAAAACACCTAAGATAATCAGTGACCTTCATTATTGGCTTCTTGCAGAATCCAGGGAGACAGACCTGCTCAGCGGGATGGATGGTAAAGGCTCCTATCAGGTGAAGGGCTGGAAACTCACACAGCAGCAGTTTGTGGCTCTCTTGTGGAAGAGGCTGCTGATCGCCAGACGGAGTAGAAAAGGATTCTTCGCTCAGGTGAAATATGCTGGTCTCTGGCTTCACGAGTGGGCTGCATACTCTCTGATCAGTGAAGGCAGGATATAGATAGCTATAGATATAGATATAGATAGATAGATAGATATAGATAGCTATAGATATTGGAGCTAGATTATCAGTATTTCTGTCCCAGTTCTATTTCTTGCCAGTTGTATATCTGCCAGCAAATGACTTCTCCAAGCCTCAGTCTCCTCATCTGAAAACTAGAGATAATAAATGTGCCTATGATACCATGTTGTCCTGAGGATAAACATGAATAAATGCTTAGAATGGAGTCTGTCATTTGTGTTTAGGGGTATGTATGTGTATATGTGTGTGTCTTTTATTTTAGAGAAGAACATAACAGGATCAAAGTTTAGAAAAACTGGTTAGGCAAATTCAGCTCTCTGATACCATGAGAGATGTTATGCTCAGATGCACTTGACATATGCACTTACGAGAAACATGACTTTTCTCTAAGTTGATGTTTAACTCAAATGATAAAAAGATACCCAGAGAGATCAGAATATAACTGGCAAAGAGAGAAGACTAATACTACTGCCTTCATGTTAGAGTTTGTATGCTCACTTGCTTAGTTAGAAGGGTTAAAATTATTTCACTTTGTAAAAATTAAGAAACATGGAGAAAGGTTCATAGAGAGTCTTCCTTACAGACTGGATGGGTAATGCTAAGAGCTGAGTTTGGAACATACAGACCTGGATTTGAAGTCTGGTTCTGTTACTAGCTAGCTTTGTGACCATGAGCAAGTAACTTGACTCTCTGATCTTTAATAACCAAATTTTTGGATGCTGGCAATGATAGTAACACCATAAATAAAAACAACATGGGGTAGTAATGATAATTGAGATAATTTTCATTAGAGTACTTTCCAGTAGAATTGCTCACTCAGTGGTAACTTTCTGCATTGAAACCTAAGAGCCAGAGTCATCATTTGAATCTTTAAGTTTTTAAAGGGTAACTTTTTCAGCAATAAATGGAAAGACCTTTGAGTTTACTTGTAAAGCGTGTATGAGTCATTGTTTTCAGAGTAGGTATGTAGAAAGTTTGAGGAATTTCAAGAAGGGGTTACCTATGCTTTTAGAGTTGATCATGGCAGGCAGTGGCTCCTATTGCTTGTGATTGGAGTCACTATTTTTCAGAGTTGGTTTCAGGATTATGGGATCTGAATCTCTTCTCAGTCCTCAGATTACAAATGAGAATACTGAGGCTCTATGGTGGTGATGTCACATGGGTAGACTTATAGTAGAGTCAGACCCAGGATTCAGGACTCTGGCTCCTAGTCCAGGGCTTGGTCTCTCAGTTTTCTTCTGAGCTGACTGGACTCATGGCACAGTGTGGTCTTTCTCAGTCTTCAGGGGAAGAAATGCAGGACCCAACATTCTGAGTCAACCTAACATGGGGTTGCTCTTTACTCTATGAAGTTCCTAGCTTAGTGCCTCTGCCAGGTAACCAGAGACTCTGGCCTTGTGCTGCCAGCTTCTGGAAAGTGCTGGAGGGAAGCAGTTTAGTGTTCAGGATCCATTGCTTCCACTCTTCCCAGAGGGCCTTGGGCCAGCTCTGGGCCCTGTCACCCTCCTTCCTGTGCTGCCTGGTCTGGGAACCTGGCTGGACTTGCAGGGGCTTGCCCCTTGGACTTTTTCTAACGTTATCTTTTCCTGCCATTCCCCCACCCCCTCCACTGCCTGGTTACAGATTGTCCTGCCAGCTGTGTTTGTCTGCATTGCCCTGGTGTTCAGCCTGATTGTGCCACCCTTTGGCAAGTACCCTAGCCTGGAACTTCAGCCCTGGATGTACAATGAGCAGTATACGTTTGTCAGGTACATGTTTGTCTTCTGGGCCCAGGATAGAGGAGGGTTCAAGCAGATCAAGGGTGATCACTGTGTTGAGAGCCAAAAGAATAGACTCAAGAATTCCACAGCAGAAGGGGTTTTACCAGCTGTGGCTCAGGCCCCTGTGCACGCTACTACTGCATGCAAAGAACAACATAAGCTACCCCTGACTTAGCAGCTAGTCCTCTCTTGGGCATTTCACCCCCTCTCCTTATGCTGCTAGTGTCAGGACAACCTTGCATGTTTTAGGTGATATGCTCTTGATAAAATCTAAAATTGTTATAAAATATTTGTATTTTTAGAGTTATGTTTTTATTTTGTTATCTAGTCATAGGGCTTCCATATAACGTCAAAACAGAAGCACCACATTCTTATTTTCTACATAGTATAATTCATGTAATTATTACCTAATATTTAAATTTAGGGTATTAGCTAGTGTTAACTTTTGACAAGAATACTTTCTACTCCATTGTAATTCTATGCATGAAACAAAAGGACCAAGGAATTTCTGGATATTGTTTGGCAAACATTTTCTTTAGTTTTCTAGGATTTACAGGTGTATAGATGGGAGAAGTATATAAGTGATATATAGGGGAGCATTAAAAATGAAAATAAGATAACAATACCAAACATATGAATTTGTCTCTTTTTTTCCAACCCTTGCTTTCTTCTTCTTCTTCTTCTTCTTCCTCTTCTTCCTCTTCCTCCTCCTCCTCCTCCTCTCCTCCTCCTCCTCCTCCTCCTCCTCCTCCTCCTCCTCCTCCTCCTCCCAGGGATTGAATTCAGGGGCACTCAAACACTGAGCCACATCCCCATCCCTTTTTTGTATTTTTTATTAGAGACAGGATCTCACTGAGTTACTAAGTGCCTCGCCATTGCCGAGGCTGGCTTTGAAGTCGCCATCCTCCTGCCTCAGCCTCCTAACCTTGCTTTCTTCTTAAGTAATTCAGGTTTACTTGCCTTTTTCCCTTCCCAGCTGCTGACCTCGTATTGCCTATAGCTATAAAACATGGCATGTGTTTGTGATCTGTGGCTATTATTTATTTATTTATTTTTTTTGGTACCGGGAATTGAACTCAGGGGCACTCGACCACCGGGCCACATCCCCAGCCCTTTTTTGTATTTTATTAGAGCCAGGGTCTCACTGAGTTGCTAAGTGCCTCACCATTGCTAAGGCTGGCTTTGAACTCGCGATCCTCCTGCCTCAGCCTCCCAAGTGCTGGGATCACAGGCGTGCGCCACCACGCCTGGCTGGCTATTATTTTTTATACTTTCTAGTTGTCTGTATACACACTCAGTCAATAAAATCTGCCTGTCCTTTCTGGAAAATCCTGGATGTCTTGGCCAAATGGATAATTGTGAAAGTAATTTTTGAAATACTGATGCTTAATGAGTCTCTTTACTTCAAATTACATTATCTATGTAAATGTGTGTATATGTGTGCGTAGGTACACACAGGTACACACATCTTCATACATATTTCACTTTGGGGTGCTGTTTACTACCCAGATGCTGCATATATGGCCAGAGTCCAAGCTCCTTATACCTAGTTTCTGTGTTTTATTCATTTTGGTTTTAAGAGCCTGGCATCCAAGAGTGTTTAATTTAGAAAACTTTTCTATCTCCCTATTCCTGGTTTAAATGAATTACTGAGATGGTTTCTTCCCATGTACCCACAGTAATGATGCTCCTGAGGACACTGGCACCCAGCAACTCTTGAATGCTCTCACCAAAGAACCTGGCTTTGGGACCCGGTGTATGGAAGGAAACCCGATCCCGTGAGTGTCACTTTAGCCATAAGCTGGCTTCTCATGTCTGCCATCTGGTTTGATTTCTGATACACTACATTTATCAATTGCATGCCATCATTTGTCTTTTGAGTCACTTTTTATTTTTAAAAAGCCAACATAATAACCTAATGAGACCCATCTAGGAACATTTAGAGAGACTTCTAACATCCTTCAAAGGAAATCATTACAGATATTTGTTTACTTCTTTAGAACATTAATATTTAATTTAAATAGCACTTTATACTTACTAAATGCTTTTCTCACCTCTCCGCCCAACTCCTGTATTTTAGTGCAACAATAGGCTGCCATTGTATATAATTTGCAATTTTGCTCATCAGCTTCTTCACCTTAATGACCTGAAAAGATAAAATAGATTTTTCTAAGAGTGGACACTTTTCTTCTTGTTATATTGCATATTTTTACCCTACTTTCCTTCAGAACATTTTTTAAAGAGTAGGCAAATAAATTCAGTGATTATGTGAAAATGACTCTTTGAGTACAGGGGAAAGCAATCAGGAGATCATGTGGTAAAGACAGGGGAGGCTTCTTGTTTCTGTGTCTTCTCTTCTACAGTTGCTGCAGAACTGATCAAATTTGTAGTTGCTGATGTCCTCTCCAGGCCAGTTGTCCAGAAAGACAGACCATCAAAAGAGAAAATTCCTTAGAAAGAAATTCCTTAGAACTTTTCATGCTCAAGGATTCCTGGAACTAAGTTGCATGTGGAAAAGGGCAACCACCCTGGCAAACCCCACTGAAATTCCAATTTTAGGTTTTTTTCTTTTTTAAAAATATTTATTTATTTGTTTTAGTTGTACACAATGCCTTTTTAGCCTTACATGGTGCTGAGGATACCGCTGAGCCACAACCCCAGCCCTCCAATTTTAGGTTTGTAGAAGGTGGTAGGAGTGGAGAAAATTTGACTGGGTCTCAGTGGTCTTTAAGTTCATCGCAGTCAATTGTCTTTTGAAGGTTTTAGGAGCCAGTTTCAATGGAGAGATGAGGAACATGGAACATAAGAGAGCTGAAGATTCCCAGACCCAGTAAGAATTTGCACATGAATCTCTGAGGAATTTTATGCAAAGTTGGGAAGATGCTGGAGAACTAGAGAAGGGAAAATTTGAATCCCAAGTTTTAACAGGGAAGGTGGCTGATCCTGCAAATGTCAGAGCAGTGAGCATGACAGATGAATATACAAGGTCCAGAGTACATTTCTAAATGCTTTTATGTACTTGTTAGCTCTTGATTAATATTGGATGGTATGTTAGCTTCCTGCCTCTGTGACAAAATACCTGAGAAAATCAACAAACAAGGAGGGAAGATTCATTGTGACTCATGGTTTCAGAGGTTCTAGTTCATGGTCTGTTGCCTTTGTTGTTTTTGAGCCTGTGATAAAGCCCAACATTATGGCAGGAGCATGTGGTACAGCACAGCTACTGACCTAAGGGAGGCTGGGAAGCAAAAGAGAAAGGAGAGGCCAGGGCCTTGAAGAACATCCCCTAGTGACCTAACTTCTTCTATTAGGTCCCATCTCCTAAAGATTCTACCACATCTGAATAGTGCCATGAGCTAGAGACCAGGCTTTTGCGGGGCCTTTGTGGGAAATGTAAGATCTAAACCATAACAGATGGTTACTGAATTAGTACTCGGCAATTAGCAGTTAATGGATGGTAAATTCTATCAGCCGATATTGGTTCCCCCCAAAAAAGATGATTAGGGTAGAGAAGGACACAGACAGAGCCCATCCAGACACCTTTAAGATTCTACATGGTTTTGTAGGCAAGGAAGTTTGAAGGATGAGGTGAGATGATAATATAGTTTTCTGGATTCATTGCCAGCTACTTGAGCTGTACAGATTCATGAACTGATGTTTTTGTGTGTGCCTGGGGATTGAACCCAGGGCCTTGCACATGCTAGGCAGATACTCTGAGATATACCCCCAGCTATCCATTTTTATTTTGAGACAAGATCTCACTAAGTTACCCTGGCTGGCCTTCAATTTATAATCCTGCTGCCTTAGTCTGAGGAATAGCTGGGATTATAAGCATGTGCCACTGTGCTTGACTACCTGTTTTTTTTTTTTTTTTTTTTTTTTTTTTTGAGGGAATGATGGGGATGTAACCCAGGACTTTGTGCTTGCTTACTAGAGAGACTCTCTTTCACTGAGCCACATCCCTAGAGGAAGGATTTGTAGGAGCCAGAACTAGGTCTAGAGCTGTCCTATAGACATGAAAGAAGCTTGACCCACCAAAATCAGAGGGTTTGCAGTGTTGAATCTGAGCACTACTGATCCCATTGGAGGCTGTTTAATAGAAGTGGCTCCACCCTGGCAACCCCCACTGAAATTCTGATTTTAGGTTTGTAGAAGGTAGTAGGACTGGAGAAAATTTGGGTACTTCTCAGTGGTCTTTAAGTTTATCTCAGTCCATTGTCTTTTGAAGGCTTTAGGAGCCAACTTCAGGAGGGTACCATGTCTTAGTTTGACTTTTCCATTTAGTTAACAGGCTTTAAAGAGCAAGAGATCAATCTGAAAGGCTGTTCATTTGATTTCTTTTAATATATAAAAAAAATTGTATGAAGACTGTGGCTCTACTTTAAATTGTAGAATTTTGAAACTGGAAGAGAGACTAGAAATGACAAGTCATTTTATACATTTACCAGTGGAAAAAATAAGCCTTGAGAGGGCAGGGAAGTTGCTGATGGTTTCATAATAATTGAGAGTTCAAGTCAGAGATAAAGGCCTTGTGTTTTGTCTCCTGGGATGCTTGCAAACAACCTAGTTTTTCATATACCAAGCACTCTCACCACCACCACCCTCCCCACCCCCCCCCCCCACCACCTCTCAATTCTCTACTCATTTTAGAACATAGGTTGGATCTGGCCACTCTCCACAGGATTTTGGGCACATTGAGCATAAAGTCCAGACTCCTTCCTGGGCTCCTACTGGCTCTTGCCTCACTTTCCTCTTTGTTTATCATCACTCTTCTTCTTATCATCACATTCTAGTCACACTGCCTTCCTGTTGTTCCTCAAATACAGAAACACTGCTTCTCAGGGTCTTCCACCTGACTTTTTATTGCCTCTGCTTGGAGTATTCTTTCCCCCTAGATCTTTGCCTGGCTTGTTCTCTCTCATCGTTCATGTTGTGGCTAAATATTGTCTTTTCAGGAGAAAGGTTCTCCCCATGCACTCTCCCCTTATTTTGTTTTCTTTTTAGCCATATAAAATTAAATTGTTTATTTGCCATCTAACTCCTTTTGGGCATGCAGACTCCATGAAGGCAGGGAGTTTGTCTTGCTCACTCCAGACTCACAGACATGCACAACAGCATCTGGCACATAGCAAATGCTCAGTGTGTGTTGTTTCAACAAATGTTGGTGGGCTGGATTGAACAGAGTTCAGTTTATGAACATTTAGGACCTGTTCATGTTCTATTTTCCTTATCTACAAAACCATGTTGAAATTTCTGAGGCTTTTGTGAGATCAGATAATCAAATGAGGCTATGCCCATTCTTTGTAAATGGTGAGGAGTGGGCTTATGTTTATGGTTTTTACAGAATGATCCTGTGCTCTTAAGGTAATAGGAAAGGCCAGGCCCTCTCCTGTGATCCCATCCTTGATGCTTTTCCTTTGCAGAGACACACCATGCTTGACAGGGGAGGAGGAGTGGACTACTGCCCCAGTTCCCCAGACCATTGTGGACCTCTTCCAAAATGGGAACTGGACGATGGAGAACCCCTCACCTGCCTGCCAGTGTAGCAGTGACAAAATCAAGAAGATGCTGCCTGTGTGTCCTCCAGGGGCAGGGGGGATGCCACCTCCACAGGTGAGTCCCCATGAGGGTAAGACTGCATAGTTTGTGCAGAGTCAGCAGCTAGTATCTGCTGCGGAGCAGGAATGAGTGAGATGTGCAATTAGAATGGTTTATTTCAGCCTTGAGGTTACTGCTTGTCATAGGGAAAAGCAAGGGAGTTTTGAGGGAAGGGGATTTGGACTACACTGTATCTATGCCTGTCCCACAGTGTTGGTATCACAGGAAAGAGGGTAGCAGGCTTGGCTTCTAACCCTGGTTCTGCCACTAATTAACTGGTGGCCTTCCAACAGGCCATTTTAATTCCCTGGGCCTCTTTCTTAACTTCTAGATTAGAGATGCTGAACCAGAAAACTTCTATGGGCCTTACCTATTCTGTAATTTTTCTGAGATTCTGAGTTTAGGAGGGTCATCTGAACCTTTTTTTTTTTTTTTACCCTGACATTTTAGGAAGTCTTGTTTGTGGTAGCTTTCTGCTGCTTTATCAGCACCCAAGTTGCAGGGCTAGGATAAGCAATTTTAAGCAGATGTAAGAAGTCATGGTTACCACTCTAAACAGCTAATCTAGTCATCAGTATAACTCCAATGAACACAAGAATTCACTAGGCATAGTTTGTGATCCTGTGCCCCAATATCTCTTGTGGTAAAGAAAAATCACATTTCAGTGCTTATTGTTTAGCTATTCAGAGTAATTCCCTTGGAAGATCTTGGCATGCTATAAATGAATGACCAGTACTGAGGGCAAGCATGGACCAGATCTTGGTGGTGGTTGGTGGAGGGTGATGCCTGGGTCCTGTGGTTAGGGCTCCAGTCACACAGTGGCATGTGTTTGAGGAACATGTGTCACTGTAGCCCTTGGTGTTTTCTGTGCCAATCATTGTCTAAGAAGACACATATGCTTGATTTTTATGTGGTGACAGAGAAAACAGAACACTGCAGACATCCTTCAGAATCTGACGGGAAGGAACATCTCAGATTATCTGGTGAAGACCTATGTGCAGATCATAGCCAAAAGGTGACTATTTACTAAGTGTGGCCTGTGTTTTATTATCACTGATTAGAGGAGTTAAAGGCCTACAAATAGTGGACCCACATGGTGGGGGGATTGCCAGAGTATGGCTTGATGTTTCTACTGGAAGGTCAGGATGTTATCCCAAACTAGAAATGATGATTAGAACTACTGTGAGCATTCTGTTTTCAGCTTAAAGGTTGAGGCAGCCTGATCTAGAATGAAACTAAGTATGGATTCAAATTTGAATTTGGCCACTTACTAGTTGCTTGACCAGGGGCAGTCCATTATCAGGCAAAACTTTAATCTGGAAAAGGGGTGGTGGTTGTTCACCTCCAGATTAAGGGGACAACTCTAAGGAAGAGTAATCAAATTTTTTTCTCATTATCCTTCTAAAACTGTAATTTGGGGGCTGGGAATATAGCTCCATGATAGAGTGCCTGCCTACTATGCATGACACTCTGGGTTCAATCCCTAGTATTGTGGAAAAAAGTATAAAACGTGATATTACTGTTGCTCCTACAAGTTTGTTGTGAGAGCTAAATGAAATGAAAGCTGTGAAGTGTCTTAAGATGCTCATGTGGGATCATGGGGAGAGCCTTGAGAAGACACAGTAGTGCATTGGCTATGGAATCTTGAAGCTTCTGGGACCTGGCGGCATAGTGTCAAATGTTTAGTTAATACTCAGAAAATTTGTGTTCTGGTTCCCTTCCCAGCAGCTTGGTCAAGAGGGCTATCTGTGTTAGAAGCTCAGTATCTTTAAATGATAGAGGTGTACTAAAATGTTAGTGAACTTGAGTCATTAACATAACCTCTCAATATACCATTTATAACTAATGTATTATTAGTTAAAATAATTAAAAAATAATAATAATTAAAAAATAATAATTAAAAAATAATAATTAAAAAAGCTTCTAGTTCATTCATGCCTTGGTTTGTAAGGTGGTTTTTAAAATTGACTCAACCCACGTATGATCCTAATGTAAGGTTTTTTAAGATAGAATACAAGGCATGCTGAGGTTGGGCTTCTTTCCATTGGCACAGTCCTGTAGTGCCAGCCTGATGTTGGGGTTACTTCTGGTCCTTCCTTTTGTCCTCAGGTATATGTTCACTCATTTTGCATCATCAGGTATAGCATCAGTGCTTTCTAGAACTGATTTTTGGTTTCTGTCTTTACTTCTGCAGCTTAAAGAATAAGATCTGGGTGAATGAGTTTAGGTAAGTCTATCTCTTCTGAAGGTTTTCCCTGGCGCTTCTGGTCTTGGAAGAATGATTTTGATGCATACATCTTGGATGGAGGGAAGCTGTTGGTTTAGGAATTGCTTTCGCCTTGCACACTCCTGGGTGCCACATCACTTGAGGAGAGAAAGATCCTGCAGAATCTATGGAGCATGTGGGGTATAGGCTTAGATTAGACTTGGAGTTTCTTCCCAGAGCATTTCTGCTCAGTGTCCAGCTGCCACTTCAGAGGCCTCTGAACAATTTTGTCCACTGATTTCCTTGAGGACATTTAGAAAACTCTTGTGGGTCTCTAGGGACTAGTAGGTACAGCATTGTGAGGCAAATACCTCTCCTAGTTCAGTTTTACCCAAATCAGATTCCCAGGGGTTCCTAGGGACTCAAGAACAATTTTTCAGGCCTTTGGCATAAGACCAAGAAAGTTTTGGAGAAAATAAAAGGCATGGAAACCATTGATTTTCACTGTATTTCAATCCATTTGTCCCTCTGGGTCTTGAAGATGTAAGTGGGTAAGGAAGCATCTTTGAATTCAGTTTGTACATCATGGAAAATGAGATGGCTGGTGTGACTTCCTCAGGGGACCTCAAAGGCTCCCTGTTATTAAATCCCACTTTTCTTCCCTGCCTTGTCCCCAAGGGCCAGAATCTTTGAAACTCTGGGCATAGCAGAGTAGCCCTCATGCTAGGGAAAATACAAGGTCTCTTATCCCCATCTGCCTACTTGGGACAGTATCCCTCGCCAATTACCCTTCAACCCCATCTGCTTGCCTACAGAGGCAGGAGTGAATGTGAGATAAATGACCATTCTTTCCTCAGTTTGTCAGATATCTAACTATAATCAGACCCAGGACCTCCCTACTGGGCAGCAACCATAAAAGTTGATAGCTTGCTAGAGTCCAAGGTATAACTTGTCTGAATCAAACTTTGGTTGGTCTTAGTTTGAATAAGAAATGGGTCTCTAAGAGGCTTGTCCACACTCATGTGGTATCTGCTGCTGGTGATCACATGTGACACACTGGGTTTTAACATCAGGCTGTTCTTTTAGGTATGGTGGGTTTTCACTCGGTGTCAGTAACTCTCAAGCACTTCCTCCAAGTCAAGAAGTTAATGATGCCATCAAGCAAATGAAGAAACACTTGAAGCTGGCCAAGGTAGTGTACCCATCCTGAGACATGTTGGAATAAAGGGCTCGGAGCTGCTGGGACATGGGCATAGCAGGCAGATAGATCTGACCAGCTAGCCGCTCATTGTTCAGATCATCTTTGACTTCAAAGCCATCATTGGTATTCTGTGACTTGAACCAAACAGGATTGAATTATTCAGTATATACTTAAAATCCTGAAAGAGTAGACCACAAATAGATTCAGAGATTTAAAAGTTCTTAGAATAACTGTTTGTCAATTTGGCCAGTAGTAAATAAACTGGCCTTCAAGCAGACTTCCAGAAAAATCACTGGCTAGACAGGAAGTGGATCAGTTTCATTTTTAAGTTGGCTGGCTGGTCTTCAGGTCCTAATGAGCACCCACTTCATTTCTCTGTATCTCAGGTTTCCCATTTTGAACTGAGAATTGAAAGAGTCAAATGACATGGATTTTGTGATCCTGGACAGCAGTGATAGTCCTAGAGTCCAGTCTGTACCTCTGCCTCTGGAACACAGGCCTTTATGTCTGACATATCTGCATATAAATTGTGGTTGTGGTTCTTGGGATGATGCCAGGTGAACACTTGGAAAAATATCCTCATTGCCTAGTTATATCCAGACAACAGTCTTGGGACTTCAAGCCACAGGATTTCTCTGATATGTTTAAGTCTGTGGCATCGTGGCAGCATTCATGCTGCAGGCTTCTGGTCACTTGGTTCTCAGGAATCATTTAATGGCTTTACATTTAATTTTAGTGAGGTGGTGGTATTGCTCTTGATAGGGGTGTCCTGTTGTCCACAGCTTCCAGACTGACTGTTGCCCTTTGCCTGTTTAAATCATCACAATTGAGGTGGGTTTCTGTTGTTTACAGGACAGTTCTGCAGATCGGTTTCTCAACAGCTTGGGAAGGTTCATGACAGGACTGGACACCAAAAATAACGTCAAGGTAAATTGCTGTCTGTGTTTTACTAACTTCTTTTACTAACTATCCTTATGTTCCCTGAAGTATTTTCAGCCATGGTAAAATTGATAGGGATATTCATGACAGAAAAGAGCAAACAGTTAACTTCACCAGGGAGGCAGCACAGTGGAGAGATTAAGAGAATTTGTTTTGAAGCCAGACTTTAAAGGTGAACCTCTATGATCTGAATTACTTAACCTATCTAACCTTCGGTTTCCTCATCTGTAAAATGGGGACAATAATCATGGCTCTCTCCAATAGTTTTGAGGAGTATATGAATTAAAGATTCAAGGTCCTCAGTACAACCCTGGGCCCCATGGTCAGTGGTCATTGTATCCTTGTGCTATCATCACCTTGCCATGTTCTCATACTACAGTGTTTTTTCTTGGTATTTACGTGCATGATTTTTGTGTGTGTGCACCCACTTCTGCAAGCAGCATTTGGGAATGTTACCTTTTACCTGGTATGTTTTATCTCAGGTGTGGTTCAATAACAAAGGCTGGCATGCTATCAGCTCTTTCCTGAATGTCATCAACAATGCCATTCTCCGGGCCAGCCTGCAGAAGGGAGAGAACCCTAGCCAGTATGGGATTACTGCTTTCAATCACCCCCTGAATCTCACCAAGCAGCAGCTCTCAGAAGTGGCTCTGTAAGTATGACTGTGTCTGAAAAAAATGGGATGAGGAGAGGAGAGGGTGCTAGGGAAATCTGGAGCAGGAGAAGGAGATAGAAGGCTGGTTGTAGGGTAGCTGTTGCAGAGTCAGGTATGGTATGTAAGTCTGGGTCCGTCCAGACTCTAGGCAGAAAAGATCACTTTACCAATTGTCCCAGTAGCCCTTTTTGAATTGTAGAAGAAAATGGCACAGATGTGTAAAAACATTACATTTGGTGAATTCATATAAAGCAAGTTAAAAATTGTTAATACAATCCTAAAATAAGTAAATTCATCATTAACACATTTATTAAATGTCAGTTTCATTTGTTTTAAAACTGTTTTAACCCAGTGAAGCATGCTTTAAATAGCTTGACTTTTTCCCCTGAATTGTGTGTGTGTGTGTGTGTGTGTGTGTGTGTGTGTGTGAAGTTTAAAGCCAGTACAATCTTTGGAATCATAGAGATCTGGGTTTAAATCTAGACTGTAAACTTTCTAGATGTCTGATATTAAATGAGGCATTTTTTTAAAAATTGCCAAGCCCAGCTCCTGGAACAGAGTTGACATTCAAGATGTTAGATCCCTTTTCTATAAATGGAGCATGGTGCAGTTAGTTTCTACTTAATTCCTATAGAATATCAATAATGGACACTAGGATCTATACCAACACCTTTTTAATGGGCTTGTAAAGTATCTTCTTACAAAAAGAATCTGATAGAATTGTTATATATGTGTTAGATTGGTATGTTACATTGTGTTATATTAAAATTTATTTAGAGTAACAATGTTAACTTATTTGCATAGTTTCATATCATTATTTTTTTGTGTGTATGAATACTTATTACTTACTGCTCTTACAAGGTTAAGAACAATGGACAAGGGGCTGGGGTTGTAGCTCAGTGATGAAGCGCTTGCCTATCACATATGAGGCACTGCGTTTGATTCTCAGCACTACTTAAAAAAAATATAAAGGTATTGTGTCCATCTACAACTAAAAATATTTTTAAAAAGGACAATGGATAAAATTAAATAGTGTTAGGCCACACCCAGACTTCCTTCAACAGCTTCATATGGCAGTGGACTCTTTAACCTTAGTGAAATCAGCTCTTCATGTACTTTTTTTTTTTTTTTTTAATGATACCAGGAATTAAACCCAGGGGAAATTTACCACTGAGCTACACCCCTAGCTGTTTTTATTTTGACAAAAGGTCTTGCTAAGTTTTTTAAGGCCTCACTTAATTGTTTTTATTTTGACACAAGGTCTTGCTAAGTTGTTTAAGGCCTCACTTAATTGCTGAGGCTCATCTTGAACTTGCGATCCTCTTGCCTCAGCCTCTCTAGTATCTGGGATCATAGGGGTGCGCCACTGCACCTAGCTCAGGTTTGCATTTGAATTGTCTTTTTTTTTTTTTTTTAAACTTTCAAATGATCATATTTAACCCTAAATAAAACATATTTGGTGAACAGATGTTTTTCCCTGAGCTTTCTTTGGATGTGTGTTTGTGTGTGTGTGTGTGTGTGTGTGTGTGTGTGTGTGTGTGTGTATGTCTCTTCATTTGTTGTGTTTCCGTAATAAATGCATCAAAGACATCTCTGATCTTCACTGCCTTTTTTCTTTCTAGGATGACCACATCAGTAGATGTACTTGTGTCCATATGTGTCATCTTTGCGATGTCCTTTGTCCCAGCCAGCTTTGTTGTGTTCTTGATCCAGGAGCGGGTCAGCAAAGCCAAGCACCTACAGTTTATCAGTGGAGTGAAGCCTGTCATCTACTGGCTTTCCAATTTTGTCTGGGATATGGTAAGGGCACAGGCCTACTGTCTTTGTATGAATCTCCATCAGGGCCATGAAATGGCATATATAAGATAGAGCACCTGTCACTGAGAATTGTTCCAGTTATTCTAAAGATGCATGAAAAAGGGAATGGGAGAGGCACTTCTACACTTCCATAACACCAAATATGGTGCTGGATGCAGAGCTGACTTCACACAGGAAAGAACATCTGACTACACTGATGACAGTTATTACCTAATTTCCTATTTGAAAACTTTCCCAAGAAACAGAAATGGAAGGACCTTAGTCTCTGCCAACCCAGTACCTCTAACTTCTCTGATAAATTTTAATCTATAGAGTCAGGGTATTCATTACCTTGTTAGGAAGGCCATATGTTCTCTAAAAACTCCATACATCTTATCAGAAACTTATCCATTCATTTGCACACATATTTTTGTGCCAGCTATAATTAATATATTGCTTCTATTTGGACCAATATGGAAGCCTTCAAAAAATTCTGAAGTTCTAATTATTATAAAATGAAGTTGAACTGTATTTCCTTATGAATTCCATGAATTCTAACCCATAAGGAGAAATCTAGTTCTTTTCCCTTTAGATGGCTCCTCAGATATTTTAAAGACAATTCTCATCTAACCAAAGTCTTCCACAGATGAGATGATGTATGAGAACACACTTAGACATTTCTAAAGCACTATAAAAATGTGAGTGATAATGATGGAGATGATGATGATGATGTCTTTACTAATTATACCAAGACTCTGTGATCTGATTGTCCTGCCATGGCCATACCACATATTGTTAATGTCCCTTTTGAAAAGCAAAAGCCAGAATTAACCTTGTATTCAGGCTATGGTCTAAATGGTTACAAGTCTAGAGGGAGTTGATCTTTATTCCATATTTCTATTCTGCATTTTAGAAATAGCACTGTCTTATTGGCAACTTAATAGTGAACTGGAACCTTTTTTCACAAAAATGACTGTTAAATTGGATAGCTTTTGTGTTATGCTAATACAATTAACTTTTTGGAATTTAAAATTTACACCTATCCCTTTTAAACTGCATCTAGTTAAATGTCCATTTTGCTTTGTTTTTTTTTTTTTTTTTTTATCTTGGTCCAGTAATTACTTCATTCATCTAAAATACACTGAGTGTTCACTCTGGATCTGACTATGTCAAGCACAGGAGATTCAGAGATGAGCTGGAGTCTCTAGACTTCAGGGACATCACTTATATTCTTGTATATTATCTATCTGGTTTAGAACCTGCAATTTGCTATCAGCATATCTTCATCTAAGTTGTTGATAAACACATTGAACAGGATAGGACTAAGGCAGAGTCCTGTAGCCTTAAGCTGCAATTCTTCTAACAGCTGACAAAAATCACTGTCACCTCCTTGCCTGTGCTTTGCCCTGCTAGCTATGAAATTTCATAATTGTTCTATGGTCAGGTCTTTATTTCTGCATTTTAATGCCTGAAGCACTGTCAGGACAGACTTTAAAATTATTCTCAGTGTGATGAAACAATTCTGACATTCATGTTATGAGCGCTTACCTCACAAATAGATTACATGTGAGATTGAACTTGGGCAGACTATAATATAGCATTAATGATGAAACAGACACAATCATCTCTGGGAAGAATAATGGAAGCTTATTTGCCTCCTGTGAAATTGAAATTCCTCTGACTGAGGATCCATCGTTCAGTGAGTTTACTGAGCGTGACACCTTGGCTTAGCTGTAGGAAAGACAGAAAGGGCATGCAGTTTATAAAACCAGCCAAGGGTAAAATGCTTGTCACAATGTATTGTCCGCATTTTGATTAATAGTTTATGTGGCTTCATTAATTCAAAGTTATTCTCCAATATGTTTGTCTGCCCTTTCTTGTCTGGTGATGGTAAAGACTTAGAATGTGTTGTGTTTTTGACTCCCGAGTTAACTTTACTTTCTTGTTTTCTCTTAGTGCAATTATGTGGTCCCTGCTACATTGGTCATTATCATCTTCATATGCTTCCAGCAGAAGTCCTATGTGTCCTCCACCAACCTGCCTGTGCTAGCCCTTCTTCTTTTGCTATATGGGTAAGGTACTTCTGGGTGGGGGACTCTGAAAGTGGGTAGACATATAGTACCCAATGTCATAGGAGGGCAGAGGACTCCAGTGGACATTGACCTTCTTCCCTCACCAGGTGGTCGATCACACCTCTCATGTACCCAGCCTCCTTTGTGTTCAAGATCCCCAGCACAGCCTATGTGGTGCTAACCAGCGTGAACCTCTTCATCGGCATCAATGGCAGTGTGGCCACTTTTGTGCTAGAGCTCTTCACCAACAATGTGAGTTCTGTAGAAAGAGCACCTCCTACTGGGATGGGCGCCTCTGGGTACTGGAGGACAGAGGTTAATTATGATCTTATTCCACTTCTTGGTGACATTGACTCTGCTGACCACTCTGTCTTGTTTCAGATACTGCCTTCCATGGTCCACACAATACCTTTGTCTCCTGCTGTGCCTTATATTTCCCTGGCCAAACATTTCAGTTTCTTTTGTCACGTTCTTTTATGCTTCCATTTCAGTGTCACTTTTCCCAAGGCTCAGTCCTCTGTCAGCTTTGCTTTCCACTTTAGACACCATATCTGGGCGGTGCCATTCAATCCCAAGGCTTTCACCCTGCCTTCCTCAGTGCCTTATTGTTATCTCTCAGATTTATGCCTTGGTTGTTCCCTAGAACTCTACTCTCCCATTTTCACACACCTGGTGGGTGGCTTCATTTAAATAATTTGTAGATACCCATAACTGGACGTGTCATCATCTTTCCCCTCAGAACTAGTATTTCTCTTGCCATCCCTGTTGTACATGCTAGCATTATCATCCAATGTAGTTGCCCAAGCCAGCTCTCTTGGAATCATCCTTGATGCTTTGCTGTTGCTTATTTCCCACATTCCACTGGTCATGCCATCTGTTCTTCCATTCGCACATCTCATTATCAAGGCTCCTTCCATTCCTATTATCACTGCCTTTGTCCAAACACCTTAGCTCAGCATGCAAGGGCTTTCATAGGTGGACAACCTTTCCTGGCCACTTCCCACTACACCCTTTCTCAAAGCCCTGTAACTTCAGCAGAGTTGACTCTTAAACCCAGAATAATCCTGTAGGCTTGGTTTGAAATGCCCTTCTTCTATTGCAGAGCCTGGTGGTATTCTCCCTGCCCTTCAAGATTTAGCTCAAAGGTGAAGCTGTGCTTCTCTACCCTATGGGATGTGCTCTCTTTTCCCCTGGGTCTTCAGAGCCCTCCATTCTGCCTCTAGTACCACACATATCCAGTTACATAATCATTCCTATTTCCATGTTTCTCTTCCTAACCACAGAGACTATTTGTTCATTAGCTTTTACCTCTCCCATGCCCTAGCACAGTGCATCTTATACATAGTAACTTCCTTAATCTCTGGATATGTGGCCACTATTGGCCAGGTGTCATAATAATTTCTGATGTATTCAGAATTTATTCATAATAATTTCTGATGTATTCCTGAAACTCAAATATTGATCCAGACACAGGCAATTTGCTTTTAAAATGTTAAGCAAATATTTTGTTATGGATTTGCTTCTGGTCAGACGTAGGCTTGTTGCTGCTATTCTTTGTTCATTTCTCCATACCCATAGCATTACTCCAAATTTTTTAAAAGTATGGAAAATGCCTACTCCTATTTATTGGTATCTGAATTCAAAGGTTCATTTTATCCCCAGGGAATCAACTTGTTTCTTCACTCCCATATTTCAGACTTTGATACATTTTCAGCCCAAACTGTGATTGATATCCATACTTTCTCTCTGTGTTATCTTTTTAGAAGCTGAATAACATTAATGATATCCTGAAGTCTGTGTTCTTGATCTTCCCACATTTTTGCCTGGGACGAGGGCTCATTGACATGGTGAAAAACCAGGCAATGGCTGATGCCCTGGAAAGATTTGGTGAGTGGAGCAGTGGCTGCTAGAGGCTTCAGAGGAGATGGCAATTGCATGGGCCTTGGGGCCCTAGCCTTTGTTTTAGAAAGAGACTGATGAATGGGCACTGGATGTCCATATTCCTCTTGCCCCCTTGAACGTTTTTGCCAGTGCAGCTGTTCTGGTGCAGTGTGACATTTATCAGTGAAAGGGTATTTTTGGGAGTAAGGAAAATGCTAGCATTTGCTTGGACCCAGTGCCTAATGCTACTACTTGAGTTTGTTAGAATTTCTGAAAAAGTCAAACATAGCTTTGGGACAGAGAATCAGAAGGAGAGATGTACACTTATATTTGGAAAATCACAGTCCCGGAGGTCATATATTATCTTTTACACAATCTATAAAAAGACAATTCACTGCAGTTCTTTCTACCTTTGGAGTGGTTAAAAATATTTCTCCTATCATCATATGACTATCATTCATCTACCGGCTAATGTAGTTAGATGGGCCATGTTATTTAATGGACATAGAAGAGGGACTTTCTTCAACTTGAAGGTACAAAGGAGATGTATAAGGAGTTTAAGAAATAGTTACATAAAATCAGGTGATTTAAGTGAGTCACTGGGTTACATTATGTGCCACTGAAATGGTCATCTTTTTAAGGTGATTTCTAATTACTAAAGCTTGGAATTTATTAAAATACTAACCTTAAAAATTATCCTGGATTGTTTGCCTTATCTAAAAGGATGTATTTATTTATTTACTAGTTGTACACAATGCCTTTATTTATTTTTACATGGTGCTGAGGATGGAACCTGGGCCGTGCACATGCTAGGCAAGCACTCTACCGCTGAACCACAATCCCAGCCCTCTAAAAGGATTTTTGGGCTGTCTCATTCAAAAGATATTAGCTATCTGATATGAAGTTACAGATCTAAGACTTGGCTCTAAAATTCTGATTGACACAGGGTAGTAATTTGTTCCCACAAATCAGATTTGAAAAGTAGTCACTCTCATTAGTTTTCCTCCTTGTCTTGGGTAATAGCCATTGGTGTTTCTAGGAAAATAGGTGAACTTGACCCCATGTTTGGAGAAGGGCCATGGTTCATGACACCTTCATTCTGACTTGATCTCTGCATTTTGTTTACCAGGGGAGAATCGCTTTGTGTCACCACTCTCTTGGGACTTGGTAGGACGAAACCTTTTTGCCATGGCTGTGGAAGGGGTGGTGTTCTTTCTCATTACTGTCCTGATCCAGTACAGATTCTTCATCAGGCCCAGGTAAGCTTTTGCTCAGAACTCATGGGAACACTTGGTAGAGGGTCACAGAAGGAAAACAGGGAAATGCTTGCCAATGATGGTTGGATTGAATTTGAACTCAAGAAAATCAAACCGATTTTCCTGTTGTGGGCATCCTGCAACCCGTACCCTACCAATGCTGGAGGTTGTGGCAAATAGGTTTTAAGAGATTGCTTTAGAGCCTAGATTTTTGTTTTTAAAAATAGTTTGAAAGGTTATTTTTCTTAAAATCTTTCCTCTAAGACCTGTGAAAGCAAAGCTTCCTCCTTTGAATGATGAAGATGAAGATGTAAGGCGGGAAAGACAGAGAATTCTGGATGGTGGAGGACAGAATGATATCTTGGAAATCAAGGAGTTGACTAAGGTGAGACAGTAAGTAGGGGCTATTACAGGCTTAATTTTTCAGTTTTATGTGCTAGAAACTAACCTAGATGCTTAACGAAAAAGCTTGCTTCCCAAAATGTGCATCTATACCAAGCTGCTGTCAATTTAATTTTTTTAAAAAGACACCATGGAGACTTCTTCATTAAAGAGATTTTACTGAGAATACTTTGTAATGTGAATTTCATTCTAAAATTTATTTATTTTACTTACATTTGTGTGTTAGTATTTAAAATAACTATATTGTTATATTGTGTGCATGTCCAAATATGTAACAATAAATCCCATCAATATGTACAACTATAATGCACCAATTAAAATGAAGAAAAAAAAACACACTAATATTGTACATCTAGTCAAAACTGAGATGTGGAGAATAAATTGTTGATTTTGGGTTTTATAATCCCAAAAGCTGATATCTCTATTGCTCAAAAGGAGGGTCTGTTTCAATGCCCTCTTAGATGGCAGAATCCCAAATTTCACTTTTTTGTTACATGTAGAATATTTGAAATACTTTGCAATTTATCCTGTAGAATCTAATTTTTAAAAATATATACAATAGGGCTGGGGTTGTGGCTCAGTGGGAGAGTGCTTGCCTAGCATGTGTGAGGCACTGGGTTCAATACCTGGCACCACATAAAAGTGAACAAATAAAGTAAAGGTATTTTGTTCAACTATAAAAAAAACTATATACAATATGTTTATATACTAAATGGACAAATATGTAGATATTAATGACTAGTATATTTTTTAAACGACCCAGATTAAAAATTAAAAAGAAGTCCACTTTTATTTTGAACTTCAAAGTCACATCTGGTTGTTGGAGACAGACAATGGCTCTCAGCACATCATATATGACTTAGTTTTATTGATAGAGTCTTATTTTGTGGTATGTTTGGGTTATAATCCCCTCTGCCACAGTTGCTTGGAAGAGCTTTGAGTCACTGAAGCTCATGAATTTGCATTTTGTTTGTTGCAGATATATAGGAGGAAGAGGAAGCCTGCTGTTGACAGGATTTGTGTTGGCATTCCTCCTGGTGAGGTAAAAACACTTTGTCTGCACTGTGTTTGTTAATTCACACTGTATCTGTCCAATCAAACAACCATGTTTATAAAGGATGAAAGTGGCTTTCAAAGCTTCTCTTTTTATGCCTGTGTGAAGCAATAAGTCATCAAGAGAATAGGGACCCCTTATATCAAGAGAATGATTTTGGATAATCTCAGGCATTTTAAGAAAAGCATGCACACCCAAAATGTGCTTTTGTGATCTATTTCAAAGGATGAGGAAATTCAAATAGATTTTTAAAAATAGATTTTTCTCCTTTCTCATTTCTGTTTGTGTTCCTTATGCCCTTTAGTCAAATAAGGTGGTATAATTTGATTGTCTTTCATTGCTGTTTTTCACACATTCATTAACTTTTGTCTTAATCTGACAACTCAAATGCTATTTAAAAATACAGACTTGCTGAAAATGGTCCCATTATAAAATACATATTTAATATCTGTATGATGTCCTAAAACCAAAAAAAAATTTGATTTGTCATTGATATTTAAGAATGATGTTTCAGGATGATGTCATATAAAAATGAAGTGCAGTTGACTATTTTCTAGGATTGTTCAAACTTAGCTTTAGTAGTTTGATTATACAACTCCCCTGGTCTAATTCTTTCAGTGCTTTGGACTTCTTGGAGTTAATGGTGCTGGGAAATCATCCACTTTCAAGATGCTAACTGGAGACACCACTGTTACCAGAGGAGATGCTTTCCTTAACAAAAATAGGTGAGAAAAGAAGTGATCTGTATTTTGTTGCAAGGACTTTTTTTTATTTTAAAGAAATACATTATTTTTTAGATGTAACAGTACTCCTTAGATTTCATAAAAATGTTTAAACAGAGTAAAGTTTAAAGAAGAACTAAAAATTATCCATAATTTGACTACTTGGAGATAACCACTCTTTACATTTTTTTTCAGTCTTGCCTGCATTACTTTTAACAGCTTTTTC
Organism: Tamias sibiricus; assembly: GCA_025594165.1. Classification (NCBI taxonomy): domain Eukaryota; kingdom Metazoa; phylum Chordata; class Mammalia; order Rodentia; family Sciuridae; genus Tamias; species Tamias sibiricus. The sequence goes on along the minus strand of CM046657.1, from coordinate 192,674,489 downwards.
ATACACATAAATTACTTTTTTTAAAGAACAATTCAATAATTCTTAGTGAATTCACAGAATTGTGTCATCATCACCACAATCCAGTTTTAGATGTTTTCTATCACCTAAATCTATCTTTTTACACATATAAATATATCAAAAAATTGAGATTATTTTGGATATAGGTTTTAAAATTAGTTTTTATTGTTAATGGTTATATTATGATTTTCCAGTGGGTTAAATATACGTTGCTCCATAAAATTCCTATGCATATGTACCTATAATTTGTTTAATCAATTCCTTATAAATATTGGGTATTTATTAATTTTCATTTTTTACTATATAAATATGTGCTTGTATACAACTTCTATTGTTTCTTTATATTAGATTCTACAAGGTAATACCTGCCAGATTATCTTCTATAAAGAGTGTACACATTGATGAAGCTATGACTAGGCTGTTTTCTGAGATTGTATAGTCACTAAGCAGTCTGATCTTTGGGGTACAGCAGCATATTAGAGGCCTGTTAGGCAGTATTACCCTTGAATGCGCTAAATATGTGGGGTTTCTTCAGGATTTCTATATGGATACATGGTACAAAGGCAGTGACCTTCAGGCTTTTCTGAACCATGATCCATGTAGGATATAATATTTTATACATTAGCCTGGCACATGTAAGATACATTAATACTCACATATGATTTAATGAAATGTTTCATAAAATGGTACCTGCTGTTACTATTTAAAATATACTCTAATAATTCTTATTCCATTCTCTATCATCATTTAATTTTTTTATTTTGGTACCGGGGCACTCAACCACTGAGCCACATCCTCAGCCCAGTTTTGTATTTTTATTAGAGACAGGGTCTCACTGAGTTGCTTAGTGACTCATTGTTGCTGAGGCTATTTTTGAACTAGAGAACCTCCTGTCTCAGCCTCCCAAGCCACTGGTATTACAGGTGTGCGCCACCACGCTGGGCCTATCGTATCATTTAAAAAGAGCTGGTTGTGACCTACTAGATTTATTTTATGACTCACTAATGGGTGATGACTCTAAATTTGAAAACACTGAACAGGGTGGATAGCCAATAACATTGAAGAGCAAGGAACTTGGTATACTCATTGATCTTTATTCCCCCCTTATCAGTTGTTTCAGTAGCAACTTAAGGAACCTTAGAAAAACAGAACTTTTGGGAATACCACTGCTTCCCCAGCCTTGTTTCCAATTACATGCTCCTGGGGCACTTAGCAATGGCAGTAGTAACTGGCTCAAATTAAGGTTTGTCATAGTAACGGGTTATAAGAACTGACTTGGCCAGTGTAGCTGTGCCCCTGAGTACCTACGTCACAATTCTGGAGAAAGCTAACCCTGGGAGTTCTAAATAGATAAGCAGAGGTGAATGATTACTGCCAAAAGGCCAAGTTCAAGTAAGTTACAACCAGTACTGTTCAAATGACATGGTAGAGAATAGAATAAGAATTATCAGAATGTATTATAAGTAGTAACAGTAGGTACAATTTTATGAAACATTTAATTAAATCATATGTGTGAGTGTTAATGTATCTTGTTGGGGGTGTGAAGTGCAGGTGTGAAACTGGGATATAGATTTTCACACATTAGGGGTTCTTAACCTGATGGGCTTCATAGAACCTAAAAATTGCCCCCACCAGTATATGTAAGATTGTAGGTGTATTTTTATCTGTACATGTTCAAGAGGGTCTATGACAAACAAACAAGCAAAAAAAAAAAAAAAAAAAAAAAAAAAAAAACTTAAATGCTAGGAGGGTGTCTGGGCTAGGTATTTGGTAGCACCAGGAGATCTGGAACATGCACACTGTGGTTGAGTCAATGTATGGCTCAGCAGAAGGCAGAAGGGAGCTCACACCCAGGATTTCTGGGTCTAGATGGTCATAAAGACAACTTTGGGCTAACAAGGCACTTGGTACATATGACCACAGGAACAAGTCTGGAATGAAGACTTAATGTTAAAGCTCCAGATAGTATTATTCAGGTTGTTGGTAAAGACTTCTGCAGTGGGCATGGACTCAGGGATTTTGAAACAGGACTGAGCATACAGGTTTGAAATGCTGGGAAATATAGATGCAAGGATAGGGCAGGATAGAGACAGGAACCCTGACAGATGGGAACAGCTGTCATCCTAGGGGCAGAAAGGCTGTTCCTTTAAGCAACAGATATTGGTGTCTTTGTAAAGCACAAGCATACTTTACAGGAATGTTAACCCAGATTGTCTAAATGCTTAAAACCTAACAAGTTTTGTTTTCATTTGCAGTATCTTGTCAGACATCCATGAAGTACATCAGAACATGGGCTATTGCCCTCAGTTTGATGCCATCACAGAGCTGCTGACTGGGAGAGAGCATGTAGAGTTCTTTGCTCTCCTGAGAGGCGTCCCAGAGAAAGAAGTTGGCAAGGTACTATGGATACCAGAAAGCCAACCTGCCTCTCTGGCATCCTGACACCATACTTTATGGATTTTTCACATATGACAATTTCAGGCTATCTTTCCTCATGCATGGAGCAGTATGAAATGCCGGCTCTTTGCATCTGTTTCAGAGTGGGAAGCCATAATGGTGGGGGGGATTAGGGGTGGATAGGCATGGGGATGTGCAGAGAAGGAGTCCTGCTCCCACCACATAAATTTCTTCTTGCACTTCTGCAGTTGCCAGGTCATGATTATAGAATCCAGTCTTACTCAATTAAAGAGCTTTCACATATAAGTGTAAGAAAGCACGATAAAATTATCAAGGCAGACAAAAGTCAAGGTGCTTTATCTCTCTAGGTTGGTGAATGGGCAATTCGGAAACTGGGCCTTGTGAAGTATGGAGAAAAATATGCTGGTAACTATAGTGGAGGCAACAAGCGCAAACTTTCCACAGCCATGGCTTTGATTGGTGGGCCTCCTGTGGTATTTCTGGTGAGTGTGACTGTGGGTGGAAAACTACTGTTCTGGCCAGAATGGAAAACAGGCCTTTTTTTAACTGGGTGGCAGAGCAGCCTTCAAGAAGAGGGAAGATTCTTTCTTGGCACAAGCAGGGGTAACTCTGTCAAATAGACACCCCAAGTACCTGTTTCTCTGGCTTGGAGAATCCCTGTAAATATTGAGGCTGAATGTGTGATTTTATCCTTCTCTGGAACATTCTTTCTGATCATCTGTGTGTTCATAAACTGAAGATAGAGAGTGAGGACACAGCTTCAAGATTCCCTTAGTAGCTGGGTGTACATCTGTAAGTCCAGTTATATGGAAGACTGAGGCAGGAAGATTGCAAGTTGGAGGTCAGCCTGGGCAACTTAGTGATACCCTGTCTCAAAATATTTTTAAAAAGGGCTGGGGATATATCTCAGGGGTAGAACATTCCTGGGTTCCATCCCCAGTATTAAGAATAAAAAAATATATCTCCTCAGTAGCCACTGGATCATAGTTCCTTAACAGAGATAAATAAAAAATAGACAGCAGTGGCCTTTGATCTTTTTTCTTTGGTAGAGAAGAGCACTGAAGTTATTAGAGGAAGAAGCTTTGGATTGAGGCTTTGGTGTAATTTAGACCATGTGAATGGCCTAGACTATAACAGGTTAAGCTGGAGTAGGGTAGAATAAAAAAGAAAAGGAATTTTACTCAAACGTTATCCTGACAAAGAGCATTTTTAGTATATACATGTTAGTCATGAAAAGATGATTGAAACTAATGGCTCTTTCCCTTCCCTATTTATTTGGAGAAATTTTTGTTTAATTTTTAAAAATTTCCTTAAAATATTTGAGTTTCCGGCTTCAATGAGACATTCATAAAAGTGAACTTGTTATGAGTTTGAAATTTATTCTGTTGTTTTGGTTCAAGATAACTAAAATAGTAAGTTAAAACTCAGGATGTTTAAGGATGCGTCAGCATTTAAAAAGAAGTCTATCTTTGATATTTTATTTATAGCAAATGATAAAACTTATTTTACTTTAATTTCAGGATGAACCAACCACAGGCATGGATCCCAAAGCCCGAAGATTCTTGTGGAATTGTGCCCTAAGCATCGTCAAGGAAGGGAGATCAGTAGTGCTTACATCTCATAGGTCTGTAGTGAAGTCTTGGCTTGGCTTTTACATTGTGTGATTTGCAAATCTGCCAAATAGTTTATATGTTCATTTAGTAAAATCTAGAAAGTACCTAAAAGCAAAGGTTACATTTGTCACCTGAAATTGTATTACTTGAAGACATCTATTGTTCTCATTGGCTTATGCATGTTTGTAGAGTTTTCCTATGCAAACCTATGTGTACTTGTGTGTACGAATTTTTACAAACAAAAATGCAAGCATAGTATACATACTCTGCTCTTTTTCACTTAACAATGTTATTGTGAATGTTATTCTAAGTCAGTAAATTTAAGTAATGTCATCATCTCATATAGCGGAATGGTATTCCATTAGGATATACCCTAATTTATTTAATTCTTTCCCTTTGTTAGACATTTGAATTGTTTCCAACTTATTCACAATTCTAAATGGCACAGCAGTGAGGAGCTTCATCTGTATATCGCCATGTCTTTAGAATAGGATGTGGTTATGCACTGGAAGCTGGGAAACTTGTTTCTTTGAAAAGCCAGATGTCATGGTGATGTTGTGATGGTTATGGGAACATGTCTCTGAAACTAAAACTCTGTTCTCTTTTCCCACAGTATGGAAGAATGTGAAGCCCTTTGCACTAGAATGGCAATTATGGTAAATGGGAGATTCAGGTGTCTTGGCAGCGTACAACATCTGAAAAATAGGTAATAGACACAATTTCTTTGGGATAGCACCTATTTGGAAACCTTGATGTTTATTCTTTCATTAGTGTATAAATGGTAGCTTAAAAATAAAGAGAAATTAAAGCGGGGAAAAAATGGTATGGTGCAAAGAATCAGGGCTTTGAAGTCAAACTGAACCGTAGTCAAATTCTGTCTTTATCATATACTGGTTGTGTGACTCATAAGCAAGTTACTTAGCCTTTCTGAGAGTCTATTTCCCAGGAATGTTACTTCCTGGCTTTGTTTATTTATGAAGTTAAAAAACTCACTTGACAGTGTGATTAAGAGCACAAGCTTTGGAGTCTATGCAAATGGGCTTGCATCCTAGTCCTACCACTTAGGTCTTTGTATCATGGGCAAGTGACTAACTCCCTGAGCTTCAGTTTTCCTGAAAACTGGGTCCAGGTGAGGAATAAAAGCACTGAGCAACAGGGCACTGAGTTTCAGGGCACTGTGCATCGGGCACTGCTCATAGAAGGGATTCTCAGTAAATGATAACTGGTTCCTTCTCTCTGAAACTGATTTCTGGGTCTTTCAGGGACCTCCCATTTTCGTGGCACAAGTTAGGTTCTCAGAGTTAAATATTCTTCTGAGAAGTTTCCTGGGGATCCTTCATTTGGGTTTTTTTTTTTTTTTTTTCTTTTTTTCCCTGCTTTCAGGTTTGGAGATGGTTATACAATAGTTGTACGAATAGCAGGATCCAACCCTGACCTGAAGCCTGTCCAGGAGTTCTTTGGACTTGCCTTCCCAGGAAGTGTCCTAAAAGAGAAACACCGGAACATGCTACAATACCAGCTTCCCTCTTCATTATCTTCTCTGGCTAGGATATTCAGTATCCTTTCCCAGAGCAAAAAGCGACTTCACATAGAAGACTACTCTGTTTCTCAGACAACACTTGACCAAGTAAGCTTTCAGTGTTGAAAATAGATAAGTAAATCTAAGGATTCCTGCCTACTTACACCCCCACCACAATCCTGAACACAATTCAGACTATCTATGCTTGAATTCCTCATTTATGATTACCAGCAATGCTTTTTACGAAACCTCTGTGAACCCAAAAAGGAAGATGATGCTTTCTACCTGAGAGAATTATCGTGATAATTTACTGACTTAATAGTCCTAACAACCACCATTTATTGAGTACCAATCGTGGATTGAGCATTTTGCTAGGTGCCTTGTCCCATTTAGATAACAAAAAGTACTAAACAGATCCTGGCATTTGATAGGTTTTAAGTAAATGTTTTCTTCCCTCTTCCTTTAATCAGTGGAAGTTGGCGATGTGGGATTAACACAGAAGGTGAATTTTTAAATGATTATTAATGTTTTTCAAGTATCCTGTCTTCCCTCACACAGTTTTCTAGTTAATCTATTTATGCAATTCTGTATTTTCCTACCTGACCTAATTTCAACATGAGGACAATGCAATTAGAATAAAACTGCAGCTAGAATAAAGAAAGAACAAGTCAAGAGGTATTTATAAAGTCTTTCTTTTGACAGGTATTTGTGAACTTTGCCAAGGACCAAAGTGATGATGACCACTTAAAGGACTTGTCATTACACAAAAACCAGACAGTAGTGGATGTTGCAGTTCTCACATCTTTTCTACAGGATGAGAAAGTGAAAGAAAGTTATGTATGAAGAATGTTGTTCACACAGGATGGCTGAACATAAGGAAGAACGAGATCTTCCTTTATACTGTGTGAAGTGTTCCAGAGGAACAGGCTGGAAGTTTTTGTGGGAAGAAGTAAACTGAATACTGTACTGATACTATTCAATGCAATGCAATTCAATGCAATGAAAACAAAATTCCATTACAGGGGCAGTGCCTTTGTAGCCTATGTCTTGTATGGCTCTCTGTGAAAAAGACTTGAATTTAGTTTATTACCTTTACCTATGTGAAACTCTAGTATGGAACCCAGTGGACATTTGGGTTTGAAGTCATACTTTCTTGTTCCTGTGTATCCTCACTGGGATTGCAGCAACAATTCATCAAATAACCATGGCCAGTGATTATCAAAATCAAAGGCATATACATCTCATCCATTAAAGCCATGCCATTCCAGGAGACTGGTTTCCTGGTGACACAACCATTGCTGGCAATGAGTGTGCCAGAATTACTAGTGCCAAGTTGCTCAGAAAGTCTGAAACACCATAGTGTGTCACATACACCTTTGTAAAGCTGCTCTGTTTAGAGTCTGTCAACATCATTAAATATCAGGTGACAAAATGGTGCCATGTACGGCTAACGTCCTTCTTTGAGTCCCTTTTTGATAAGCTGCTTTGAGGCTGTAATATGTAAAGTATGGATATCTCTACACACAGGAAACTTGGTTCCATTGTTATGTTGCCCCATGCTTGGGAGCCATGGGTCTCCAGAGTCTTTCTGAAACTTAGATCCTGGTAAGAAGCAAAGGCTCAGCAGCCAAACTGCTGGAACTGTAAGCTGCTGAAGTCAGGGCATGGGATTAAAGAGATGGTGCGTTTAAACCTAGGGAGGCCCATGCCCATTTGTCCTGATTGCTAACACGGTACACTGCATCTCAAGAATTTTGTTATTTGACACAGGTGTAGTATTATTTCTGGCTTTTTGAATTAATCTAGAAAATGAAAAGATAGAGTTGTATTTTGACAAAATCTTTGTACTATTATGTCATTTGGAATTTTAAGTTATATCAGTGATTTCTGAAACCTTAGAATGACCTCTTTTTAGGACCCTGTGGTATATAGAGGAGTATGGTCACACTGCCTCACTAGCTTTATTTTTCCTATACAAATTTGCAGATAGAATGTCTGACTATAGTGCCTAGTGGCTAGAAAACAATGTGGTGGTCAAGATCTCATGACATTGTTGTTGAATTTAAGATCACGTAGGATACTCTTAAATCAATTTATCAATCAAGTATTTTTTGAGTGTATGCTATAGCTGAATGTGTATGTTTATATGTAAGTATGGATAGAGGGGGTGGGGAGAAATTAAGTCTCCGTAGATTTCCTATGCCATGTTATTCAGCTAACTGGTTTACAAAAGACAGGTTGTTTTATTGTGGTTATGGAAGCCCACTTAAAGAAAATAGGCTAGCCTTTATTATTTTTCTTTTAATAGCAACAGTGCAAAAGCCAGAAAAGGTCACAAGGCTGAACAATGAATTCTTTCAAAGAGAATTCAGCTAGCTTGGGAACTTGTTGAATACAACTTGTACTTATATGACATTTAGTACCTTCAAATAATTGGTTCTACAGAAATGTTAGATACCCCATTAAATCTTTGACAATCTCAAATTTTGCATATCTTCAATCATTAAGCTATCCTGAAAAAAATAAAAACAGCAAATGCTTCCACAAGGAATAGTTTTCAGACTTTTCTAACTTAATATTATTTTATTTTTTAGTTAAAAATATTATTTCACTAATGCTTAGTGTCATCTTTCTTGAGATAAGACAGAAATATGAGGGAACTGCTATTTGGCAAAGTTCAAGTGACTTTTCAATATCATCAGTAATTTCTTTTAACTATTTCTAAAATTTAAATATTAACTTTAAAGGTATACGATTTCAGATATATTTCAAATGTGTGTGTATATATATGTGAATATATATACATATATATTTAGATTCACAGGATGTTAACTCCTTGATTAAAAAAATGACTTTCAAAAATTAATGTCATTATTTTCTAAATGATAATCAAAGCATATTTTTAATAACTAGCATGAGATCACTATGTTCATGCCATTTTCAAAGATGTAAGTTTCTAAGCATAATTTAGTTTCTCATTAATTTTAAAAATAAAATAAAAATCTGGTGGTTTTCTCATTTCACCACAAATCACACTCTCATTCATTATATTAAATCCATGAGTGACTCTTTGCTTTTAATTACTCTGACTTCAAGGTCACATTTTAAAACATCAAAGGCACTGTGAACTATTTTGAGAAAAAAATCTAAATATAGATTTAAAAGGGTCTTTTCTGAAGCTAGAAATAATATACAGTTCTACATTAACTTCATTATTCTTGTGTTACCTTTTAGACTATCCAAATAGTAATCTTTTTAAAGTTCCCTGTGTAAACTTAATTATGGTAGAATTTTTTATCAACTCTGTCCTTAAATAAAATTTCTGTATATTAACTGTGGAAATGTAACTAAGGTTTCAGAAGTTCTCAAAAAAGTGTTCAAAGATTTCTGCTCTTGCATCTTTTGGATACCTTGGAAAACTTACTAACTGTGAATATAAAAAATACAGAAGAAAATAACAAGTCCTCTCTTTATAAATACCCAGCACTATTCATTGTTATAAAACAAACAACCAAACCTCAAACTACTGTATTTTGATATCTGTACTGAAAGCATTTCCTTTGTGACTATTAAATGTTGCACATCATTCATTCACTGTATAGTAATCATTGACTAAAGGGATTTGTCTGTGTTTTCTTCTCATGGTTGTATATATCAGGTAAAATTTTTTCCAAAGAGCCATGTGTCATGTAATAATGAACCACTTTGATACTGAGATATTAATTTGTATTCTTATTTACTAGTAATAATGTAATACCATAGTTAATACTGCTCTATTTCTTTTCAAAATTGTTGCATCCCTTTTTATAGAATGTTTATACTTCCATAAGGATTAGGTATGCTATTATTCCTTCTTATACCCTAGGGTAAAGCTGTTCTTGTGCTTTTTCTTTATCATTGGCCCTTCATTCCAAGCACTTTATGCTGTCTGTAATGGATCTATTTTTGCACTGGAATATCTGAGAATTGCAAAACTAGACAAAAGTTTCACAATAGATTTCTAAGTTAAATCATTTTCATTAAAAGGAAAAAAAACAAAAAATATTTGTATTGTCAATAACTTTATATGATGTATTAAAAAGGCTTATTTCTATGTTGTATTGAGTCACGAAATAAAGCTGTGACAGTTCTGTTGTCTATGCAAATTTCCTTTTGTGGATTCACAGCACCACCTGCTGTTGAAGTGTTAATAAAGCCATTGCAAAAGTAAGAAATGTCCCCTCATAGATCTGAGGATGCTATTTGGATCAAGAGAAGGACCATTGCAACGGAGGAGAGAGATTGGACTCAACTCTGAAAACAGCATGGGCAGGTGGGAATTGATAGCCAAGAGCAGCAGATGTTGAATTACTAAGAAGAAACATCAGGGATAAGGGGGATTCTAGCCAAACCGACCTAATAGGATTCTTGCTGGAAACCAACCACAGGTGATCAGACATTACCTGGGGGATGGTGAAGGATAAGGAACCTGATCAGATATGCAGGATGGAGGGTTCTAGCTAAACTAAGTTGGGTTCTTTGCTAAAACTGAATTGTACAAGGAAGTGCACAGGTGGCCCTAGGACAAGTTTCAAAAGCCTGACTAAAGTTTGGCTAAGCAAAGAATTTTTGTCAGTTACCTCTCTTCCAAAGAAAGAAGAGATATTTTTCTTTCCTTTGAACATTAAAAGTTTACTTTCTTGTTTCTTTTTGTTAATTAAGGACCAGCTGAATGATATGTTGGGACTTGGTAGTAAAGGCTATCTTTTGGGTGGTGTGAGCTGATAAATTTTTTTAGCAGTAAGTACTTAGACTAAATATAATTTTAAATGGTTTATTCTATATGAGCTCAATGAAGTTGTGTGTGTTTTAACATTTTGCATTATTACTTTTTGAGCAAATTTGTTTCACAATCCTAGCAGCTTTATTCATGGTTTCTCAGAGGGATGGTGATTTGTATTTGGGCTGGTTTCAGGAAATCATCTCTGGGTTTCTGGATAAATTGTTTCTGGATAAACAAGTGTCATTGGATAATTTTTTCTTTAACAGTGCTTACTAACTTAGATGTAAAAATAGTTTGAAGTGGTTTATACTGTCTGAGTTCAATGAAGTTGTGTGTGTTTTAAAAAAAAGAGTAAAAATTTTAGAAAAGGTTCAAATATCCTGTTAATCAAAACAGAACTGGTAGAAAGTGTAGAGGTGCTATGTTCTTTCATGATTCAGTTGAGATAAGAATCACTGGTATTAAGAAAGTTTTGGGCTGGAGTTGTGGCTCAGCGGTAGAGCGCTAGTTTAGCACATGAGCAGCCTGGGTTTGATCCTCAGCACCACGTAAAAATAAATGCATTATGTACAATTAAAGCAAATAAATAAATATTAAAAAAAAAAAGTTTAAGAGGAGTCCCACCGACCTTCACCCAAGAGCTGGAGCCAGCAAGGACAGACCTGCCAACTCTGCTTGAGTCCAGGTGGGCCCAGGGCAGTCCCGGGATCCTGCATTGGAGTGACACCTGGCCCAGCAGACGGTCACAGGAGCTCAGACTCAACCAGTTTGACCCACATCAACCTGCTTGGACCCAGCCCCAGGTAGCATACTTTGAGGGACAATGGCAGGTTCTGATAGCCCAACACTAAGGGGAGGCACAAACAACCTGCAAGGATATTATAAGACTATAGCGAAGAAACTGTAAAATCTCAGATCTACATTGCAAGAAAGTAAGGCAAATAGACAACATGAAAAAACAAGGGAGGAAAGTACCCCAAACAAACCAGGATTCTACAATAATAGAACCCATGCTCAGTGAAGTTGATGAAATGTCAGAGAAGGAGTTCAGAAGGTTCATAATTAAAATGATCTGTGAATCAAGGAATGACCTAAATGAACAAACACAGGCAAAAATTGACCACTACAACAAAGATATAAGAGAGCAAATACAGGTAGCAAAAGATTACTTCAAAAAAAAGATTAGAAACTCTTTAAAAAAAAAACCCAGTAAGAAATCCTTGAAATGAAGGAAACAATTAACCAAATAAAAAACACAATTGAAGGCATCACCAACAGACTAGACCAACTGGAAGAAAGAACTTCAGACAATGAAGACAAAGTATATAATCTTGAAAATAAAGTTGATCACACTATGAAGATAGTAAGAAACCATGAACAGAACATCCAAGAAGTATGGGACAGCATCAAAAGACCAAATCTAAGAGTAATTGGGATAGAGGAAGGTACAGAGTTTCAAACCAAAGGAATGCACAACTTCTTCAATGAGATAATATCAGAAAATTTCCCAAGCATGAAGAATGAATTGGAAAACCAAATACAAGAGGCATATAGGACACCAAATGTACAAAATTACAACAGATCTACACCAAGACACATTATAATGAAAATGCCTAGCATACAGAACAAGGTTAGAATTTTAAAGGCCACAAAAGAGAGGAATCAGATCACATATAGAGGGAGACCAATTCATATCACAGCAGATTTTTCAACTCACACACTCAAAGCTAGGAGATCATGGAACAACATATTCCAAGCTCTGAAAGAAAAGGATGCCAACCAAGACTCTTATATCCAGCCAAATTAAGCTTTATATTTGAGGATGAAATAAAAACCTTCCATGATAAACAAAAGTTAAAAGAACTTACAAGTAGAAAGCCAACACTACAGAACATCCTTGGCAAAATATTGCATGAAGAGGAAAAGAATAACATTGATGAAAATCAACAGAGAGAGAGGTATTACACTAAACGAAAAAAAAAAAAAAAAAAAACAATCAGAAGAGAAACCATGTCAAGTTAAATACCAAAAATAAACAAAAATGACTGGGAATACAAAACACATCTCAATAATAACTCTGAATGTTAATGGCCTAAACTCACCAATCAAAAGACATAGACTAGCAGATTGGATCAAAAATCAGAACCAACAATATGCTACCTCCAAGAGACTCATAGGAAAAGACATCCATAGGCTGAGGGTGAAAGGTTGGGAGAAATCCTACCACTCACATGGACTGAGGAAACAAGCAGGGGTTTCTATCCTCATATCAAATAAAGTTGACTTCAAGCTAAAGCCAATCAAAAGGGATAAAGAAGGACACTATATACTGCTCAAGGGAAACATACACCAACAAGACTTAACAATTATAAATATATATGTCCCAAACAATGGAGCATCCATGTTCATCAAACAAATTCTCCTCAAGTTTAAGAGTCAAACTGACCACAACACAATAATTCTGGGTGACTTTAACACATCCCTTTCACCACTGGATAGATCTTCCAAACAAAAGCTGAACAAAGAAACTATAGAACTCAAAAATACAATAAACAACTTAGACTAAACTGACTTATATAGAATATTTCATCCTTCAACAAGCGAATATACTTTCTTCTCAGCAGCACATGGATCCTTCTATAAAATAGACCATATACTATGCCACAAAACAACTCTTAGCAAATATAAAAAAAATAGGGATACTACCCTGCATTCTGTCAGACCATAATGAAATGAAATTAGAAATCAATGATAAAATAAGAAATAAAAGCTACTCCAACACCTGGAGACTAAATAATATGCTACTGAATGAACAATGGGTTGCAGATGACATCAAAGAGGAGATTAAAAAATTCTTAGAAGTAAATGAGAACACAGACACAACATATCGAAATCTCTGGGACACTATTAAGGCAGTTCTAAGAGGAAAGTTCATTGCATTGAGTTCATTCCTCAAAAGAAGAAAAAGTCAACAAATAAATGACTTAAAATTACATCTCAAAGCTCTAGTAAAAGAAGAACAATCCAACACCAAAAGTGGTAGAAGACAGGAAATAATTAAAACCAGAGCTGAAATTAATGAAATTGAAACAAAAGAAACAATTGAAAAAAATTGACAAACAAAAAGTTGGTTCTTTGAAAAAATAAATAAAATTGACAGACACTTAGCCAAGCTAACAAAGAGAAGGAGAGAGAAAACTCAAATTACTAACATGTGATGAAAAAGGAAATATCACAACAAACACTACGGAAATACAGGAAATAATTCAAAATTATTTTGAAAACTTGTACTCCAACAAAATACAAAACACCGAAGGCATCAACAAATTTCTAGAGTCTTATGATCTACCCAAACTAAAGCAGGATGATATACACAATTTGAACAGACCAATTTCAAGCGATGAAATAGAAGATGCCATCAGAAGCCTACCAGCCAAGAAAAGCCCAGGATCAGATGGATACACAGCTGAGTTCTACAAGACCATTAAAGAAGAACTGATACCAATACTCTTCAATTTATTTCAGGAAATAGAAAAAGAGGGAGCACTTCCAAACTCATTCTATGAGGCCAATATCACCCTGATCCCCAAACCAGGCAAAGACACATCAAAGAAAGAAAACTTCAGAACCATATCTTTAATGAAGATAGATGCAAAAATTCTCAATAAAATTCTGGCAAAATGGATACAAAAACATATCAAAAATATAATACACCATGATCAAGTGGGGTTCATTCCAGGGATGCAAGGATGGTTCAACATACAGAAATCAATAAATGTAATTCATCACATCAAGAGACTCAAAGATAAGAACCATATGATTATCTCAATAGATGCAGAAAAAGCATTCCACAAAATACAGCACCCCTTCATGTTCAAAACACTAGAAAGACAGGGATAACAGGAACATATCTCAACATTGTAAAAGCTATATATGCTAATCCCCAGTCCAACATTATTCTAAATGGAGAAAAATTGAAAGCATTCCCTCTAAAAACTGGAACAAGACAGGGATGCCCTCTTTCACCACTTCTATTTAACATAGTAATTGAAATGATGGCCAGAGCAATAAGACAGATGAAAGAAATTAAAGGGATACAGATAGGTAAAGTTGAACTCAAATTATCATTATTTGCTGGCGATATGATTTTATAGCTAAAAGATCCAAAAAATTCCACCAGAAAACTTCTAGAACTCATAAATGAATTCAGCAAAGTAGCAGGATACAAAGTCAACACCCATAAATCTAAGGCATTTCTTTTTTTTTAATATTTATTTATTTATTTGCTTTAGTTGTACACAATGTGTTTATTTGTATGTGGTGCTGAGGATCGAACCCGGGCCGTGCACGTGCTAGGCGAGCACTCTACCGCTGAGCCACAACCCCAGCCCCAGGCATTTCTATATATCAGTGACAAATCCTCTGAAAGGGAAATGAGGAAAACTACCCCATTTACAATAGCATTAAAAAAAAGAAAAACTTGGGAATGATCTTAAGCAAAGACGTGAAAGACCTCTATAATGAAAACTACAGAACATTAAAGAAAGAAATTATGGAAGACCTTAGAAGATGGAAAGATACCTTATTCTCGGATAGGCAGAAGTAATATTGTCAAAATGACCATACTACCAAAAGCATTATACAGATTTAATGCAATGCCAATCAAAATCCCAATGACATTCCTCATAGAAATAGAAAAAGCAGTCATGAAGTTCATCTGGAAAAATAAGAGACCCAGAAGAGCTAAAGCAATCCTTAGCAAGAGGAGTGAAGCAGGTGGCATCACTATACCAGACCTTAAATTATACTACAGAGCAATAGTAACAAAAACAGCATGGTATTGGCACCAAAATAGGCTGGTAGGCCAATGGTACAGAATAGAGGACACAGAGACCAACACATATAATTTCAGTTATCTTATATTAGACAAAGGTGCCAAAAATGTATATTGGAGAAAAGATAGCCTCTTCAACAAATGGTGCTGGGAAAACTGGAAATCCATATGCAACAAAATGAAATTAAACCTCTATCTCTCACCATGCATAAAATTCAACTTAAAGTGGATCAAGGATCTAGGAATTAGACCAGAGATACTACACCTAGTAGAAGAAAAAGTAAGCTCTAATCTTCCTTAAGAAGACTCCTGTAGCACAAGAATTAATATCAAGAATCAATAAATGGGATAGATTCAAATTACAAAGCTTCTTCTCAGCAAAAGAAACAATCAGCAAGGTGAATAGAGTGCCTACTAATTGTTAACAAATCTTTACCACTCACGTCAGATAGAGCACTAATCTCTAGAATACATAAAGAACTTAAAAATCCTCACACCAAAAAATCAAATAACCCAATCAATAAATGGGCCAAGGAATTGAAGCCCCTTCTCAGAAGAAGATATACAATCAATCAACAAACACTTGAATGCGGGGGGCACCTGGCAACCCAACCAGTGTTTGACAAGGATCCACTGGGAGAATGATGTTTGCAAGGACTCACCATCTCGAGATAATGCCAGATGTATGCCTCTGGGCTCTGGTGCCTTTTTTGCACTATTTTCCTAATAATATAATATTCATACTATTTTCTAGTGGTGATTGCTGGGGGTGAGGGGAATACTACAGCATTTTCTGAGAATATCAATAAAACATTAGAAATCCTAACCCCTTCTCTACCACAAACAGTAAAATAATCCTCTGCCACCGTGTGATGTGTCTACTTCCTGGGGTGATTGTTATAAGCACATATTGTTATGTGAGAACAGTCACAGAGCCACCTGTTTCTCCAGTCATGAGTATGCAAAAAGCACATAGTCTCACTGTTAGTAATCAGAAACAGAATAAAATTATAGTGCTTCCTACTACAGAGACCCTCTCTTGTGTCCCATGGGTTAGTTAGATTCAGAATCAGGAAAATATTGTGATATGGTGGAGGGATAAAAGTATTCATAGGCATAAGTTAAATGTTAGATTCTGGTGCCTGTCATCCTGCTCTAGTAAGATCAGCTTTACTAAATAATATAACAATTATCTACAAAGAAATTTGCCATGGAAACCGCTGAAACTATTGCCCTCTTGCAAGCCTGAACTTAAAGATTAACTTAGGCTAATAGAATTAAGAGTCTAGCTTGTTTACCACAGCTAAGCACTATGTCAAGGGCATTTATGATGAAATAGAAACTTAAGATCAACTTTGCTGATTACGTTCACAGTTTAGACATTAAAATCAGAACAATAGCAGGGGATGTGGTGGGGATGTTATTGTCTCATACAATCACTTTTTCCAGTAAGCCTGTTCTGTACTAGGAATTCTATGGGTTTTATGTTAACTACATTCTTGGCATGTTATACTTTTAAAAATGTATAAAAACTGTGTGTGAACTCAATAAACCTGTCAGCATTCTACACTGGCCTTTGAGTCTGTGTGGTTGTTGTCCATCCATCGCCGACGCTGTCTACCCCGTCACAACCCCTCGACCAGGAAGACCCCCGACCCTGCTGGGGCTGGACCCCGGCACTTGAAAAAATGTTTAACATCTCTGGCAATTAGAGAAATGCAAATCAAAACCACTCTAAGATTTCATCTCAAACCAGTCAGAATGGAAGCTATTAAGAACACAAACAACAATAAATGTTGGTGAGGATGTGGAGAAAAAGGCACAAAAAGGCACACTCACACATTGTTGGTGGGACTGCAAAATGGTGCAGCCAATATGGAAAGCAGTATGGAGATTCCTTGGAAAACTTGGAACGGAACCACTTTATGACCCTGCTATCCCACTCCTCGGTCTATACCCAAAGGACTTAAAAACAGCATACTATAGGGACACAGCCACATCAATGTTTATAGCAGCACAATTCACAATAGCTAAGCTGAAGAAGCAACCTAGATGCCCTTCAGTAGATGAATGGATAAGGAAAATTTAGTACATATACACAATGGAGTATTACTCAGCAATAAGAGAGAATAAAATCATGACATTCGCAGGTAAATGGATGAAATTGGAGAATATAATGCTAAGTGAAGTTAGCCAATCCCAAAAAGTCAAATGCCAAATGTTTTTCCTGTTATAAGGAGGCTGATTCACAGTGGGGTTGGGATGGGGAGCATAGGAGGATTAGAGGAACACTAGAATGGCCAATGGGGAGGGAGAGGATGGGAGGGGGCAAAAGGGTAAAGAAAAAGAAAAAATGATGGTAGAATGAGATGGATATCATTACCCTAAGTGCATGTATGAAGTCACGAATGGTGTGAATATACTTTGCATACAACCAGAAATATGTAAAAATGTGCTCTATGAGTATAATATGAAATGTATTACATTCTGCTGTCATTTCTAACAACTTAGAATAAAAAAAAAATTTGAAAAAAAAAAAGTTTAAGAGGTTTGTAGATGAACTTATTCTGTGCAATGATTATTAAACCATTAAGTCTCAAGCTTTCAATTCTGCTAACTTAATATTCAAATATTATTTCAAGGTTACCATGGTGGTATATTTGTTTCTTAATTTAATTTTTCTGGGATAATGGCATAAAATGAGCTAAGCTGCAGAGATGTCTGAACATACTCTGTAGCTAAACTTCTTTAATAAAAATTTCACGTTGGTTTTGAGGCAGTTACAAAGGCAGCCTTTGTTGTGCTTCTACTTAACAAAAAATACAAGAACACAGTGTGGCATGTATACTGGCAAGGTGATAGCAGTGACGATCAGGGTTAGCACACAGCAAGAGTGGGAATGTGGGAAGAGAAATACTAACATTGAGATGCCTTCACTTGTAATAAGTGCTATGCAGTCTACACACTAGTGTGTACTATGATGAGACAATGTGGATGTACTTTTGATAGCTCATTAAGAACCAGTCTCATAAACAGATGTGTCTGCTTATGTTGATACTTGAAGAACTTCTGCCAAACAGTTCTTTTTCTGACAGCACATGAGTCCTGGTTCCACTGTGATCTCTTTGGAATGGCTGCAGTGACACGTGGTTAAGTGGTCCTTCTGCTGAGGCATAGATCTGAACTTTGTATACGAAGGTTCTTGTCTTCTGAGTGGCTTAGATGCCTCCTCAGTATCAGCATCACAACTTCATCGTTGCCTGCAATGTTCCCATCAAGTGACTTTAACAAAATGATAAGAAAACAGTGTTTGCGAAAAATCCCAATAGAGAGGGAAACAAAGAACTATAGAAAAACAAAACAGCAGTTAATTTAGATGGAAATAAAGGTTGCCTATCAGTACTGTCCAAAATCTTCTATCTAGAGGAAACCTATAGGACTTTTTCTAGATTCAAAAATTCTGGACCCTTTGTAATGCATATATTAAGAAGGAAAAAGTCTGAGAAAATCAGCAACTGCTTTCAAGTTTTTACTGTATTGTCAGACGCTTTCTTTAATCTTCAACTGATCCTGCCCTATGAGTTAAGTAATACCATTTTACACGTGAATAAATTGTAGCTCAGAGGACAAGGAATTTGTACAAAGTTATAGGGCTAGTTAAATGATACAGGATCTTTTTGTTTAAGTTAGATACCAGATTTGTCCTTGTAAAATCTGCTTACCATCATTATTCATAATTTAAATAATATTTACTTAACTTTTGTGTGTCAGACACTCTTCAAGGTTCTGGAGCTGCAATGTTGAAGACAGAATTCTGGCTCTACTAAAATAATATATTGGTGGAGAAGGATGATGTATGTGTAGACAAACAAATCTGATGCATTTAGACAGCAGTAAGTGCTACAAAGAAAAAATGTGGTAATGGGATAATTATGGCAAGGAATCAGAAACAGCTTGAGGAGTGGCATTTAAGTTCAGATACAGGTATAATGAGCAACATTTGAAGGTGGGTGGCAAGAATACTCCTGGAAGAAAGAACACCTAATACAAAACCCCAAGTGGGGGTTTAAAAGAGAATAATATTCCAATGTTTCTGGTGCAAAGTTAGCAAGGAGAGAAGTTGTAAGGGATAGAATCTGAGAGAAGGCAAGAACCAAGTTTCACAGGGTTTTGCCACCCTTGTCAAGGTATCTGGATTTCACTATGGAGCTCACAGGACAATGATAGTAGATAAAAATGTGCAAATCAAACATATACACATATGAGCTTTAAGTATTGAGACTGAATGAACTTAAGTAAAGAGAGCAAAAATAGGGAATTTTCTTGAGCCTGAGATTTAAAAGAAAAGCCAGCAAGGGTAATGGAGAGGGACTGGCTAAAGAGGAGGAAGAAAATTGGAGTATGATGCCATACATTGAAACTCAGAAAATTATGTTTGGGGAAAGCAGTTGTCAGTTATGTCCAAAACTGCTGAGAAGATGGGTAAGGTAAAGGCAAAGAATGACTACTGCATTTGATAGAAGGTCCCTGGTGACCTTTTGTAAATCACTGCAGCAGATTGACAGGATGCAGACCTAACCAGAATGGATTCAGGAAGAACAAGAGGTAATGAGACAGTGAATATACACAAATCTGCAGGGGGTTTTGAAGAGAAGCAGAAGAACAGGACAATAGTTGAGTTACAAAACTTTTATTTGGATTATTTACTTGTCTGTTAATAGTATAGGCTATAGCTGGCATCATCTTTCTTTTATGGATTTTTTTAAGCTTTGTTTTTAGTCCTTTGGGATTTTTTTTCCCCCCAAATCAGGAGCTTTACACACAGTATGATTCCCTTTACCTTAGGGTCTTGGGCCACTAGCTCAAACAAGAAACCAAACCATGTTCTCCTGGAGTAATATGCTTCTTTCAAGATGACCACCAGAAAAAGGGCATTCTAGGTGATAGAAGTTATGAAAAAATGTCTAAGGAGTGTCATGCTTCTTTCAACATACTGTAGATTCAGACTCCTTTGAGGACTGAATCAACTGTAATTTCAGTTGCCATAATAGTCAGATGTATAGGATTTGCTCAGTAAGTAAGGAGCTAGTGCTGAGAATGAAGACAAGAAGCATTTACTTGTCCTCTGGGAGTTATGTGCTAGGGGTGGAACCAGATCAGATGGGTCACATAATCTGTTTTTCCTCCATAGTCTAGGATAGTAACTTATATCCAGCAGGCGATTAGTATTGTTTTTGTTTATTGATGGCACCCATAGCAAGAACGTTCACTGAATCAATCATTCACTGTGTGTTTCAGGAATACTTTCCAAAGAGGGTGGTAGGGCACCTCCAATAACAGGTTAACACTGTTAATGGTGGACAACATGAAGTATGTGGAAGAATGATGGACTTTTTTATTTTTTAAACTCAAACATCTTGTATTAGTTTGTTTTCTATTGTTATAGCAAAATATCTGAAGCTGGGTAATATATGAAGCTCACAGTTTTAGAGGATGAAAGTCCAAGATCAGGTGGCCCCTGGTCAGGCCTCTGTTAAGGGCCTCATAGAAATGGCATCATGGTGGAAGTATGTGTAAGAGGGAGAGATCACACAAGACAGGAACCCAGAGAGATTCAGAGGCCAGGCTTGCTCTTTTTATAACAACTTACCCTCAAGGGAACAAAGGTCCCAAGAAAACTACATTAGTCTTCTTATGGTACACTCCATGACTTAACCATCTTCTGGTAGGCCCCATAGCTTAAATGTTTCACCACCACACCGCCACTACGATGGGAAACCAGCTTCTAGGACATGAATCTTGGGAGGACATACTCAAACCATATCTAAGCCACAGCATATCCCATGTGTTAATTCAATCAACAGTGAGGGCTTACCATGTTCCAGGCAGTGGTGACACTACAAAGATTAAAACAATAACCCCTGCTGTCATGGAATTTAGTTTCTAGTGGAAAGAGACATATAATAACAAATCATAAATATGCAAAATATTAATTATTATAAGTGACAAAAACAAGGCAGGGGTGATAGACAATGTCTTAGTTTAGCCTACCATAACAGAATACCGTAGACTGAGTGAGTAGTTTAAACATTTTTCACCATTCCAGAGTCTAGGAAGTCTGAGATAATAATATCAGCATGATTGTGTTCCAGTGAGGTCCCTTTTTCTAGTTTCCTCACATGGCACAAAGAAAAAGAGAGTTCAGGACTGGTCATTCCCTTATAAGTTAGGGCATCAATTCTATCATGGGGCTCTACCTCCTCACGGAAACATAATTACTTCTCAATGGCCCCATCTCCAAGTACTGTTGTGGAAAGAATAGTGAGGGAGTCTGTGTAAACTCCCAACACCTGCCTTTCCTGAGTAATATCACTTGGCATAATGGTTCAGATAAACTACAGAGCACATAGAGCATGAAAGATGAGAGGAAACTACTCTCCATTTTCTAAATTTTCCTTAGAAAGCTAATTTGTAATTTACTATTTGATAGTTACAAAATGTTTTAGAAACAAAATAACATAGCTATAAATGTGGAATATCAAGAGAGCCTTGGAGTACAAACCTGGTTTTAGAATGTAGAGGCATTAAGTAAAATGAAAACTAAAGAGGTTTCGAAGAAAATGCAATATGGTAGTACTAAAGGAACTCTGCTTCTGGGATTGTCAGAATGCTATTTTCATGATGTAACTTTGCACTTACAGTAAAATTGGTAAAGTATTTCTATGTTACTATAGCATCAATAAGGGCTCCAGAGAAGAGAATATAACTTATATTATATAACTTATATTTTATTAACACAAATTCAAAAAACTCAGAATTAATATGTAGTTTTTTTTTTTAAATTAGGGTAAACGTTTCTATAATCATAAATATTTCTTTTAAAAAAGTCTCAAGATCTTTGTGACACAAGGTAAGTGAAAATTACAAAAAATAATTATAAATGAACATATTTCAGCATATAAACCAAGTCTTCTTTGAAACTGAAATGATGTGAGCTAATTATATTATTTTCTAGAATGACCTAATAATTAATGTGAAAACCACAGTTAATACAGATGACACATATGATACTGTACTTTTCCAAAGTAAAGAAATATATTTGATTTAATATTTTTGTCAATTGCATTTAATATCACAAAGTAAACTCTATTGGGTAAAAAAATGGTTTTAGATATCAGAAAAAACAAACATGAAAAGATAGATATTATATGTACTTAATTTAAAAATATCGTCAGACAAGGAAATGTAAATTATCATTTGAATTTGAGAAAATATTATAAAGCAAAGGGCTCTCAAAATACAGAAGATGTTCTGAAACAAATGAAAAACCAAGATCATGAAGTAGTGACAACTATGTATAATATATAACAAATACCGACATATCATTGAAAAAATGAATAGAACTATTTCATTAAGTGGTGATGAATAGATGATAGAGTTGGCTTTAAAAAAAATGCAAGGGACATAGTAAATTAACTTACCACATCCTTAAAACAAAAGTGAGAATAATTCTCTTGGGAGAACTTAATGCACCATTAGCAGATACATCTTATACCAGTTAATGAAATCTTTTGTGTTTCAGTAGAAAACTATTTCAACGGTGAAAATGATGCAGGAATCAGAAGCATATTCTGCTGAGACACTAGGTAGTTGACACTTTCCCGAACTGGAAAAACATTTCATAAGAAGGCATATAAAGTTATTGAGTAAATCAAGTTTGTTGTAAAAATAACCTATACCTAGTGAAATAGCTTACCAGCCGCGACGACTCTGGGATCCTCATGAGACAGATGCCTCCCAGCTGCACGACTATCTGCACTCTCATTCCACCACAGAACATGAACTGCAGAAATAAACCACACAGTAGTTTTACATTAGTTTTTCTACAATAGTTTTTTTTTAAATTTTATTTATTTGCTTTAGTTGTACACAATGTATTTATTTACATGGTGCTGAGGATCGAACCTGGGTCACGCATGTGCTAGGAGAGCGCTCTACCGCTGAGCCACAACCCCAGCCCTCTATAATAGTTTTTAATAATAGATTATAAACAATTGTGATTGATGTAGAAAATTTATATACAAAGAAGGAAACTAAAACCTAGAATCATCTTACCTAGATAAATCTCTGTTAATATATAGTGAAATTCCTTTTAAAAAAAAATGGTGGTACTGGGAATTGAACCCATTGGTGCTTTACCAGTGAGTTATATCCTTAGCCCTTTTTTATTTTTTAGTTTGAGACAGGGTCTCCCAAAGTTGCTAATTCTGTCCTCCAACTTCAATACTCCTGCCTCAGCCTCCTCGGAACAATGGGGATTATAGGTCTGTGCCACCACAACCAGCAATAATATGATAACTTTCTTTCAATAATGGCATATCATGTAATGTTAATATTATTTTTAATGGCTATATAAATCTCTCCTTATCTATATAGCATCTTTTTTCTCCAACTTCCTATTATTATTTATTCTCAATATTGCAATATTCTACACAATCTTTTCTCCCAACTTCTTATTGCTGATTTTTAAATCATTTTCAATATTGCACTACTAAAAAATGCTGAAATAAATGTTTTTTGTACATTATTATTTATAGTTTTTTATAATTAAAATAATTTTTTTTGGTACTGGGGATTGAACTCTGGGGCAATTGACCAATGAGCCACATCCCCAGCCCTATTTTGTATTTTACTTAGAGACATGTTCTCACTGAGTGCCTTGCCATTGCTGAGGCTGGCTTTGAACTTGTGATCCTCCTGTCTCAGCCTCTGGAGTTGCTGGGATTACAGGTGTGCACTACCACACCCAGATTTTATCATTAAAATTTACTACAAAAGTTGTATAGATTTTGGAAAATGAAAGGAGATCATTTAGAAAAAAATTAATCCTATGACCCTGAAACAACCACTTTTCTATTTTTGGCATATTATTTACATATTTATATGTATGGATACACTTAATATTTATGTTCCTATAGCTACACAATATATATGCTTATATTTATATAATATACATGATATATATATATTTCTAGTTAAATATTATGAGTTTATTTATTACATAAACAGGGTCAAACCATGTTATTGCCAATATTTTTCTACTATAAAACAAAGCTGACATAAACTTCATTAGAGCAGCACCTACGTGTATACCTATAATAGAAACAATGTCAAAGACAAGGACTACTAACACTTATTGGGTGGTTACTATGTGACAAGCCTATTTTAAGCATTTTTCATGTATTAACTAATTTGGTTCTCCAAAGATCTAGCTGGTAAGTTATTATTACCATGACTTTATGGGTAAGAAATCTAAATCCTGTGAGGTTAAGTAACTTAAGCAAGGTCACAAAATTATTAACTGATGATGCAGCTGTGATTCAAATCCAACCAATCTAGATCTGATTGTTTCCTTAATATAAATTCCTAAAATTTAAATAGAACCAAAGAGTATAAATATTCTTACATACATATATAGTATGAATATTATACACTGTCCTCTAGAAATGATGTACCAATTTATATACTGCATATGGTCATTCTTCTATTATACTGAGAATGAATTTTAAAAGTTTGCATACATACATTTTCAGTAGTTATTCTTATAAATTATACATGCCCAGTATAGAAAATTAAGATTAACATGAATTTATATATACATGAGTTCTTATTTTTCCTGACCAAATATTATATCCATATATATATATATATGCACATGAATTAAAATGTGACATCTGATTATTGTCTTAATCTGCATTTTCTTTAACATATAGGTGGTTGTCACCTGTGTGTCTACCCTCATGTAAATTTTTATTTTCCTTTTTGCTTTTGAATTTTACTTATGGTGACATGGAGCATGTGGAAAGTTTAAGCCTTTGTATAATAAAGACATCAAGTTGATATTTTTCCTCTTACATAGTTTCTTCATTTACTTTTTGGCTTAGAAATATAGTCTCCATCCATATTATTACCTAAATTAATTGATATTTTGTTTTACTAATTCTGACTTTTACATTGAATCTACATTCTATTTTAATTTACTTTTATTTTAGTACATTGTGTGAGATAGAAATCTAATAATATTCACAATTTTTATTCTCTTCATATATTCCTCATCTTGAAAACACATTATTTTTATATATTCTAATTAGTTTCTTTGGACATATGACTAGAAGTTCAATTTCTGGGTAAAGATCAGGAGCTCAGCTTTGAATGGGGTAGGCTTGAGATCTCTATTGAACATTCAAGTGAAAAGTGGAGGAGGCAATTGGATACAATGGATTTTTCAAATATTTTATTAGCTCTTCTTAATCATCTATCCAGTAGATGAACTTTACACATATATTTTAGAGTTAGCCACAGAAAAACTTCTCTGAAATTTCCACTGAAATTATATTCAACTTTAAGAGTTAAATGCCTCAGATATGCTTTATTAAAGTTTGTTTGTTTCCATCTATCTATCTATCTATCTATCTATCCATCCATCCATCCATCCATCCATCCATCCATCTATTGTTGCGTCCTGGAGACTAAACACTTAAGGTCACTCCAGGTGATCTGGGCCGTACAAAATAACCACACAGAGACAACAGAAATTTACCTTAATTTTTGGGGTCTTGTGACCGCTCCTCTTTGACCTTAGGGGTCCATGGAAGGAGAGGGAAAGCACGCCTCGAGCCCAGATTTACTGGGAAGAAGTCATGCAAATGAGGCAAGGGGTCAGTTTTCAGAGTTGAGGCTAGCTTCCAGATGTCTTGCTGTCAGCAGGTTGACTGACATCTAGGAAGGCCACATACATCTCATGTGCTGAGTGGGGATCTAGAGCAGAGCAGACAAAGGGAGTTTCTATGGAACATTCTATCCCAAACAGGGCAAAGGGGTAAGAGACAAAGGAATAAATGGGTGTAAATCAACCCCAGTGGGCACGGCTACTCCTAGGGCCACACCTTATTATCCGAGCCTGGGAGTCCTGACACTGCTGCGCCAGACTTCTGTGATCTTTCATTTCCTGGCAAGGCATTAGAACTGAAAGGTGCATTCACCTAGTGTGGCTTCCCACAATCTATCATCTATCCATCCATGCTAGAATGTTATGAAGTTATCTATCCATCTATCATCTATCTATCCATGCTAGGATGTTATGAAGTTATTACCAGTCATACACATACATTGTTTCTATCCTTCTTCTATCTAATAACATTTGGTCTTTACATTCCTGTCTCTCATATATATGTATTATTTTGAAATAATGGGAAATGGGTAATTTTTTTCCTTTGGGCTTCTCCATGTGTTTAGCATTTGTAAACATATTTATTACATTTGTATTCAGAAACAATCTCTCTAACCTAAGTAATGTTATTTTGAAAAAAAAATCAAGAAAAGTATATTTTGAGGAAAAAAGACAAAAGTAGTATTTTCTTAAGGATCATTCCACTTTGTAAATTTTGTTATTTTGATGTATCCTGAAAAACAGGAGTTATGCATTTAAAATAGACTCCATAAAATATTAACATTCTAAAAAAGAAGATATAATTGACCTTTTTCAATATTAAAATTGCAAAAAACTAAAAATTGGCAATAAAAATTAAAATAGATTCCATAAAGAAAAACAGAGAGAAAACCAACAGAAGAAACATTGATCACCAATGTTGATGCAACAGATATTGAGAATTTATAATGAATTCAAATTTTGAGTTGCTTCAGTCTATAAGAAAATAAATTAACGAAAGAAGTATTTTGCTATCTCCGATGTTTTACTCTTTTTAATTTGGAGAGCAGATATTTTATTCTTTGTATATTTTTCCCTTACAGGATTCCATTTACACCTCCATAGAAGACATGGCTAACTGTACCTCTGTTGAGTGTTCCATATTCTGTGTGGAAAACACCGACTAGTCTTGTGTAGCCTCGATCAACATGGGCATTAATTGACCTTCTAAATGCATCACCCCACAGAGCTGGGCCGCCAGGTTTCATTTGAAAAGTAGCCAGTTCATAGACTCCTAAAATAGGGAGAAAAATAATTCTTAAAGCAATTTTTAATCAGTTGTGCTTGATTCCAGTAGTGGAGGGCTAACACATATATACATCTACATAAACTATATAAACATATATATTTAAGTAGTCATATTAATTAATTCTTTCCATTATTTTTCCTTGCTTTCATGTTTAGAAAGTTCTTGTCCATGTTTAAGGGCCACTTGTTAAGTTTAATCAAGGAGTAGAAAAGGAACAAGGACTATATACAAAGCTATAATCTGAAATATTTTTAATCTACAAAACTTTGTTGATGCAACAGATATTGAGAATTTATAATGAAGTCAAATTTTGAGTTGCTCAAGTCTATAAGAAAATAAATTAACAAAAGAAGTATTTTGTTAACTCCTATGTTTTCCTCTTTTTAATTTGGAGAGCAGATATTTTATTCTTTGCATATTTTTCCCATACAGGATTCAATTTTAACAGGAATTAGCAGCAAATGGTTGATCTGATGTCATATATGAGGTTTTTGTGGGGAAAAAAGTCTGAAAGAGTGTTTTATTATTTCTAAATATCCAAATAATATTGAAAAGTTTTATACCTCTAGTCAGAAATATAGGAAGGGTAGACACAAAGAAAACAGGGAATGAGAAGATCAGATAATAAAAGGAAAAAAATTCCAAAGTTACTAAAGAATTATGAACAATACAGAGAAAGTTAACTAAAATTTGACAGTACTAGAGTAGACAACTATTTTTAGATAGTGCTGAAAGCAGAGGGGAGATCTAAGGGGATCAGAATCCCAATAGATGTTTTAAATTTCTTATAATCTAAAATACACTACACATTGGCAATAATATAGGAAATAATAAGAATTTTAAAATAGTTTATACTTTTCTAATATGACCTTTGTTTAAAAGTGGATTGAAGTAATAGTTTCTTTAAATCAGTAAGAAGTAAAATCAGCACGAAGACATATCTTAAGAAATTATTTTTAAACTGAGAAACAAGAAAGAGGAAGACACAAAAGTTAGACTATACTAATACAGCTTGGCAGTTTCAGTAAATTCATTCTACCCAGTCAATTATATGAGCAAAGATATACTTAATGATTTAAGATTAGTTGTAATTTATGAGAAAAAAATTTTTTTTGCAATACTGGGGATTCCATCCCAGGGCCTCACACATGATAGGCAAGTGCTATCTGCTATCTCACTGAGCTATAGCCCAGCCCTTTCTAAATTTTACTTTGAGACAGAGCTAAATTGCCAGGCTGGACTTGAATTAGGGATCCTCCTACCTCAGCTTCTCCAATAGCTAAGGATTGTTGGTTGTACACTGCCATTCCCAGCTATTGAATATATTTTTATATTTAAATGCTTTATTATTTTGAAATTATAACAAAATTTCATATACTACCCCTTATCACCAATACATGAAACTTTCTCTCAAAGTGAAATTTCTTGAACTTTAGCAGCCACAGCAATTCTTCTACAGTATAACTAAATTTACCAATCAACAAAAATTTCAATTTGGAAAAATTCTTAATTGATACTTATACTTTAAGAATAAACTAAAAGATACAATTTAATTTTATCTCAATAATCAAAGTATGTTATCATAAAATAAAGGATTAGCTTCCTTGTTTGCCAGTGGAACTTTACCTTTTATCTCTTAAGATCTTTAGTATTTCATTCATCTAAACTGTAAGTGGTAAAGAAGGGTGGCTTACCCTCTTTTGGAGGCTTTTCTAATTTGCACCATGGCACCAGGTATGTAATCTCACTCTCTTGCTTATCCATAAGAGACAAATTTGGAATGAGGAATTGTTCTTGCCATTCCTTATCTTTAGCCAAAGCTTTTCGAACTGCAGTTCGATGAGCAAAATTATCTATGGGAGAAAAGAATTAAGAAAAACAAACATATTCAACTTAAAATCACCTATGCTTCTCTGGATTTCATCCAAATCAGCAAACATTCACCTGCAGCATAGAGGAACAATGTTATGCCTTTGGATATACTAACATGAAGAGATGTGACGTCTGTCCTCAAATTGCTCAAGGGCTTAAGGGGAATAGAATTGCAAATGACTACTGTAATGTCACAGAATTGGCTTTATAGGTTCTATGACTTTGCAGGAGGAAGTTATTGTATCTTTCTGCATTCAGTTTCTTAGTCTATGTAATGAAGAGAACGTGCCCTCCAGGCTTCTTGGGAAGATTAACTAAATTAATAAACAAAAAGAGCTTAGAACAATGTTTAGCACCTTGTTATTATGAATATTTGTGGACTATTCTTATTAATTCAATTGAGACATTTAGCTGATAGTGCTAGTTCAGAGAAAGAAGATTTTTCTTTGGTGGTGGCAGGTGGTCAGGTCAAGGTATACCTTGAATCAAATTGCAATAAGTGAAATTAAAATGTGTTTGGTGAGTCTCTTCTCCATTGAACAAAGAACTTTCAAAGAAATAGTGCTGATTCTCTTACTTATTACCAGCCATTTTTCCCCCAGCACATATTTTTCTTATAAGTTATTCCAATAGGTATAGACGTTTACCCACATGTAGGCCTAGTACTATGAAGATACTATAAGACTAATGATAAAACTTTTATGTGGTTTATGATGGTGATAAGGAATAAAACCTATCTCACAGCTTAAGTGAGGTAGATTAGGACTTTATTAGCTTTCTTAATGGGCCACGATTTAACTTGTAGCACATCTAAAGCACAAGTTGTGTTTTAATGGGGCTTTTTCTACTACAATAGGTAAAACCCCTACACTGTGCCCATGATATGTGTAGAATGAATATATTTTTATAATGAAACATTTTATGACTATTAATTTGGACACTGATAAAATAAACCATTCCAAATTTTTTCTAATAGAAGTTTACCATATTATGATTTATGACACTACAAGTTCTCATTCATAATAACTGAAGAATTTGAGCCAGAGGTTGTTAGAGAGAGACCAATGGAAGAAGTAATCACTAAAAAGATATATATATATATATATATATATATATATATATATATATATATATATCACATACACACACATACACATAATGGTGTCATATTATATTTTAAGAGATTTACTTAACCTGTATATATCTCTAGTAACATAATCCAAGAACTAAGTCTTATACTCATGTAACATGGAATGCAATGAAAATCTGTACTGGTCACTTAAGCAGGATGACTCATACCATACTTCCAAATGTGAAACACTTTATTTATTCTGCCTCCAAATTCTACACTCCAATATCCAACCAATTCAGAGTGAGCTGTCCGAAGATGCAAGTTTTTCCTGAAGTTTTCTAGGAACTCATTCATCTTTGAGGGTTTAAGAGAATAGGTACGAAATTCATAGAATGTTCCATCGTTTTGTCTGGGGCCTGTAGCAAAAGATGAGCACACCTGAAGAAAGATAAGATTTTGGGAAAGGTAAGATTTATTATGTTACAAAACAAGCAGAACACATACCTACTCTTTCCTGGAAGGGGTTCACAACCTTTAGCTACTTTTTCATGAGAAACTGTTAACATGAAGGCATTGGTGTCTTAATGATACTTCTGTACTGGAAAACTACAATTGAAATTCACTTAAATTTACAGAGTTTTTTTTCCTTACTTTTCCAAGCTTCCATTTTTACTTGGTAGTATATGTGCTAGAGTTATGCATCTGAAAGAACTTTGTAAATTCAGTATGTATGTCATTTGGCAGGCACAATGAAATGTTTACTAGAAGACCTTTTAAAAAGTGGAAATTGCCACAGGTCTGTAATCCCAGCAGGTTGGGGGAGGGAAGAGGATGGTAAGTTCAAAATCAGCCTCAGCAAAAGTGAGGTGCAAAGTAACTCAGTGAGACCCTGTCTATAAATAAAATACAAAATAGGGCTGGGGATGTGCAGTAGTTGAGTGCCTCTGAGTTCAATCCCTGGTACACCCCCCCCCCCCAAGAAAAAAATGGAAATTGCTATTTAGGTCAAAGTATTTGAGGGATGCTGTGTGCCATTCAATTAATGATAATGCACTGGTGGGCTGTATGAATGCTGAAGAAGAAAAATTCAAGATGAATTGTCTGAATCATTATTAGTTTCTAACGACAGATGCAAAGTGAAGCACATTTAATGCATCAGTTATACCAATTTGATGGAAATATCCTCTAAGAGCCAGTAGTTCCTTTTGTAATAGTAATATGCTCAGTATGAAAATCTCTAATTCATGTTGTCAGTGAAATTAATATTCATTAGGACATGTCTTGCCATAAATTATTCTGTATATGTACATGTATACATACACATACATGCATATGTGTATGTGTGTGTGTGTGTGTGTGTGTGTATGCACATTCACATGGCATTCTAGTTTACAAATACATCTTATGTAGGTTTCACTAGCCTGAACTAAGTACACCAGAAAAATCTTTTAAACAGTTTTGGTACCCACAAATCTACAAGTTAGGACTGACATTTTACTATTTGGTATATCAAATGAAAGCAGACTTTTGCTCTGATTTTTTTTTTTTTTTTTTGTGTGTGTGTAAACTTTGTTTATTTTCTTATGTGGTGCTGAAGATCCAACCCAGTGCCTCACACAAGCTAGGCAAACACTCTACCACTGTGCCACAACCCCAGCCCCTGCTCTGATACATTTATTAACAAAACACAATAGCATATGGGTTTCATTTAATTGTATATAAGGATTAATATCAATTAATATCTCACTTGAGTTCATTCCACTCATGTCTGTTAGGAGTTATAGTCATATTGCCCAAAATGACTGTTTGTCATCAAAAACAACTGCAGCTGTTCTTGTTTGGTGGACATTATGTACTTTTAAACCAAATTATAATAACAGAATATTAGTGGAATACACAACTTTTATCCACAGTTTAAAAAATATCATAAATAAAATATGTCAAAAAATGAACCACAAGGACATTAGGAACTACACACTTTAGGTTGGTTAATGAATTTCTATTTGGAGGACAAAACAGTTATTCACACACACACACTACAGTATAATCTTTCCCAGGAGAATGTGTGTGTGTGTGTGTGTGTGTGTGTATGTGTATGCATATATATGTATTTATACACACATACACACACAGAGTAGAGAACCTGCATTGAGAGGGTGTGGAGGTGGGGTGGGGGATGACGTTATTTCCTGATTTT
Source organism: Tamias sibiricus (assembly GCA_025594165.1). NCBI lineage: Eukaryota > Metazoa > Chordata > Mammalia > Rodentia > Sciuridae > Tamias > Tamias sibiricus. Next base: position 192,642,167 of record CM046657.1, on the reverse strand, counting down.
TGTTGCAGGACTAAAACTGTGCTGGGGCAGAAGTCATCAGTGCTTCATACTCCCTTTAAGTTAGGACTCATTCTTGCAAGCAATGACTAACAATTCATTTAGTACCTTTGTAGAAATGTAAAGTTCATAGAAAAGTTGTAATGGGCCCGGCTCCACCTGAGAGAATCAAAGAGGACAGAGACTGCATTGTTAGCCAGGTAAAGTGGCCCATGTCTGTAATCCCAGCGACTCCATATGCTGAGGCAGGAGGATTGAAAGATCAAGGCCAGCCTCAGCAACTAAGTGAGACCCTGTCTCAAAACAAAAATTAAAAGGGCTGGGATGTAGCTCACCGCTAAAGCGACCCTGGGTTCAATCTTCAGTACAAAACAAAACAACAAACAAACAAAACTGCTTCTCCAGAAGCAGTTAACACCCTTTCTCCCCATTGCCTTTGGAAAGGAATAAAAGCCTAAACATGTAAAGGAAAAAAAATCTCTAGGATAAATCCACTGATTACTCTTAACAAGCCGGTGCCCACAGTTCAGACCCGATCACGGGCTCCATTTTGGACCTTTCTCATGTAAGGCTGACGCGGGTCACGTTTGAGTGTCTTCAGGCTCAAGTCCCTGCTGGGCTTGGGGACCATCGCAGGACAGGGGAGGGCGGGCACGGTGCCCGCACACAGGGACCCTGGCCTCCCCCACAAGGTTCTCAGCAAAATGCTCGCGAGCTGTGCTCTTCGTTTCAAAGGCGAAGGCCGGTCGGGTCGCAAGCCATTGGTGGTCTTCTTCCTGCACCTTCAGTGTGGACAGGGCGAAGGCTTGTCAAACCCACACCTACGCGAGGCCCACCACTACAAGGCCCTGCCACAAAGCGGCAAGAGCTCCCAGAACCGCAGCCGCCACGGTGCTGGCGGCAAAACCGAAACCGCCGGTGCTTTGAGGGCGACCTAGGGGCTGCCTGGCTCCCAGGCCAGAAAAGGCCTCTGTCCGGCGCTTAGACGACCCTGGTCCAAAGGTATCCCTCCTCTTCCATGGCCGCCACCCCGCAACCCCTGGGCAGCGCAGAGTCCATCGCGCGCATGCGTGGGGCTCGCGTATTCCCCCTCCACCCAACCTCGCCCTGAGCTGCAGCTCGGGCGCGCCCCCCGGCGGCCAGTACCTGAGGGGCGAGCGTGCGCGCAGTCAGAGCCTTGGCCAGGACGCTTCGGAGGGGCAGCATGGCGCGGCCTGCGTGGGCCGCTGAGGAAGGCAGCCAGCTGGGGTCCGGCGTGAGACTCTCCTTCTACGGCTTCCTGAGTGGAAGGGAGCAGCGAAGGGACAGTTTGCGGGCGCCGGCTGGGGCGGGACTCGGCGGGTCAGCTCCGCCCACGGCCCTGGAGGCGCGCCCCGCGGGCCAGTGTGCAAGAGTGTAGTTCCAGCCCTGACCCAGTGTTTCCCCTTCTTTTCTCAATGGTTCTTATCCCAAACGTCAGAGTTGATTTTAGAGTAGCTGAATGAGCTCATGCTTGTTTCACCTTCTGGTCCGCCGCGTCAGCGCCCCAGGGCGCTGTTGTGTAAACGTTCCGTGTAGAGCGCGTGTCTTTGAGCAGGGAGGGTGCAGTATGGATGCGTGCGTGTGCAGGCGTTGCATTTAAAATCATGGTATTTTTCACGGAGAGTAGAGCTGGGATCCTTCACTTGTCTTCACTGAGGGTATTTCTCCACCTCACTTGCCAGCCCAGCATGGCTTTGAAGAGATTCAAATTAGATTTTTTATGAGCTTAGAGGAATGGGGCACTGAGACTAGTATGAAAATTCAAATTTCAGCATACATAGATTGAGATCAAATAGTTCTGAGTAAGACTCAATACAGTCAACCTCTCATGTAGTCCTGTCTATGTAATTATTGGTTCCCATTTTACATTTTAAAGTTGTTTTCCTCTAATTCATGTTTCTGTCTTTATCAAATAGGCATATTGTGGTGCTTCATAATTTTTCAGGTGTAGATAATGTTACAAGGTACCTGCTTGCTGAGAGACTGTAAGCTGGGAACACCTCTGGATTCTTGCATTCAGGCCTAAAGAGACAGTGTCACATTGAGTGTCAAGTTTGAGTTAATTAGAAGGGATAGGAAAAGGGGATACTCTCAAGGAAGAGAGTGGGTCCTCTTAAAGAGGAGAATATTGGCTTGCCCTTCTAGCCTCTGGTTTTATTGAAGGTGGGGGTCCTAGGGAAGTTTTCAGAAAGCCTTGGGTAGGTTCACCTCTTGACTTTTGACAGCAGGATGACATCAGACTTTCAATTCTCCATTGCACATGACAACTTTTGATCACTTTGGCTCACACTGACTGGTTCTAATTGAAACCTCTTAAGATTCTACCGTTAGGGGCTGAGATTGTGGCTCAGCGGTAGAGCGCTCGCCTAGCACTGCACGGGTTTGATCCTTAGCACCACATAAAAATAAATGCATTGTGTACAACTAAAGGAAATAAATAAATATTTTTTTAAAAAAGATTCTATGATTAGGGGGAATTATCCTTATTTCTCCGAGTTCTGGTTTAAGGGTCACAAAAGCATCCCCCTCTACCCTGCTAGGTAGGGCTGCAGGTAAATTTCTTCTTGGAAAGCATGTGAGGATCAGCACAGTGGGCCCAGTTTATAAAATTTATTCTTTTGACCTCATGTTTCCACCACTCACATCTGTCTGTTCCATATCCATAGTATCTATTGATTTGTAGGATGAAGGTTTAGATTTCTTCATCCCACTCCCAAAAATATACTTCAACCTTGTTTATTAATGTTTACATTAAAAGTAATTCTTTGATTGTCATATTAATTTACTTCAGTCTATGTTATATTAATGTTTATATAACAGTTATGTAGTACACATGTTGTAGTAATATTGCTTAGATCATTAGGACTACAGAATTACAGGGTTATAGCATTGTATATGTTGTGGTTTTTTTTTGGAAGGGCTTTTGAATCATCTCTTTTGTGGAAAGGAGCCTTTATAAAATTATTAATTCTGGATGTGTTGCCTCAGTTTTCCCAGAAGAGAAAATCCATTTTTAACCAAGCAAGACTAAATAATGCATTGTTTGTCAGAACTAGATCTAGATGATTAAATTTATTTCCAATTAGCAATTTGACTATTCACTCACTAATTCAATGAATAGTTCATAAATTCTTTCTATGCGTCTGGCCTTTTTCCAGATACTGTGGTACTGAGGGAAACAAAAGCCAAAGTTCTAGTACATTTGGGGCATATATATTGGGGGAAGAGAAAATGTATCAGGGATTAATAAATAGTCCAATATAGTAGGATATAGAACAATTAATTCAGTAGGATTTGGAGAATAGCAAGTGCCAGAGGAAGATAGCAGAGACTGCTAGCTATTTCTCAATATCTGTCCTTCCCTCACTCTTTTTAAAAGATGAGTAATAGAATACTTAGCTTGCTGAGGCCATGTGATAGAGTCCTGACCAGTGGGAAGTGTTAGTGCATTAATGACCTGTAAGTGATCTAAAGGGGTGGAGGAGGGAAGAGTTGTTCTGTCTTTGTTCCTTCCTTATTTGTTTGCTGGTATATAGACATAAAGGCTCGAGTCCTTGGCCTACAAGGTAGAAGGCACATACTATTGATGATGGAATAAGAGAGGAGCAGTTTAGGTTTCTTTACATGGTGAAGCACTAGGAGCCCTGAACTTTTCTCCTTTGGATTTCTTTTACAAGGAAATCGCCTTCTAGATTAAGCCACTGTTGTATGGCTTAAACATGTACTTTAAATGAGAGGGTGAATGTTTCTTCTTTCTCTCTCTTTTACTCATTTGTTTGTATTCATTTTTCTTATACCTCTCACATAATAATCACCAAATTCTGTGCTAAAGTCATAAATTTTCTCTCACAGGATTAAACCCATCCATCTAGTTGATCAGTTTGATACTCTGGAATTAACACCTCAGGACTCCTACTTCTCTTGCTTCAGAATGGACTAGTTATCCTAAATGGCATGACAGAGATTCAGGGATCTCCTTTTATTGATGTCCCAGGGAATTTCGTTTTCCTTGTGTTGCACCACTGTTTCAGGCTCTTATATTACCCTGTGTCCAAATTTTAGGGGAGGGTACATAGGAATTAAACTTTTGAAACTTGTGTCTCTAAAATTATCTTTACTCTGCTAACTTAATTCATGGTTTGGAAATTCTACACTATAAATCTTTTTTCCTCATATTTTTTAAGGCAATGCTTCATTGTAGGTTTCTAGTGAGAAATTCATAAAATTGTTTCTTTTTTAAAAATAATTTTTTAAAATTTATTTTTAAATTTTAATTTGTTATATATGACAGCAGAATGCACTAAAATTTGTATTACACATATAGAGCACAATTTTTCATATCTCTGGTTGTACGCAAAGTAGAGTCACACCATCCATGTCTTCATACATGTACTTAGGGTAATGATGTCCATCTCATTCCATCATCTTTCCTACCCCTGTGACCTCTCCCTGCCCCTCCCTCCCCTTTGCCCTATCTAGAGTTCATCTAATCCTCCCATGTCCCCCCACACTCCATTATGAATCAGCATCCTTAAATCAGAGAAAACATTTGGCATTTGGTTTTTTGGGATTGGCCATCTTCACTTAGCATTAGGTGAAATTGTTTCTTATTCTCAGTGGAAGCTGATTTGCCTTGGAGGAGGTTTTATTTTATTTTATTTTATTTTTTCCTTAAGATACTGACAAAATCTAATGGTGGGTGTAAGAGATATAATTTTGAAGTAGTGATGAGCATAAAAGGAATTCAAGTGTACTTATAACAACTATAAGTTGGAATTTGACAATATCTATGATTTTTATTGGCTAAAATGTCATGGGTCTTGTAACTCATTGCCTCTCTTCATAAATAAAGGAAATGCTTAATTTTGGTTAGAAGTTGGTGACAATAAAGATGTAATTTTTAACTGTCTGTCAGTATTGCCCCTTGAGCTCCGTGTACTGGAGATTACAAACCTCTGCTCTAGAATACATATGCAGCAGTGGAAATCCTGGACCATAAGTTATGTGCATGTTCATCTTTATCAAATAGCAACAAAATGTTTTGTAAATTTATACTCTTATTAGCAGTGATGAAGTTATTATTATTTTATAATAAGAACCAACTTTATTGCCCATCTACTTTGATGAACATGAAGATACATTTTTATGTCTCATTACAAATAGACATGACTTGCAAGGTGATGGAAATTATAAGGTGGCTCAGGGTGGTGATAGTGCTAAAGACTGGGCTCATGCAGCTGTGCAGAAGGAAGCAGGAGAGGTAGATCCAATGATGGCCCAGCTGAGTAGGAAGGTAAAAGCTACAGGTCAACTCTAGGTGCTGCATCTGGTGCTGTATTCTTAGGGAGCCCCCACCCCTGAATTCTTCATTCTTCAGCTACTAGATGGTGGCATAGACTAGTATTTCTTCCACTAGGTGCTAAACTGTGCACACATCTATTTTTGAGTTCCTGTAATTAAAACAATATTTATTTAAATTTAGTGGAGATAATTTAATAGTTTTGTGATACTTAATCATGTATCAGAGAAAAAATTTCAGTAAAGGTTGAGTTACTATCATAATGTTTATGGCTTGCTTTTTAATTATTATTAAAAGGAACTTTTAATAAAAGTAAAACTCAATTTTCATTCAGTATTCCTCAATAACTGTCCTACTCATGTCACCAAATATTTGCTAAGTGTCTTTGGGTGTTGAATATTGAATAAAATGCTGTGTAGAGGGATAAAGACCAAATCTTTCTTCTTAAATTTGCTAACACATGTTTATATTTCTGTCTCAGCCTATTTGCTGATATCCTTATTAGAATCAGTGGTAGGAAAGATTCATGAGCATCTTAATATTTAGCTATAATATTAACATTTAGCTATAATATTAATATTAGCATCTTAATACTTAGTCACTTTTAAAACTGTTTTAGCATTACTTGATCCTCACCGATTGCTTTTATATCATCTTTGTATTTTGTTGTATTTTATTTATTCTTGATATTGTATTAATTAAGTATATATTTATTTAGTATTGTTTCTATTAATAAAACAAAGTTATCTTTAGCACTAAAACACATTAATATATCCATTTGATATATTCATTACATCCTTTCAAGATGTTGTTGACTTGCCTTAGGTTTTACATTAAAAAGTGAATTTTGGGCTGGGGTTATGGCTCAGCAGCAGAGCGCTCGCCTCGCAGGTGCACGGCCCGGGTTCGATCCTCAGCACCACGTAAACATAAATGCATTGCATTGTGTACAACTAAAGTAAATAAATAAATATTTTTTAAAAAGTGAATTTTAGTGCCAATGACATTTTAAAACCTGTTACTAATAAATGTATTTTTTTTTTTTTTTTTTTTACCAAAATAGGCTTTTCAAGTTTATTCTTTTGAATAATTGCTGTACCTTACAATTGCAGTTGGGGAGAAATTTTATGGGAAAAGTATTTCTGGATTTTTTGCTATTTGTTTTAGATGATGATGATGATTGTTAAACATGGCTGTTTCTTTTTGAGGTATAAATTGAGACACATTTTTTTTTTTATGCACTCATACACAGGACCTTTCCCCCACAAAGTTCCAAATGGACACCCATTATCCAATATTCTCAAATGTATTTATTTACCTTTACCTCTACAAGTTGTCCTACATACCTACTAGCTGAGTAAGTCACTTTTAAAACTGTTTTAGCATTATTTGATCCTCACTGATTGCTTTTACATCATCTTTGTATTTTGTTGTATTTTATTTATTCTCGATATTGTATAAAGGGCTGGAACAATAATGCAAGAATTGTAGACTATGTTTAAACAAGAGGGGCCTATTGTGCCTTGTCCATTCATTAGGTGCTTCAGGATAATGCCTGGGATTTTCCCATATACACTTTTTTTTCTTTGTTTTTTGAGTGAAGGTTGGCTGATAAAGTGTATGGGAAATCAGAACTCTTCAGAATAAAATTCCCTCTGAAAAACATTGCAAGTTTTCCTTTTAAGAGAGTTTAACAGTGCTATTAGAAGTAAGATTCATATTCCAAATGGTCTTTTTCACATATCAAGTCACACGTTAAAAATTTATATTTCTTAATTTTCCTATACTATTGGAATTTTCTGAAACTCCTCTTGCTATGCACAAAATAGAAACCGAAAAGGTAGTGAAAGCTATAACTTTAGAAGCTGCTTCAGTATAATTCCTGTTTCACGCTGTTTTTTGTTTCTGAGCCTCAATGTGTCTTGGAAAGTGGCATTTCTCAATTCATGTTACTGGAGTCTGTTTTATGTTTATCTGTTAAATGAGAGTTTTACTGAGACCCTTATTTGATTGATTAATAATTTCCTTTTTCCTATTTAGTTACCCTTCGAATTTTAAGAGGTTTTAATAAGCATTTATTATCAAATGATATACACCATTCCTACATCTCTTTCTCTAAGGGAATTTCAGTGATACCTATTTCACAGATGAGATCATCACATTCTAATGGGCCTGATACTATGTAGGTGTTGTATTTATATGATACTTTTTATTTTATTCTTATTTTTGGTTACTCTCATTTCATTGTGAATCTACATTTCTGTTTTACAGAGTTAAACATACAGAAAACATTCATTCAAAATGGTTAAGTACTTGCCAAAGGTAACTAAGTGGTTTAGGGCTGGTTCATTCATTACTCTCCACTCTTCCAGGGAATGAATATACCAAAACTTTGTTATTCCTTTTCTATTTATAGTTACATGTTTCCATATATTTATTGTATAAATAATGCTCCAATTAAAAACTTTGTTTCTATCTCCATGGGCATACCTGTAAGTAGAATTACTGACTCAGTTTCACTAGATCCTGCTTATTTTATGTACCAACTCATAGTTTGACACGCAGGGAATAGGATTTCCTTTCTCTACATCCTTGCCATTTTTTTCCTACTATGTAAGACTACTATTTGCCTTGATTTGCTATTTAAATTTCAGTAACTCATTAACAAGTTCCCTGATTTCTGGTGAACTAATCATCTTTTTGCAATTTTATAAGCCATGACATTTTTATTTTTTTAAGATCCTAGTTTATTACATATGCTCAGTTTTCAGTTCATATTTTTTCTCATTGACTTGAAGGCTTACTGAAACACTGGCAGGAGGAACAAGCCAATGTTAGAAATACCCCAAATGACTTTCAGTGTTGGCTTCTTGCAAAAGTCAGAGGGACATACCTGCTCAGTGGATGGGTGGCAGTCTCCTACCAGGTAAAGGGCTGGAAACTCACGCAGCAACAAGTTATGGCCCTTTCATGGAAGAGGCTTCTGATTCCCAGATGGAGTTGGAAAGGACTTTTTTCTCAAGCAAGATCTGTTGTTCCAGGCTAAGGAATCTGGCTTCTTGATTGGGCTGTAGGCTGTTGGACCATTGAAGTTAGAATAGCATTATGTTCATAGTATGAATTCTGAACCAGATTTTTTAAAAATTTAATTTGCAGTTCTACTTCTTGCCATTTGTGTATCTGCTGATAATTTGCTTCTGTGTACCTAGTCTCCTAATCTGTAAAATGGGATAACAATGTTACCTATGTCACAGCATTGTTATGAGGAAAAATGAATAAGTTCTTAGAGTGGGGACTGATAATAATATGTGCTTTTTCTTTAAACTTTTGTAATATAAGAGATGTTATGCTAGATGCACTTGGCATATGAACTTATTGGAAAATTGATTTTTTTCCCCTAAGTTGATTTTTAACTCAAGCTGATAGAAAAGTTAGGGAGATTAGAAAATAATTGGCCAACAGAGAATACTCATTACACGATTGTCCACACAAGTCAATTTTGCATGCTAACTTGCTTGATTAGGAGGGAAAAAAGTTATTTTACTCTATAAAATTACAACATAGTAATAGTCTGCAGAGAGTCTTCCCTAGTCGATGCAAAGAACCTAACTGTGGAGCACATAGACATAAATTTGAATTCTGGTTCTGCAAGTTATTAGCTATGTGACCTTGGGCAATTTACTTTGTATCTTAAGATACTTAGTATCCAGGGCTGGGGTTGTGGCTCAGCAGTAGAGCGCTAGCCTAGCACATGGGCGGCCTGGGTTCAATCCTCAGCACCACCTACAAATAAACACATTGTGTACAACTAAAGCAAATAAATAAATATTAAAAAAAACTTCCCTCCTATAAAAAGATACTTAGTATCCAGTTACATTGTTTGTTGATTGATGAAAATGATACTACTATTTAGGGTGATAATGACAATGAAATGTTTTCATATAGTATTTTCCCATAGCATTGCGGTCATGTGTGATTTTAAAAACAAAAATACATTCTGAGAAATGCATACTAGGTGATTTTTGTTCTTGTGTGAATACCATAGTAGAGTGTATTTACACAAACTAAGACTGCTGTGATGTCACTAGGCAATTTAATCTTATGGGATCACTGTTGTTTATGCAGTCCATCATTAACAAGACATTATGCAGCACATGACTGTGCTCATTAAAAGTTAATTTCCTACACTGAAACCTCACAACACTAGAACCAAGGACTTAATTTGAATCTTCAGTTTGTAAAGGATAAATTTTTCAGCAATAAATGGAACAACCTTAAATGAGAAAAGTGAGGTCTTATGGAGAAGCGATATCACGTGGGTACATTTGTAGTAGAGTCAGACCCAAGATTCAGGACTTCTAGCTCCTAGTCCAGGGCTTGGTCTCTCAGCTTTCTTCTGAGCTGAACTGGGCTCATGGCCCAGTGTGGTCTTTCTCAGTCTTCAGGGGAAGAAATGCAGGACCCAACATTCTGAGTTACCCTAACATGGGGTTGCTCTTTACTCTGTGAAGTTCCTAGCTTCATGCTTCTGCCAGGTGACCAGAGACTCTGGCCTCGTGCTGCCAGCTTCTGGAAAGTGCTGGAGGGAAGGAGTTTAGTGTTCAGGATCCATTGCTTCCACTCTTCCCAGAGGGCCTTGGGCCAGCTCTGGGCCCTATCACCCTCCTTCCTGTGCTGCCTGGTCTGGGAACCTGGCTGGATTTGCAGGGGCTTGCCCCTTGGACTTTTTCTAACGTTATCTTTTCCTGCCATTCCCCCCCCCCCACCACTGCCTGGTTACAGATTGTCCTGCCAGCTGTGTTTGTCTGCATTGCCCTGGTGTTCAGCCTGATTGTGCCACCCTTTGGCAAGTACCCTAGCCTGGAACTTCAGCCCTGGATGCACAATGAGCAGTATATGTTTGTCAGGTACGTGTTTGTCTTCTGGGCCCAGGAGAGAGGAGGGTTCAAGCAGATCAAGGGTGATCACTGTGTTGAGAGCCAAAAGAATAGACTCAAGAATTCCACAGCAGAAGGGGTTTTACCAGCTGTGGCTCAGGCCCCTGTGCAAGCTACTACTGCATGCAAAGAATAGAGAACTACCTTTGAAATAACAGTTTAGTTTTCTGTTGAGTACTTCAGCCAATATCTCTAATTGCTGTAGTGGGTTACAACCATATGTGTTTTAGGTAAAATGATCTGCCCTCAATAAAAATCTATGATTATGAAATTTTTAGAAATGTGCTTTAATTTAATGGCCATCACAGGGCTTTCCTATCCTACATAGAACTTCCACAAACTTGATTTCTGTACAGTGTGATCCTCGTAATTGCTATCTGTTAAGCTATTATTAGCTAGTTTGTATTCTCTAGACAAAAATACCTTTAACCCTGTAGCAATCTAGTGCTTTAGATTAAAGAATAAAGGAATTATCTGAATCTTGTTAGGCAAGCTTTTTATTTTCAGTCCTGTAAGATTAATGGCTCTGTCACCAGGGAAGGATATCAGTGATATAGAAGAGAAAGGAAGTTTTTTTAAACAAAATTCATAAACATGTACACACATGCATGCACGCACGCACACACACATATTTATTAGCGCATTTACTTTCTTCAAACTCTCTTTTCCAAGCTTAGGCTGTGTTGCCCATAACTATAGAACACAGTTTGTTTTGTGTTTGTTACTTATACCCATTGTTGTTTTTGCTTTTTATTGTCAATGCAAGTACTTGGTCAATAAAATCTGTATACATTTTCCAGGAAAATCCTGATGTATGTCAATAATGGATAATTGTGAAAGCCCTTTCTAAATACTGATTTTTAATACACTGACATTTAATACACACACATATACACAAATCTTCATACATATTTATAAAACCTTTAGTTTGGAGTATTCTATATTACCTTGATGCCAAATATATGGGCAGAGCCTCAGTTCCTCATAGGTAGTTTCTATATTTTATTCAATTTTGGTTTTAAAAGCCTGGCTCCCAGAAAGTACTAAGTAGATTATATTATGTAAAAAAAAAAAAAAATTCTGGCTCCCAATTCCTGACTTGAATGAATTACTGAACTTGCTTATAGTTTCAGTAATAATGCTCCTGAAGACATAGGCTCCCAGGAACTCTTGAATACTCTCTCCAAAATGCCCTTGCTTTGGGACCTGATGTATGGAGAAACTCAACCCATTAATGCCATACTGGCCACAAAATTCTCCATGGCTGGCTTCTTATGTTTGTCACCTGCTTTGATTTCTATACACTAAATTTATCAACTACATGCCACATTGTTGTCATCATTTTCCCTTAATAAGAATGAATATAATGGGGCTAGGGTTGTGGCTCAGCAGTAGAGCTCTTGCCTATCATGTGCGAGGTGCTGGTTTCAATCCTTAGCACCACATAAAAATAAATAAATAAATAAAATAAAGGTATTGTGTCCAACTACAACTAAAAAAATTTTTAAAAAAGTAAATATAGTAACTTAGAACATCTGGGAGTAAACATTTGGAGAGTCTAACATCTTGGGAAGCAAATCATAGACCTTTTTTCATTGCTTTAGAACATTAAGATTTATGTAGCACTTTATATTTACTAGTCAAATGCTTTCTCCTTCTTCCACTTTTCCCAAGTTTTTTACCTACCTGTTACAACAGGCTTTTATTATATATAATCAGAAGTTTTGTCAAATTCTTCCCTTGAAACCTGAAAATATTAACTTTTTATAATAATCAATTTTCTTAAGAGTTTCATATTTTTATTATACCCTTTTTAAGAATCCCTTTTTAAGGCCTATATAAGTTCAGTGATGACCCAGGATTCCAAGTGTGTTTAATACACTGTGTTTAATACACTGTTTTTGTGTGTGTAAGTCAGATCACTGAGTAGAAACCATGAGAATAGGTAGGAAATTATTGCTGGCAAAAATGTGTTCAACTTCCTCGCTACAAAGATAAGAGAGACACTGTGCCTGATGCAAAGAGTTCTGTGTTGATGAAGAGCACCACTAATGTGTGTTGGAGACAGAATGAAGGAGGAGACTTTACCCTGACAACTTTTAATGAAATTCAGATTTTAAGTATTTGAAACTGTGTAGGAATTGGAAATCTGACTAGAACATGCCCACGGGTGTTTGTCTCTCCAGTCATCTTTTGAAAGTTTGCGCTACAAGAGGGTACTGTGTCTTAGTTTGGCTTTTCTATTTAGTTAAGGAACTTTAAAGATATCAAACCTCAAAATTGTTCCTTTGATGGATTATTCAATACATATGAAAATAACATAAATATTGTGGCTCTTTACAGAATTTTGTAACTGGAAGGGACATAGGTACAACTCAATGAAACAAGTCATATTTTAATTTTACTAGTGGAAAAAGTAAGCCTAGAGAGGGCAAGTGATTTGCTGATGTTTTCTCTGTAATTCAGAGCTTAAGATGAGATAAAATCTCCTGGGGTGTTTCAAACAACCTAGCTTTCCTATACAAGCACTGTGTCTTAGTCCACTCAGGCTGCTATTTTAACAACATACAACAAGATGAGTGGTTTATAAACAACAAACATTTATTTTCACAGTTCTGGAGGCTGCAGAATCCAAGATCAGGATGCTGGCAGATTTGGTGTCTAGTGTAAAGATCTGCTCTTTGTATATTTGCTGCCTTGCTGTATCCTTACATGTTGTAATGGGCAAGACAGCTCTCTGGGTCCTTCTTTATAAATAAGGGCATTGCGGCATTTCTCATCCGGAATTGAGCTGGATTTTCACCTGTTAATTCAGGACAGTGAATCTAAGTTCTTCCAAACCAGGAATTGAGCTGGATTTCCACTCTGTTAATTCAGGGCAGTGAATCTGAGTTCTTCCTTGGTCATGCAAATGAGTTTGAGCCCAAGCTCCTTCCAGTTAAATGCCTGGAAGTTTGAACTTGGCTCCTCTTTGCTGATGAGATGCCACTTTTATGCGACTATATAGGAATTAACTTTGTCTGTATATGCTCTTGATGTATTTCTGCTGTTCTTGATGTATTTCTGCTGCATGGCCACAAGGTTTTAATACATTTAATTATCAAAAATAAAACCAGTTCTATGGCCCTGTGGAATCTAGCCAGAAGCTGGCTAAACTAGCAAGATAGGTTTTTTCAGCTAAAGATTAGCTCTTGCTAATAGCCCCTCCCTACAGGGCTTAGCATTACCCATTGAAAAGCTAATGGTCTTTTTGTGTGTCTGTAAAAGACTCTCCTTTATCCTTTAGCAAATCTAGGATAGGTAAGATTAATCAATAGTGTGTACTTAGGATAACTATTTTGTTTTTCCCTGATTGACCCTGGAGTGTCCTGAAATTCTTTAAAGTAACCTTCTATAGTTAATTACTGGAATTCTTTAGTGTAACCTCCCTTGATGAAATTCTTTAGTGTAACCTCCCTTACTGGAATTCTTTCATGTAACCTCCTTTACTGGAATTCTTCAATGTAATCTATAGTTGAAATGTAAATTGCTGTGTTTGTTGGGTTGTATAAAATCTATGCTGAAAAAAGTAAAATGAGGGAAGGATTTCTGCAACCTGTCTCGTGTGTGTATCATTCCATTCGCTGACATTTCCCCTCCAGCATCGGTCGGGCTGACCTTGACATCTTTGCTGAAGCTGGCCTTCAGCAGGGCACCAATTCTGTTAAGACCTAATCTCCTCCCCACAGGTCCCACCTCCTAATCCCACAACCTTGGTGGTTAAGATTTCAACATATGAATTCTGGAGGGAACACATTCAGACATTCAGACTATAGCTCACTCTCATCTACACTCTTTCTCCAGTTCTGTACTCATTTTCAAACATGAAGTGAGTCTTGCCACTCTCCACAGGAGTTTTAGCACACTGAACAGGCCTGTATCATCTGACTCCTGTTTCCCTCTCTTCCTTATTTCCCATTATTCCTCCTTTTAGTTTACCACCTTCTAGCCCTACTGTATCCCTGTTTTTCCTTGGACATAAAAACTCATTCTTTCTGAGGATATCCTTACCTATGCTTTTGTTTACTTTGGTTGTAATGTTTTAGTGTATAACTGAGCCAATGGAGGGGTGGGCTGGTAGTTTATGTTTGTGAGCAGGAATGAATGAAATATCATGTCATGTTTCAGCTGTGATCTTACAAAAATCATGTGAGCTTTGAGGGAAGGAGTTTTGAATGATATTGTGCCTCTATGTGAGGGAACTTAGCCTTTTTCTCTACTTGAGATCAGCATAGGTGATTTACTTGTTTTAGTTAAAAATCAGAGCAAAACACTCTGGATGATATGGAAGACACACTATGGCCTGTCCCAAAGTGGTGGAGCCATAGGAGACTGTCACAGGTGAAGGAGCCTATAATCAAGGAGATAGCTAAAGATTGCGGTTAGCTGAGAGCCATAAAAGATGTTCTAGTTTCCACCTGATAGTAATACATTATCCAAAGAATCTTTGTATGCCCGTGAACACTGCGTGACGCACCTGTAAGCTCGAGCTGTAAGCACGTGTCCTTGTTAAAGCGATATGTATATAACTGGGTGAGTTTAGTTAGTGTGTGCGGGAAGAAGAAGAAGGTGGTGGTTGGAGTTAGAGCGTTTGGAGTGATTGCTGGAGCCGGAGAGAGAAGAAGAATAAAAGACCTTTTTTCATTTTCATCCTGCCTCCGAATTTTCCTGCGGCGTTCGTTGCTCCAAGGCGGTTTCCGCTTCAGGCAGCAACAAGTGGTGGCCTGTACGGGGAATTCGGCGGCAAGGTAAGAAAAAAGAAAATTTAAAAATATGGGAGCGAATATAACAAAAAGTTGGTTTATAAAAGCCACGAATGAAATTTTTGATAGCGAGAACTCAGAGGATAGTGAGAAAAGTGAACAAGAAAGCATATCCTCTGACTCAGTTGAGACCAGCAAGGAGAGCAGTAATATAAATTCAAAAGTAAGAACTGCAAAAGCCATCAGAAGCTTAATAAAATTAGCTGAGGAGTATGTACTCTCCTTAGAAGCTGAAAATCAGGATAGTAGTGAAAGTGATAATAGTAACAAGGAGCCAAACCATGAGAGTACGGTCTCCTCCACTGAGCCGGTTAGGAATTATGAAGCTAGTAGTGAGGAGGAATCAAAAAGCGATTCAGGGAGCACAGTCTCCAATAAAAAGAACAAAAAGAAATTAAAAAAGAGAAAAGACTGTCAAATAGAGGAGCCACTAGTGCCCTCTGCTCCTTCATGGATAGAATACCTAACAGAAACAATAAGGAGTATTGATCAGAATGTACGTGCCCTTGAGGTAGAAATTGGCGGCCTTTCTGAGCGCTTATATGCTCTTGAACAACATAGACCGCAGGAGCACCTAGAACTGCCAGTATTTCAAAATGAACAGGGACAAAGATATCACGAGTCCCTAGACTTTAAAACAATAAAGAATTTTAAAGAGGCGGTAATGACCTATGGGCCTCAAGCTCCGTTCACATTAAGTATGATAGAGTCACTTAACACCCTAACCCTAGCCCCCTCAGATTGGAAAAGTCTATGCAGAGCGGTACTAAGTGGGGGACAATACCTAATCTGGAAAACTCAATTCCAGAAACTTTGTTCAGAAATAGCAAAGAGAAATGCTGCAGCTGGTTTCCCTCAACGCAATATAGATATGCTCACAGGGGAGGGTCAGTTCGCCGAACTACAAAATCAGCTACAATACGATCCAGGTGTGTATGCCCAGATACACACTGCAGCTGTGAAAGCCTGGAAGACAATATCAGGCACAGGGGATCTGCAAGGCAGCCTATCAAAAGTTATACAAGGGCCTAACGAACCTTACGCTGATTTTGTAGATAGACTCTTAAAAACAACATCTAGAGTTTTTGGCGAAGTCGAGCAAGCTATGCCTCTAGTTATCCAATTAGCATACGAGAATGCTAATAAATATTGCCAGGATGCAATAAGGCCGTGGAGAAGTAAAAAAGACTTATCAATTTATATCAGACTGTGCAAAGACATTAACGAGGCTGTTATCACAGGCAACGTAATTGCTGCAGTGATGAAAAATTCCTCCCCTCAAAATTCCCAAAGGTTTCAACCTAGAACAGGATATTCCAGACAAAAGTATTATAATCAACCAAGATATGCTAAGCAATATCCCCCAAGGGTAATAAGATCAAATTCATACCGCGCTCCAGGCCGATGCCCCAGGTGCAAAAAGGGTATACATTGGGCCAATCAATGCCATTCCAGATATGATATATATGGAAATGATTTATCAAGGATTTCAAAAAACGGGGCACGGGGCCCAATGCCCCGGGGCCCACAAATGTACGAGGCACTAGAGGAGGAATGCCCTCAGATCCAAATGATTCCTCGTCACAATCCCTCCTACCCATTAACGCCCTTATCAGAGGGACAAGAGGAAGTGCAGGATTAGATCTCTGTTCTACTGCCCGGATGGTCCTGACACCTGAAATGGGGGTTCAGCTGATTCCTACGGGAATCAGGGGACCTCTCCCTTCAGGAACTGTGGGACTAATCCTTGGGCGTAGTTCCAAGAGTTTATTAGGCTTTAATGTTATACCAGGGGTTATTGATTCAGATTATAATGGAGAGATTAAAATAATGCTAAGTACACACAGGGGCATCATCTCCGTAAATCAAGGAGACAGAATCGCACAGCTGCTCCTCATTCCCAGTCTCCATAGTTCTTTTAAAAGCATGCCACAAAATAGAAATAGCAGAGCATTCGGTTCCACTGGTTCAGGACCTATGGCTTTCTGGGTTCAGGATTGTTCACGGAGGCCGATGTGCAAATTAAAAATTCAAGGTATAGAGATGGAGGGGCTGATTGATACAGGAGCTGACTCTTCCATCATAAATCTACAACAATGGCCTAAGCACTGGCCTCTGCAGAAAGCCTCAACCAGTTTAAGAGGCTTGGGATATAGTAATACCCCAGCACAAAGTGCTGTAATCTTAAATTGGCAAGACAATGAAGGCCATACAGGAACATTCCAACCTTATGTTTTAAACAGCTTGCCAGTTACCCTATGGGGAAGAGATATCTTACATCAAATGGGGCTACACCTAGCAACCAAGCCTGCAGGTGTTAAGAATAAAAATCCTAATCATAATAAAAAAGACAAAGGACATTTTTTCTAGGGGCCACTGAGAAAACAATTTTAAAAATACCATGGCTCTCTAATAAGCCAGTTTGGGTCCCTCAGTGGCCCCTATCCAAAGAAAAATTGCAAGCGGCCCATCAATTAATTAAAGAACAATTAGAAGCAGGACACATAGAGCCTTCCACTTCTCCCTGGAATTCTCCCATATTTGTAATTAAGAAAAAATCGGGAAAATGGAGACTATTACAAGACCTAAGACAAATTAATAAAACAATGCAAATTATGGGATCTACTCAACCTGGACTTCCTAATCCTGTAGCTATTCCAAAAAACTATTACCTTATAACTCTTGATATAAAGGACTGTTTCTTTTCCATTCCCCTACATCCTCTGGATGCCCCCAGATTTGCTTTTTCAATTCCTTCTATCAATAATAATGGCCCTGATAAAAGATATCAATGGAAAGTATTGCCACAGGGAATGGCAAATAGCCCTACAATGTGCCAACTATATGTGGACAGAGCTATACAGCCCATTAAAAACAAATATCAAGACCTCATGTGTCTACACTACATGGATGATGTTTTATTAGCTCACCCTAATCAAAAAATCTTATTTAATATATTTAGTGAAATAACAAAAAATTTTAAAAAATATGGATTATATATAGCAGAAGAAAAAGTTCAAAGCAGATCACCTATACTATATTTAGGCTTTAAAATCATGGATACTTTTGTTAAACCCCAAAAAATTCTAATAAGTAAAGAACATTTGACCACCCTCAATGATTTCCAAAAATTATTGGGAGACATTAATTGGCTTCGCCCTACACTAAGCCTCACTACTGGACAATTAAAACCTTTATTTGACATCCTTCGCGGGAACCCTGATCCATCCTCACCGCGAACATTAACTCCTGAGGCCAGGAGAGCTCTAAAATTAGTAGAACAGGCCATTGAAAGATCCCATTGCGATAGATTTGATTTTGCACAACCACTAATATTGATTATTATTCCTTCACAATATACACCAACAGGAGTATTTTGGCAACAGGGACCTATATTATGGATACATTTGCCTGTCTCTCCTAAAAGTACAATTGAGTCTTATACCTCCATGGTGGCTAAACTTATTCTTCAAGGACTTAAAACCTCTACTAAAATATTTGGAATTCATCCTGCTACTATTATTACTCCTTATTCATCGTCACAGGTTGAATATTTGTGCTTCAATGATAATGATTGGGCTATAGTTAGATGCTCTACTTCTGCAAATTTTGACAATCATATTCCTAAATCTCCTATACTGTCCTTTTGTATCAATCATCCTATCATATTCCCACAGGTAATAAAAACTCAACCCATTCCTAAAGCATTTAATGTATTTACAGATGGATCCTCTAATGGTACTGCTGCAGTAGTCACTCAAAATGAAAAAATGATTCATATCACTAATCAAAAATCAGCTCAATTAGTGGAACTCGAAGCTATAATAATAGCTCTGGAAAATTTTAAAGAACAGCCTATGAATATTTTTTCAGACAGCCACTATATTGTACATGCTGTCCCTAAATTGGAGCTAGCAGGTCCAATAGCACCACATACTCCAGCTTTTAAATTGTTTTCTCAAATCCAAAATCTCCTATGGCAACGAAAAGAACCTTTATTTATAGGTCACATAAGAGCTCACACTAATCTGCCTGGTCCTCTCCATGAAGGTAATCAAAAAGCTGATGCCCTCACTAAAACAATATTTATATTTACTACAGTACAACAAGCTACTTTATTTCATTCCCAGTTCCACGTTAACAGCACTACCTTAAGACAAAAATTTAAAATCACAAAAGAACAAGCTCGTAGAATTGTAAAAGAATGTCCATCTTGTGTAACACTTTTGCCCAATCCACATTATGGGGTTAACCCACGAGGTTTGATGCCCAATCATTTGTGGCAGATGGATGTCACACATGAGCCAAGTTTTGGAAAATTACGATTTATTCATGTCACCATAGATACATGCTCAGGCATGATTTTTGCTTCTTTACATTCCGGAGAAAAAGTTAAAGATACTATATCTCATTGTCTGCAAGCTTTTGCTGCATTGGGCATCCCCAAAATGCTTAAAACAGATAATGGCCCTGCATATACATCCACATCCTTCAAACAATTTTGTACAAAGTTCAATATTATCCACAAAACAGGTATCGCTTATAATCCTCAGGGACAAGGAATAATTGAAAGAGCAAATCGGACACTTAAAAATATGTTACTAAAGCAAAAAGATGGAAACTGGAAAAATCCTAAGGACAGATTGGCAGTTGCCCTGTTTACCCTAAATTTCTTAACTTTAGATTCTAATGGACATTCGGCTGGAGATAGACACTGGAACCCACACCAACAACATAAACCTTTGGTTTACTGGAAGGATGTTCTCTCAGGTACATGGAAGGGTCCAGACCCAGTATTAATTTGGGGGAGAGGATCTGTTTGTGTTTTTCCAAAGCATGAATCCTCTCCAATATGGATACCATCTAGATTGATAAAGCAGGTACAAAGTCAAAAGGATCAAGACGAAGTTATTGAGGAGTCTAGATTGAATAAACAAGTACAAAATCAAGAGGACCAAAATGAAGGTATGGAGTGATTCCCTTAAGAGTCCTCCATTAAATTTACAACTTAAATTTCATCTTCCCGGCCGGGACAAGAAGATCTCTCTTCAGTGTATACACAATTGTATTTTTTTTCTTTTATATATGTCTTTATGTTTGTGCATTTGTCTAAATTTCATGTTAATGTGATGTCACAAATATATGTTTATATGTGCGTCTGTCTAGTGTGACGTCACAAATAATTAAGCGCTTAAAAAAAAATAGGTAGATAGATATAGATCCAAATAACGTTAATTCATTTAAGCTTAGAATATTCTAATTAGATAATCAATGGATAGATAGATAGATAAATAGATATTCATATAAGTTCAGAATATTTTAATTAGATAATCAATTATAATGATAATCAATTTTGATTTATAGTTGTCTCCGGGACTTCTCTTCAGCTGTGAAAATGTTTAATGTTGTATAACCTGATATTTTGGTGTTCCGACAGAGGATCGTTTATTTGTTATTAACTTCATTTGTTTAATAGCTGATTAATTTGGATTATTTCAACAGGTATAGCATTGCTGTGTATATAGAGACTTGAGGATTCCAGCTAACAAATTATTTTTCCAAAGTGCCTTTAGCTTTTCTTTATCTTTAATGCAGCAAACACCCTCAGTTTCTCTTTGATTATTTCTGAATGTGATATTTTGCCAGCTTATGTTTGTGGGCGCTTAAGCAGCAATGTGTGTGAGCAGAGATCAACTTTTATTTTCTACTCTAATAATTCTTTTTTTAGTCTGACAGCTCACCTTTTGATCTCAGTGCTGGAATAGCACTGCCTTTCCCTTAATAATGGATGCTTGAGTTTTTAGGTAGCGGGCCCTGAAGATTTGCCGGTGGAAATGTCTAGACATAAAAAAGACGGCTGCTGCTACAACTGCAGGGACCGCGGTCGCTGCAAGCATCCCTGCTGCTCAAGCATCAAACAACCTCACCAGCAGTGTGGCCTCTGCTCTGCATGCATGGGGCCTCCTGAATCTATGTGTTATAACTTATGGACATTTTGATTTTCCATTATTTTGGGACATTACGGGACAATGCCTTGCGGGTATTTGTCTAAGAGAACTCAGTGCATTACTTGATGAAACTAAGGGCAGCTGATTGGCTTAAAGAACTTGATACGCTATGGAAACTTGGCTCGTCAGCCTTAAAGCCGCAGCATCTCCTAAAAATTGGACGGCTGTTAGTCAACACACAGTCGATCCTGAAGGGCTCTATTGGATGGCTGGTTAGCCTATGACGGGTAAGATCCCCAGAGGGGACAACCTAAGACACGGCACAGTCGCACGGGACAGTCTAATGTGGCCGGCATGTCAACCTAAGCCAGGAGTCAGGACAGCCTAGACTCCCATGACGGGTAAGAATGTCGGTTGCACATGGACGTCCTAGAACATCCCCTCTTTTAAAACTAAAAGGGGGAAATGAAGGAGCCTATAATCAAGGAGATAGCTAAAGATTGCGGTTAGCTGAGAGCCATAAAAGATGTTCTAGTTTCCACCTGATAGTAATACATTATCCAAAGAATCTTTGTATGCCCGTGAACACTGCGTGACGCACCTGTAAGCTCGAGCTGTAAGCACGTGTCCTTGTTAAAGCGATATGTATATAACTGGGTGAGTTTAGTTAGTGTGTGCGGGAAGAAGAAGAAGGTGGTAGTTGGAGTTAGAGCGTTTGGAGTGATTGCTGGAGCCGGAGAGAGAAGAAGAATAAAAGACCTTTTTTCATTTTCATCCTGCCTCCGAATTTTCCTGCGGCGTTCGTTGCTCCAAGGCGGTTTCTGCTTCAGGCAGCAACACACAGGTCCAACTTCTAACTGCCACAAATTAGCTGGTGGTCTTCTACAGGCAAAATTAACATGCAGGCCACTTCCTTCACTTCTGGATTAGGGAGGCTGAACCAGAAAACTTTTGTAGGCCTTATCAGTTCTGTCATTCTCTGATATTTTAAGTTTGGGAAGGATATCTGAGCGATTTTTTTTTCCTGACAATTTCAGGAAGAGTATTGATTGTGATAGCTCTCTGCCATTGTATCAGCATATAGGTTGCAGAGTGAGGACAAGCTATTTTAAGTGGATGCAAGAAGTCATGGTTTTCACCCTAAAATAACTGCTAATCCAGTCATCAGTATAACCCCAATGAACACAAGAAATCAATAGGCATAGTTTACAGTTCTGCTCCTTAACCTTTCTTGTGGTGAAGAAAAAACACATCTCAGTGCTAATTGTTTAGCTATTCAGAGTAATTCCCTTGGAAGATCTTGGCATGCTATAAATGAACGACCAGTACTGAGGGCAAGCATGGACCAGATCTTTGTGGTAGTTGGTGGAGGGTGATGCCTGGGCCCAGTGTTTAGGGCTCCAGTCACACGGTGGCATGTGTTTGAGGAACATGTGTCACTGTAGCCCTTGATATGTTTTCTGTGCCAATTATTGTCTAAGAAGACACATATGCTTGATTTTTATTTGGTGACAGAAAAAATGGAACACTGAAGACATCCTTCAGAACCTGATAGGAAGGAACATCTCAGATTATCTGGTGAAGACATATGTGCAGATTATAGCCAAAAGGTGACTATTTACTAAGTATGGCCTGTGTTTTATCATCGCTGATTAGAGGAGTTAAAGGCCTACAAATAGTGGACCCACATGATGGGGGGATTGCCAGAGAATGGCTTAATGTTTCTACAGGAAGTTCAGGATGTTATCCCAAACTAGAAATGATGATTAGAGCTACCTTGAGCATTCAGTTTTCAGCTTAAAGGTTGAGGCAGCTGGTCTAGAATGAAACTAAGTATGGATTCAAATTTGAATTTGGCCACTTACTAGCTGCTTGACCAGGGGCAGTCCATTATCAGACAAAATTTTAATCTGGAAAAGGGGGTGGAGGTGGTTTACCTCCAGGTTAAGGGAACAACTCTGAGCAAGAGTAATCAAAATTTTCTCTCATTATCATTTTAAAACTGTAATTTGGGGGCTGGGAATATAGCTCCATGGAAGAGTGCCTGCCTACTATGCACAACACTCTGGGTTCAATCCCCAGTATTATGCGAAAATGTCTTAATTTGTATAAAATGTGATATTACTGTTGCTCCT
This sequence comes from Tamias sibiricus, assembly GCA_025594165.1. NCBI lineage: Eukaryota > Metazoa > Chordata > Mammalia > Rodentia > Sciuridae > Tamias > Tamias sibiricus. The sequence goes on along the minus strand of CM046657.1, from coordinate 192,619,028 downwards.
ACAAGTTTGTTGTGAGAGCTAAATGAAATGAGATGTGTGAAGTGTCTTAGATGCTCATGTGGTATCATGGGGAGAGCCTTGGGAAGATACTACAGTATCTATGGAGCATATGGCTCCATTGGCTATGGAACCTTAAAGCCTCTGGGACCTGGCGGCATAATGTCAAATGTTTAGTTAATACTCAGAAAATCTGTGTTCTGGTTCCCTTTCCAGTAGCTTGGTCAAGAGGGCTATCTGTGTTAGAAGCTCAGTATCTTTAAATACAAAGGTGCACTAAAATGTTAACATTCTTGAGTCATTAACATAAACTCTCCAATGCCATTTATAACTGATGTATTATTTGAATTGGAAAAGCTTCTAGTTCATTCTGCCTTGGTTTGTAAGGTGGTTTTTTTAAATTGGCTCAACCCAAGTATGATCCTAATGTAAGGTTTTTAAGATAGACTATAAGGCATGCAGAGAATGGGCTTCTTTCCATTGGCACAGTCCTATAGTGCCAGCCTGATGATAGGATTACTTCTGGTCCTTCCTTTTGTCCGCAGGTATATGTTCACTCCTTTTGCATCATCAGGTATAGCACCAGTGCTTTCTAGAACTGATTTTTGATTTCTGTCTTTACTCCTGCAGCTTAAAGAATAAGTTCTGGGTGAATGAGATTAGGTAAGTCAATCTCTTCTGAAGGTTTTCCCTGGCACTTCTAGCCTTGGGAGGATGATTTTGATGCAGGCAACTTGGATGGAGGGAAGCTGTTGGTTTAGGAATTGTTTGCCCCTTGCATATTCTTGGGTGCCACATCACCGTGAAAAGAGAAGGGCCCTGCACAATCTATGGAGCATACGGGGTAGAGATTGGACTTGGAGTTTCTGCCCAGAGCATTTTTGCTTAGTGTCCAGCTGCCACTTCAGAGGCCTCCTAACAATTTGGTCCACTGATTTCCTTGAGGACATTTAGAAAACTCTTGTGGGTCTCCAGGGACTAGTAGGTACAGCATTGTGAGGCAAATACCTATCAGATTCCCAGGGGTTCCTAGGGACTCAAGAATAATTTTTCAGGCCTAATACCAATTTTTCAGGCATATACCAAGAAGGTCTTGGAAAAAATAAAAGGCATGGAAACCACTGATTTTCACTGTATTTCAATCCATTTGTCCCTCTGTGTCTTGAAGATGTGAGTGGATAAGGAAGCATCTTTGGATCCAGTTTGTACATCATGGAAAATGAGATGGCTGGTGTGACTTCCTCAGGGGACCTCAAAGGCTCCCTGTTACTGAATTCCACTGTTCTTCCCTGCCTTGTTCCCAAGGGCCAGGATCTAATTACTAATTGTAGCCCATGCTTTATAATCGCTGATTAGAGGAGTTGAAGGCCTACAAACAGTGAACCCACCTGTGAAGATTGCCAAATAATGGCTTGATGTTTCTACTGGAAGATTAGGCTGTTATCCCAAACTAGACATGGTGATGAGAGCTATTGTGAGCATTCAGTTTTCAGCTAAAAGATTGAGGCAGCATGGTTTAGAATGAAACTAAGTATGGATTCATATTTGAATTCTGTCACTTACTAGTTGCTTGACCAGGGACAACCCTATTATCCTTTTAAAGTTCTTGTTTGTATAAAATACAATGTTAAGGTTGCTCATAAAACTTTGTTGTTGGATTAAGTGAAATGATATACATAAAATGTCTTAGATCCTTTCTAATAGATGGACTGTATGATAATACATGGAATCATGAGGAGAGCCCCGGGAAGACTAGCCTGTTTTGACTGTGAAATTTTTTTAGAGCCTTGTAGTTTCTGGATATCATAGTATAGTGTTGAGTACTTAGCTGATGCTCTAGAATGCTTGTTTTGGTTTTCTTCCCAACACCTTGGTCAGCTGGGTCTCTAGGTTAGTAATTTTCAATGACTTCAGATGGCAAGAATGTGCTGGAGTCATAATGAGCGTGAATTTCAGAGAAACAGGCATGATGTACAAATATATCATGTATAATGCACATATTACATTGAATTAAAAAAGGTTCTAGTTGGTCAAACTTTGATCTGTAAGGTGGTTTTTTAAATTGGATTCATTCAAGGAATATGTTTTATCTCCTACTTACACTTTCCTCCAAAGTCAGATTTCTAGTTGATCCTAGGGACTCAAGGACAAGTACTCAGGCCTTTGGCATGGGGCCAAGAAGAACTTGGATTAACCGAAGCATCAAAACTGCCTATTTTCCTTTCTTTTCCTTCTGAGTTTTGAAGGACCATGAGGCACTAAGCAAGACAAAGGAAAAGAATAACTCTTAAAGTCACTTTATACCACTGGAAAATGAGGTACCTTACATGGCTGCCTCAAAAGTTATCTCTGTTACTGCTGTCCAGCTTTTCTTTTTACCATTTCCCCAAGGGCCAAGATCCACAGAACTCTTGAACAGAGCAAAAGCAGACTCTTATAGTGACTCTCATGCCAGGGATGAGTGAAGTTCATCAGTGGACTGAAGCCTGCTATCTTCTGGCTCTCCTATTTTGTCTGTATGTTAATAGCACTGCGTGTCTATAAATCTCCATCAAGGCCAGAGGTTGGTATGTATAAGCAAAGAATGACTGGCCATTACTAGTAAGTATTCAAACTGATCTCAAGTGTATGGAAAAGGGAAAGTCAGAGGCAGTTGTATGCTTCCATGACACTAATGGTTTGGGATATAGGAGCTTGTCTCACACCAGAGGAAAAGTCTGTCCATAGTGACTACAATTAATACTACCACCACCACCTAGTTTCCTGTGTGAAGTCTTTTCAAAGGATTATCAAGAAAAAAAACTCTTAGACATAACTCAGAGCTAAATCCTTTAATGTCTTTGATACATTTTTACCTCCAGAGTCAAGAGTATTCTTTGCCTTACTATGAAATTAATCTGTCCCTTGGATCTCTGAGAGCCAAATAAATGAGAAGTGATATACTTCCTGTTTTTCAGTTTTCTCTCAGATATAATTTACCATGTTATATTTCCAATACATGTTAAAAATTAAAATAACATAGTTGTAAATACAGGCTATGAGAAGAGCTTGGAAGTAACATAATATAGTTGTAAATATGGGTATGAGGAGAGCTTGGAAGTATGAAATCTCTTAAGTTGAAAGCACTCAAAACAAAAACTAAAATTGTAGCACATCTGTGGAAGTACTAAAGAAAAAGTCTCATTCTGGGTTTGGTAGCATACTATTTTCTTAATGTAATAATATTTATAATACCTTACAGCAACAGCTTCAAAGACGATAAAAATATAAAACTTATAAAAAGAATCAGAATATACAGATAGGCTTTTATTAGGTCAAACATTTCCATATCCATGAAGATCACATTCAAACAAAGATATCTCAAGCACCTTATGTTAAACAGGATCAGAAATGAAGTAAATATTAGTAAAATTAATTATAAATGAAGACATTTCAGCACATAAACCAAAGAGTCTTCAAAGATTTTTAAATACCTGGACCTAATAATTTTATTTTCCAAGTTGTGACAATAGAGTGAATGTAAAACCATAATTAACACAGATGACACAAATGATAATGTACTTTTCCATGGCAAATAAACATGTTTAATATTCTCATGAATACCATTTGATATTACAAAATAAACTTTACTGGACAAAAAGTGGAAGATCTCTCAGGAAAACAGACATGATGAAAAGTTTGGCAATGTATATTAATAATTTAAAATATTGTCTCAAGCATGGAAATGTAACATTAGTATTTGAATATAGGTTTGTCAACATACAGAAGACATCCTCTGAAATAAATGAAAAATCAAGATCTTGAAATAGTGGCAAGTATCTTTGTTAAGTAGAATGCAAAATGAAGTAAATATTAGTAAAATTAATTATAAATGGAGACATTTCAGCACATAAACCAAAGAGTCTTCCAAGATTTTTAATACCAGGACCAAATAACATTATTTTCCAAATGATATTTTAAGTATGTGACAGATACTGAAATGCATATGGGCAAAATGAACTCTTTACTTCCTAAAGTGGTGGTAACAAACAAGAGATGGCTTTATAAAATGCAAGGGAAATAGTAAATTAAGTTACCACCTCCTTCAAATAAAAGTGAAAATAATTCTCTTGGGAGACCATAAGCACCATTAACAGACACATCTTATACCAGTTAATGAAATCTTTTGTGTTTCAGTAGAAAACTATTTCAATGGTGAAAATGATGCAGGAATCAGAAGCATATTCTGCTGAGACACTAGGTAGTTGACACTTTCCCGAACTGGAAAAACATTTCATGAGAAGGCATATAAAGTTATTGAGTAAATCAAGTTTGTTGTAAAAATAACCCATTCCTAGTGAAATAGCTTACCAGCCGCCACGACTCTGGGATCCTCATGAGACAGATGCCTCCCAGCTGCACGACTATCTGCACTCTCATTCCACCACAGAACATGAACTGCAGAAATAAACCAACATTTGTTTATAAAGAGTATGGCATTGACAAAAAATATGGAGAAGTGAGTAAAAAATGTCCTATTATTTTAAATTAAAATGTCAGTAAGTAAATATCACTAAATATTTAGGGGATAAGGGGAAAGAAATTTATACATTAATTAATCAAACTTTTTTTTTAGGTGAAAAAAACAGAAAGCTGGAAAAGGAAAGTAAGGTAAGACAGCCAAAGACACACTCAAATTTCATGACTTCCTACTGCAGTTGACTTTATTTCAAAAAAGCAAAGTTATAAAAAATTGTGTATACTATAGAAAATTAATATGAAACAAACAGGAAAATAAAAAATAGCATAATGTTAACTACCTAGAGAAAACCTCTATTAATATTTAGGGCATTTCCTTTAAAAGCCAACTTAGGGTCTTATTGTATGTTATGCTTACTAACAGATTCTTTAATATGTATATATATATATGTATAGATATGTCTATACATATATTTATACTATATACATTTATGCTATAAATATATATTTCTGTGTCACATATGTATTACATAAAGAAGGTCAAATCACATTATTTATTATATAAACAATATTTACATAAATTTCATTTGAATACACCTATGTATATATCTATAAAAATGACGATGGTGACTACTACTGGTAACATTTAATGGCCTGGAATATGTGTGTCTCTAGTGATGGGACGTGTAGGTCCTTGGGCATGCTAAACATGTGCTCTACCACTGAATTATATTTGTAGTGCTTTTATTTTTATTTCTTGCTAAGTTTCCCAGACTGGCCTTGAACTTGTAATCCTCCTGCCTTATCCCCTGATTAGTTGGGATTTCATGTGTGCACTACCTTGCTTGACTTTAAGCATTTTTCATGTGTTAACTCATTTAGTCCTCATAATAATCTAGATAGTAGGTTATTACTATCATCATCATATAGAAAAGGAAACTAAGGAATAGTGAGGTTAACTTACCCAAGGTCACAAAATTACTAAGCAATGAATCTGGGATTCAAATCCAGGCTGTCTGAATCTGTTTATTTCCTTAACAAAATCTTCTAAAACATAAAGTGAGAGATCCAAAAAGTATATCATATACTTTTTATAATATACAAAAGTATATTATATACATATACATATATTTTAAATTTTCAAATACTGTATGTGTTATACTGTCTATATAGTTTATATATTATACTCTGCCTTCCTAAAATTATATACTGATTTATACTCATCACGTCACATTTTCCTACAACACTGAGAATGAATTTAAGAATAAAAAGTGTGCTCACACATTTTTAGAAGTTTTTTTCTTATAAAATTATACATACACAATACCAGAGATTAAAAGAGACTTTCAGTAACCTTTAATCTCATCATTCAAATATGACTAGTTTATATACTTTCAAATTTCTTTCTTATACAACTAAAAGCCCCTGTAGACATATACACTCCTGCATATTTTCTAGAATACTGCCAAAGATAATGAAAATATTTTTTTATTTATATGGCCCAATTTGAGGAGGAAAGATTAATATGAACCCTATATATTACATGAGTATTTATTTATTCCTGACCTAACATTACACCCATATAAGCAAGTCTACATTAAGTGAAAAGTGACATCTGATTACAGTTTTTAATCTGCCTCTTCTTTAATATATATTTGGCAGTCATATGTTACTACCTTTGCATAAATTTTTATTTCCTTTTTGCTTTTGAATTTAACTTATGATGATTTGTACCACATGTAGAGAGTTTAAGCCAATGTATAATAAAGTCATCAGTTTTTTTTTTCTTCATTTTTTGTTTGCTTTTTACCCTAGGAATATAGTCCCCATTCGTATTTTTAAGTAAGTTCATCTACATTTAGTTTTAGCAATTCTATGAATTAAATTTTTTCATTAAAATCTATTAACATCTTGATTTTATTTTAGCATATAATTTTTAAATTTTTCTCCTCCGTTATTTTCCAACTTAAACATACATCTATTTTTGTGTATTATGACTACTTTCTTATGATAAACAGGCTGAGCATCCCTAATCCAAAAATCCCAAATCTGATATCCTTCTGGTTCATGCATTTCAGATAAGGGATACTTAACTATATTACTAGAAGGTGAATTTTCTGTGTTGAGTCAAGTCGGAAGCTCAGCACTGACTATATTAGGTTTGAGATATCCATTGTACATAAAATAGAGATGATGAAAGGTAACTATATGTTATCAGCCTTTCAAATATTTATTAGCTATTCTTTGTCATCTGTCCTTTCAGATAAGTTTTACAAGTATTTTAAGAATTTGTCAAAAATATCGAAATTCTGATTGTAATGTTTTTCAGATTTAAAAGTTAAAATTAAAAAATTTAAAAGTTCAAAGTTAAAATTTAAAAGTTAAACAGTCTGGGCTGGGGATATAGTCCAATGGTATAGCATTTGCCTAGCATGTGCATGGTCCTGGGTTTAATCCTATGCACACAAAAAAATACATTTAAAAGCTAAATACTCTAAATATGTATTTTACTAAAGAAGTTTATATTTACAAATTTATTAATGTATATGCTTATGTGTGTATATAAGTATATGCCACAAATATGTTTAAGTAGTGGGAAATGGGTGATTTTTTATGGGGGGGACTTTAGTATAAATAAGTAAATTAGTACATGAATGAATAAATAAATTATATTTTTACTCAGAAACAATCTCCCCAAAAATGTTATTTCAAAAATCAATAAAAATACATTCAGAAGAAAAAACATTAAAAAGGAATAGGTTATTTCTTGAGATTCTTGCACCTATTAAAATTTAATCATTTAGATAATCAGGAAAATAGCAGTTTTGTGTTTGAAAAAGTCTTCATAAAGATGTTAACATTCTAAATAAAGATGTGACACAGGTTTTATCAACCCTTAAAACTGACAAAAATACAAAAATTTGGCAATAAAAAATACAATATGAGAGAAAGAAACATATCCAAGGAACTCATTTAGTAGATCACCATTAAAATTTTATAGACAAAACAGACAACTATACCTGTGTTGAGTGCTCCATATTCTGCATGGAAAACACCAACTAATTTTGTATAGCCTAGATTTACATGGGTATGAACTGCCTTTTTAAATGCATCACCCCACAGAGCTGGGCCACCAGGTTTCATCTGAAAAGAAGCCAATTCATAGACTCCTAAAATAGAAAGAAAAAGGACTATTTTACAGAAAACATTCAAGCATTTTCTTTTTTTTTAATATTTATTTATTTGCTTTAGTTGTACACAATGTAATGCATTTATGTTTACGTGATGCTGAGGATCAAACCCGGGCCGCGTACGTGCTAGGCAAACGCTCTACTGCTGAGCCACAACCCCAGCCTCATTCAAGCATTTTCTAATCATGTCTGTCTTGTTTCTATGGAAAACTAATCTATAAAAGCAGATTTAGAGGATTATATATGGTTATATAGACATATTTATTGTATTTGCATTATTTTTCTTTGCTTTGGTTATCATGCAGATGATAAAAAGGCTGGAGTTATAAGTATATAAACTATTATCTGAAATATTTTAATTAAAAAATCTATTAATAAACAGATATTAAGAATTTATGATGAAATAGGATTTTTAAGCTGAGTCTATACTTTTAGAAAAGAATAAAAGAATTTTCCAATGTCTCCTATATTTTCATTCTTCTTTCCAATTTCCACTTTTTTTCATTTATATTTTTGCCCCTGTAAGTTTCTTTTTCTAATAAGAAGACCACAGAAAACAATGAAAATAAAGTGATGTCTCTGAGTTTTGGAGGAAAAAAAACCAAACAAACCTAAAGAGGTTTTATTGTCCCTAAATATCCAAGTATGTAGTTGAAATGTATTTTATCTTCTGGACAGAAATAAAGGACTGGTAGAAAGAAGCTAGAGAGAAGTAGATTTGAAAGGTAAAGGAAAACACACATTACTCAGGAATAATAAAAAAGAGGAAGAGAACCAACATTAGACACTGTCTGAGAAGTCAACTATTTTATCTAGATACTGATACTAGATATTTTATCTAGACAGCTAGAGAAAGAGAGAGATCTAAGTAGGATCCAAATAATTCTTCTCAAGTTTCTTTGTTGTATAATTTAAAAACATTATAGAGTTGGGAATAATAGAGGAAATAAAATAAATCTAAATCGATTTTTCTATTCTGACCTTGGTTTAATACTGGATTGAAGCAATAGTTTCTTTAAGTCAGCAAGAAGTGAAATCAGCAAGAAGATATATCTTAAGGAATTATTTTCAAACTGAGAAGAAAGAGGAAGACACAAAGTTAGACACAAAAGCTATAGTGATATAGCTTGGTAGATTCAGTTTATTCATCCCCCTCAAATAGTTAATTTTATAAGCAAAGGCATAGTAATGACTTAGGATTAATTATATTTTGTGGAAAATATTCTTATATTTAAATATTATGTTATCTTAAAATTTTTCCCTATTTTCCCAAATGTGGTCCCTACTTCTAATGTGCAATTTCTCAACTTTAACTGACTATGTAGACTTTTTCTGTAACATAGCTAAACTTAGAAATGTGTAAAATTTCAATTTGGAAAAATTTCTCATTAATTAATTCTCATTTTAAGAGTAAGCTGAAAGATTCAATTTAGTTTCATCTTAATAATCACAGTATGTTCCCATAAAACAAAGGATTAGCTTCCTTGTTTGCCAGTGGAACTTCACCTTTTATCACTTAAGACCTTTAGTATTTCATTCATCTAAACTGTAAGTGGTGAAGAAGGAGGGTGACTTACCCTCTTTTGGAGGCTTTTCTAATTTGCACCATGGCACCAGGTAAGTAATCTCACTCTCTTGCTTATCAATCAGAGCCAAATTTGGAATGAGGAATTGTTCTTGCCATTCTTTATCTTTGGTCAAGGCTTTCTGAACTGCAGTTCGATGAGCAAAATTCTCTATGGGAAAAAAGAATTAAGAAAAAGAAACATTTTCAACTTAAAATCACCTGTGCTTCTCTGGATTTCATCCAATCAGCATTCACCTGCAATGTAGAGGAACACTGTTATGCCTTTGGAGATACCAACATGAAGACATGATATCTGTCCTCAAGTTGCTCATGGGCTTTAAGGGGTACAGAACTGCAAAGGACTACTGTAACGTCACAGAATTTGCTTCATGTGTTCTATGACTTTGCAGGAGGCTGTGTGAATTAGATAAGCTATTGTTATCTTTCTGCATTCAGTTTCTCAGTTTGTATAATGGAGAGAATATAACATTGTTGTGAAGGCTTCTTGTGAAGGTTAACTGAATTAATACATAAAAAGAGCTTAGAACAATTTTTAGCACCTAGTTAATATTTGTGCACTAATCAATTCAGTTGAGGCATTTAACTGATAGTGCTAGTTCAGAGAAGGACTGTTTTCTTTGGTGGTGGCAGATGATCAGGTCAAGGTACACTTTGAATCAAATTACAATAAGTGAAATAAAATGTATTTGGTGAGTCTCTTCTCTTTTGAACAAAGAGCTTTCAAAGAAAATGACTTATTACCAGCCATTTTCCCCCCAGCACTTATTTGTCTTCTAAGTTATTCCAACAGGTATAGATAGATGTTTATCCACATATAGGCCTATATTTACTATGAAGATATAAGACTAATGATAAAACTTTTATATGGTTTATGATGTTGATAAGGAATAACCCCTATTTTACAGCTTAAGCGAGGTAGATCAGGACTTCATTAGCTTTCTTAGTGGGCCATGAACTTGTAACACATCTAAAATACAAGTTGTATTTTAATGGGGCTTATTCTACTACAATAGGTAAAAAGTCTACACTGTGCCCATAGTTAGGTGTAGAATGAATGTTTTTCATAATAATACATTTTATGAATATTAATTTGGACACCAATGACCAAACTGTAAATAAAATTATTACCAGTTCTTTGGATATCTGCAAGTTCTAATGTGGACCTAACAGACTAGATTGTGGAGAAACAAACATTCTGGGGATTCTTGTAGCTTGTTTGCCTTCCTCAGGGGTAGGTCAGTGTGATATAGGAAGAACTGATTCCTTTTCCCTTTGAGTAGTATGAAAGTAAATTCCTTGAAACTCTGGGGTGTAATAAATTAAACAAAAAGTAACATAATGGAAGTATTAAATCTCATAGTTGAGTGAAGTTTAAAATCTGTGATCCTCTCTCAATCTCAATTTACTTAATGGCTCTAAATTTTTAAATTATTACATTTTCTCTTTCTTTTTGTGATCTTAACACATTTGGGCTTTTCTAAACCCTGCCTTAACATTTTCATAAACCATCTTTGTAATAAACCATTCTAAATTTTCTGAGTATCAAAGCTAGTTCACAATTTTATGATTTCATATATGAGAATTAACATTTTCCAAGTTATGGTAATATAAGACTTTGAGCAACGAATTGTTAGAAGTAGACCACTGGCAAGAGTAATCACTGAATTTAATTTTTTGGTATTGTATTCCTTTTTAAATTAAGATTTTACTTAGCCTATATTTATCTATAAATACATAGATTTATAAATATAGTTTAAAAAGATAGATTTAAGAACTAAGTTTCATGTAACATGGAATGGAATGAAAATCTACAGCAAACACTTAAATAGGATGACTCATACCATACTTCCAAATGTGAAACACTTTATTCATTCTGCCTCCAAATTCTACACTCCAAAATCCAACCAATTCAGAGTGAGCTGTGCGAAGATGTATGTTTTTCTTGAAGTTTTCCAGGAACTCATTCATCTTTGAGGGTTTAAGAGAATCGGTACGAAATTCATAGAATGTTCCATCATTTTGTCTGGGGCCTGTAGCAAAAGATGAGCACACCTGAAGAAAGATAAGGCAAATTTAAAGATTTTGGAGAGAAAGGATTTATTATGTTATGTTATAACCAAATCTATGTTTGTACTTGGCAATTCTCTATAGACTTGTGGTTATGTATGCAGAGAAGTCAATAAAGATAAAAAGCATTTTTTTAGGCTATTGTAAATGGAGTACTTTTCCCAATTTCTCTTTCAGAGGATTTGTCACTGATGTACAGACTTGCATTTGATTTATGGGTATTGATTTTATGTCCTTCTACTTTGCTGAATTCATTCATTAGTTGTAGAAGTTTTCTGTTGGAATTTTTCGGATCCTGTAAGTATAGAATCATGTTGTCAGCAAATGGTAATAGTTTGAGTTCTTTTCCTATTTGTATCTATTTAATTTCTTTTTTCTTTCTAATTGCTCTGGCTAGAGTATTAAGAACTATGTTACATGTAAGTGGAGAAAGAGGGCATCCCTGTTATGTTCCAGGTTTTAGAGGGAATGCTTTCGATTTTTCTCCATTTAGAATGCTGTTGGCCTTGGCCTTAGCATACATAGCTTTTACAATGTTGAGATATGTTTCAATTATCCCTAGTTTTTCTAGTGTTTTGAACATGAAGGGGTGCTGTATTTTGTCAAATGCCTTTTCTGCGTCTATTATGATGATCATATGATTCTTTAAGTCTGTTGATGTGATAAGGAATTACATTTATTGATTTCTGTAAGTTGAACCAACCTTGCATCCCTCGGATGAACCCCACTTGATTGTGGTACACTATTTTTTTTTTTTAAGGGAAATTAGGAAAACTACTCCATTTATAATAGCCTCCAAAACAAAACAAAACAAAACAAAAACAACAACAACTTGGGAATCAACTTAATGAAAGAGGTGAAAGATCTCCAAAATGAATACTACAGAATGCTAAAGAAAGAAATTAATGAAGACCTTAGAAGATGGAAAGATCTACCTTGTTCTTGGATAGGCAGAATTAATATTGTCAAAATGACCGTACTACCAAAAGCACTATACAGATTTAATGCAATTCCAATTAAAATCCCAATGACATTCTTCATATAAAAAGCAATCATGAAATTCATCTGGAAAAATAAACGACCCAGAATAGCTAAAGCAATCCTTAGCAAGAAGAGTGAAGCAGGTGGCATTATAATACTAGACCTTAAACTATACTACAGAGTCATAGTAACAAAAACAGCATGGCATTGGAACCAAAATAGACTTGTAGACCAATGGTACAGAATAGAGGACACAAAGACAAATCCACATAAAAACAGTTATCTCATACCAGACAAAGGTGCCAAAAGCATATACTGGAGAAAAGATAGCCTCTTCAACAAATGGTGCTGGGAAAACTGGAAATTCATATGCAGCAAAATGAAATTAAGCCCCTATATCTCACCATGCACAAAACTCAACTCAAAGTGGATCAAGGACCTAGGAATTAGACCAGGGACCCTATGCCTAATAGAAGAAAAAGTAGGCCCAATCTTCATCATGTTAGATTAGGCCCAGAGTTCCTGAATAAGACTCCTAAAGTGCAAGAAATAAAATCAAGAACCAATAAGTGGGATGGATTCAAATTAAAAAGCTTCTTTTCAGCAAAAGAAACAATCAGTGAGGTGAAGAGAGAGCCTACAGAATGGAAGAAAAACTTGACCACACGCACATCAGATAGAGCAATAATCTCCATGATATTTAAAGAACTCAAAAAACTTAGCACCAAAAAAATAAATAACCCAGTCAATGAATGGGCTAAGAAACTGAACAGACACTTCTCTGAAGAAGATATACAATCAATGAACAAATATATGAAAAAATGTTCAACATCTCTGGCAATTAGAGAAATGCGAATCAAAAGTAAGATTTCATCTCACTCTGATCAGAATGCCAGTTATTAAGAATACAAGCAACAATAAGATTTGGTGAGGATGTGGGGAAAAATGCACAGTCTTACATTGCTAGTGGGACTGCAAAGTGTTGCAACCAATCTGTAAAGCAGTATGGAGATTCCTTAGAAAACTTAGAATGGAACCATCATTTGACCCAGCTCTCCCACTCCTGGGTTTATACCCAAAGGACTTTGTAGGAGCCCTAATTAAGGAGATGATTAAGATTGTGGTTGGCTGTGAGCCATAGAGATATTCAAGCATTGCCACCTTCCATGGTCTCGCGGGAGTTGGCCCGGAACATTGAGGATTGGGTTGGCTCCATTTGCATGATCTCGCGAGACTTGGCCCGGGACATGGCAGATCGGGTCGGTGTCATTTTTGTGGTGTGGTGGTGGTTGTAGGAGTGTGGATGGTGTTGGAGTTGTTGTTGGAGCCAGAGAGAGAAGCTAGCAGAATAAAGAGCCTGTTTGTTTCCAGTCCGCCTCTGAACTTATTCCTGTGGCGTTGTTGCTCCAAGCGGCAATCGCTTCAGGCAGCAACAGGTGGTGACCCATACGGGGAATTCAGCTGGCAGGTAAGAACTGAAAATGGGAGCGAAAATAACAAAAGGTCAGATAATAAAAGCCATGGATGAGTTTTTTGATATCACGGACTCAGTGGATAGTGAGGAAATTGATCAAGAAAGCATAGCCTCTGAGTCAGTTAATACCAGTGAGAAGAGTAGTGGTGTAAATTCAAAAGTAAGAGCTGCAAAAGCCATCAGAAACTTATTGAAATTAGCTGAAGAATATGTACTCTCCTTAGAAGCTGAAATTCAGGATACCAGTAAAAGTGATAGTAGTGAAGAGGAATCAAAAGGTGATTCTGGGAGTACAGTCTCCAGTAAAAAGAACAAAAAGAAATTAAAAAAGAAAAAGGACCATCAAGTAGAGGAACCACTTGTGTCCTCTACTCCCCCATGGGTGGAATCCATTACAGAAAATATGAAGGGTATTACTAGGCGTTTGCAAACCCTAGAAACAGAAATAAAAAGTCTTTCTGAGCGCTTATGCACTCTCGAGGGTAACTCACAGATACATTGGGAACTGCCAGTATTTGAAAATGAAAATGGACAGAGGGTCCACCAGTCAGTAGATTTCAAAACAATAAAAAATCTCAAAGAGGCAGTAATGACATATGGGCCCCAAGCTCCTTTCACATTGAGTATGCTGGAGTCCCTTAACATCTTTAACTTAATCCCCTCAGACTGGAAAAGTCTATGTAAAGCAGCATTAAGTGGGGGGCAATACTTGGTTTGGTGATCACAATTTCAAAAACTTTGTATAGAAACAGCTAAAAGAAACGCAGCTGCAGGGTTTGGAGACCATAATATAGAAATGCTCACAGGAGAGGGGCAGTTCACAAACTCACAGGCTCAAAAATATTATGTCCCAGGTGTATATGCTCAGATATATGCAGCTGCCTTAAAAACATGGAAAACTTTATAAGGACCTGGGGATCTACAAGGTAGCTTGTCAAAAGTGATTCAAGGACCTCATGAGCCATATGCTGACTTTGCTGATCGACTTTTGAGAACTGCAGGTAGATTGTTTGGAGACATTGATCAAGCTATGCCATTAGTTGTTCAATTAGCATATGAAAATGCTAATAAATATTGCCAGGAAGCCATCAGGCCATGGAGAAATAAAAAGGCTCTTTCCATATATATATACAACTATGTAAAGATATAAATGACGCCTTTGTCACGGGAAATGTGATTGCAGCTGCAATGAGAGGTGCTTCCCCTCAAAATTTCACAAGGGCTCAACCTAGACCTTATAATCAATCAGGCTATTCTGGGCAAAATCCCCAAAGAGAAATAAGACCAAGCTCATACTGTGCCCCAGGCCGCTGCCCCAGGTGTAAAAAGGGAAAACATTGGGTCAATAAATGCCATTCAAAATTTGACATCTATGGAAATCATTTGTCCAGGAATTCAAAAATCGGGGCATGGGGCCCAATGCCCCGGGGCCCACAAATGTACGAGGCATTGGAGGAGGAGTATCCTCAAGCATCCACTCAGATGCTTCCCCGACACAATCCCTACTACCCATCCACTCCCTCGCCAGAGGAACAGGAGGAAATGCAGGATTAGACCTCTGTTCCACCGCCCGAATAGTGTTAACACCTGAAGTGGGGGTTCAACTGATTCCCACAGGGGTCAGGGGACCTCTTCCCTCAGGGACTGTAGGACTTATTCTCAGGCAAAGTCCTAAAAGCTTATTAGGTTTGCAAGTGACCCCAGGTGTAATAAACTCAGACTACAAAGGGGAAATAAAAATAATGCTTAGCTCACCCCAAAGTATAACTTCTGTTAATCAAGGAGATAGAATTGCTCAACTGCTTCTCCTTCCAAATTTACATAATTCATTTAAAATGAGTATGCCTCAAAAAAGGAACAATAGAGGATTTTGTTCCACTGACTCGAGACCCATGGCTTGCTGGGTTCGAGATTGTTCAAGGAGGCCTATGTGTAAAATAAAAATCCAAGGAATAGAGATAGAGGGACTGATAGATACTGGAGCTGACTCTTCCATCATTAATCTACGGCAATGGCCCAAGCAGTGGCCTCTGCAAAAAGCTTCAACCAGTTTAAGAGTCTTGGGATATAATAACCTCCCAGAGAAAAGTGCGGTAATTTTAAAATGGGAGGATGATGAAGGGCATAAAGGAACATTTCAGCCTTATGTTTTACCTAACCTACCGGTTACTTTATGGGGAAGAGATATTTTGCAACAAATGGGAGTACACCTTGCAACCAAGCCTGCAGATGTTAAATGTGAAAATCTACAGGGTAATCTTAACCCTAAAAGAAATCATTATCAAAAAGTACAGTGCGGTGTTTCCAATCAGGGGATTTGAGCTCGACCCCCAACCCGTTAATTCGGGGCTGTGAGTCTGAGATTTCCCCAACCTGGAATTAAGCTGACCCCCAACCTGTTAATTCAGGGCTGTGTGGGCCTAGTTCTTCCAAACCAAGAATCAAGCCAGTTGTCCGCCTGGTAATCCAGGAATCTGGGTTCTTCCTTGGTTATGCAAATGAGTTTGAGCCCAAGCTCCCTCCAAATGGCTGGGGGTCTGAGCTTGGTTCCTCTTTGCCAATGAGATGCCACTTTATGTGACCACCAAGAATTAACTTTGTGTTCTTTTGTCTGTACTCTTGATGTATTTCTATTATATGACCACCAGGTTCTAATACATTTAATTATCAATAATAAAACCAGTTCAATGGCCCTGTGGGATCTAAAGCCAGAAACTAGCTAAGCCGGTAGGATGAGCCCAGTTGAAGTTTAAAGAAGATACTAGGGCAATATAACTTTATGAGCAGGCATACCTAGAGTTGAAGAATTTTTAACATTAGCTTTAAGATTTTTAGAATACTTTCCCCTGCCTATAGATAAGATTAATCAGTAGTATGTACTTAGGATAATATTTGATTTTCCCTAGGTAATTCCTGAAATTCCTTATTGTAACCTTTTATAGTTAATTACTGGAAATTCTTTATTATAGCTGATTCCTGAAATTCCTTGTTGTAATTCCTGAAATTCCTTATTGAGTTAATTACTGGAAACCTAATGTAACCCCCTATAGTCAATTACTGGAAATTTTTATTGTATAGTTAATTCCTGGAAATCCTTTATTGTAATCTTCTTTACTGAAATTCCTTTATGTTACCTCCTAAAGAAAAAATGTGAATTACTGTGCTTGTTGGGATGTATAAAAAACCATGCTGAGAAAAGTAAAATGAGAACAGCAGAAAGATTTCTACAACCTGGCTTGTGTGTGGATTATTTCATCTCGTCGACGTTCCCTCCAGCATCAATTGGGAAGAACTTAACATCCTTGCTGAAGCTGGTCTTCAGCAGTACAGGGTAATCTTAACCCTAAAAGAAATCATTATCATAAAGGAAAAAAGATATTTTTTGGGGGGCCACTGAGAAAATAATTTTGAAAATACCATGGCTTTCTGATAAGCCAGTGTGGGTCCCTCAGTGGCCCCTATCTAAAGAGAAAATTACAAGCGGCCCACCTACTAGTTCAGCACCACTAGAAGCAGGACATATAGAACCTTCCACCTCTCCCTGGAATTCCCCCATATTTGTGATCAAGAAAAAATCAGGAAAATGGCGATTGTTACATGATCTTAGACAAATTAATAAAACCATGCAAATCATGGGCCCTACTCAACCTGGACTTTCTAATCCTGTAGCTATTCCAAAAAATTTCCATCTTATTACTCTTGATATAAAGGATTGTTTCTTTTCTAATCCTCTACACCCTCTAGATACCCCCAGGTTTGCTTTTTCAGTTCCTTTTATTAACAATAATGGCCCTGATCAGAGATATCAATGGAAAGTTTTGCCACAGGAAATGGCTAATAGCCCCACTATGTGTCAAATCTATGTAGATAAAGTTATTCAGCCTATCAAAAATAAATACCCAGAGCTTATGTGCCTCCATTATATGGATGATGTTTTGCTTGCTCATCCTAATCAAGAAGTCTTATTCACCATATTTAGTGATATATCAGAAAAGCTGAAATGATATGGACTAAACATTTCTAAGGAAAAGGTTCAAATTAGATCTCCAATATTATATCTAGGATTCCAAATTATGGACACTTTTATTAGGCCTCAAAAAATATTAATTAATAAGGAGCATTTGGCCACTCTCAATGACTTTCAAAAAATTGCTGGGAGATGTTAATTGGCTTTGCCCTACACTAAACCTCACTACTGGCCAACTAAAACCTTCATTTGACATCCTTCGCAGGGACCATGATCCATCTTCACCGCGAACATTGACTCCTGATGCTAGGAAAGCTTTAAAGTTAGTAGAAAAAGTCATCAAAGGAGCTCATTGTGATAGATTTGATTTAACTCAACTGCTGATATTGATTATTATTTCTTCACAATATACACTCACAGGAGTATTTTGGCAACAAGGGCCTTTATTATGGATACATTTGCCTGTCTCTTCTAAAAGTTTAATTGAGTCTTATACCTCCATGGTGGCTAAACTTATTCTTCAAGGACTTAAGACTTTTACTAAAATATTTGGCATTCACCCTGCTACTATTATTACTCCCTATTCATCATCACAGATTGAATATTTATGCTTCAATGAAAATGATTAGGCTATAGCTAGATGCTCTACTTCTGCAAATTTTGATAATCATCTTCCTAAGTCTCCTATATTATCTTTTTGTATTAATCATCCTATTATATTTCCACAGGTAATAAAAAAAATCAACCTATTCCTAAGGCATTAAATGTATTCACAGATGGGTCTTCAAATGGTACTGCTGCAGTAGTCACTAAAAAAGAAAATATGACTTACATAACTGCACACAAATCAGCTCAACTAGTGGAACTGGAAGCTGTGTTAAGAGCTCTGGAAAATTTTAGAGACCAGCCCATAAACATTTTTTCAGATAGCCACTATATTGTACATGCCGTCCCAAAATTAGAGCTAGCAGGACCAATAGCACCTCATACTCCAGCCTTTAAATTGTTTTATCAAATACAAAAACTTTTGTGGGGAAGAAAAGAACCTCTATTCGTAGGGCATATTACAGCACATACCAACTTGCCTGGTCCCCTCCAGGAAGGTAATCAAAAGGCTGATGACCTTACCTAAACAATCTTTATACTTTCAGTGCTCTAGCAAGCTACTTTATTTCACTCCCAGTTTCATGTCAATAGCACCACCTTGCAGTGTAGGTTTAAAATCACAAAGGAGCAAGCCAGAACAATTGTAAAAGATTGTAAATCTTGTATGACACATTTGCCCAATCCTCATTATGGTGTTAACCATAGAGGATTAATGCCCAATCATTTGTGGCAGACAGATGTTACTCACGAGCCAAGTTTTGGAAAATTGCGATTTATTCATGTGACCATAGATACATGCTCAGGCATGATTTTTGCTTCCTTACATTCTGGAGAAAAAGTTAAAGATGTTACATCTCATTGTTTGCAAGCTTTTGCTGCATTGGGCATCCCCAAAATGCTTAAAACAGATAATGGCCCTGAATATACGTCCTCATCTTTCAAACAGTTTTGCGCAAAATTCAATATATCCCATAAAACAGGCATCCCATACAATCCTCAGGGTCAGGGCATTATTGAAAGAGCAAACTGCACACTGAAAATTATGTTATTAAAACAAAAAGAAGGAAATTGGAAAAGTCCTAGGGACAGATTGGCAGTTGCCCGGTTTACCTTAAATTTTTAAACTTTAGATTCTAATGGTTATTCTGCTGGAGACAGACATTGGAACCCACACCAACAACATAAACCTTTGGTTTACTGGAAGGATGTTCTTTCAGATACATGGAAGGGTCCAGTTCCTGAAGGAGCCTATAATCAAGGAGATAGCTAAAGATTGCGGTTAGCTGAGAGCCATAAAAGATGTTCTAGTTTCCACCTGATGTTGATACATTATTCAAAGAATCTTTGTATGCCCGTGAACACTGCGTGACGCACCTGTAAGCTCGAGCTGTAAGCACGTGTCCTTGTTAAAGCTATATGTATATAACTGGGTGAGGTTCGTTAGTGTGTGTGGGGAAGAAGAAGGTGGTGGTTGGAGTTAGAGCATTTGGAGTGATTGCTGGAGCTGGAGAGAGGAGAAGAATAAAAGACCTTTTTTCATTTTCATCCTGCCTCCGAATTTTCCTGTGGCGTTCGCTGCTCCAAGCAACTTCCGCTTCAGGCAGCGACAGGTGGCGGCCCGTACGGGGAATTCGGCGGCAAGGTAAGAAAAAAGAAAATTTAAAAAGATGGGAGCAAATATAACAAAAAGTCGGTTTATAAAAGCCATGAATGAAATTTTTGATATTGAGAACTCAGAGGATAGTGAGAAAAGTGAACAAGAAAGCATATCCTCTGACTCAGTGGAGACCAGCAAGGAGAGTAGGAATGTAAATTCAAAAGTAAGATCTGCAAAAGCCATCAGAAGCTTAATAAAATTAGCTGAGGAGTATGTACTCTCCTTAGAAACTGAAACTCAGGATACTAGTGAAAGTAATAATAGTAAACAAGGAGCCAAACCATGAAAGTACAGTCTCCTCTACTGAGCCGGTTAGGAATTATGAAGCTAGTAGTGAAGAGGAATCAAAAAGCGATTCGGAGAGCACAGTCTCCAATAAAAAGAACAAAAAGAAATTAAAAAAGAGAAAAGACCGTCAAATAGAGGAACCACTAGCGCCCTCTGCTCCTTCATGGATAGAATCCCTAACAGAAACAATAAAGAGTATGGATCAGAGTATACGTGCCCTTGAGGTAGAAATTGGCGGCCTTTCAGAGCGCTTATACGCTCTCGAACAACATAGACCGCAGGAGCACCTAGAACTGCCAGTATTTCAAAATGAACAGGGACAAAGATATCATGAGTTCCTAGACTTTAAAACAATAAAGAATTTTAAAGAGGCGGTAATGACCTATGGGCCTCAAGCTCCGTTCACATTAAGTATGATAGAGTCACTTAACACCCTAACCTTAGCCCCCTCAGATTGGAAAAGTCTATGCAGAGCGGTACTAAGTGGGGGACAATACCTAATCTGGAAAACTCAATTCCAGGAACTTTGTTCAGAAATAGCAAAGAGAAATGCTGCAGCAGGTTTCCCTCAACGCAATATAGATATGCTCACAGGGGAGGGTGAGTTCGCCGAACTACAAAATCAGCTACAATACGATCCAGGTGTGTATGCCCAGGTACACACTGCAGCTGTGAAAGCCTGGAAGACAATCTCAGGCACAGGGGATCTGCAAGGCAGCCTATCAAAAGTTATACAAGGGCCTAACGAACCTTACGCTGATTTTGTAGATAGGCTCTTAAAAACAACATCTAGAGTTTTTGGAGAAGTCGAGCAAGCTATGCCCCTAGTTATCCAATTAGCATACGAGAATGCTAATAAATATTGCCAGGATGCAATAAGGCCATGGAGAAGTAAAAAAGACTTATCAATTTATATCAGACTGTGCAAAGACATTAACGAGGCTGTTATCACAGGCAACGTAATTGCTGCAGTGATGAAAAATTCCTCCCCTCAAAATTCCCAAAGGTTTCAACCTAGAACAGGATATTCCAGACAAAATTATTATAATCAACCAAGATATGCTAAGCAATATCCCCCAAGGGTAATAAAATCAAATTCATACCGTGCTCCAGGCCGATGCCCCAGATGCAAAAAAGGTATACATTGGGCCAATCAATGCCATTCTAGATATGATATATATGGAAATGATTTATCAAGGATTTCAAAAAACGGGGCACGGGGCCCAATGCCCCGGGGCCCACAAATGTACGAGGCACTAGAGGAGGAAGGCCCTCAGATTCAAATGATTCCTCGTCACAGTCCCTCCTACCCATTAACTCCCTTATCAGAGGGACAAGAGGAAGTGCAGGATTAGATCTCTGTTCTACTGCCCGGATGGTCCTGACACCTGAAATGGGGGTTCAGCTGATTCCTACGGGAATCAGGGGACCTCTCCCTTCAGGAACTGTGGGACTAATCCTTGGGCGTAGTTCCAAAAGTTTATTAGGCTTTAATGTTATACCAGGGGTTATTGATTCAGATTATAATGGAGAGATTAAAATAATGCTAAGTACACACAGGGGCATCATCTCCGTAAATCAAGGAGACAGAATCGCACAGCTGCTCCTCATTCCCAGTCTCCATAATTCTTTTAAAAGCATGCCACAAAATAGAAATAGCAGAGCATTCGGTTCCACTGGTTCAGGACCTATGGCTTTCTGGGTCCAGGACTGTTCACGGAGGCCTATGTGCAAATTAAAAATTCAAGGTATAGAGATGGAGGGGCTGATTGATACAGGAGCTGACTCTTCCATCATAAATCTACAACAATGGCCTAAGCACTGGCCTCTGCAGAAAGCCTCAACCAGTTTAAGAGGCTTGGGATACAGTAATACCCCAGCTCAAAGTGCTGTAATCTTAAATTGGCAAGACAATGAAGGCCATACAGGAACATTCAAACCCTATGTTTTAAACAGCTTGCCAGTTACCCTATGGGGAAGAGATATTTTACATCAAATGGGGCTACACCTAGCGACCAAGCCTGCAGGTGTTAAGAATAAAAATCCTACTCATAATAAAAAAGGCAAAGGACATTTTTTCTAGGGGCCACTGAGAAAACAATTTTAAAAATACCATGGCTCTCTAATAAGCCAGTTTGGGTCCCTCAGTGGCCCCTATCCAAAGAAAAATTGCAAGCGGCCCATCAATTAATTAAAGAACAATTAGAAGCAGGACACATAGAGCCTTCCACCTCTCCCTGGAATTCTCCCATATTTGTAATTAAGAAAAAATCAGGTAAATGGAGACTATTACAAGATCTAAGACAAATTAACAAAACAATGCAAATTATGGGCCCTACTCAACCTGGACTTCCTAATCCTGTAGCTATTCCAAAAAACTATTACCTTATAACCCTTGATATAAAGGACTGTTTCTTTTCCATTCCCCTACATCCTCTGGATGCCCCCAGGTTTGCTTTTTCAATTCCTTCTATTAATAATAATGGCCCTGATAAAAGATATCAATGGAAAGTATTGCCGCAGGGAATGGCAAATAGCCCTACACTGTGCCAACTATATGTGGACAGGGCTATACAGCCCATTAAAAAACAAATATCAAGACCTTATGTGTCTACACTACATGGACGATGTTTTATTAGCTCACCCTAATCAACAAATCTTATTTAATATATTTAGTGAAATAACAAAAAATCTAAAAAAAATATGGATTATATATAGCAGAAGAAAAAGTTCAAAGCAGATCACCTATACTATATTTAGGCTTTAAAATCATGGATACTTTTGTTAAACCCCAAAAAATTCTAATAAGTAAAGAACATTTGACCACCCTCAATGATTTCCAAAAATTACTGGGTGACATTAATTGGCTTCGCCCTACACTAAGCCTCACTACTGGACAATTAAAACCCTTATTTGACATCCTTCGTGGGAACCCTGACCCATCCTCACCTCAAACATTAACTCCTGAGGCCAGGAGAGCTCTAAAATTAGTAGAACAGGCCATTGAAAGATCCCATTGCGATAGATTTGATTTTGCACAACCACTAATATTGATTATTATTCCTTCACAATATACTCCAACAGGAGTATTTTGGCAACAGGGACCTATATTATGGATACATTTGCCTGTCTCTCCTAAAAGTACAATTGAGTCTTATACCTCCATGGTGGCTAAACTTATTCTTCAAGGACTTAAAACCTCTACTAAAATATTTGGAATTCATCCCGCTACTATTATTACTCCTTATTCATCGTCACAGGTTGAATATTTGTGCTTCAATGATAATGATTGGGCTATAGCTAGATGCTCTACTTCTGCAAATTTTGACAATCATATTCCTAAATCTCCTATACTGTCCTTTTGGATCAATCATCCTATCATATTCCCACAGGTAATAAAAAATCAACCCATTCCTAAAGCATTTAATGTATTTACAGATGGATCCTCTAACGGTACTGCTGCAGTAGTCACTCAAAATGAAAAAAATGATTCATATCACTAATCAAAAATCAGCTCAATTAGTGGAACTCAAAGCTATAATAATAGCTCTGGAAAATTTTAAAGAACAGCCTATGAATATTTTTTCAGACAGCCATTATATTGTACATGCTGTCCCAAAATTGGAGCTAGCAGGTCCAATAGCACCACATACTCCAGCTTTTTAAATTGTTTTCTCAAATCCAAAATCTCCTATGGCAACGAAAAGAACCTTTATTTATAGGTCACATAAGAGCTCACACTAATCTGCCTGGTCCTCTCCATGAAGGTAATCAAAAAGCTGACGCCCTCACTAAAACAATATTTATATTTACTACAGTACAACAAGCTACTTTATTTCATTCCCAGTTCCACGTTAACAGCACTACCTTAAGACAAAAATTTAAAATCACAAAAGAACAAGCTCGTAGAATTGTAAAAGAATGTCCATCTTGTGTAACACTTTTGCCCAATCCACATTATGGGGTTAACCCACGAGGTTTGATGCCCAATCATTTGTGGCAGATGGATGTCACACATGAGCCAAGTTTTGGAAAATTACGATTTATTCATGTCACCATAGATACATGCTCAGGCATGATTTTTGCTTCTTTACATTCCGGAGAAAAAGTTAAAGATACTATATCTCATTGTCTGCAAGCTTTTGCTGCATTGGGCATCCCCAAAATGCTTAAAACAGATAATGGCCCTGCATATACATCCACATCCTTCAAACAATTTTGTACAAAGTTCAATATTATCCACAAAACAGGTATCGCTTATAATCCTCAGGGACAAGGAATAATTGAAAGAGCAAATCGGACACTTAAAAATATGTTACTAAAGCAAAAAGATGGAAACTGGAAAAATCCTAAGGACAGATTGGCAGTTGCCCTGTTTACCCTAAATTTCTTAACTTTAGATTCTAATGGACATTCGGCTGGAGATAGACACTGGAACCCACACCAACAACATAAACCTTTGGTTTACTGGAAGGATGTTCTCTCAGGTACATGGAAGGGTCCAGACCCAGTATTAATTTGGGGGAGAGGATCTGTTTGTGTTTTTCCAAAGCACGAATCCTCTCCAATATGGATACCATCTAGATTGATAAAGCAGGTACAAAGTCAAAGGGATCAAGACGAAGTTATTGAGGAGTCTAGATTGAATAAACAAGTGCAAGGTCAAGAGGACCAAAATGAAGGTATGGAGTGATTCCCTTAAAAGAGTTCTCCATTAAATTTACAACTTAAATTTCATTCTTCCCGGCCGGACAAGAAGATCTCTCTTCAGTGTATACACAATTGTAATTTTTTTTTTCTCTTTTATATATGTCTTTATGTCTGTGCATTTGTCTAAATTTCATGTTAATGTGATGTCACAAATATGTTTATATGTGCGTCTGTCTAGTGTGACGTCACAAATAATTAAGCGTTTAAAAAAAAAAAAAAAAAAGGTAGATAGATATAGATCCAAATAACGAATAACGTTAATTCATTTAAGCTTAGAATATTCTAATTTGATAATCAATAGATAGATAGATAAATAGATATTTATATAAGTTCAGAATATTTTTAGATAATCAATTATAATGATAATCAATTTTGATTTATAGTTGTCTCCGGGACTTCTCTTCAGCTGTGAATATGTTTAATGTTATATAACCTGATATTTTGGTGTTCCGACAGAGGATCATTTATTTGTTATTGACTTCATTTGTTTAGTAGCTGATTAATTTGAATTATTTCAACAGGTATAGGATTGCTGTGTATATAGAGACTCGAGGATTCCAGCTAACAAATTATTTTTCCAAAATGCCTTTAGCTTTTCTTTATCTTTAATGCAGTAAACACCCTCAGTTTCTCTTTGATTATTTCTGAATGTGATATTTTGCCAGCTTATGTTTGTGGGAGCTTAAGCAGCAATGTGTGTGAGCAGAGATCAACTTTTATTTTCTACTCTAATAATTCTTTTTTTAGTTTGACAGCTCACCTTTTGATCTCAGTGCTGGAATAGCACTGCCTTTCCCTTAATAATGGATGCTTGAGTTTTTAGGTAGCGGGCCCTGAAGATTTGCCGGTAGAAATGTCTAGACATAAAAAAAGACGGCTGCTGCTACAACTGCAGGGACCGCGGTCGCTGCAAGCATCCCTGCTGCTCAAGCATCAACAACCTCACCAGCAGTGTGGCCTCTGCTCTGCATGCATGGGGCCTCCTGAATCTATGTGTTATAACTTATGGACATTTTGATTTTCCATTATTTTGGGACATTGCGGGACAATGCCTTGCGGGTATTTGTCTAAGAGAACTCAGTGCGTTACTTGATGAAACTAAGGGCAGCTGATTGGCTTAAAGAACTTGATACGCTATGGAAACTTGGCTCGTCAGCAGTAGGCTTGCCGCCTTAAAGCCGCAGCATCTCCTAAAAATTGGACGGCTGTTAGTCAACACACAGTCGATCCTGAAGGGCTCTATTGGATGGCTGGTTAGCCTATGACGGGTAAGATCCCCAGAGGGGGACAACCTAAGACACGGCACAGTCGCACGGGACAGTCTAATGTGGCCGGCATGTCAACCTAAGCCAGGAGTCAGGACAGCCTAGACTCCCATGACGGGTAAGAATGTCGGTTGCACATGGACGTCCTAGAACATCCCCTCTTTTAAAACTAAAAGGGGGAAATGAAGGAGCCTATAATCAAGGAGATAGCTAAAGATTGCGGTTAGCTGAGAGCCATAAAAGATGTTCTAGTTTCCACCTGATGTTGATACATTATTCAAAGAATCTTTGTATGCCTGTGAACACTGCGTGACGCACCTGTAAGCTCGAGCTGTAAGCACGTGTCCTTGTTAAAGCTATATGTATATAACTGGGTGAGGTTCGTTAGTGTGTGTGGGGAAGAAGAAGGTGGTGGTTGGAGTTAGAGCATTTGGAGTGATTGCTGGAGCTGGAGAGAGGAGAAGAATAAAAGACCTTTTTTTCATTTTCATCCTGCCTCCGAATTTTCCTGTGGCGTTCGCTGCTCCAAGCAACTTCCGCTTCAGGCAGCGACAAGTTCCAGTATTAATTTGGGGGAGAGGATCTGTTTGTGTTTTTCCAAAGCATGAATCCTCTCCAATATGGATACCATCTAGATTAATAAAGCAGGTACCAAATCATAAGGATCAAGATGAAGTTGTTGAAGAATCAAGATTAATAAAAAAGGTACAAAATCAAGAGGACCAAGATGAAGGTATGGAATGATTCCCTTAAAAGATTCCTTCAAAATATTTCACAACTTAAGTGTCATTCCTCTCGGCTGGGACGAGGAGATCTCTCTTTAGTGTGCACACAATTGCATTTTTTATTTTTCTCTTTTTATATATATCTTTATGTCTGTGCATTTGTCTAAATTTCATGTAAATGTGACGTCACAAATGTATGTTTGTAGATTTTGCGTCTGTCCAGTGTGACGTCATAAATAACAAAGCGCTTATGAAAAAAAAATATATGTATACATGGATCCAAATAACTTTAATTCATTTAAGTTTAAGAGTATTCAATTTGGGTAAATAATTTAATAAGTGAAGGTACCTTCAATTTTGATTTATAGGTGTCCCAGGGATTTCTCTTTAGCGAAGAATATGACTAGTGCTATATAACCTGATATTTTGGTGTTTTGACACAGGAATGTTTAATTGTAATTAACTTTGTTTTATAGCTGATTAATTTGAGTTATTTCAACAGATAATCTCATGGAAGGTTACAGAGACTCAAGGGTTCCATCTAACAAATTATTTTTCCAAAGTGCCTTTAGCTTTTCTTTACTCTATCTTTAATGCAGTAAATACCCTCAGTCTTTGTTTTTTTCTGAATATGATATTTTGCCAGCTTATGTTTGTGGGAGGTCAAGCAGCAATGTGTGTGAGCAGAAATCAACTTTAATTTTCTAATCTAATAATTCTATTTTTTAGTTTGACAACTCACCTCTTGACTCAGTGCCGGAACAGCACTGCCTTTCCTTTAATAATTGATGCTTGAGTTTCTAGGTAGCGGGCCCTGAAGATTTGCCGGTGGCATTGTCTAGACATAAAAAAGACGGCTGCTGCTACAGCTGCAAGTATTGCGGTCACTGCAAACATCCCTGCTGCTCAAGCATCACCAGCAGTGTGGCCTCTGCTCTGCATGCATGGGGCCTCCTAGATCAACGTGTTATAACAAGTGGACATTTTGATCTTTCATTGTTTGGGACTTTACGGGACAATGCCTTGCGGGTATTTGTCTAGAGAACTCAGTGTGTTACTTGATAGAACTCAGGGAAGCTGATTTGTTTAAAGAATTTGATATGCTATACAAACTTGGCTCGTCAGCAGAAGGCTTATCGCCTTAAAGCTGCAGTATCTCCCCACAATTGGATGGCTATTAGTCATCATACACAGTCGATCCTGATGGGCTCCATTGGATGGCTGGTAGCCAATGATGGGTAAGATCCCCAGAGGGGGACAACCTAAGACAGGCACAGTCGCACGGGACAGTCTCATGTAGCCGACATATCAACCTAAGACAGGAGTCAAGGGCACAGCCTTGATTATCTGATGACGGGTAAGAATGTTGGTTGCACATGGACATCCTAGAGCATCCCCTCTTTTAAAACAAAAGGGGGGGAAATGTAGGAGCCCTAATTAAGGAGATGACTAAGACTGTGGTTGGCTGTGAGCCATAGAGATATTCAAGCATTGCCACCTTCCATGGTCTCACGGGAGTTGGCCCAGGACATTGCGGATCAGGTCGGCGCCATTTGCATGATCTCGCGAGACTTGGCCCAGGACATGGCAGATCGGGTCGGTGTCATTTTTGTGGTGTGGTGGTGGTTGTAGGAGTGTGGATGGTGTTGGAGTTGTTGTTGGAGCCAGAGAGAGAAGCTAGCAGAATAAAGAGCCTGTTTGTTTCCAGTCCACCTCTGAATTTATTCCTGTGGCGTTGTTGCTCCAAGCGGCAATCACTTCAGGCAGCAACAGGACTTAAAATCAACATACTGCAGTGATGCAGCCACATCAATGTTTATAGCAGCACAATTCACAATAACTAAATTGTGGAACCAACCTAGATGTCCTTCAACAGATAAAAGGATAAAGAAACTGTGGTATATATACACAATGGAATGTTACTCAGCGTTAAAATAGAATAAAATCATGGCATTTGCTGTAAATGGATTGAATTGAAGAATATCATGCTAAGTGAAATAAACCAATTCCAAAAAAGGCCAAACGTTTTCTTTGATAAGTGGATGCTAATCCATAATGGGGGGGGGAGGATGGGAGGAATGGAGGAAATTTGGATAGGGCAAAGGGCAGGTAGGGGAAGGGAGGGGGCAAGTGGGTAGGAAAGATGGTGGAATGAGATGATGAAATGGACATCATTACCCTAGGTACATGTATAAAGACATGAATGGTGTGACTATTTTGTTTACAACCAGAGAAATGAAAAATTATGCACCATTTGTGTGCTATGAATCAAAATTAATTCTGCTGTCATATATAACTAGTCAGAACAAATAAATTTTAAAAAGATAAAAATCATGCAGAATACATAGCTGCTGTTTTCCTGGCAAGGATTTACAACCTTTAGTCATTTTTTTCATGAGAAGTTGCTCATTTGAAGACATTGGTGTCTTAATGCTATTCCTGTACTGGAGAACTATAATTAGAATTCCCATAAATTTACAAAGAGCTTTCCTTTATTCAGCTAATATTCAATTTTTAGTTGATAGCATATGTGCTGGAGTTATGCATCTGAAAGAACTTTATAAATTCAGTATGCGTGGCTTTTGGCAGGCACAATTAAAATATAGTACTAGTAGAAAATTCCTCTTTTAGGTTCTTAAAAAATGGAAATTACTCTTCAGGTCAAAGTATTTCCTACATTCAATGAAGTAAACCAATGGCCAAAAATAATACTGGAATTTTAAGTAAGCATTAGGAAACTATGTGCTATCCAACGCCATTTTAATATAGTGATAGACTATGAATGCTGAAAAAGAGAAATTCAAGGAGTCAGGATTTTTTGAATCATTATTAGGTTCTAAAGACAGATGCAATGTAAAGTGCACTTAATGCATCCAGTTATACTGGTTTGATGGGAATATTTTTTTAAGAACCATTAACTTTTTAAAATGTTCATATGCTCACTATATAAATTTCTAAATCTTTTTCTGAGTGCACTTAATTTTCACTAGGTAATAACTTACCAGAAATTATCTTTTGTGTATGTATATGTGTATATAAAAATGCATGTATACAGATACTTATATAGCATTCTACTTTACAAACTCATTAAGTGTGGTTAGTAGGTGCCCATTTCCAAAAGTAATTATACCAGAAAAATCTGCTAAAGCAGACTTGATACCTACAAAACTATGGGCAAATTAGTGCTTACATTGACCACTTTGCATGTTTAGAGAAACAGGAGGCTTTGCCTTATATGTTCTTATATAATTTTGTTTACAATATGTATGTTGTGTATAGACTTAATATAATTATTTCAATTGAGTTTATTCCTCTCATGACTGTCATAACTCAAATTATTTTCTTGTTGCCCAAACGACTAAGCTTTCCATCAAAAACAACTGCAGCAGTCTCTGCCATAGGTGGATATTCTTTTTGTGCATTTTAACCAAATTATAATGTTAGTAGAATAAACAATAACCTAATATGTACATTCTAAAAATTACAAGTAAAATATATCAGCTATAGTCTAATGGGCATTAGTAACAATTCCTTTTAGGATGATTTGAAGACTCTGTATTCAGAGGATGAAACAGTTGATCAAATACACATTTGTATTATTATTCAATGAAAGGATACACAGAAGGGAAACCATAGTGAGAAAAAAGGGTGTGTGAGGAGGTGAAGAGATTTTTGTAGGTTTTTGTTGCAAAGCTGGCTAGAAATGTGCTGAGGCAGAAATCTTCAACATTTGATCCTCCTTTATCACCAAGTTAGGATTAATTCTGTGAGCAATGACTTAAAATTTCACTTATAAGAGAATGTTGTTAGAAATGTAAAAAAGAAATGTTGCAAAGAAATAATTCTTGGCCCTGCCCCACTAGAGAGAGAAGAATAAAGACTGTATTGTTAACATCGGGTGAAAGGCCATTAATGGCTCTACCTTAGAAACCGCTAAGCCCCACACCCGGCATCTTGCTGGCTGAGAAAGGAGTAAGAGCCTAAACATGGAAAGGAAAAACACTCTCTAGGATAAATTTGAAAAGCCGGTGCCCACAGTTTAGGCTGGATCCCTGGTACCATTTTGGACTTTTCTCATCTGAGGCTGAAGCGGGTCACGTTTAAGTGTCTTCAGGCTCAGGACCCTGCTGGGCTTGGGGACCATTGCAGGACACGGGGAGGGCAGGCACGGTGCCCCTACACTGAGACCCTGGCCTCCTCTCCAAGGTTCTCAGCAAAATGCTCCCAAGCTGCGCACTCCATTTCAAAGGCGAAGGTCGGTGGGCTTCTTCCGGCACCTTCAGTGTGGACGGGGCGAGGCTTGTCAAACGCAAACCAACACGAGGCCAACGGCGCCTAGGCCCTGCCACGAAGCGGCGAGAGCTCCCAGAGCCGCAGCCGCCACGGTGCTGGCGGCAAAACCGCAACAGCCGGCGCTTCCGGTGCGACCTTGGGGCTGCCTGCCTCCCAGGCCAGAAAACGCCTTGCTCCAATGGGTAGACAACCCAGGCCCAAATCTGTCCCTCCTCCTCTCCGACGCTGACCCGCAGCCTACAGAGCCGAGAGCGTCACGCGCATGCGCAGGGCTCAAGCGCTCGCAGCCCCACCCCGCCCTGCGCCGGGGCAAAGGGCGCGCCCCACCTGGTGGCCCCTACCTGAGGCGTGAGCGTGCGCGCGGTCAGAGCCTTGGCCAGGACGCTTCGGAGGGTCAGCATGGCGCAGGCGTGGGGTGCTGGAAGGCCGGCAGCTGGCGTGTGGCGCGAGACTTTCCTTGTAGGGCTTCCTGACTGGAAAGGCGCAGCGAAGTCTGTCGGGGGAGACGGGCTGGGGCGGGACTCGGTGGGTCAGCTCCGCCCACGGGCCTGGAGGCGCGTCCCTGGGAGCCCGTGCGCGGTAGTGTGGTGCCAGCCCTGACCCAGTGTCTACTCTTCTTTCCTCAACGGTTCTAGCCTCAAATGTCAGAGTTGATGTTGCCGAGTTCGTGCTAGTTCCACCTTCCGGTCCGCCGCGTCACCGCCCCAGGGCGCTGTTGTGTAAATGTTCCTCGTAGAGCGCGCGTGTCTTTGAGCAGGAAGGGTGCTGTATGGATGCGTGCGTGTGCAGGCGTTGCATTTAAAATCATATATATATATACATATATATACACATATATACATATATTGATATTGAGATATGTATATATATATATATTTATTTTTATTTATTTATATTTTTTGGACAGCAGAGCTGGTAACCTTCACTTGTCTTCACTGAGGGTATTCTCCATCCCACTTGCCAGCCCATCATGGCTTTGAAGCCTCCTAAAGGTTTGGATTAAACTTTCCAAGAGCCAAAAGAATGGGTGCACTGAACCTGACAAATGAAATTTAAATTTAAACTTGCATAGATTGAAATAAAATATTTCTATAATACTTGAAATAGAACAGCCGACTTATCAGGTGGTCCTCTGTTTATTGGTCTCCCCCCATCTTGATTTAACAATTTTAAAGCTGTTTCTCCTATTAATGTTCATATTAAAATTGATTGAGTATCTTGTTAACTTACATTATGTTAATGTTTACATTGTTCTTGCTAGTAGTCACATTATTGCACATATTTAAACATTATTTTACACCGTGAAGATGGAATTATTACAACCTTATCACCTGTGCGTATGAAAGGAAGACTTCTAAAAAACTTTTTATTTATTCTAATTACTTATACATTAGAGTGCATTTTAATGCATTGTACACAAATGGAGCACAATTTCTCATTTCTCTGGCTGTACACAATGCAGTCCCTCCGTTGTTGAAATCAATCACATATGTACACAGGGTAATAATGTCCCTCCTCTTCCACCATCCTTCCCACCCCTACACTTCCTCTCTTCCCCTCACTCGCCTGTGCCCAAAGTTCCTCCATTTTTCCCTAGCTCCACATCCCAATTATGGATCAGCATCCACATAATCAGAAAGATTTGGCCTTTGTTTTTTTGGGGGAGATTGGCTTATTTCGGTTAGCATGATATTCATCAACTCCATCCATTTATCTGCAAATGCCATAATTTCATTCTTCTTTAAGGCTGAGTAATATTCCATTGTGTATATATACCACAGTTTCTTTATCCATTCATCTGTTGAAGGACATCTATGTTGGTTCTGTTGTTTAGCTATTGTGAATTGAGCTGATATAAAGATTGATGTGGCTGCATCACTATAGTATGCTGATTTTAAGTGCTTTGGGTATAAACTGAGGAGTGGGATACCTGAGCCAAGTGCTGGTTCCATTCCAAGTTTTCTAAGGAATCTCCATACTGCTTTCTAGGGTGGTTGCACCAATTTGCAGTCCTACCAGCAATGTATGAGTGTACCTTTTCCCCTACATCCTTGCCAACACTTATTGTTGCTTGTATTCTTGATAATTGCCATTCTGACTGGAGTGAGATGAAACCTTAGAGTAGTTTTGATTTGCATTTCTCTAATTGCTAGAGATATTGAACATTTTCATATCTTTGTTGGTTGATCGTATATCTTCTTCTGTGAAGTGCCTGCTCAGTTTCTTAGCCCATTTATTGATTGGGTTATTTGGCTTTTTGGTGTTAAATTTTTAAGTTTTTTATATATACTGGAGATCAGTGCACTATCTGAGGTGCAAGTGATCAAGATTTTCTCCCATTCTGAGCCTACAGAGAGAGCCTACAGGCTCTCTCTTCAAATTATTGATTATTAAGACTTTTTAAAAGTAGTATTTCTGGGGGAGGTGCCTCGGGTTTTTTTTTTTCTTTTTTCTTTTAGAATGGATTTTAAGTTTATTTTCTTAGCCTTCTTTCATCCTGAAATTAACAATTCATTTTCTCATTGATAAAATATTTTTAAAATTCCTTCTATTCTGTAGGCACTTTTCCAGAAATGGATCCAGAGCTTTACATAGACATAATTAATTTCTTCTTGAAACTTTCAGCTAGCACAAAACAGAAAATACAGACAGTTCTTATATCCACAAGTTCAGAATTGGTGGACTCAACCAAGAAGGAAAAGAAAATATTGGGAAAAAAGTTGTGTCTGTACCGAATATATACAGATTTTCCTCCTGGACATTATTACCTAAACAATATAGTTTAACAATTATTTGTGTAGTATTTGCCTTGTGTTAGGTATTATAAGTATTTAAAGATGATTGAAAGCATACAAGAGGATAAGCATTATGTTATCTGCATTTTATATAAAGAATCTGGGCTGAGTGAGGTGACACATGCCTGTAACCCCAGCAGTTTGGGAGGCTGAGACAGGAGGATCACGAATTCAAAGCCAGCCTCAGTAAAAGTGAGGTGCTGAGCAACCCAGTGAGACCCTGTTTCTAAATAAAATACAAAATAGGGCTGGGGATGTTGCTCAGTGGTCAAGTGCTCCTGAGTTCAAGCCTTGGGACACTTCCCCCACCCCCCAAAAAAAGAATTTGGCCATCTGTGAATTTTGGTATCCTCTTTGTGTCCTGAATCCAGTACCCTACAGATACTGTGGGACAGCTGTCTATCAGAGATCACTAAATAGTATGAATAAAATACAGTAGAATATGAAGAGCACAAAATACTGGAGGAGATAACAGAGACTCCTAGCTATTTCTCAATATATATTCTTTCCTTTCACCTTTTATTTTCTTTATTAAATGTTTGTATTCGTGCATTATAGTTATATATAATGGTGGGGTTCATTTTGACATAATAATACCTGCATGGAATATAGTTTTCTCCATTTTAGTTCTCAGTGCTTCCTCTTTTCCTCCCTTTTCCCTTTGATTTCCCTTACTTTACTCTGCTGGGCTTCCTTCTATTTAATTATTATTTTTTTAATTGATACATATACAGGTGAAATTTTTAGATACACGTATAGGTGGAATTCACGGCAGTACACTCATATATGTACATAGAATAATTTTGTCAGTTTCATTCTACGTTCCTCGTCCCCCAGCCCTCAGTCTCCTTCTTCTCCTCCACTGATATTCCCTTTATTTTCATGGAACTCACCTGCCCCCAACCATTTTTCCCCTTACTTTGCTTTATATTCTGCATATAAAAGAAAACATTTGACCATAATAAATCTGGCTTATTTCACTTAGCACGATGCTCTCCATTTCCATCCATTTACCAGCAAGTACCATAATTTCATTCTTCTTTATGGCTGAGTAAAATGCCATTGTGTATATATACCACATTTTCTTAATCAGTTCATTTGTTGTTGGGCACCTGGGCTGGTCCTGTAACTTGGCTATTGTGAATTGTGCTACTATAAACATTGATGTGCCTATATCACTGTAGTATGTTGATTTTAGTTTTGTTGGATAAATATTTAGGAGTCTGATGGGTGGATCACATGATGGTTTTATTCCTAGTCTTTTGAGGAATCTCCATACTGCTTTCCAAAGTGATTGTACTAATTTGTAATCTCACCAACAGTGTATGAGTGTACCTTTCCTTCCACATCCTTGCCAGCATTATTTGTATTCTTGATGATTATTATTCTAACCTGGTGCAGAATGAAATCTCAGTGTAGTTTTGTTTGTATTTTCCTGATTGTCAGGGTTGTTGAAATTTTTCATACATTTTGGTTGGCCATTTGTATTTCTTCTTTTGTGAAGTGCCAGTTCTTTCGCCCATTTATCATTTTTTTAGTTCTTTGTATAGTTTGGATCTTTTATTAAATAAGTAATTAAACCCTTAGTTTGGTGAGTTCATGTGACAGTCCTGGCTAGTGAGAAATGTCAGTGCATTGATGACCTGTAAGTGATTTAGAGGGATGGAGGAAGAAGGAAGGTGTTGTTTCCTTTTTCATTTCTTCCTCATTTCTGCTTGCTGAAATGTGGATGTAGTGGCTTGGTGTTTGTTCTATGAGGTAGAAGGCACATGCTCTTGACAGTGGAATAAGAGGAGTAGCTTAGGTTTCTGATACCCTGGAACATGCTACTAGGAGCCCTGGTCTGCCCTTCTCTGGATTTGTTTCATATGAGAAATCATCTGCTAGGAAAATGCAAGGAACTGGATTACATCATGTTAAGTGAAATAAGCCAGATGCATAAAGACAAGTATTGCATGTTTTCTTTTATATGTGGAAACTAAAGAGCAGAAAAAAAAAAGATGTCCTCAGAGTAGAGTAGAAGAGAGGCTATTAGGGAAAAATCAGAATAAGGGGGTTAGGGAGAGGAGGAGAGAGGGGAGAAGGAGAGGGTAGAAAAGAGGGCAGTCCTGATCAAGGTACTGAATATCCAAGTAAGGAAATGTCACAGTGAAACCCAGTAATTTGTACAATTAACATGTATTAATAATAATAAATATAAATAATCTTCTATATGACTATAATCTTAATAAATAGGAGGGGGCTATTTTTCCTCCTTCTTTTGTCTCTCTCTGTGTATGTTTCTGTCTCTGTCTGGTTTTGTTTGTTTGTATTGTTTTCCTTACTTCTGACATTCATTTTATTTATCTATTTTTTTGTGGTACCAGGGATCAAATCCAAGGTGTCGCACATGCTAGGCAAGCTCTCTACAAATGAGTGATATCCCCAGCTCTACTTCTGACATTAATCACCAAATTTTTTGCCCAAAGCATAAATTTCCTTTCAATATAATTAATCAGTTTATGAGTGTTAAGTTAACCTCTCAGGACTCCTAGTTCTCTTGCTCAAGTGTCAGCTTCTTGTTCTCTAAGAGGTCTGATGGGGATTCTGGGATGTCTTTTCACTGACACTACTTGGAATCTCATTTGCATTGTGTTCGACCTTTTGTTTCCAGGATCTTAGAAATTTTTTTTTTTTAACTTCTAATTTTAGGAAAAGGAGATGAAACTTTACAGAGCTGCATCTCTAAAAAATATATATATAACCAACCCCCTTAATATATAGTTTGAGTGGGCATAAATTTCTATATTGAAAATAATTTTTCCTCACATTTATAAAGGCAATGTTATATTGTATTATAGGTTTGGTAACAAATTCATGTCATTTTGCTTCCTAATTCTTTGTATGTGACTTGTTCCTCATTCTGTAAGCTATTATGTTTTTTCCTTTGTCCATGATCTAGAATTTCACAAATCATGATCTTAAGAACAGGGTTTTTTTGTTTGTTTGTTTGTTTGTTTTTAATCCATCATTCCTTACAAGTAGACCCTCTAAATCCGGAAATCTTAAATTCTGAAAAACTTATTTTCTTTTTTGGATTTTGGATTCGCTTCTGCCTTGTCTCTGGAATTTCCAATATTCAAACACTAGGATGTTACTTGATTCTGTAATTAATTTTCTTAAAAAATTGTGTGTGGGGGAGCTAGGGTTGTAGTTCAGTGGTAGAGAGGCACGATTCTCAGCACCACATATAAATAAATAAAATAAATAAAGTAAATAAAGGTCCATTAACAACTAAATTTTTTTTTTTAAATTGTGTGTGTGTGTATGTGTGTGCGTATGTATTTTAGGAGTGATAAATGTCCTACTTTTTTTCCTTCTAGTTTATTTGTAAAATTTTAAACTTCTAGTCTCATACTATTTATTTTAAATAGCTCCTGTTTTCAACCTCTTTCTCCAGAATGTCTCTCTTTTTTTTTTTCTCCTATTTTGACTATGATCAGAAATGTTATCCCAATTGTATTTCATGGATTTAATATCTTTTTCTTACTGAGTCATTGTGAATGCCTACATTCCTGTCATTAGTCTCAAGAAACAGGGGATATTGCCAGCAACTTAGAAATTCAATTCTAATCAGTTCTCCTTTCTGGTCAATTCTCCATACCATACCCTCCCTGAATTTTTATTTAATCATTATATTGATTTTCATTAAAATTCAAATACACAGGTATATAACACTTTGAACATTATACTATTTTGCTTTGTTTATCTTCGATTATTCTTGAAATGTAATCAGACTGTTTTTATTATTTTGTTTCATGATTCTTAATTTTAACTTTAAGTTTTTGAAAACCATGCACATTAGTGCACTTCATTTACTTTTCTGTTGTGTTGTATTCCATTACATATCCATTAAGGTATGAATATACCTTAATTTTTTTCTATATTTGATTTATGTACACAGCTATTTGAGTGTCTTTGTAGGTGTCTCCTGTTCTACCAGAAGAATTTCTCTAGGGTAGGCATTCCTAATCTTTTCTTGTGTCATAAAACCCTTTGTCAAACTTGTGAGCCTATGCATATCTAGATTTCTAAGTACATGGCAAATGCATAGGTTACAAAGAAAAAAATATAAAGAAACAAATACATAGAAAAATTGAACTAGAATAATTAAAATATAACAGCAAAATTTTTCAAAAAGAAATGGACATGTATCTTTATTAGGACACTAAATAACAAGATCTAGTGGTGGGTGTAAGAGACATAATTTTAAAGTAGTGATGAGGCTAAAAGTGTTGTTGTGTTTGCAGAACTTGTAAATGAAGTTTGACAATATCTATGATTTTATTGACTAAGAAAGTCAGAAGTTTTGCTAATAATATTGTGGTTTATTGCCTCCATTTATAAACAAAGGAAATGCTTCCTTTTAATTAGAAGTAAGTGACAATAAATATACAACCATTAACTATGCAAGTTACTAGATCTAGAGAGTCCTCAATAGACTCTCTTTGGCTCTGTGTGTATTAGAGATTACAAACTACTGCTCTAGAATACATACCCTGCAGTGGAAATACTGGGTCATAAATTATATACATATTAATCTTTTCCAAATAGTGACAAAATATTTTATAAATTTTATACTCTTAATAGCAGTGTATGAGGTTTATCTGACCAACTTTTAATTTTTGCCCATTTGGTCTGATGAGTGTGAAGATACATTTTTACACCTCTTATTATAAATAGGTATGAATGAATTGCAAGGTGGTGGTAATTATGAGGTGGTGCAGGGTATAGTTTACCTGATGGTGCTCATCCTGCTTGGTTTCATCCAAAGTCTGGGCTTATGCAACTGTGCAGAAGGAAGCAGGAGAGGTGGAGTCAGTGCTGGCCCAAGTGAGTAGGTGGACAGCAGCCACAGCTCAACTCTGGGTGTTTAAGTTCTGGAGCTACAGCCCTGGGTAAGTGCTTCTTTTTTTTAAAGTGTTCTATTATATAGTCACTAGATGGAGACATATACCAACCCTTTCTTCATTAGGCTTCTGAGAATGTGTGTCTATTTTTGGTGTATGTGTGTCTATGTTTGTGTTTTGAGTTTCCTTAATATAAACTACAGATATTGACTGTGGATTTAACTCTCAGGTGTGTGTGTGTGTGTGTGTGCGCGCGCGCGCGTGTAAAATGCTGGATTACATTAAAAAACTGCAGTAAAGGGGCTGGGGCTATGGCTCAGCGGTAGAGCGCTCATCTCGCATGTATGGGGCCATGGGTTTGATCCTCAGCACCACATAAATAAAATAAAGGTGTTGTGTCCACTTACAACTAAAAAGAAAAAAATTAAAAATTGCAGTAAAGTTAGCTGTTGCATTATTATTATTAACAGTAATTGGTATTAAAAAAATAAAATCTTACATCCACTTTTCCTTAGAGAGTCCTACTCGATTCACTGGATATTTGTTAGGTAACTGTTGTGTGTTGGATATTGAATTAAATGTTTTTGGGAGGAAAATAAAACCAGCCACTGCATCCCTTTTCTTTTTTTAAAAAAAATGTATTTTACTAGTGCACTGTAATTATACATAGCAGTAGGGTTCATTGTGACATATTCATAAATGCACATTACATCCTTTGCTCCAATACATTCCCTAGTACTCCTTCCCAACTCCATTATCCTTCCTTTACTCTTCTGGTCTTCCTTCATTTATTTACATATATTTTTACATAAAAGTGGAATTCATTGTGACATATTCATACATGCATCCCTGTTCTTGAGTATGTCAACATTTCTTGGTAAGTCTGTCAGTTTCTTTGTTGCTATTATTAGCATAAGTGATAGAAAAATTTAAATATTAAATTGTCATAAAATTTCTAATGTTTCTATTAATACAACAAAATATTTTTATTTCTAAAACATTCATTGAATGGATGTGTATTATAGCATTTTTAAATATTAAAAAAATGAATTGACTTTCTTTAGGTTTTGCATTGGCAAGTGAATGACATTTTAAAACCTGTTATCAATAATTGCAAATATTTCCCAAATATGGCTTTGCAAATTTTTTGTTTTGAATAATCTGTGGCTGGATCTTTTATTATTTGTTTTCATTTTAGATTTTTATTTAATTAAATATGGCTTATCTTTCCTAAGTTGAGATTCCTTCTATCTTTATGCACTTATACACAGCCTGGAACACTTTTTCATGAACACCCCAAAAATACCTGTATCCAATGCTCTCCAATGAATTTATTTATCTTTACCTCCATAAGTTTCCCCATATATCTAATAGTTGAGTAACCCTCCCCCCCGCTTTTTTTTTTTTTGTACCAAGGATAGGACTCAGTGGCACTGGACCACTGAGCCACATCCCCAGCCCTGTTTTGTATTTTATTTAGAGACAGGGTTTCACTGAGTTGCTTATACCTTGCTTTTGCCTCAGCCTCCAGAGCCACTGGGATTACAGGTTGCACCACTGTGTCTGGCTAGTAATTCAATATTTAACTTATTTTAGCTTCTTGGCCCTCATGAGCACTTTAATCTCATTATAGTTTGTTCCATTTTACCTAGTCTCAATATTGTGTTGAGGAATGGAGCATCAATTCATGTGCTTGTAGGTCTCATTAGGTGCTTAAGAATACTGTCTGGGATGTGTCAATACACTCTTTATCATCTAAGTTCAAATGTTCTTCTATCTCTTATCTTTTTACTGCCATCAGCATAAGCATCGACACATCATGGTGTAGAGGTGTCTGCGGACAAGTTTGGGCAACTTTGGCCTTTTTGACTTGTTTAAGGTCTGGGTACAGTTAACAGCCAGACTTTGCAGGGACCCCTCTTTTCTAGGCTAAAACTGGTCTCCTTGCTTTTTGGTCAGACTAATGGATTGCTTTGTCCTGTCACCAGTTTTTCATGCTTTTGGGTACCTCTTGGGCTACTGCTGTTGGAGGGATGCTTCTCATTTACATGTCACAGAACAAACACTAGTCTTGCATATACTTTCTTTCACTTTAAAGTAAGATTAGTTTTAAACTCCAATTTGGTTGAAACTTCCTAAAATAAGAAAATTAAGTCTATTGATTTAATTTTTTTTTTTTTTTTTTTTTTGTGTGTGTGTGTGTGTGTGTGTGGTGTGTGTGGTGCTGGGGATTGAGTCCAGGGCCTTGTACATTCAAGGCAAGTGCTCTACCATCATTGAGCTATATCCCCTGCCCTGGGATATTAAACGTTTTTAAAGTAAAGAAGATGGTAAGTATAGTTAAATTATACACTTGAATTTCATGTGAAATTAGTGTCAGTTATTTCAGTTTCTTTGTCTAGGTCAGGGCTTAACTTTTTAGAGGGGAGATGGAAGTATTCAAAATAAGAAAAGCATTTTTCACCAAAATGAGTCTCATATCATTATGCAACATATATCTTAGAAACTGCATTTTTATTTCTCCTCACTGTGTTTTGTCTTGAACGCTGTCTCAGATACTTGCTGTTTTTGTTTTGGTTAGGATTTTTGTTTACATAAGAAGCTGACCTTCTTATAGAGAAGCCCTGAAGTCTAAAATTGTCAGAACAACTAATTTATTTGTGTCTTTTGTTATGATCTTTTGTTTGGACAATAAAGATCCTTACTACTTTCTAAAAAAAAAAAAAAAACTTTCCTTTGTTCATATATGAATATATGACTAGTGTAACTCCACATTATATATAACCATGAATAACATGTCAACATACATTCTATTGTCATGTATATCTAAAAAGAACAAATAAAAATTGAGAAAAAAAAAACACATATTTCCCAATTTTCCTACTCCTTTAGAGATTTTGGAAGCTTCTCCCACTTAGCATGAAATAAAAACTGAAAAGAAGGAAAGTAAAAGTCATAAGATTAAAGGCTACTTTGGTATAATTCACCATTTAGAATCTCGACATTGTGTATTGGAGCTTAAAGAAACTCAAAGGATGTTAAAAGTGGTTTTGATTGCTCTATTCCAATCATGGTTATTCCTTTATTAAGAATAAATCATGTGGATCCTAGTTTTAGAAGGGTTGTGATGATTGTTGTAATATTTATATTGTGAGGCTGGCAGTGGGTTGAATATTTCTTTACTCGATTTTTTTTTTTCTGAAAGTACACAAATCCTAAGTGGGCAGCTTGATATATTTTCAAACAGAACTCATAATTCAAGTTTCTTGTAGATTGGACTTCAATATTCTAAAATTATTAAGGCCCAATTTCCTGGTGAGTAAGCACTGTTCTTTTAAAAATGAATAGACTCTATCACCCTGGTAGTAGGAAAGGTGATAAAGAGGAAAATGGACTTGAGAGGGGCCATGTGCATTGGCATGGCTAAAAGCTAACAAAAACAGTGATGTTTAGTATTTCTCTTTTTTCTTATTGGGTCATTGATCTTATTTTTCAGGCTAAAGAAAGATGTTAAATATAGTGATCTTTAGAATATGGGTATTTAGGAGAGTGATATCTTTTCATTGTGGGCAAAATTTACTGTTGAGAGTTTCAAAATAAAGAGGCATATAAGATTACTAGAGGAATGGTAGTAAAGTTTAGAATAGTAGTCTTGGGCAAAACTGAAAGCTAGAATGTAGGAAAATGTAAACACTGCTTATAAATTACTAGGGAGGTGACTAGAGTATTTGCTTGCATGCAGAACAGAAATTATATGATTATAGTTTATTTAATGAAAGACAAATGAGGACCCCTGAGTGCTGCAGAACTTTGGACTACTAAAATTATCTATCCCTATAGTTTTTTGCTTCAAAAGTAAGAAGGGAGAGGGGGCAAAGGAATACATTATTAGGACTATATGATTGTAAGAAATTAAGATTCCATTTCAAAGTTAGTTTTTAATAGAAAGATAATTTATTTACTCCTATAACCAAAAGAACATTTGTGAATTTGATTTTAGACACAGTTTGATCAAAGAGTTAAAATAACTCCATCAGACATCCTCTGACCCACTCCTCACAACTCTTCTTTTATCTTTCATTTAGGCTTTCTCCATGTAAGGGCAAAGACTGGCTCCAGACTCATACTCTACCTATTTAGCAACTCTAGCAGGAAGAGTTCTCCTTTTTTCTCATATGGGGAGAGTGATCTTGGATTGAGTTTGATTAGCCTGTCTTCTCTCACTTGCCATG
This sequence comes from Tamias sibiricus, assembly GCA_025594165.1. Taxonomy (NCBI): domain Eukaryota; kingdom Metazoa; phylum Chordata; class Mammalia; order Rodentia; family Sciuridae; genus Tamias; species Tamias sibiricus. The sequence continues at coordinate 192,575,845 of CM046657.1, read as the reverse complement.
CTGACTTTGGCAAGAGGATTTTGTTTTTAATTGACCAGGCCAATGTTCCATACTTACCACTGTTTGCAAAAGATTGGATCAGCCCAGTCCAGAACCACACAAACTCAAATGGAGGGATTGTTGACTCACCAAAGAAGGATACTTTTAAGAGAAGAGAGGGTGCCAGACCAAAACAAAACAACACAAAACCAAAAAACAATACATGTTCAATTTAAAATGACTGAGAAAGGAGACTGAAGGACAAAAGGAAGGAAGAGAAATGAAATTTGTGATGGAGGGAGGAGAAGAAGGACCAAAAGGAGAAGGAAAAAGGGAACAGAGAGTGAAAATGAGGAAGAAAGAAAAATAGGAGAGATGAGATAGCAGAAGGAAGAGAGGATAAGATTCGTATGATGGAAAGGTGTATAGGGACTAATTAGAGGATCTGTGCACAGACAGAAACTGCAGAAAAGACAATATTCAGAAGGTTTATATGAGAATTTCATGTTGAAAAGAATGGGAGTCCCATATATAGCCTTACAAGCAGAGTTTATCTGTGATTATAAAATACCTGATCTGATCCTGTGTTGAGAGAATCACATGTTTCAAGGCCTTTTCATATTTTTGTTAGATGAAAGTATTTATTCAAAATTTTCTTCCCAGCCTGTTTCACTTCCTTATTCCTCAGGCTATAGATGATAGGATTCAACATTGGGGTTATCACTCCATAAGACATTCCAATGATTTCATCAGATACTTTGGTGTTATTTGACTTGGGCTTCATGTACATAAAAAGGGCTGACCCATAGAATAAGATCACCACAGTCAGGTGTGCTGAACAGGTAGAAAAAGCTTTTTTCCTCCCCTCAGCAGAATTAATTCTTAGGATAGAAGAGAGAATGAAAATATAGGACATAAAAATTAATAGCAGAGGAATCACCAATAAAATAATACTTCCCACTGTCATAATAAGCACATTGATTGATATATCTGCGCATACAAGTTTTAGAAGAGCCAGGATCTCACAGGTAAGATGATCAATAACATTGTTACCACAGAAAGGCAACACCATTGCCATGACTGTTTGCACTAAGGAGGTCACATAGCCTATGGTCCAGGAACACACAGCCAAGTGCACATATAATACCCTGTTCATGATGATGGGGTACCTCAGTGAGTTGCAGATGGCTACATACCTGTCATAGGCCATCACAGCCAGGAGAACACATTCAGTGGAGCCCAAGCCAAGGGAGATAACCATTTGTAGAGCACAGCCAAGAAAGGAGATGGATTTTCTCTCTGACATAAATATAATAAGCATTGGGGGAATGGTTGATGATGTGTAACAGATGTCTAAGAATGAGAGATTTCCAAGAAAGAAGTACATGGGAGTATGGAGGTGAGGATCCAGGATGCTGATGATAATGAGGAGACTGTTTCCTAGGAGGATTATATTGTACATGATGAGGCAGAGCACAAATAGTGATCTCTGGAGTTCTAGGTATTGGGAAAGCCCCACCAAATAGAATTCAGTCACTGTAGAATAATTCTCCATCTTCATGTTTCCTGTTCATCTATAGAGTTCATATAAGGACATGACTCAGGGAAATCTGAATTTCTGATGTAGATATATCTAGTTGTTTCTCTTCAATTATTATTATTATTATTATTGAGTTTTGAACAGGTCCTGGAATCAGTAACAGCAGGGATAGCATATTAATTTTGCTAATAAAGAAAGAGGCACTGAAAGATAGGTAATACAACCTAGCAGCAAATAGCAGCATAGATTTGGGATTGTGCTGAGAAGTGCCAGGCTTCTGATTATAATCTTAGGACATTCTATATTCAAATATGGACACATAAAAATCTCCTTATTACCAAATATTTTGAAATAAAACCATTCTAATAAAGCTGGTTCCTGTTTAAAGTACCATATAAATTTTTGTTCCATACCACTTATCTTCAGTATAATCCATTTTAAGTTACCTAACTATTTTGAGTTTCAACTAACTAAGCTCCTCATCTTAGTAGAAAAATGGGAGATGTTATTAATTCTTTGCTAGGTTTATGTGAGGAATAAATTAGATAACATCTATTAGGTGGCAGGAACAGTAGTCAGTTTCAACATGTCATCTAAAACTATGTAAGAATACAACATAATAAAATATAACAATATTAAATATACATTTCTATATTCATAAGTGTCACAAACTATAATTTTTAAGTCTACTTGATTGGCTCAGAAGGAAAAAGTTTATTTAAAAACTGAGGATTGAATTTGGGAAACATAATTGATGAACATGAATATTTTCTGATCTGTGGTAATGTTTTCTTTTTTTTCTTTTTTCTTTTTATAATTTTTAATATGTACAACTCATAGTGCATATATTTAGTATCTTTTTACATACAACTGTTTGTATACAAAGTATATTCGTACAATTCAGGTCTTCAATCATGCATTAAGGAAAATGATATCCGTCTCATTCAACCACCCTTTTTTTTTTTCTCCCCCTCCCACATGTTTTCAATTAAGATTCTGAGACTCATTGGACTTTGGTTTCTAGGAACTTGTAGGCACTAAGGAGTCTGGGCTGCCATTATGCACAGCTTTTCTTTTCTTTTTATTTAGCGGGGGTGAGGGATACCAGAGATTGAACCCAGTGGCACTTAACCACTGAACCACATCCCCAGCCCTTATTATTTTTTATTTTGGGCAGGGACTTGCTAATTGCTGAGGCTGACTTTGAACTTGTGACTTCACTGCCTCAGCCTCCTGAGCTACTGGGATTACAGGTGTGTACCACTGCACCCAACTATACACAGATTTTCTAGGGCCTATAATTTATCCTCCTTCAATTTAAGTTTCCAAACATTACCTTTCTCCCTTACATTTACACATTTCCAGTCAATCTAAATTTTTCACTTTTTCTCTACCAGTTAATTGCATATTCACGTTTTCAAGGCATATTCTTATCATTTCACAAATTAATATATCTATTATTTCATTTTTAATATTTGATGCTTTGGAATGCATCCCTGGATCTTCCTAATTACTTTTATTTTTGGCCATGAAGCTTCCATAAGTGACTAAACTAATTCTGGAAAATTTTTATTGAGCACTTCATTGTATGCACGTTATACTAATGTAACTCACCGAATGTGTTTACTTATTTAAACTTCAGGGCAACTCTGTAATACTGATACCATTTTAAACTCCCATGTTATATGGAGCAAGTGAAAACACAAAAATTGAAGTAACTTTTACAAGCTGACAGATATAACAGATGATACAACTAGAATTGAGTATTTTAGTCATGTTCTAGAGTCAGCCCTCTTAACCACCAGACCAGACTATATGTCACAGATTCCTATACTGGTTTTAAGCAAAAGAAAACTATTAGAAAATGTGTTACATTTATATAGGGGTCATCACAGTTTTTGTTTTATTTCTGACCTTAAGTGTTATGACAGAAAGCTCTGAAGGCTAGAAAGTGGCCTCCTTAATTTTCTACATATAGCAAGGAATTTCACACTTATGAGGATAAGCATAATCAGAAATAATGGGCTGAGAACCCTTACCATGTTATTTGCCTCTACCAATCACATACCTGGAATTTTTAGCCTTTGGCTTTCCTCTCAAAATCAGTATATACTTCAGGAACTTCAGTTGTTTCAGTTTTGGCCTTTTTTCCCCTCTGAATTTTGAATCCTTTCTAGCTATCCTTTACAAATTAATTTTATTTTTTTCTTTTTCCACATTTTTATTGGTGGATTATAGTCATACATAATGATGAGATTTGTTGATATTTGTACATGCACATAATATAACAATATAATTTGGCCAAAGTTTGGGGCTTTTTCTACCTTTTCCCTCCCAACTCATATTTTCTGAAGTTCTGTCTACTTATAACTTGAACCTATATCATTAAAAACTTAGTTGTGTTCCTCTAGTTTTATACTTATTCTTTTAAGATGCTCAATTGTGTGTAAACCTATTATATAAAGAATTTCAACTTTTATTCTTTTATCCCATCACTATTGTAGCTTGTGTTCTCTGGGTTGTTATGATAGAATGAAAATATTAATTGTTGATCAACCTCACCCATAACTATACATTTCTTTTGGCTTGTTTGTATCCCAAAAGCTTGAAGATGTAAATAAAGGACTTACAGCTTGGCTGGTCACAGATGACAGGGCTGTTTTCATACAAGAGAAGACAGGACAGAAAAAATAATTTCATCTTCATTCTTTTCCTTTACATTTATCTTCCTTTTAGAGGGTATCATTTGCACAGTGATTTTTGGTAAGGCTAAAAAAATGATACTACCAATATCACTATATTGGAAAATATTCCCTTCTTCCCATATCTTTCCTTTCCTGTCTATGCACATTGCCACAAGGACTCATTGCCACAAGGAAAGAGTTAAGACAGCAATTTTAATTTGTTGTAAGACATTTGTGGAGGAAGAGAGGGAGGATGCAAAGGAGAGGAAGAAGAAAAGAAGGAAAAGTAGTCAATATTTGCTGTTAAATAAAGTGCACTAAACATTTGTGTTCTGGAGTGGGGCTCTTGGAAAAAAAGGAATGAGAAAAGTGATTTCGTTTTGCTTTGTTAAAAAAAACTTGCAGGTAAAAGTGCATATTTTTTTTTTTTTTTGAGAATTAAGGATGAATAAGAGAAAAAAAAAAGTCATGTTGCCAAAAACATAGTTAACCCATCACAAAAAGTCTATCTTGACTCCCTCAGTTTTCTTCTCACTTCTGATATTACTCCTCCTATAATGATCTCAAGGAAGGAGTTATTGGGTGGGTTTGCCTTCGAGTAATCTTCCATCAGCACCCCCATAAAAGTCACACCAATAGAGGAATACAGTCTAAGGAAAACAATGTGCTGCCTATGCAACACAGTTTAAAAGACCTCTAGCCTGTCCTCCAGTGATTCTCTGGTCCCTTTAAGGTAGAAATTCTGAAACCAATAGTAACATTTCCAGTGCTCTGCAATGACCATGCTGAATTCCTCTTAGTCATCCTCAAACATTACAATCTTTTTTCTTTCTGCCTTTGTACATGCTGTTTTCTTAAACTGGAAGAATTTCTTTCAATTTGGATATTATTTTTTCTAGGAAACTGTCTCACTTCTTGTTGTGAGGGTGATGCCCTTGCTATGTGCTGTTCTACAACCCTGTGCTTCCTGTTCTCAAAACATACTTCCTTTACTTATTTTTAACACAACCCATACCATATATACTGTGACATATAGTAGGGCTCTAATATGAAACTTTCAAAATGGACATTGAATGCAGAATAACTATTGTGACTTTAAGAAACAAATATTTAATTTATATGCTATCTAACATTTTAATGTGAAAAAATATTGCAAATTATTTTATCAAATTAAAATATTACTTTTACCCAAATGTGTTAGAGCCAATAAAACTTTGGTTAATCCAATTTATGACTGTATATGCAAAGAATACAAGGTACATCCAATTATACAATAAAGTGAAGTATCTTATTTTCATTAATGCTTGGAATACCACATTAATTCCTGAAAATTTGTCAATATAATATAGGAAATGGTTATAAAAATAAAATACATTGTCATCTAACTATATGCCAAAGAGCATTTGTAGAATACAACATTCATTCTTGATACAAACTTCTGGTAATCTAGACTTAGGAAGATAAATCATTAAGATGATAAAAAATCTCCTTTCAAACTGTTGATTAATAAAATTCCAAGTGTTGAGAATTTATGTAATTTCCTAAAAGTCATTAAAGTATATTATTTTGACTTTTAACTGAGAGTTCCATCAATAGGATCAAAAAATAAAAATAAATGTCCTTGCACATACTATCATATTTTCCTCTAAGATACTGAAATTCTGGCATATGATGGCCATGGTAGAACAAGTGAAAAGACATAAAGTCACATGTAATATCACCAACTTAGAGAAGTTGTAAAAACAATGGAAGACAATGCTTATGACATATTGCCTTAGAAACGAAGTTTCCCAAAACTACGTAAATGATTGCAGTTTTGTACCAAAAACAAACAAACAAACAAACAAACAAACAAACAAACCTGCCTAAAGAAATTATACTGTGTTTAGTGAGGTTTTCTCTGGAACATGGGACTTGGAACATTAATAATTTAATCTCCATTTTTTCCTAATAATTCTTCATTGGCCTATGTTTTATTATTATAAATATAAAAAATGCTATTTCCAAATTTTTCTTGCAAGAGAATAATGGAATGGACATTCAAAACTTTCACACCAGTTTTCTTTAAAAACCAAGCAGGATATAAAACAGTCATTGGACAGGAAATTGGAGACAAAATTTTTGTTGCTTTATATCTTAAAGATGAATACAATGCCATTTAGTGTTCTGATTTCAAACAGTAACTCTCACATAGATACCCACTATTAGCATACAGCCTGACACAGCCTCAATTATTGTAAAAGGATTTCACAATTCACCATTTAGAATCTCAACATTGTGTACATCCACAACACTGGGAGCCTAATAAGATATAATCAATGTTTGTATAAAAATGTCAAAATAGAGTCCACTGTCATGTATAACTAAAAAGAACAAATAACACGCACACACACACAAATGTGATTAAGTTTGCCAGAGTATATAGGAGGCAGTATAAATCATCCTGGAGTATCACACTCATACACAAAGAAACACAGAGATACTTTGTGGACAAAAGGAAGCATGCAGAGAGATCAGGGGCTTCTTTACCTCTCTTTTCTTTCTGTCAGAAAGCAGTAAAAATTTGATTCTTTGTCCTCCACATTTTATTCTTCTCTCCAAATACTCATAGATTGGTCCTCATCATTGTGCATCACTTGTAGAAAAAAAAGCAAACTGTTGATCATGAAGCATTCACTCTTTTTCTCTGCATATTTATCAACAAGAAAGAATAGTAGTTGGTAAAGGATATGTACTCACCCAGATTCTCTGATTTTAATCCACAGAATGTTTGAACAGTATATAACAACAATCATCTTGTTCAATCCAGATTTTCCTAATGTTTAAAAAGTGCCTTTGTTCTTCACAGTATGAAAGATCACTGACTCCTAGTGCTTATCTAAATAAATGACTTCCTAGGAGCCCTAAAAGGGGTTGATAATAAATAGTATTTGGTGAGTTAGAATTAAGTCCTCTTTTCCTTTTTCACATAGTCTTAAAAATTATTCTGTTCTTTTTTTCTTTAACATCATCATGTGAGTACAAAATGCATCCCTTCCCTATCTGGAATACAGAGGAAGCTTTAAACTCTCACCTATAAGAACTTCTATCTGGGCAATAGGCTCACTCTGGGATTGATTAGAACATGCAAACCATTCAATTATTTCTAAGGCTCTGCCATGGAAGCCTACTGTGATCTGATCCTTTTCTTTGTTCTTCATGAAGATACTTCATGGTTTCATGCTGAAGTATGAAGGCAAGATTGAAGTAGCTTGACTGTTCCTCTTCATATTAGTTTTAACCTTAGCTATCTTCTCTTAGAGCTGTAGTCTTGTGTAGAATCTATACAGAAGAATTCTATAGCTCCTGATGAATGCAAGTTGTTGGAGTCAGTGGGAGGCAGATCAAAAGTAAAGCTTTCATCTCTAATACAAACCCATGTCATAAATTTGAGTTTGTAGTAAGCCAATCTGCCACCTAAGTACTCTCTAACCTCTGGGTTCTAAGTATTTCCAATGGGCCTACTGGTGCCTCTGGCAGCCAATTTAAGTCCATCTTTTTTTCTTCTCAGAGACTCTATATTCCCACAAGTGATTTAAAGTTGAATTTTTAAATCTTCCTAATGGTAACAAATTTTAGAATACTAAGGATAATGTCTCAAATACCTAATCATGTCTTACTCATTAAATAGCATTGTTTTCTTCTTTGAATTAATTTTGTCTGATTTTAGAAATAATATAAATTCATTGTGGAAAACTGGATTATTCAGAAAAGCCCAAATAAGGAAATGAAAGTCATCCATAATTTTAGATATAAATATTGAAATTTTGGCATATTTTTATGAATATACTTCATATAGTATGAAGTATAATTGATAGTATGTTGTACTTGCTATTTTATAAACTTCTGTTTAAAGTTCATGTATTTTATATATTTTCTGATTTTATTTATTTATGGTACTGAGGATTTAACCTAGGGGCACCACCACTGAGCTACTCCCTTTTATTTTTTTAATTTTCAGACAGGGTATCACTTAAGTTGATGAGGGAGGGTGGCCTCAAACTTGTGATTCTCCTACATTAATCTCCCAGATAGCTGGGGGTATGACTCATGTTATTTTTAAACAGGGTTTTAATGAATCCTATCATTTTAAAATGGAATATAGAGAGGAGGAAAACACATGTAATGGATGAGTGGAAATTAAACAGTTTCCTGTTGAATTTCTTGGTACTTTCTACTTGTCTTTAGCATTTTTAAAGTAATTACCATGTTGGAGGGTACTACTCTTACACCCTGTGAATAAAAGCTAATTCCCATCATCAGAATTTTTTGTAATGTCCTTTTTATAGAAAGGAAAATTAGTGAGTATGCTATACATATTTATTTGATGGTATGAAATAGACATAAGGGTGTAACAACCAAAGCTGTGGACATGTAACCTCTAGGGAATGAGCAACAAACTCCTGCCTAGCAGCATCCTCTTCTTCTACTTACCGTATTTCAATTTTCTGGACTGTGCCCATGCTATACCACCTCTAGATTTTAATATTTTAATTCTATTCCACTTATAGTCTTTTGGCACCTCTGTAATCATGTAGGCCTTAATTAGGAAAACAGTTACTATAGAAGACTTTACCTTATTTATAGTAAATTCAATATGAAATGCGGGAATAGCACACATAATTTGAAAGAGAAGCAATCAGTTTAGTGGCATGGTATGTGTGTCATATTTCCAATATTTGACTTCTGTTCACCTTTTAAGATTTAATGGGCCTACTACCTATGTGATAGGTCCTTTGCTCAATTTTGATGCCAAATACTCATGGTTGTATGGATATACAAAAATGATAAACAGAAGTCCTTGACACAAAATTTTGTAGGGAATCATAAATAAGTAGAAGACAATTTAAAATGAAACTGTTAGAAGATTCAAAGTAGGTTTGGAGATTCAAACTATTTCCTCTATATGTAGTGCTTCTGAGAATAAATTTGAAACTCTTAATAAAATCACATCATAACTATTCAAGATAAAATAGAGCATATATGCAAAGAAAAAAGTAGTGACTTAAAGGAAGAAATTGTTACCTTATTTGGTCATGAGAATCAGGAAATATTTGAGATAGAATGTGTTCAGTGATAAGTTTTTGGTGTCAGCAAAGATTCCTTTGGGTGTCACTTAGGAAAAATGCAACCTCAAAGTATATTATAAAGTAAAGCATTTATTAACTCACTTAACAAGAACGTCATAGCTTGATAGTTTCAATACTCAGAGAGGTCATCAAGGATACAAGTCTTTCCTCTTTTGCTGCTTCTTTTTTTTCTTGGTTATTACTATTGTGCTGGCAGTGACAGGAATTAAATCCTCATACCCCAGGAGTCAGGAACATAGATCATGTCCCTGCTCGTTGCTTTTCTTAAGGGTAAAAAGCATTCCCAGGAGCTCCATCTCATTCATTCTCATGCTAATTTTCCAGAACTGAGTCATATTCCTATCTAAAGGTAGGCATAAATACCATCGGTCACAAAAGAAAATAGTATTTACCATATTAGCCCGAAATAAACATGCTTCTTCTGTCCCCACCATTCCTGAAAATGATGCTGATAGTTAAATATAAAACTAGGTGTTATCAAGAAAGAAAAGAAATTTCTATTGTGTAGGCAATTGTGTCACTTAACATTCTGGTAGGAAACAAAATTAGGTAACACTGTTGAGTTTTGTTTTTTTTTTTTTTTTTTTTTTTTTTTTTTTACTTGCACTTGTTCTTCTTTTTTTTAAGTGTCATGTTTGTTAAACTTCCACTGCTTTTAAAAAATTATATGTTGCAGTTTTCAGTTTCAGAATTATCTTTTGGTCTTTTTGATAGTTAGTATTTTTTTTTTTTTGGCAAAGATTTCTTGTTTGCTTTTTTCATATGAGCTATTTTAAAATGTTAATGAATAGTTATAATGTCTACATGAAAATTCTTATTCATTGCATCCTTTGAATTATCTCATGATCAGTCTTCATTTTTCTTAAGTGTGTATAGAAATTTTGTGTTATATCTTGAACATTGTGAATGGTACATTGTAGAAATTCTATATTCCATTTTCTTTCTTTTTTTCTTATTTATTTTGTGGATATTTGTTTCTAGATAACAAACTATAGCAAAACTTAATGGGTTAGAACAAGGAAAACATTTATTTTGGTATTGACCTTGTAATTGCGCTGTGCTTAGTTGGTCAGGTTTCGTCTTGGTGTTAGTTTTGACAGTTTGAAATCTGTGGTTTGGAATCATCTGAATGCTGGCTTACTTGCAGGTCTGATAGTAGAATGCTTGCTGTTGGCTGGGGTTTTAGGATATAACTAGGACAACTGTATGTAGCTACATAGCAATATGATGGCTATGTTCATAGAATGAGGTGGTGTGAGAGAGGGAGTGTGTGCACTTGAGATTGTCTTGATGAAGAGCATCAAGATCTTTTCAGGACCAGTTGGCAGACTTCCTTACAACTGTAAATCCAGCAGATAAGACACTGTTCTGAAGGTTTACATGAATATTTTATGTTGAAAAATAATTGGGAGTTGGTATCTGGTTGTGTAAACATGCAAAATTTCATAATATCACAATATCAGAATATGAAGAGAAGATCTGTTTCCCTATTGAAAATATCAGATGCCTCAAGCTATTTCATAGTTTTCAGTAAATATAGGTGTTTGCTACAGGACTCTGTTCACTTTTTCCTTACTATTCTATTCCTTAGGCTTTTTTGACATTTGGGTTTTCACTCCATAAAATAACCTGATGATCTCATCAGATGTGTTTGTGTCCTTTTATTTGGTTTCATTGTACATAAAAAAGGCTGAGCCACAAAATAAGATGATTACTGTCCATCGTTAGAAAGACTTTGTCTCTCAGAATTTATTATCACTCTGAAAGAGAAGATGTTGGGATTTAGTTTCTAAGAGTTTTAGGACACCAGGTTACCCATTGCTATATATCATTACTTTCTGTAGCATTTCAACCACTTCTTTCTGTCTAGGTATTAAATTAAATAGGGTTGCACTTCTTCAAGCTAGTTCACATGTTAGCTGTCTTCCTTTTCAGCTATTGCTACGCCATGGGACCCTAAGAGAGGAATTCAAAGAATTCTACCATTCCACAAGTTTTCAGTTCAATATAATCCCATTTGTCTGTTTTCACTGTTGTTCCCTGTACTTTTAGTTTTATCTCCCAAATCCCTGCCCATTCCAATGTCCTAAGGTATTTCTCCTAGTTTTTATTTTATGATTTCAGGTCTTCTGTTTAAGTCTTATTTTTAAAGGTGTATTTATTAGTGCATTATAGTTATACATAATATTGGGGAATCATTTGGATATACTCATACATGCATGGAATATAATTTGCTGTATTTCAGCCAATACTTACTCTTTCCTGCCCTTCCTTGCTCCCCTTGTTCCCCTTCCTCTCTGTTCTACTGTTATGTCTTCTATTTATTTATTGTTTTTTAAATCATTGCTTTATAGATATACTTAAATTTGAAATTCACTGGCATATTAACGTATGTATGTTGCATTATTTGGTCAATATAATTTTGCAGTTTTTCCCTTTTCCCATCTCCTCTTTCTCCCCTTATATTCCCTTCCTCTATCCCACTGTCCTGTCTTCTATTTTTATGGGATCCCCTATCCATTATTTCCCTTATTTTGTTATACCTTTCATATATGAGAGAAACATTTGACCCTTGATATTCTGAGTCTTGTTTATTTGCCTTAGCATGGTATTCTTCATTTCCATCTATTTAACCAGCAAATGTCATGATTTAATTCTTCTTTTTAATATCATTTCATTCTTTCTTTTTTTTCATTCTTATCAGGGCACTAAAGAACAACATCTAGTGGTGGGTTCAAGAGACATAATTTTAAAGTAGTATCGAGCCTAAAATTTTTGTTGTATTTGCAGCAACTGTAAATGAAGTTTGACGATATCTATGATTTTTATTGGCTAAGAAAGTCACAAAAGTTCTTCTAGTAATATTGTGGTTTATTACCTCCCTTCATAAACGAAAGAAAGGCTTCATTTCAATTAGGAGTTAATGACAATAAATATATAACCTTTAATTATGCAAGTTACCAAATCCAGAGAGTCCTCAATAAACTCCCTTTGGCTCTGTGTGTACTAGAGATTACAAACTACTAGAATACGTAACCCTGTGGTGGAAATCTTGGGTCACAAATTATATGCATATTAATATTTACCAAGTAGTGACAAAATCTTTTAGAAATTTATGCTCTTAATAGCAGTGTATGAGGTTTATCTGACTTTTTTTTTGTCCATTTGGTGAAGATACATTTTTACATCTCTTATTATAAATAGGTATGAATTGCAAGGTGGTGGTACTTGATGGTGCTCCTGCCTGGTTTCATCCAAAGTCTGGGCTTATGCAACTGTGCAGAAGGAAGCAGGAGAGGTGGATTCAATACTGGCCCAACTAAGTAGGTGGGCAGCAGCCTCAGCTCAATTGTAGGTGTTCATGTTCTGGAACTACATCTTTGGGTAAGTATCTTCTTCTTTTTTAGTGCTGTATTATATAGTCACTAGATGGAGACATACACCAACCCTTTCTTCATTAGGCTTCTGAGAATGTGTGTCTATTTTTGGTGTGTGTGTATATGTTTGTGTTTTAAGTTTCCTTAATATAAGCTATAGATAAATGGTGCTGGGAAAACTGGAAATCCATATGCAACAAAATGAAATTAAACTTGCATCTCTTACCATGCACAAAACTCAATTCAAAGTGGATCAAGGACCTAGGAATTAGATCTGAGACAATACGCCTAATAGAAAAAGTAAGCTCCAATTTCCAACATGTCTGATTAGGCCCCAAGTTCCTTAATAAGAATCCTGTAGCGCAAGAACTATTACCAAGAATTAATGAATGGGATAGATTTAAGCTAAAAAGCTTCTTCTCAGCAAAAGAAACAATCAGTGAGGTGAATAGAGAGCCAACTAATTGGGAACAAATATTTAATGCATGCACATTAGATAGAGTACTAATTTCTAGAATATATAAAGAACTCAAAAAACTTTACACCAAAAAAGCAAATAACCCAATGAATAAATGGGCTAAGGAACTGAAAAGACACTTCTCAGAAGAAGATATACAATCAATCAACAAATACATGAAAAAATGCTCAACATCACTGGCAATTAGAGAAATGCAAATAAAAACTTCTCTAAGATTTCATTTCACTCCAGTCAGAATGGCAGCTATCAAGAACACAAACAACAATAAATGTTGGAGAGGATGTGGGGAAAAAGGCACACTCATACATTGCTGGTGGGACTGCAAAATGGTGCAACCGCTATGGAAAGCAGTATGGAGATTTCTTGGGAAAATGGGAATGGAACCACCCTATAACCCAGCCATCCCACTCCTGGGTCTGTTCCCAAAGGACTTAAAAACAGCATTTTACAGTGACACAGCCACTTCAGTGTTTATAGCAGCACAATTCATAATAGCTAGGTTGTGGAACCAACCTAGATGTCCCTCAGTAGATGAGTGGATAAAGAAAATGTGGTATATATACAAAATTGAATTTTACTCAGCAATAAGAGAGAATAAAATAATGGCATTTGCAGGTAAATGGATGAAGTTGGAGAATATAATGCTAAGTGAAATTCATCAATCTCAAAAATCCAAATACCGAATGTTTTCTCTGATATAAGGAGGTTAGTTTACAGTGTGATTGGATGGGGGTACATAGGATTAGAGGAACACTAGAATGGTCAAAGGAAAGGGAGGGCAAGGGAGGGAGCTGGGGGGGGAGGGGAAAAATGGTGGTTGAATGAGATGGATATCACTATCCTAAATGCATGATTAAAGATCTGAATGGTACTTATATACTTTTTATACAAGCAGTTGTATGTAAAAAGATGATATACTTGTGCATTATGAATAAGTAAATAAATAATTAAAAAAATAAATATAAGCTATAGATATTGACTGTGGATTTAACTCTCAGGAGTGTGTGTGTGTGTGTGTGTGTGTGTGTGTGTGTGTGTGTGTGTGTGTGTGATTCTGGATTATATAGTGGAAAAAATTGCAGCAAAGTTAGAAGTTACGGTATTATTATTAACAGTAATTGGTATTTGAAAAATGAAATCTTACATTCACTTTTCCTTACAAATTCCTACTTGAATCACTGGATATTTGTTAGGTAACTATTGCATGTTGAATATTGAAATAAATGTTTTGGGGAAGAAAATTAGACCAGCTACTTCACCCCTCCTCCTGTGTTTAAAAATGTATTTTACTAGTGCACTGTAATTATACATAGCAGTAGGGTTCATTGTGACATATTCATAAATGCACATGACATCATTTGTTCCAATACATTCCCTAGTACTCCTTCCCAACCCTATTATCCTTCCTTTACTCTTCAGGTCTTCCTTCATTTATTTACACGTATTTTTACATAAAAGTGGAATTCATTGTAATATATTCATACATGCATCCCTGTTCTTGAATATGTCAACATTTCTTGGTATGTCTTTGTCAGTTTCTTTGTTGCTATTATTAGCATAAGTGATAGAAAAATTTAAATATTAAATATAAAAAATTTAAATATTAAATATAAATATTAAATATTAAATTTCTAATGTTTCTATTAATACAACAAAATATTTTTACTTCTAAAAAATTCATTGAATGGATATGCATTATATAATTTTTAAATATTAAAAATGAATCAACTTTCTTTAGGTTTTGCATTGGAAAGTGCATTTTAGTGCCAATGACATTTTAAAATCTGTTATCAATGAATGCAAATATTTCCCAAATATGGCTTTGCAAATCTTTTGCTTTGAATAATCTGTGACTGGATCTTTTATTGTTTGTTTTTGTTTTAGATTTTTATTTAATTAAATATGGCTTGTTCCTTTCTTAGGTATAAATTGAGATACCTTCTATCTTTATGCACTTATGCACAGACAGGAACATTTTTTTCATGAAACACCAAAATACACCTGTATCCAACACTCTCCAAAGTATTTATTTCTCTTTACCTCTATAAATTGTCCTAGATACCTAATAGCTGAGAAATTAACTTTTTTTCACTTTTTTTTTTTTTTTGTACCAGGTATAGAACCCAGGGGCACTTGACCACTGAGCCACATCCCCAGCCCTGTTTTGTATTTTATTTAGAGACAGGGTCTCACTGAGTTGCTTAGTGCCTCACTTTTGCTGAGGTTGGCTTTGAACTCTGGATCCCCCTGCCTCAGTGTCCTGAGCCTCTGGGACTACAGGCATGTGCCACTTCGCCTGGCTGGTAATTCAATTTTTAACTTGTTTTAGCTTCTCTTGGCCCTCATGAGCACTTTTACATTTTTTTATAATTTGTTCTATTTTACTTAGTCTCAATATTGTGTTGAGGAATGGAGTATCAATTCATGTGCTTGTGAGCCTCAGAATACTGCTTGGGATGTGTATATTCACTCTTTATTTATTTATTTTTTAACTTTTTATTTGTTCTTTTTATTTATACATAACAGTAGAATGCATTTTGACATATTACTCACACATGGAGTATAACTTCCCATTCTTGTGGTTGTACATGATATGGAGTTAAACTGGTTGTGTATTTATATATGAACATAGTAAAGTAATGTCCGATTCATTCTGCTGTCTTTCCCATCCTCTCTCCCTTCCCTTCCTTCCCTTTTGTCTAATCCAAAGTACTTCTATTCTTCCCTACTCCATTCCCCCTACCCTTATTTGTGTTAGCATCCCTATATCAGAGAGAACATTCAGCCTTTGGTTTGGGGGGATGGGCTTATTTCACTTAACACGATAGTTTCTAGTTCCATCCATTTACCAGGAAATGCAATAATTTCATTTTTCTTTATGGCTGAGTAATATTCTATTGTATATATATGCCACATTTTCTTTATCCATTCATTTGTTGAAGGGCACCAATGTTGGTTCCATAGTATAGCTATGTGAATTGAGCTGCTATAAACATTGATGTGTCTGTGTCACTATAGTATGCTGATTTTAAGTCCTTTGGGTATATACCAAAGAGTGGGACAACTGAATCAAATGGCGGTTCCATTCCAAGTTTTCTGAGGAATCTTCATACTGTTTTCCAGAGTGCTTGCACCAATTTGTAGTGCTACCAGTAATGTATGAAAGTAACTTTTCCCTCCACATCCTTGCCAACATTTATTGTTCCTTGTATTCTTAATAATTGCTATTCTGACTGGAGTAAGATAAAAATATCAGTGTAGTTTTTTTTTTTTTCCTTTCTTTTCTTTTTTTTTTTTTTTTTTTTTTTGGTACCAGGGATTGAACTCAGGGGCACTTGACCACTGGGCCACATCCTCAGCCCTTTTTTGTATTTTATTAGAGACAGGGTCTCACTGAGTTGAGTTGCTAAGTGCCTTGCCATTGCTGAGGCTGGTTTTGAACCCACGATCCTCCTGTCTCAGCCTCCCAAGTTCTGGGATTACAGGCATGTGCCACCTCGCCCAGCACTCAGTGTAGTTTTAATTTGCATTTATTTAATTGCTAGAGATGTTGAACATTTTTTGTATATTTGTTGACCAATCCTATTTCTTTCTTTCTTTCTTTTTTTTTTTTTTTTTTTCGTGGACTTGGTACCAGTCAGGGGATTTATTTACTCCAGCTGCCAGGATATCATTTTCTTTTCTTTTCTTTCTTTCCTTCCTTCCTTCCTTCCTTCCTTCCTTCCTTCCTTCTTTCCTTCCTTTCTTATTCTAAATTGTTATAAATGACAGCAGAATGCATTACATTTCATATTATACTTATAGAGCACATTTTTACATATATCTGCTTGTATACAAAGTATATTCACGCCATTCGTGTCTTCACACATGCATTTAGGGTAATGATATCCATCTCATTCTATCATCTTTTTTTTTTTCTCTTCACCCTTTTGCCACCTCCCTTCCCATCCCTCCCCATTGGCCATTCTAGTGTTCCTCTAATCCTCCTATGCTCCCCATCCCAACCCCACTGTGAATTGGCCTCCTTATATCAGGGAAAACATTTGGCATTTGACTTTTTGGGATTAGCTAACTTCACTTAGCATTATATTCTCTAACTTCATCCATTTACCTGCAAATCCCATGATTTTATTCTTTTATTGCTGAGTAATACTCCATTGTGTACTCTTTATGATCTAAGTTCAAATGTTCCTCTATCTCTTATGAAGGTTGACAGACATAATTTGTGGAAAATTAGAACTCTTTAGATTAAAATTTCATCTGAAAAACATTTCAAGTTATATTTTCAAAGTACCGTAATAGAGCTGTCACCAGGAGGCTTCAGATTCGAAACGTTTTTCTTCACATAACAGGACACTTACTGTTAAGATATAACTTTCCTATGTTCATATACGAATACATGAACAGTGTAACTCCTCATCATGTACAACCATATAATCTTGTGCTTGGCAGCCATGCCAGAGACTCTTATGAGTTTAAATTTTTTCTTTTTACAGATTTTTTTTCCCTTGACTTTCTACATAGACAAACTTCTTTTCACGCAGGAATGACAATTTTGTTTCTCTCTTTCCAGTCTTCACACTTCCTGTCACTCCTTTTCTCCTTCCTGCCCTTCCTTATTTTCTGCCTTATATCCTTTCTATCATTCTATTTTCCATTTTTCTTTCCATTTTTCCTTTCACTTACTCTCCTCATCCTATCATCTCCTCCTCATGTCTCTTTCTCTATTGGACTATAGGACCTGTACAATATTGAATATAGGATGTAAAAACAGGCATCCTTATCTTGTTTGGAACGTTAAAAAATTTTGTTAATTGTAAGTTTTCATTAAATATGTTTTATGAGGTTAAGGAAATCTTCTGTTTCTAGTTTGCTAAGTTATTTACATTTTACAATTATGAATGAATAGGGAATGTTATCAAAATATTTTTCTGCATTTACTGAAATTATCATCTGTTTTAAATTCTTCAATTAATATTATGGTGAATTGCACTATGGTATTTTTTAATGTTAAGACTTTCTTGCATCCTTGGGAGAAACCCAGTTTTACTGTTAGGTATTATTGATTTGAATTTATAATGTGTGTTACATTGTGACCATGGTGGTTTGACTGTCTTTAGTATTCATTAAAACTTTCTTCCTTTCCTAATGTATCCTCAGTTTTATAAACATTTTATTGCATTTCAAAACATTTTCTACTATGTAAGCACATTCCCCTCTGACCCACATGATTGCCTTAACTTTTAAAGATGGGTATACAAGGGCCTTAAAATGTTCACATTTAACCTGTCTTATCATCTTCCATATTTTTTTTTTCTATTCTTTTTTACTTTGTTTTTAAGTACCTCTTTCATTCTTTCTCTTACAAAGCCAGTGACAGTTTAGATATACCTATGTATTTAACAATTTCTTTGTTTTCATTTAAATTTTATTCCTTTAACTTAGGGAAATTTTTGTTGCTAGTATTGTCTGGATGGTAAAAATCTTTTTCTTTTTCCTTAAAAAATGTCTTTAATTTGCCTTTTCTCCTTAAAGTTTAATTTGATATAGAATTCCCAGTTTTCAGTTATTTTATTTGGATAATTTGAAGAAATTATTCCATTGACCTGAGGCTTTGTGCTCATTGCTGACATTTTTTATTATTTTGAAGCATCTCAGAAAATAAGTGCTGTTAATGATATTAAGATATAATAAGATCATTCATTATTAAGAAAATGCTCAGCTTCAGTTTTAAAAAGCTGGAATAATTATTTTATATGGGAAACATCATAACATTCTTAGACCAATTTCCACGTTTCCATTTAGGCATTTATTTTTACCATTACCTTTTGATTATTAATAAACATAAATATACACTTTTTTTTTTTTTTTTTTTTTTTGGTACCGGGAATTGAACTCAGGGGCACTTGACCACTGGGCCACATCTCCAGCCCTTTTTTGTATTTTATTAGAGACAGGGTCTCACTGAGTTGCTAAGTGCCTCACCATTGCTGAGGCTGGCTTTGAACTCGTGATCCTCCTGCCTCAGCCTCCCAAGTGCTGGGATTACAGGCGTGCGCCCCTGCCCAGTTTATACACTTGTATTTACTTTTAAAAAGTGAATTACTTTGTTGTAAGCAATATGTAAATATTGTTACATATTGTAAAAATGAGGAATTGAAATCCCCTTTCATAAGTTTTAGATTTTAAAATTTAAATGAGCCTGCAAAATCTTACTACAAAACCTAGACTATGCCAAAACCATAAAGGTATCTTCTGGAGACAGAGCCTTTATTCTAGGTGTTATCATTTTACTCTTTATGTCTATTTAAAGAGTAAATTCTGTATTTCATAATTTGGAATCTTAAAGAAGAGACTTAAGGCAAATATTAATGTCATATATATACATGTATGTATATATATAAAACATTATGTAGTTTTGTACACACTGTATACTTCAACATAATCATTCTAAGGACTTCACTATTATAGTGAGACAACTAGTTTAAAAACATGGTAAAATTTCCTAGCTTAGTTCAAAGCTAAAAAATATAGGTCACTCTCTTAAAATCTGTTTTGCTTTATGACTCTTACATAATTATTTTGGTATTTGCCATGGGGTGGGTTGTTTGTTTTTTTTGCTTCTTAATACCATTCCACTGTATGAGATAGTAAAAGACATTAAGATACTGAAATCTTTGTACATTTCTCACAAAGACCTCATTCTTTCTGAACCCAGATTATTATAATATATAGTCTTTGCCATCTAATTATCTTGATTTATGTCTTAAGTAATTTATTTCACTTGTTAATCAGTCACTGACTTTTTCATTTTTGCTATCTTTCAACACTTAGAAATTTAACTTTTATCAGGAGCATAAATTTATACTCAGTAGGCCTTTCATCACCAACACCATTAGTATTCATTATATTTAGTAGTCTCATCTCCCATTTTATGTAATGATATAGAGTAGAGCCTACATATTAACACCTGTGTTCTGTAATCACCTGATTTATTATCATAATATAACCACTGTCCATTTATAATAGCCTTACCCAATAGTACCTCACACTTACAATAATATTGTCACCTTTCTGGTGTGAGAATATGAGTAGCATGGGATAAAAACAGTTCAGCCAGCTTATAGATTAATTGTTTGACATAAACTTCAACTTATATTTTTATTGAGGTCCCATGTCAGAAAATACTCTGGACAATGTGATGATGGAACTTGATTGTCTTAAGGGTAGCAGTGTTACAAGTTGTACAGGCAAATATCTTGTGGATATATGAATGGCATCATCAAAAACTTCTTGGCTTTAATTGTATTGAAAAGGTATACTTAAAAAATAAATGCTGTAGGGAGAGCCAACTTTCTTTTGCTAAAGTCTATACAGTCTGATATGCCTGGGGAATCACTAGTTCTGTCAGAACTAGCCAAAGACACATGAATGACCACAATCAACAACACATCATATCAAAGAAGTTTCTTGTTTTCTTATTTCCTTATTATCTTGGAATTTGATTCTAGTAAATCTTCTGATCTATTTCTTTTCTTCTCCCCTTGTGCTCATTCCCCTAGGATTAGCAACTGAAACCCTGACAAGAGTTCAGTATAGGAAATTAAGTTTCACAGGGACCATTAAAATTTATTTTTAATTTCACTCTTGTAAAAGTTGTAAATAACCTATTAGAATGTTTCCCTTTTAAAATAGTAGAAGTTTTTCTTAAACTAAGTTTAAGAGAATTTATGATGATATCATTTATGATCCAAATTCTGTCCTTGTCTCATTCATAGATATAATATTTATTCAAGAGCTGTATTCCTGAAGATTTTGATATTTTTTTTGTATACCATATTATGAAAATTTGAAACATAAAGAAAAAGTGAAATGATATCTTAGGGTAGTTTTGATTTGCATCTCTCTAATTGCCAGTGATGTTGAGCATTTTTTCATGTATTTGTTAATTGATTGTATATCTTCTTCTGAGAAGCGTCTGTTCAGTTCTTTGGCCCATTTATTTATTGGGATATTTGTTATTTTGGTGTTGAGTTTTTTGAGTTCTTTATACATTCTAGAAATTAGTGCTCTGTCTGATGTGCATGTATTAAATATTTGTTCCCAGTTAGTTGGTTCTCTATTCACCTCACTGATTGTTTCTTTTGCTGAGAAGATTTTTAGTTTGACTCTATCCCATTCATTAATTCTTGATTCTAATTCTTGCGCCACAGGATTCTTATTAAGGAACTTGGGGCCTAATCCTACATGTTGGAAATTGGAGCTTACTTTTTCTTCTGTTAGGCGTATTGTGTCTGGTCTAATTCCTAGGTCCTTGATCCACTTTGAATTGAATTTTGTGCATGGTGAGAGATAAGGGTTTAATTTCATTTTGTTGCATATGGATTTCCAGTTTTCCCAGCACCATTTGTTGAAGAGGCTGTCCTTTCTCTACTGCACATTTTTGGTGCCTTTGTCTGATATAAGATAGCTGAAATTATATGTATTTTTCTCTGTGTCCTCAATTCTGTACCATTGGTCTACCTGTCTGTTTTGGTGCCAATACCATGCTGTTTTTGTTACTATTGCTCTATAGTATAATTTAAAATCTGGTATGGTGATGCCACCTGCTTCAATTTTCTTGCTAAGGATTGCTTTAGCTATTCTGGGTCTCTTATTTTTCCAGATGAATTTCATAACTGCTTTTTCTATCTCTTCAAGGAATGTTATTGGGATTTTTATTGGCATTCCATTAAATCTGTATAATGCTTTTGGTAGTATGGACATTTTGACAATATTTATTCTGCCTATCCAGTCAGAATGGCAGCTATTAAAAACACAAACAACAATAAATGTTGGAGAGGATGTGGGGAAAGGCACGCTCATACATTGCTGGTGGGACTACAAAATGGTGCAACCATTATGGAAAGCAGTATGGAGATTTCTTGGAAAACTGGGAATGGAACCACCCTATGACCCAGCCATCCCACTCCTGGGTCTGTTCCCAAAGACTTAAAAACAGCATATTACAGTGACACAGCTATCTCAATGTTTGTAGTTGCACAATCCACAATAGCTAGGTTGTGTAACCAACCTAGATGTCCCTCAGTAGATGAGTGGATTAAGAAAATGTGGTATATATGCACAATGGAATTTTACTCTGCAATAAAAGAAAATAAAATAATAGCATTCGCAGGTAAATGGATGAAGTTGGACGATATAATGCTAAGTGAAGTTAGTCAGTCTCAAAAATCCAAGTACCAAATGTTTTCTCTGATATAAGGAGTCAAAGTCACAGTGGTGTTGGGTGTCGGGGCACATAGGAAGATTAGAGGAACACTAGAGTGGTCAAAGGGGAAGGAGGAGAAGAGAGGGAAATAGGGGGGATGGGGAGGGGGGAAAGAAAAGGTGGTATAATAAGATGGATATCATTATCCTAAATGCATGATTGAAGACTTGAATAGTACGAATATACTTTTTATACAAATAGTGTTATGTGAAAGGAGGCTCAATGTGTGTTATGAATTGTAATGCATTCTACTATTACAAATACAACAACATTGAATAAAAAAAAGAAAAAGTGAAAAAACTTCGTTAAACATTGTAGCTGACCTGAAGCGATACTGCAGGAGAAAAATAGAAGGCAGGATGTAAATGAAAAAGCTCTTTTATTTTTCTCTCTTCGGCTCTAGCAACACTCATTCCTGCAATCACCGCCACACACACACACACACACACACACACACACACACACACAAAAGGCGTTCACTCTGCACGCTCTCTTCTGGGCACGGTCTAATGTGCTCAAGCAAGAATGGCGCAGGTGAGAGATTTCTCCCGGCGTAAGTCCATTTAGATCTCGTGCCAAGTCTCGTGAGATTTTGGGCTAAGTCCCGCGGGCGAGATTCTGGTTCAAGTCTCGCGAGCAATTAGGGCTTCTGCATTTCCCCCTTTTTCATTTTAAAAGAGGGGATGGTGTTAAAGCGACAAGCCTTTTATTGATGAGCTAAATTGTATAGTATATTAAATTTTTTAAACAAACCAGCTGTCCTGAGTTCCATCAAGCAACACATTGAGTCTTGTAGGCAAATATCAGCAAGGCATTGTCCCGCAAAGTCACAAACAAATGAAAGACCAAAATGTCCACTCATCACAACACGTTGATCCAGGAGGCCCCATGGATGTAGAGGAGAGGCCATACTGTTGGTGAAGTTGTCCGATGTCTGAGCAGCAGGGATGTTTGGAGCGACTGGATCTCTGTAGCTGTAGTAGTAGCCGTGTTTTTCATGTCTAGACAATACCGTCAGCAAATCTTCAGGGCCCGCTACCTAGAAACTTAAGCTTTTATTATTGAAGGAAAGGCAGTGTTATTTTTGTACTGAGTCAAGAGGTGAGTTGTCAAGCTAAAAAACAGAACTATTAAATTAGAAAATTAAAGTTGATTTGTGTTCACACACATTGTTGTTTGAACTCACGCAGGCATAAGCTGGCAAAATATCATATTTAGAACAAAACAAAGAAAGACTGAGGGTATTTATTGCATTAAAGATAGAGTAAAGAAAAGTTAAAGGCACTTTGGAAAAATAATTTGTTAGCTGGAACACTCAAGTCTCTGTGACCTTGTATGAGATTATCTGTTGAAATAACTTAAATTAATCAGCTATAAAACAAATTAAGTTAATTACAAATAAACATCTGTATGTCAAAACACTAAAACATCAGGCTACACAGCACTGGTCATATTTTTCGCTAAAAAGAAATCTCTGGGACACCTATAAATCAAAATTGAAGGTACCTTTACTTATTAAATTATTTATCTAAAATAAATATCTTAAATTTAAATGAATTAAAGTTATTTGGATCCATAGATATATATTTTTTATAAGCACTTAGTTATCTGAGACGTCACGCTGGACAGACACACAAGTTTACAAACATGTATTTGTGACATCACAATTATATGAAATTTAGACAAATGTACAGACATAAAGACATATATATAAAAAAGAGAAAAAATACAATTGTGTGCACACTAAAAAGAGATCTCTTTTTCTCGGCCGGGAGGAATGACACTTAAGTTGTGAAATATTTTGAAGGACTCTTATAAGGGAATCATTCTATGTCTTTATGTTGGTCCTCTTGATTTTGTGTCTTTTTTATTAATCTTGATTGTTTAACAACTTCATATTTGTCCTTTTGATTTTGTACCTGTTTTATTAATCTAGATGGTATCCATATTGGAGAGGATTCGTGCTTTGGAAAAACACAAACAGATCCTCTCCCCCAAATTAATACTGGATCTGGACCCTTCCATGTATCTGAAAGAACATCTTTCCAGTAAACCAAAGGTTTATGTTGTGGATGTGGGTTCCAATGTCTGTCTCCAGCAGAATAACCATCAGAGTCTAAAGTTAAAAAACTTAAAGTAAACAGGGCAACTGCCAATCTGTCCTTAGGATTTTTCCAGTTTCCTTCTTTCTGTTTTAATAACATAACTTTTAGTGTGCAGTTTGCTCTTTCAATAATGCCCTGACCCTGAGGATTGTATGGGATGCCTGTTTTATGGGATATATTGAATTTTGCGCAAAACTGTTTGAAAGATGAGGACGTATATATGCAGGGCCATTATCTGTTTTAAGCATTTTGGGGATGCCCAATGCAGCAAAAGCTTGCAAACAATGAGATGTAACATCTTTAACTTTTTCTCCAGAATGTAAGGAAGCAAAAATCATGCCTGAGCATGTATCTATGGTCACATGAATAAATCGCAATTTTCCAAAACTTGGCTCATGAGTAACATCCATCTGCCACAAATGTTTGGGCATTAATCTTCTAGGGTTAACACCAAAATGGGGATTGGGCAAATGTGTCATCCAAGATTTACAATCTTTTACAATTGTTCTGGCTTGCTTCTTTGTGATTTTAAACCTACACTGCAAGGTGTTGCTATTGACGTGAAACTGGGAGTGAAATAAAGTAGCTTGTTGGAGCACTGAAAGTATAAATATTGTTTTTGTAAGGTCATCAGCCTTTTGATTACCTTCATGAAGGGGACCAGGCAAGTTAGTATGTGCTCTGATATGGCCTACGAATAGAGGTTCTTTTCTTGCCCACAAAAGTTTTTGTATTTGATAAAACAATTTAAAGGCTGGAGTATGAGGTGCTATTGGTCCTGCTAGCTCTAATTTTGGGACGGCATGTACAATATAGGGTCTATCTGAAAAAATGTTTATGGGCTGGTCTCTAAAATTTTCCAGAGCTCTTACCACAGCTTCCAATTCCACTAGTTGAGCTGATTTGTGTGCAGTTATGTAAGTCATATTTTCTTTTGTAGTGACTACTGCAGCAGTACCATTAGAGGACCCATCTGTAAATACATTAAATGCCTTAGGAATAGGTTGATTTTTTTTATTACCTGTGGAAATATAATAGGATGATTAATACAAAAAGATAATATAGGAGACTTAGGAAGATGATTATCAAAATTTGCAGAAGTAGAGCATCTATCTATAGCCCAATCATTATCATTGAAGCACAAATATTCAATATGTGACGATGAATAAGGAGTAATAATAGTATCAGGGTGAATGCCAAATATTTTAGTAAAAGTCTTAAGTCCTTGAAGAATAAGTTTAGCCACCATGGAGTTTTAAGACTCAATTATACTTTTAGGAGAGATGGGCAGCAAATGTATCCATAATAAAGGCCCTTGTTGCCAAAATACTCCTGTGGGTGTATATTGTGAAGAAATAATAATCAATATCAGCGGTTGAGTTAAATCAAATCTGTCACAATGAGCTCCTTCGATGTTTTTTTCTACTAACTTTAAGGCTTTCCTAGCATCAGGAGTCAATGTTCGCGGTGAAGATGGATCAGGGTCCCCGCGAAGGATGTCAAATAAAGGTTTTAGTTGGCCAGTAGTGAGGTTTAGTGTAGGGCGAAGCCAATTAATGTCTCCCAGTAGTTTTTGGAAATCATTGAGGGTGGTCAAATGTTCTTTATTTATTAAATTTTTGGGGGGTCTAACCAAGGTATCCATGATTTTAAATCCTAAATATAATATGGGAGATCTGGTTTGAACTTTTTCTTCTGCTATATATAATCCAAACTTTTTAAAATTTTCTACCACGTCACTGAATATATTAAATAAGATTTTTGATTAGGGTGGGCCAGTAAAACATCATCCATATAATGTAGACACATGAGGTCTGGATATTTATTTTTAATGGGTTGGATAGCCTAGTCCACATATATTTGGCATATGGTGGGGCTATTAGCCATTCCCTGTGGTAAAACCTTCCATTGATATCTCTGATCAGGGCCATTATTGTTAATAGAAGGAACTGAAAAGGCAAACCTGGGGGCATCCAGAGGATGTAGGGGAATAGAAAAGAAGCAATCCTTTATATAAAGAGTAATAAGATGGAAATTTTTTGGAATAGCTACAGGATTAGGAAGTCCAGGTTGAGTAGGGCCCTTGATTTGCATGGTTTTATTAATTTGTCTAAGATCATGTAACAATCGCCATTTTCCTGATTTTTTCTTGATCACAAATATGGGGGAATTCCAGGGAGAGGTGGAAGGTTCTATATGTCCTGCTTCTAATTAGAAGCAGGTGGGCCTAGTAGGTGGGCCGCTTGTAATTTTTCTTTAGATAGGGGCCACTGAGGGACCCACACTGGCTTATCAGAAAGCCATGGTATTTTCAAAATTATTTTCTCAGTGGCCCCGAGGAAAAATATCTTTTTCCTTCATGATAATGATTTCTTTTAGGGTTAAGCTTACCCTGTACTTTTTGATAATGATTTCTTTTAGGGTTAAGATTACCCTGTAGATTTTCACATTTAACACCTGCAGGCTTGGTTGCAAGGTATACTCCCATTTGTTGTAAAATATCTCTTCCTCATAAGGTAACCAGTAGGTTAGGTAAAACATAAGGCTGAAATATTCCTTTATGTCCTTCATCATCCTCCCATCATAAAATTACCACACTTTTCTCTGGGAGGTTATTACATCCCAAGCCTCTTAAACTGGTTGAAGCTTTTTGCAGAGGTCAGTGCTTGGGCCATTGACGTAAATTAATGATGGAAGAATCAGCTCCAGTATCTATAAGTCCCTCCATTTCTATTCCTTGGATTCTTATTTTACACATAGGCCTCATTGTACAGTCTCGAACCCAGCAAGCCATGGGTCTCGAGTCAGTGGAACAAAATCCTCTATTGTTCCTTATTTGAGGCATACTCATTTTAAATGAATTATGTAAATTTGGAAGGAGAAGCAGCTGAGCAATTCTATCTCCTTGATTAACAGAAGTTATACTTTGGGGTGAGCTAAGCATTATTTTTATTTCCCCTTTGTAATCTGAGTTTATTACACCTGGGGTCACTTGTAAACCTAATAAGCTTTCAGGACTTCGCCCGAGAATAAGTCCTATAGTCCCCTGACTCCTGTGGGAATCAGTTGAACCCCCATTTCAGGTTTTAACACTATTCGGGCAGTGGAACAGAGGTCTAATCCTGCATTTCCTCCTGTTCCTCTGGCGAGGGAGTGGATGGATAGTAGGGATTGTGTCGGGGAAGCATCTGAGTGGATGCTTGAGGATACTCTTCTTTCAATGTCTCATACATTTGTGGGCCCCGGGGCATTGGGCCCCGTGCCCTGTTTTTTGAATTCCTGGATCAATGATTTCCATGGATGTCAAATTTTGAATGGCATTCATTGGCCCAATGATTTCCCTTTTTATACCTGGGGCAGCGGCCTGGGGCACAGTATGAGCTTGGTCTTATTTCTCTTTGGGGATTTTGCCCAGAATAGCCTGATTGATTATGATAATTTTGTCTGGAATATCCTGATTGATTATAATGTCTAGCTTGAGCCCTTGTGAAGTTTTGAGGGGCAGCATCTCTCATAGCTGCTGCAGTCATATTTCCTGTGACAAAGGCATTATTTATATCTTTACATAGTTGTATATATATGGAAAGATCCCTTTTATTTCTCCATGGCCTGATGGCTTCCTGACAGTATTTATTAGCATTTTCGTATGCTAATTGAACAAATAATGGCATAACTTGATCTACGTCTCCAAACACTCTACCTGCAGTTCTCAAAAGTCGATCAGCAAATTCAGCATATGGCTCATTAGTCCTTGAATTACTTTTGACAAGCTACCTTGCAGATCGCCAGGGTCTTGTAAAGTTTTCCATGCCTGTAATGCAGCTGCATAGATCTGGGCATATATGCCTGGCACATAATATTTTTGAGCCTATGAGTCCGCGAACTGCCCTTCTCCTGTGAGCATCTCTACATTATGATCTCTAAACCCTGCAGCTGCATTTCTTTTAGCTGTTTCTATACACAGTTCTTGAAATTGTGATCGCCAAACCAAGTATTGTGCCCCACTTAAAACAGCTTTGCATAGACTTTTCCAGTCTGAGGGGGTTAAATTAAAGGTGTTAAGGGCCTCTAGCATGCTCAGCGTGAAAGGAGCTTGTGGTCCATATGTTATTACTGCCTCTTTGAGATTTTTTATTGTTTTGAAATCTATTGAGAGGTGGGCCCTTTGTCCATCAATTTCAAATACTGGCAGTTCCCAATTTAACTGTGATTTACCCTCGAGAGCATACAAGTGCTCAGAAAGACCTTTTATTTCTGTTTCTAGGGTTTGCAAATGCCTAGTAATTCCCTTCATATTTTCTGTAATGGATTCCACCCATGGGGGAGTAGAGGACACAGGTGGTTCCTCTCCTTGACGGTCCTTTCTCTTTTTTAATTTCTTTTTGATGTTTTTATTGGAGACTGTGCTCTCAGAATCACTAGATTGCCCTTCACTATTATCACCTTTACTGGTATCCTGAATTTCAGCTTCTAAGTAGAGTACATATTCTTCAGCTAATTTTAACAAGTTTCTGATGGCTTTTGCAGCTCTCACTTTTGGATTTACACCACTGCTCTTCTCACTGGTGTTAACTGACTCAGAGGCTATGCTTTCCTGATTGCTTTGCTCACTATCCATTGAATCTGCAATATCAAAAAACTCATCCATGGCTTTTATTATCCGACTTGTGGTTATTTTCGCTCCCATATTCAGTCAGTTCTTACCTGCTGAGGACACCTCCTCCTCACCAGGAGCACTTGAGCTGACTGCGCCTTGCCGGGCTGGGTGGCTGCTCGGTCCGTGGGAGCCTGATGTCTCCGGGCGCTGCAGCTAATCCCCGGCCGCTCGCCCGCGCCACTCACAGCTGCCGGGCTGTGCCTATAGAGCTGGGCCGCCCCTCTGCGCTCCTCGCTGCCTGCTTCCCCATCCAGGCCACCACTTGTAGCTGCCTTGAAGCAATACTGTGGGAGAAAAATAGGAGGCAGGATGTAAATGAAAAAGCTCTTTTATTTTTCTCTCTTCGGCTCCAGCAACACTCACTCCTGCAATCACCGCCATACACACACACACACACACAAAGCCGTTCACTCTGCACGCTCTCTCCTGGGCACAGTCTCATGCGCTCAAGCAAGAATGGCGCAGGCGAGAGATTTCTCCCAGCGTAAGTCCATTTAGATCTTGTGCCAAGTCTCGTGAGATTTTGGGCTAAGTCCTGTGGGCGAGATTCTGGGTCAAGTCTCGCGAGCAATCAGGGCTTCTGCAAAACATCATATACCCATCAATTAGATTCTACCATCAATATTTTACTAGATTTGCTTATATCATTCTATGTATTTATCTACCTCTGTATCCCTTCATTAATTCCAAGTAAATTTTTGGGTGCATTTCTAAGCAAAGTATAGATATCATTACACTTTTCTCTAAATAGTTTAGCATGTTTATTATTAACTAGAGTTTAATATTTATTTAGTTTTCCATATCGTCAATTATAATCAACAACTGTCAGTGTAACACAGTTCTAACACATGCATGCCTGCATCACTGAAACTCCTATCAAGGTATAGAACAATTAACATAAACTCAGAAAAGTTCCCTCATTCCTCATCCCAGTTGATATCTGAAATAACACCTCCCCAACAATGACAGCCACTATTCTGATTTTAAAAACACCATTGATAGGTTTTTATCTGTTCTAGACTAAAGTATGTATCATTCTAAAAGTTATGTTTGCTGTGCAAAAAAATGAATTGTGGGAGAATAAAAGTGGAGTTGTGGGAAAACTAAAGTCTGGAATGTGATTTGAGAAGTCTTTGCATTAGCATAGGTGAGACCATGTGACTTGGAATAGTATGGTGGCAATGGAGATGATCACACTAAATTGTGCTGGTGGGTTGGATGGGCATGCCTGTGTGGTGCTGTATGTACTTCCTGAGATGAGCAAGACTTGAGAAGTTGTTTGAGGATAGGAAAATCAAAGCTTCTGTTTTGGACTGGTTATATTTAAAATGCCTATTATGGTCGATCTCAGGGATGGAGTACACATATAGGATTCATTGTACTTCATATTAATGTCTTTTTTATTTTGGTTATTGTTAAGTTATGATATACTCAGTAAAGTAGCTCCATGATTATATCTATGTATAACTGGATTAGGTAGACTATGCTAACCTGTTAACAGTCAATCTTCTTATGCCCAGAATTAAAAAAGAAAAAAAAATATAACAGAGCATGTTAGTTTAATCAGTATTTTTGCTATAGTAGTTGTATGTATTACATATATCACAGTCAAACTACACATATTCTGTGAAAATGAAATTCTCTTAAGTGATTAAACTTCATACAAAAAGGCACTGTAAAATGATACAGTTAATGTATTCATTGATGCCCACTTGTTAATAATTGTGGTATTATAAGACCAGACAAGTCATAGGCTTTAACCCTAGTAAAATTTCAATGAATAGCAGGTTTATTGTGAAGAAAATATAAATCTTAACATAATAAATATTCCAAAACCTAAATAGTTTGCTATAGAAATTTAACATAGAGGAAGAATTGGTAAGAGTTGTGTTAGGATTTTAGGAAGTATTTAAGTCAGAGGAGACAATTTTGAGAGGCAGCTTGAGTTTTTATTTTTTTTAGATGTTAATGGACTCTGATTTTATTCATTTATTTACATGCGGTGCTGAGAATTGAACCCTGTGTCTCACACATGCTAGGCAAGTGCTTTACCACTGAGCCACAACTCCAGCCCTGGCAGTTTGAGCTTTTATAGGTAGATTACAGGGAGGGCAATTTTAGTGGGAGTGAATGGCAATTGTAGGGATTATTTGGGCAATGTCAAGTATCCTTATTTACTTCTAGCATAACAAAGGCAGTCACACATGCAGTCATTTATTCAACACACATTTATAATAAATGCCTGTTTTTTTTTTTTTTTTTTTTTTTTTTCTGGACACTAAGGTCTTTTAAACAAAGATTGCTTTCATATTGTGCCTGCAGGAAATTCAGAGTCTGTTAGAAGAGAGGTGTATATGGGCAAAGGTATGAGGAATATGTATTTTTCAATACATGACATTAGAAAAACATTGTATGAAATATTTTGCACTTTTTGTTCAGTCCTTGTAACCTTTCTCCCCTGAGCTAGTTACTAATTTCAACATTTAGTTCATGGGAAATGTAGAGTCTAATACATGAAAGTTCATAATTCTAGTAAACAATAGTTCATAATCATTTCTTCTTGTCTTCTAAGCCCTTCCTCCAACTATGCCACATTGAATAAATATAAAACATATATCAAGAAATGTTATATAAATGACAACATCTGTGAAGTGTGGTAGAAAAAGCTTGATTTGTGTTGATAAGTAAATATAGGAGGATAAAACTTCTTGAGAATTCTAACAGCTTTCCCCCCACTATTTATAGTTCAATTGCTCAATTCCTTTTAAATCCATGATTCTCTAAATTCCTTGCCCTCAGAGGACACACTATTTTACACACCAAAAACAAAACAAAACAAAACTAACAAAACAAAACAAAACAAAACAAAACAAAACAAAACAAAACTATCCTGATCAAGGAATTGTGGAATGGCAAAAGAAAGGGTAGAATCTGTAAGAAGACTGGGTCTTAGGAAATGGTGGGAGGAGATGCTCGAGAGCAGCTGTGAGCAATGGGATTCTTAAAAGTACTGTTCTAGTATTGGAGCTTAAAGAAACCCAAAGGATGTTAAAAGTGGTTTTCATTGCTCTATTCCAATCATGGTTATTCCTTTGTTAAGAATAAATCATGTGGATCCTAGTTTTAGAAGGGTTGTGATGATTGTTGTAATATTTATATTGTGAGGCTGGCAATGAGTTAAATATTTCTTTACAAGATTTTTTTTTTGAAAGTACACAAATCCTAAGTGGGCAGCTTGATATATTTTCAAACAGAACTCATAATTCAAGGTTCTTGTAGATTGGACTTCAATATTCTAAAATCATTAAGGCCCAATTTCCTGGTGAGTAAGCACTGTTATTTTAAAAATGAATAGACACTATCACCCTGGTAGCAGGAAAGGTGATAAAGAGGAAAATGGACTTGAGAGGGGCATGTGCATTGAAATGTCTAAGAGCTAACACAAACAGTGATGTTTAGTATTTCTCTTTTTTCTTATTGGGTCATTGATCTTATTTTTCAGCCTAAAGAAAGATGTCAAATATAGTGATCTTTAGAATATGGGTATTTAGGAGAGTGATGTCTTTTCTTTGTGGGCAAAATTTACTGTTGAGAGTTTCAAAATAAAGAGACATATAAGATTACTAGAGGAATGGTAGTAAAGTTTAGAATAGTAGTCTTGGGCAAAACTGAAAGCTAGAATGTAGGAAAATGTAAACACTGCTTATAAATTACTAGGGAGGTGACTAGAGTATTTGCTTGCATGCAGAACAGAAATTATATGATTATAGTTTATTTAATGAAAGACAAAGGAAGACCCCTGAGTGCTGCAGAACTTTGGACTACTAAAATTATCTATCCCTATAGTTTTTTGCTTCAAAAGTAAGAATGGAGAGGGGGCAAAGGAATACATTATTAGGACTATATGATTGTAAGAAATTAAGATTCCATTTCAAAGTTAGTTTTTAATAGAAAGATAATTTATTTACTCCTATAACCAAAAGAACATTTGTGAATTTGATTTTAGACACAGTTTGAACAAAGAGTTAAAATAACTCCATCAGACATCCTCTAACCCACTCCTCACAACTCTTCTTTTATCTTTCATTTAGGCTTTCTCCATGTAAGGGCAAAGACTGGCTCCAGACTCATACTCTACCTATTTAGCAACTCTAGCAGGAAGAGTTCTCCTTTTTTCTCATATGGGGAGAGTGATCTTGGATTGACTTTGATTAGCCTGTCTTCTCTCACTTGCCATGCTGACTTTGGCAAGAGGATTTTGTTTTTAATTGACCAGGCCAATGTTCCATACTTACCACTATTTGCAAAAGATTGGATCAGCCCAGTCCAGAACCACACAAACTCAAATGGAGGGATTGTTGACTCACCAAAGAAGGATACTTTTAAGAGAAGAGAGGGTGCCAGACCAAAACAAAACAACACAAAACCAAAAAACAATACATGTTCAATTTAAAATGACTGAGAAAGGAGACTGAAAGGACAAAAGGAAGGAAGAGAAATGAAATTTGTGATGGAGGGAGGAGAAGAAGGACAAATAGGAGAAGGAAACAGAGAGAGTGAAAAAATGAGGAAGAAAGAAAAATAGGAGAGATGAGATAGCAGAGGGAGGAGAGGATAAGATTCGTATGATGGAAAGGTATATAGGGACTAATTAGACAGAGACTGCAGACAAGACAATATTCAGAAGGTTTATATGAGACTTTCATGTTGAAAAGAATGGGAGTCCCATATATAGCCTTACAAGCAGAGTTTATCTGTGATTATAAAACACCTGATCTGATCCTGTGTTGAGAGAATCACGTGTTTCAAGGCCTTTTCATATTTTTGTTAGAGGCAAGTATTTATTCAAAATTTTCTGCCCAGCCTGTTTCACTTCCTTACTCCTCAGGCTATAGATGATGGATTCAACATTGGGTTATCACTCCATAAGACAGTCCAATGATTTCATCAGATACTTTGGTGCTGTTTGACTTGGGCTTCATGTAAATAAAAAGGGCTGACCCATAGAACAAGATCACCACAGTCAGGTGTGCTGAACAGGTAGAAAAAGCTTTTTTCCTCCCCTCAGCAGAATTAATTTTTAGGATAGAAAAGAAAATGAAAATACAGGACACAAAAATTAATAGCAGAGGAATCACCAATAAAATAATACTTCCCACTGTCATAATAAGCACATTGATTGATATATCTGTGCATACAAGTTTTAGAAGAGCCAGGATCTCACAGGTAAGATGATCAATAACATTGTTACCACAGAAAGGCAACACCATTGCCATGACTGTTTGCACTAAGGAGGTCACATAACCTATGGTCCAGGAACACACAGCCAAGTGCACATATAATACCCTGTTCATGATGATGGGGTACCTCAGTGGGTTGCAGATGGCTACATACCTGTTATAGGTCTTCAAAGCCAGGAGAACACATTCAGTGGAGCCCAAGCCAAGGGAGATAACCATTTGCAGAGCACAGCCAAGAAAGGAGATGGATTTTCTTTCTGACATAAATATAATAAGCATTGGGGGAATGGTTGATGATGTGTAACAGATGTCTAAGAATGAGAGATTTCCAAGGAAGAAGTACGTGGGAGTATGGAGGCAAGGATCCAGGATGCTGGTGATAATGAGGAGACTGTTTCCTAGGAGGATTATGTTGTACTCCCCAGCCTTTTTATTTTCTGTCTTGAGACATTTTCTCACTGAGGCCAACCTTGAACTTATGAGGCTGCCTCAGCCTCCTGAGTAGTTGGAATTACAGACATATATCACTGTGCCCAGCTTCCTAATATGCTCTCTAAAAAAGTTCTCTAACCATTTGTAAGTGTTGCAAAAACTACTACTAAGTCATATATTGATCTTGTGCTTGGCAGCCATGCCAGAGACTCTTATGAGTTTAAAATTTTTCTATTTTTTTCTTTTCTTTTCTTTATTTATTTTCTTTTATTTTTTTTTTTTGTGGTACCAGGGATTGAACTCAGGGGCACTCACCCACTGGGCAATATCCCAAGCCCTTTTTTTGTATTTTATTTGGAGACAGGGTCTCACTGAGTTGCTAAGTGCCTCACCATTGCTGAGGCTGGCTTTGAACGTGCGATCCTCCTGCCTCAGCCTCCCAAAGTGCTGGGATTACAGGAGTGCGCCACCACACCCAGCTAAAATTTTTTCTTTTTACTGATTTTTTTTTCTGACTTTCTACATGGACAAACTTCTTTTCAGGCAGGAATGACAATTTTGTTTCTCTCTTTCCAGTCTTCACAATTCCTGTCACTCCCTTTCTCCTTCCTGCCCTTCCTTATTTTCTTCCTTGTGTCCTTCCTATCATTCTATTTTTCATTTTTCTTTCCATTTTTCCTTCTTTCACTTATTCTCCTCATCCTATCTTCCCCTCCTCATGTCTCTTTCTCTATTGGGCTATAGACCTGCACAATATTGAATATAGGGGGCTGGGGTTGTGGCTCAGTGGTAGTGAGCTTGCCTAGCACATGCAAGGCCCGGGTTTGATCCTCAGCACCACCTACAAATAAAGGCATTGTGTACAACTAAAACAAATAAATAGATTATCGGGAAGAGTGCGACCTGCCCAGCTGCGACCAGAACAAGAGGTAGGCATCCGCCTGCTGGAAGGAGAGACCCAGCTGCCAGTGTCCCTGACCGCCAGGACCCAGAGTAGCAGCTCCCTGCTTCTGCATGCAGGGCCAGACCTGGGGAAGGGCTTCCTTCATTCCTGGGAAGAGTGCTACCTGTCCAGCTGCAACCAGAGCAAGATGTAGGCACCGCCCACTGGAAGGAAAGAACCAGCCGCCAGTTTGCCTGGCCTCCAGGGCCCATAGTAGCATCTCCCTGCTGCTGTAAGCAGGGCCCAGCCTGAGGATAAGCCCCTTCCACTATTCCACTGTGCCATTCTATAACTGACCAAAGGTGCAGCCTTGACTCCACTAACAGGGTTGCTGACTGTACATGATCCGGGTCAGTTGGCTTAAACTGGAAGGGAAAAAAGAAGGGCTTCCAAGGGTCCATTTTGTTTGAGACTTGTTCTTGGGTTCAACCTTTTGTTTTTGTTTGCTTGTTTGTTTGTTTTGTTGTTTCTTGGTTTTTTTTTTGTTGTTTTTGCTTTGTTTTTGTTTTGACAGTGTGTTTGTGTGCTTCTGCTCCTCTTTTCTTTCTTTTCTTCCTTCTCACTTTTATATTTTTTCTTCTTCCTTCATCTTCCCTATTTACACACTGCCATTGCATTCTCAACAGAGGCAAAAACAAGTTATATGTACAAATTGGGATTTCTAGAACGTGTACAATTGAAATATATAGCAAAGTGGTGTTATATATAGTTTATTCTCTATTTTCTAGACTCACTCTCTCCTCTCTCTTACACTAATTTCTACTCCTTGAAAATTTTTTTTTCTCTTCTTTTTTTTTCTTTTCCATCTTTCTTTCTTCTCTCAACCGCTGCATAAGTTAGGTTTATATGTAAATCGGTCTTTCCACCTAATCATTCACTCCATTCTCTTTCCTCTCTCATCGGCTGATACTAAACCACTTCCATAGAACTCTCTTTTCATACTTTCTAAGAAAGAACAAGTCAATACACTCACTTCCTTCTTCCTAAACATATCACCTCTCTGTCCATTACTTGAAACTATAAAACCCCATCAGAAGCATACAGAGTAAATTGGAAACAATATCTGGGTTAACTAAATCTGTATATTATGATCAAACTGGGATTCTCTGAATAGAAAATGTCTGATTTTAAAGTGTAAAGGAAATATAAGGGGATCTGATAGCATTGTACTACAGGAGCAATGTAAGATTCTAAGGTAAAATCAAAATAGTCAAGGTCCCATACTGCAGGAAGAATAGACGCACAAGCAAGATGAAGAAACAAGGGAAGAAAGTGACACAAACAAATCAATATAGCTCCTCAGTAGATTCCATGGCATTCACAGTTGGTGAAATGCCAGAGATGGAATTTAGAAATTACATTTGCCAAATGCTTGCGGAACTTAAGAATTAACTCAAAAATGAGATGAGGGAGCAAGTACAGATGGCGAAAGATCATTTTGACAAAGAACTCCATAAACAAATACAGGAAGTAAAAGATTACTTCAATAGGGAGATAGAGGCTCTAAAGAGAAACCAAACAGAAATTCGGGAAATGAAAGAAGCAATAAACCAAAATAAAAGCTCAATCGAAAGTATCACCAACAGAGTAGATCACTTGGAAGAAAGAACCTCAGACAATGAAGACAAAATATATACCCTAGAGAAAAATCTAGATTACACAGCAAAATGGTAAGAAACCAAGAACAGAACATTCAAGAATTATGGGACAACATAAAAAGACCAAACATAAGAGTGATTGGGGTAGAGGAGGGGGCAGAGTTTCAAGCCAAAGGAATGAGTAATTTATTTAATGAAATAATTACAGAAAATTTTCCAAACTTGAGGAATGATTGGGAAAACCAAGTTCAAGAGGCTTACCGAACACCAAACATACAAAATCACAACAGATCCACACCAAGACACATTATAATGAAAATGCCTAATATACTGAGCAAGGAGAGAATATTAAAAGCCACAAGAGAAAGGAAGCAGATTACATATAGGGGGAAACCAATCAGACTATGTTCAGACTTTTCTACCCAGACTGTAAATCAAGAAGATCCTGGAATAGCATATTTCAAGTTCTGAAAGAAAAGGGATGTCAACCAAGATCTTATATCCAGCAAAATTGAGCTTTAGATTCGAAGATGAAATAAAAACCTTCCACGACAAGCAAAAGTTAAAAGATTTCGCATCTCGAAAGCCAGCACTTCTGAACATCATGGGCAAAATTTTTCATGAAGAAGAAGAGAAAAATAACAATGAAAATCAACAAAGGGAGATATTAAACTAAGGGAAATACCAACCAGAAGAGAAATCAAATCAAGCTAAAGATCATAATACAAATAAAAATGGATGGGAATAAAAATCACATCTCAATAATAACCCTGAATGTTAATGGCCTAAACTCGCCATTCAAAAGACACAGATTATCCGAATGGATTAAAAAAAATGACCCAACAATTTGCTGTCTCCAAGAAACACACCTCATAGAAAAAGACATCAATAGACTGAAGGTGAAAGGCTGGGAAAAGTCTTATCACTCACATGGCCTGCGGAAGCAAGCAGGGGTTTCCATTCTCATTTCAAATAAGGTAGACTTCAAGCCAAAGCTAATCAAAAGGGACAAAGATGGATATTTCTTACTACTTAAGGGAACCATTCATCAACAGGATATAACAATTATAAATCTATATGCCCCAAATAATGGAGCACCTACATTCATCAAACAAACTCTTCTCAAGTTCAAATTGACCACAATACAGTTATTCTAGGGGATTTCAACACACCTCTCTCACCAATAGATAGATCATCCAAACAAAAGCTAAACAAAGAAACCTTAGGCCTCCTCAAAACAATTAATAACTTAGACCTAACGGACATATATAGAATATTTCATCCCGCAGTAAAAGAATACACTTTTTTCTCAGCAGCACATGGCTCCTTCTCCAAAATAGACCATATATTATGTCACAAGGCAACTCTCAGCAAATATAAAAAAATAGAGATACTACCCTGCATGCTATCGGACCATAAAGGGATGAAATTGGAAATCAACGACAAAACAAGGTATAAGAAAAACTAGTCCATCAACTGGAAGCTAAACAACATACTACTGAATGAACAAGGGGTTGAAGAAGACATCAAAGAGGAGATCAAAAAATTCCTAGAGGTAAATGAGAACTCAGATACATTGTATAGAAATCTCTGGGACACTATGAAGGCAGTAGTAAGAGGAAAATTCATTGCACTGAGTTCATTCCTTAAAAGGAAAAAAACCCAACAAATAAATGACTTAACATCAAACCTCAAAGCACTAGAAAAAGAAGAACAGACCAACACCAAGAGCAGTAGAAGACAGGAAATAATTAAAATCAGAGCAGAAATTAATGAAATTGAGACTAAGGAAGCAATTCAAAGAATTGACAAAACTAAAAGTTGGTTCTTTGAAAAAATAAACAAAATTGACAGACCCTTAGCGATGCTAATGAAAAGAAGAAGAGAAAAAACTCAAATCACTAACATTTGTGATGAAAAAGGGAATATCACAACGAACACCTCAGATATACAGAAGATAATTAGAAATTACTTTGAAAACTTGTACTCTAATAAAACAGAAAGTATTGAATGCATTGACAGATTTCTAGAGTCATATGATTTGCCTAAACTGGATCTGGAGGCTATACACAATTTAAACAGATCAATTACAAGTGAAGAAATAGAAGATGTCATCAAAAAGCTACCAACAAGAAAAAGTCCAGGACCTGATGGGTTTACAGCAGAGTTCTACAAGACTTTCAAAGAAGAACTAATACCAATGCTCTTCAAACTATTTCAAGAAATAAAAAAAGAGGGAGCTCTTCCAGACTCTTTCTATGAGGCCAATATTACATTAATTCCAAAGCCAGGCAAAGACACATCCAAAGAAGAAAACTTCAGGCCAATATCTTTAATGAACATAGATGCAAAAATCCTCAACAAAATTCTGGCAAATCGGATACAAAAACATATCAAAAAGATAGTGCACCACGATCAAGTGGGGTTTATTCCAGGGATGCAAGGCTGGTTCAGTATTCGGAAATCAATAAACATAATACATCACATCAATAGACTTAAAGATAAAAATCATATGATTATCTCAATAGATGCAGAAAAAGCATTTGACAAAATACAGCACCCCTTTATGTTCAAAACACTGGAAAAACTAGGAATATCAGGAACATATCTCAACATTATAAAAACTATTTATGCAAGGCCCAGAGCTAACATTATCTTAAATGGAGAAAAATTGAAAGCATTCCCTCTAAAAACTGGAACAAGACAGGGATGCCCCCTTTCACCACTGCTATTTAACGTAGTACTGGAAACTCTGGCCAGAACAATTAGACAGACGAAAGAAATTAAAGGGATCCAGATAGGAAAAGAAGAGCTCAAATTAGCACTATTTGCTGATGACATGATAATATACCTAGAAGACCCAAAAAATTATACCAGAAAACTTTTACAAGTAGTAAATGAATTTGGCAAAGTAGCAGGATACAAAATCAATACCCATAAGTCAAAGGCATTTTTGTACATCAGTGACAAAGCCTCTGAAAGGGAAATGATGAAAACTACCCCATTTACAATAGCATCAAAAAAACCCAAAATACCTGGGAATCAACTTAACGAAAGAGGTGAAAGACCTCTATGAGGAAAACTATAGAACACTAAAGAAAGAAATCATAGAAGAACTCAGAAGATGGAAAGACCTACCTTGCTCTTGGATAGGTAGAATCAATATTGCCAAAATGTCCATACTACTAAAAGCATTATACAGATTTAATGCAATTCCAATCAAAATCCCAATGTCATTCTTCAAAGAAATAGAAAAAGCAGTCATGAAATTCATCTGGAGAAATAAGAGACCCAGAATAGCCAAAGCAATCCTGAGCAAGAAAAGTGAAGCAGGGGGCATCACCATACCGGACTTTAAATTATACTATAGAGCAATAGTAACAAAAACAGCATGGTATTGGCACCAAAACAGACGGGTGGACCAATGGTACAGAATTGAGGACACAGAGACTAACACATATAATTTCAGCTATCTTATATTAGACAAAGGCGCCAAAAATGTACAGTGGAGAAAGGATAGCCTCTTCAACAAATGGTGCTGGGAAAACTGGAAATCCATATGCAACAAAATGAAATTAAACCCTTGTCTCTCACCATGCACAAAACTCAATTCAAAGTGGATCAAGGACCTAGGAATTAGACCAGAGACAATACGCCTAATAGAAGAAAAAGTAAGCTCCAATTTCCAACATGTCTGATTAGGCCCCAAGTTCCTTAATAAGAATCCTGTAGCGCAAGAACTATTACCAAGAATTAATGAATGGGATAGATTTAAACTAAAAAGCTTCTTCTCAGCAAAAGAAACAATCAGTGAGGTGAATAGAGAGCCAACTAATTGGGAACAAATATTTAATACATGCACATCAGATAGAGCACTAATTTCTAGAATGTATAAAGAACTAAAAAAACACCAAAAAAGCAAATAACCCAATCAATAAATGGGCCAAGGAATTGAAAAGACACTTCTCAGAAGAAGATACACATTTAATCAACAAATACATGAAAAAATGCTCAACATCGCTGGCAATTAGAGAAATGCAAATCAAAACTATTCTAAGATTTCATTTCACTCCAGTCAGAATGGCAGCTATCAAGAACACAAACAACAATAAATGTTGGAAAGGATGTGGGGAAAAAGGCACACTCATACATTGCTGGTGGGACTGCAAAATGGTGCAGCCGCTATGGAAAGCAGTATGGAGATTTCTTGGGAAAATGGGAATGGAACCACCCTATGACCCAGCCATCCCACTCCTGGGTCTATTCCCAAAGACTTAAAAACAGCATATTACAGTGATACAGCCACTTCAATGTTTATAACAGCACAATTCACAATAGGTAGGTTGTGGAACCAACCTAGATGTCCCTGAGTAGATGAGTGGATAAAGAAAATGTGGTATATATACAAAATTGAATTTTACTCAGCAATAAGAGAGAATAAAATAATGGCATTTGCAGGTAAATGGATGAAGTTGGGGAATATAATGCTAAGTGAAATTAGTCAATCTCAAAAATCCAAATACTGAATGTTTTCTCTGATATAAGGAGGCTAGTTCACAGTGTTCTTGGAAGGGGGTACATAGGATCAGAGGAACACTAGAATGGTCAACGGAAAGGGAGGGGAAGGGAGGGAGTAAGGAGGGGGGGAAATAATTGGTGGTTGAATGAGATGGATATCATTGTCCTAAATGCATGATTGAAGATCTGAATGGTACTTATATACTTTATATACAAGCAGTTGTATGTAAAAAGATACTATACTTGTGCATGATGAATAAGTAAATAAATAATTAAAAAAATAGTAACCAGGAACCAAAATAGTACTTTATTAATATATGTACTTTAATTATAATGTTTAATGTCAAGTATTAATAGAAGGGTACACATGAAAATATCAGTAACAAAATTCTTTTTGTACAACCTAAATATTCTCTCTATGTCAACTATATTGAAAAGTTTTTTTTTAGATGAGATCTCCGAAAAGCCATATCAAGAAAATATATCAATCTAACTTAATATTCAACAGGAAAATGTTATCTATAGTGGTGAAAAATAAGAAATAACTTATAATTTTAATAGTGGAAAATTGGCTAAAACAATATTATTGCTTCCATACAATATAATCGTTAGATTTCTTGAAATTTTGCTTTAACACACACACATGCGCACGTGCACACACACACACACACACACACACACACACACAGTAGTGACATGAAGAAATGCTCATGAAAAAGGAGGTTATCAACTATCATATTTAATATCATATTTACAGGATATAGGGAAAATGAAAAAGACTTAACATAAAAATCAATAAGTATTATTTTTTGGTTATTTTATTCTTTATTTTTATAGTTTATGAAATACCAATAAAATACTACTTTAAGATATTTAAGCCAGGTTTGGTGGCATATGCCTATAATCCCAACAGCTCAGGAGACTGAGGCAGGAGAATGGCAAGTTCAAAGCCAGCCTCAGCAATTTAGCGAGGCCCTAAGCAACTAATTAAGACCCGTCTCAAAATAAATATATAAAAAGGGCTAGGGATGTGGCTCAGTGATTAAGCACCCCTGGGTTCAATCCCTGGTATCAAAAATAAAAATAAATAAATATTTAATTTTAAAGTGAAAAGTACATATTAAAACATGAACAACTTGCCAATTTTAATAAAAATGTTTGTAATGTATTTTAAATGACATTGGCAAATACTTCTGTTATAATGTAACTGAAGTGAATCAAGATAGGAAGTTGCACCTAACATGTAATCTCCACAATGTATTTCATGTATACAAATAGGATTGAAATAAAATAAGCCTAAATGTTCAATTGGTGGGAGATTCTAGGCCATAGAAATTATAAGTCATTTCTTCTTTTTATAAGCATGCTTCTGTATTTTTCAAAGTTTCAATAATAAATGTGTAATACCACTATAAAAAAATAAAACAAAGATTAAAAAATATTGAATATAGAATGCAAAAACAGGCATCCTCATCTTGTTTGAAACTTTAAAATAATTTGTTAACTGTAAGTTTTCAATAAATATGTTTTATGAGGTTAAGGAATTCTTCTGTTTCTAGTTTGGTAAGTTATTTCACCTTTTACAATTATGAATGAATAGGGAATGGGAAAGTTATCAAAATATTTTTCTGCATTTACTGAAATTATCATTTGTTTTCAACTCTTCTATTAATATTATCACAAATTGCACTATATTATTTTTTAATGTTAAGACTTCCTTATATCCACGGGAGAAACCCTATTTTATTGTTAGGTATTGTTGTTTTGTACATTTATAGATTCTGTTAGTGTTTTATTTAGTGTTTTTCTGTCTTTGTTCATAAGTGAGATTGGCTCATACGTTTTCCCATCTTATATTATACCTGATCAGTTTTTGCTTCAGGTTTATATCATCCTTATAAAAACGGTAGGGGAGCTTCCCATACT
The DNA here is from genome assembly GCA_025594165.1 of Tamias sibiricus. Classification (NCBI taxonomy): domain Eukaryota; kingdom Metazoa; phylum Chordata; class Mammalia; order Rodentia; family Sciuridae; genus Tamias; species Tamias sibiricus. The sequence continues at coordinate 192,531,971 of CM046657.1, read as the reverse complement.
GCTTTGAAATCTTTTATGAACTAATTTGTATATCATAGGGGTAGTATTAGAATCATTGGGCCTAGTAAATGAAAAAAATTATCATTTTTACTGAGGTAAAAGTTCATATAACCTAAAATTTACCATCTAACCATTTTAAGTGTACAGTCCACTGATATTAAATGCATTCATAATGTGATTCAATCAGCACCAATATCCGTATCTATAACACTTTTCATCTTGTAAAACTGAAACCTTGTATTTATTAAACAATAACCTCCTTTCTTTTTATTTCTTTGCTTCTGGCAAGCATCTTTCTACTTTCTCTCTCTGTTTTTTTTTTTTTTTTTTTTTTTTTTTTTTTTTAAACTACTGGAATAGCTACTTCATACTAGTAGAATCATACAGTATTTGACTTTTTGTGACTGGCTTATTTCACTTAACATAATGTCTTCAAGGTTCATCCATGGAGTCTTTGTGAAAATTAACTTCCTTTTAAGACTGAATGATATTATATTGTAGGTATACACCACATTTTGCTATTCATGTATCTATTGAGAGAGAATTTGGGTTACTTCTGTGTTGTAGCTATTGTGATAATGCTGTTATGAACATGGATATACACATATCTCCTGGAGATCCTGCCTTCATTTTTTTGTGTGTGTATCTGTGTCTGTACCCAGATGTGGAATTTCTGCTTTTTATAGTAATTCCATTTTTAATTTTTTAAGGAACTGCCACACTATTTCCATTGTGACTGTACCATTTTACATTCCTATTAACAGAGTACATGAGTTCCAATATCTCCACATCTTCTCTGACACATTTTATTTTTGTTATTTTGATAGTAGTCTTGTTGATGGGTATGAAGTAGTATCTCACTGTAGTTTTGATTTGCATTTCTTTAATGATTAGTGACATTGAGCATCTCTTCCTGCCCCCTTTGGCCATTTACATGTCCTCTTTGGAAAATATGCCTATTCAACTTCTTTGCCCACTTTTTATTTGTTTTTGCATTTTTTGTTGTGTCTTACTAAAATTTTAAACTACTTATTAGTCTTCTACCTGTCATTGGATTTCTTTATTTCCTCTTTTTTCTAAATCATTAAGCTGAATTCTTAGAGTATTACGTTTTCATCTTTCTTATTTTCCAGTGCATGTGTTTGACCACATAATTCCTTTATCAAACAAATTTTGATAGTAATTTTATTATCATTAACTTTATAAATATTTAAAATTTTCTATTATAATCTTTTAAACCTATGAATTATTTAACAGTGTTTTTTTAATTCCAACTTTTTTGTTTTATCACTTTTATTGGTCTTATCTCCAGAATTCAATATGTAAATCTTTCAAAATAATGAGCTATTACAAGAAGAGTTTATGAGTCAGTTTTGATTGTGCAAATACTTGACACAGGAGACCATTTTTATAAATATGCATATTTTCTTATGAAAATTCTTTAATAAAGAAAATAAATCTCCATATATCTTACAGCAAATTTTATGCATTTTCATTTTCTCATTCATCATGTTGAGTTTTATATTACAGCATGTCTATCACATCCAAAAAACCAAATTATTCCATGCAGCTTCTCTGGCTTTCAAATACTACTGATAATTCACACAAATTTCCATATTTAAGAGTCATTTGGAGGGTTTCTTTTTTAAACGAATTTATGATGTGTGTTACATTGTGACCATGGATTGTGGTTTGAATGTCTTTGGTATTCATTGAAACTTGCTTTCCCCCCACCCCCCGAATATATCCTCAGTTTTATAAACATTTTATTGCATTTAAAATATTTTCTACTATGTAAGCACATTCCCTCCCTCTTTCTCCCTCCCCACCCTATAAGATTGCCGTAACTTTCAAAGATGGGTATACAAGGCCTTAAAATGTTTACATGTAACATCTCTTATCATCTTTCATGTTGTCTATTCTTTTTACCTTGTTTTTAAGTCCTTCATTCATTCTTTCTTTCTCTTACAAACCAGTAACAGTTTAGATATACCTATGTACTTAGCAATTTTTTTGTTTAGTGTATTTTGATTTAAATTCCATTCTTTTAACTTAGAAAGATATTTTTTTCTAGGAATGTCTGTATGGTAAAACTCTCTTCATTTTTCTCTAAAAATGTCTTTATCTTGACTTCTCTTCAGAAAGTTTAAGTTGATATAAAATCCCAGTTTTCAGTTATTTTATTTGGATAACTTGAAGAAATTATTCCATTGACCTTAGGCTTTGTGCTCATTGCTGACATTTTTGGTTATTTTTAAGCATCTCAGAAAAATAAATGCTATTATATGATATTAAGGTATAATAAGATCATTCATTATTAAGGGCAGACTGAGCTTCATTTTTAAAAAGCTGAAATAAGTATTCTACGTGGGAAGCATTATGACATTCTTAGACCAATTTTCACGTTTCCTTTTAGGTATTTATTTTTACCATTACCTTTTGCTTATTTTTAAACATTCTTATACACTTATATTTACTTTTTAAAAAGTGAATTACTTAGTTGCAAGCATTATGTAAACATTGTTACATATTATTAAAAAGATGAATTGAAACCACCTTTCATAAGTTTTAGATTTTAAAGTTTGAATGAGCCTGCAAAATTTAATTACAAAACCTAGACTGTATTGCACATACAAAAAACCAGCAAAGTATTTTCTGCAGACAAAGCCTTATTCTAGGTGTTATCATTTTACTCTTTATGTTGTATAGTTAATAAGTCAATTCTGCATTTCACACCTTGGTATCTTAAAGAAGAGATTTAAGGCAAATATTAATGTCATAATATACATATATAAACATTATGTAGTTTTGTACACACTATATACTTCTATATAATTATTTTTTATGACTTCACTATTATAGTGAGACAACTAGTTTAAAAACATGGTAAAATTTTCCTAGCCTACTTCAAACCAAAAAAGAATATGCACTCTCTTAAAATCTGTTTTGCTTTATGACTCTTACATAATTATTTTGGTATTTGACATGGGGTTGTTTGATTGCTTTTTTTTGTTTGTTTGTTTCTGAATACCATTCCATTGTATGAGAGAGTAAAAAACATTAAGATACCTAAATCTTTGTGCATTTCTCACAAAGACCCCATTCTGTCTGAACTTAGATCATTATAGTATATTGTCTTTGCCATCTAATTGTCTTAATTTATGTCTTAAGTAATTTATTTCACTTGTTAATCAGTCAATGACTTTTTCATTTTTGCTATCTTTAACACTTGGAAATTTTAACTTTTATTGGGAGCACAAAACTTATACTCAGTAAGCCTTTCATTACTAACACCATTAGTATTCATTATGTTGAATAGTCTCATCTTCCATTTTAAATAACGATGTAGAATACAGCCTACATATTAACACTTGTGTTCTGTAATCAATTGAATTATTATTATAATATAACCACTGTCCATTTATGTTAGCTTTACCCAATAGTACCTCACATTTATAATAATATTTGTCACCTATCTGGTTTGAGAACATGAGTAGTGTGGAATAGAAACAGTTCATCTAACATACAGCTTGTTTGAATTGAACTTCAACTTATTTTATATTGATGTTCTGGGTCAGAAAAGGCTCCAGGAAATGTGATGATGGAACTTGATTGTTTAAAGGGTAGCAGTGTTACAAGGTGTACAGGCAAAAATCTTGTGGATATGTGCATGGCATCATCAAAAACTTCTTGGCTTAAATTGTATTGAAACAGTATTCTTAAAAAATAAATGTTTAAGCTACCTGGTAGCGAAACCCGGGCGGAAAAAAAAACTCTCGGAGGCAGAGTAGAGCTTTTACTACTTTTACTTCTACTTTCTTAGAGCTTAGAGAGGGAAAGAAAGATTTTTAGAGAGAAAGATTAAAGCGAGCTTTTCCTTCTTGTCTTCTTCTTGTCTTCTTAGCTTAGAGTCTTAGAGAGAAAGAAAGATAGAGCTTAGCTTAGCTTCTTAGAGAGAAAGAAAGATAGAGCTTAGAGAAAGATTATTTTTTAGAGCTTCTTGCTTCTTTCTTCCTTCTTCTTTCTTCTGTCTTCTGTCTTCTGTCTTCCTCAGGAGCCTCGGCCTAACTCTGACCAGTCATTACTTCTTCTATCTGGTTTCTCTTCTGTCTTCTATCTGGTTTCTCTTCTGTAACCGCTCTGCCTACGTTCTGGCCGCTCTGATTCTTCTGACCGACCGAGTGACTGCCCGGCTGACTGAATTCTCTGTTCTCCTAACTCGGACCGCTTTCACCCGGTTATATACCTTCAGGTTTGCGGGTGCCTACAGGTGCGTCACATACATATCAGGTGGAACTTATGGCTTCCAGCTAGCTACAACAGCCCTTCCTAATTAGGGCTCCTTCATATTCCTTCCCTTTAGTTTAAAAAGGTGCTTTAATTCTATTTTCTCTATTTTCTCTATTTCTCTATTTTATTTTATTTTCTTGTCCCTACCTAGCTTTTCACCTTTTGTTTTTAAAAGGGTGGATATTTGAGCCCTTTTTGAGAAGGTGCTGCGGCTTTAAGGAAGCCTACTGCTGAGGAGCAGCTAACGCACTTAGTTAAGCACAATTGTATAAGCGGCTTTGACTTTTTTTTTTTTTTTTTTTCTCTTCTTTATTTTTCTTTATGGCTTTCTTGCCAAAGCTCAATGGCTTTTTTTCTGCATGGTTTTTACCATGCTATTTAATTCTCTATTTTCTTTTAAGCTCATGGCTTTTTTCTTTATACTAAAGCTCAAGGCTTTTTCTCTATATTTTTTATGGCTTTTGGCCGGCTACTCTGCTTCGGCTTTTGGCCGGCTCGCTTCGGCTTTTCGCTGGCTACTCTGCTTCAGCTTAATTCTTAACTGGCCTCAACTGAGTCAGAGGCTATGCTCTCTTGTTTACTACTCTTTTTGCTGGTCTCAACTGAGTCTGAGGCTATGCTTTTTCGTTGCTCTCCTTATTTCTTAGCTTTTCTTCTCTGCCTGCCGAGCCCCGGACGGACCACCATTTGTAAGCTACCTGGTAGCGAAACCCGGGCGGAAAAACTCTCGGAGGCAGAGTAGAGCTTTTACTACTTTTACTTCTACTTTCTTAGAGCTTAGAGAGGGAAAGAAAGATTTTTAGAGAGAAAGATTAAAGCGAGCTTTTCCTTCTTGTCTTCTTCTTGTCTTCTTAGCTTAGAGTCTTAGAGAGAAAGAAAGATAGAGCTTAGCTTAGCTTCTTAGAAAGAAAGATAGAGCTTAGAGAAAGATTATTTTTTTAGAGCTTCTTGCTTCTTTCTTCCTTCTTCTTTCTTCTGTCTTCTGTCTTCCTCAGGAGCCTCGGCCTAACTCTGACCAGTCATTACTTCTTCTATCTGGTTTCTCTTCTGTCTTCTATCTGGTTTCTCTTCTGTAACCGCTCTGCCTACGTTCTGGCCGCTCTGATTCTTCTGACCGACCGAGTGACTGCCCGGCTGACTGAATTCTCTGTTCTCCTAACTCGGACCGCTTTCACCCGGTTATATACCTTCAGGTTTGCGGGTGCCTACAGGTGCGTCACATACATATCAGGTAGAACTTATGGCTTCCAGCTAGCTACAACAGCCCTTCCTAATTAGGGCTCCTTCATAAATGCTATAGGAAGAACCAACTTTCTTTTGGCAAATATCCTTATTTATGTATAGCATAAGAAAGGCAGTCACACATTTATTTAATTATTTGACACACTTTATAATAAATGTCTTTTTTTTCTGTATACCAAGGAAATAAAGATTAGTTTCATATCTTCCCTTCAGGAAATTTAGAGTCTATTAGAAGAGATAGCTGTTTATGGGTAAAGGAATGAAGAATATGTATTTTTCATTGCATGAAATTAGAAAAGAATTAATAAAACATTTTGCATTTCTTATTCAATCCTCATTACCCTCCCCCCCACCCCAGTGAGCTAGGTACTAAATTCAACATTTTAGTTCATGGGAAATGTTGAGTCTAATACATGAAACTTCAGAATTCTACTAAAGTATAGTTCATTATCATTTCTTCTTGACTTCTAAGCTCCTCCTCAAATTATGCTACATTGAATAAATATAAAACATATAACAAGAAATGTAACAGAGGCACATTATAAAACCTATGTTAGAGTAGATGAGAGAGGAATAATTTATTCCTAAAGAAGTTGATAAAGTGGTAAAGAGATAACATCTGTAAAGTGTGGTTAAAAAAAAAAAAAAAAAGCTAGATTTTTTTTTTGGTAAATAATATGGGAAGATAAAACTTCTTGAGAATTTTAATAGCTTTCCCCCCAGAATTTAGGGCTCAGGTGCTCATGTTCTTTTAAATTCATGTTGCTCTAAGTTTCTTGCTATCAGAGGACACACTATTTTACTTAAAAAGACTATTCTGATCAAGGAAGGTTGGAATGGGAAAAGAAAGCGTGGAAACTGTAGGAATACTGGGTCTTAGGAAATGGTGTAAGGAGATGCTACAAAGCAGCTGTGAGCTGAAATACAATGGGATTTTTTTTTTAAAAAATACTGCTTTAGTATTGGAGCTTATAAGAAACTCAAATAAAGGATGTTAAAAGTGGTTTTGATTGTTGGAATTCAATCATGGTTCTTCCTTTGTTAAGAATGAATCACATGGATACAAGTTTTAGAAGGGTTGTGATGATTATTCTAATATTTGTAATGTGAGGCAGGCAATGGTTATATAGTTTTTTTATCGGATTTTTATTGAGAGTGCATAATTCCTACGTGTACAACTTTATATATTTCCAAACAGAACTCATAATTCAAGGTTCTTATATATTGTACTTTAATGTTTAAAATTATTAAAGCCCAATTTCCTGGTGAGTAGCATTGTTCTTTTAAAAATGAATAGACACTATCAACCTGGTAGCAGGAAAGTGATAAAGAGAAAATAGACTTGAGAAGGGCCATGGGCATTGGCATGGCTAAGAGATAACAAAAAAGTGATGTTTAATATTTCTCTATTTCTTGCTATCTCACTGATCTTATTTTTCAGACTACAGAAGGATGTTAAATATTGTGTCCTTTAGAATATGGTTGTTTAGGAGACTTAGGTCTATTCTTTGTGGCAAAATGTACTGTTGAGAGTTTCAAAACAAAGAGTCATATAAGATTACCCAAGGAATGGTAGTAAAGTTTAGAATAATAGTCTGGGGAAAAGATGAAAAATCAGAATGTTAGAAAACATAAACACTGCTTATAAATTATTGGGGAGGTGACTAGATTGTCTACTTGCATGCAGAACAGAAATTGTATGATCATAATTTAGTTAAAGAAAAAGGAGGATCACTGAGTGCTGGAGGACTTGGGACTAATTAAATAATCTATCCCCATATTTTTTTTTGCCTCAAAAATAAGAATGGAGAGGTGGCAAAGGAATACATTAATTAAGACTATTTGATTGTAAATAATTAAGAATCTAAGTCAAAGTTAGTTTTTTATAGAAAGTAAATTTATTGACTCTAATTAGTCAATTAGTTAACTGACTAATATAAGCATATATAAATAATATAACTCATAAAACCAAAAGAATGTTTGTGAATTTGACTTTAGACATAGCTTGATCAAGGAGTTAAAATAAATACATCAGACATCCCCTCCCTTTCCTTCTCACAACTCTTCTTTCATTTAGGCTTTCTCCATAGAAGGGAAAAGACTGGCTCTAGATGCATACTCTACCTTTTTAACAACTCTAGCAGAAAGAGTTACCCTTTTTTCTCATATTGGGACAGTAATCTTGGATTGAGTTTGATTAGCCTAACTGCCCTCACTTGCCATGCTGAATGAATCACTGTAGCAAGAAGGATTTTGTTTTTAATCAATTAGATTGATGTTCAGTCTTTATACTATTTCTGAAAGATTGGATCAGTCCTGTCCAGAACCACACAAACTCAAATGGATAGACTGTTGACTCATCAAAAGAAGGATACTTTTAACAGAAGAGAGGATGCCAGACCAAACAACAACAATAAAAAACAAAAAAAAACAATACATGTTCAATTTAAATGACAGAGAAATGAGACTGAGAGGATAAAAGTAAGGAAGAGAAAAGAAATAGTTAAAGGAGAGTTGAGGGGAAGAACAAAAAGGAAAAGTAAACAGGGGAGAAGAGGCAGTGAAAAATGAGGAGGAAAGAAAAATAGGAGGTGAGATACCAGAGGGAAGAGAGGATAAGATTCAAATGATGGAAAGAGGTTTAGGGTCTAATTAGGGGATCTGTACAAAGAGAGAGACTGCAGACAAGACAATATTCAGAAGTTTATATGAGCATTCCATGTTAAAATGAATGGGAGTCCCATCTATGGCCTTACAAGCAGAGTTTATCTGTGACAATAAAACACCTGATATGATCCTATGTTGAGAAAATCACGTTTCAAGGCCTTTCATATTTTTGTTAGAGGCAAGTGTCTGTTCAAAATTTTCTTCACAGCCTGCTTCACTTCCTTATTCCTTAGGCTATAGATGATGGGATTCAACATTGGGGTTATCACTCCATAAGACAGTCCAATGATTTCATCAGATACTTTGGTGTTGTTTGACTTGGGCTTCATGTACATAAAAATGGCTGACCCATAGAACAAGATCACCACAGTCAGGTGTGCTGAACAGGTAGAAAAGGCTTTTTTTCTCCCCTCAGCAGAATTAATTCTTAGAATGGAAGAGAGAATGAAAATATAGGACACAAAAATTAATAGCAGAGGAATCACCAATAAAAGAATACTTGCCACTGTCATGATAAGCACATTCATTGATATATCTGTGCATACAAGTTTTAGAAGAGCCAGGATCTCACAGGTAAGATGATCAATAACATTGTTACCACAGAAAGGCAACACCATTGTCAAGACTGTTTGCACTAAGGAGTTCATGCACCCTATGGCCCAGGACCATGCAGCCAAGTGCATATATAACACCCTATTCATGATGATGGAATACCTCAGTGGGTTGCAGATGGCTACATACCTGTCATAGGCCATCACAGCCAGGAGGACACATTCAGTGGAGCCTAAGCCAAGGGAGAAAACCATTTGCAGAGTACATCCAAGAAAGGAGATGGATTTTCTCTCTGACATAAACATAATAAGCATTGGGGGAATTGATGATGATGTGTAACAGATGTCTAAGAATGAGAGATTTCCAAGAAAGAAGTACATGGGAGTATGGAGGCGAGGATCCAGGACACTGATGATAATGAGGAGACTGTTTCCTAGGAGGATTATATTGTACATGATGAGGCAGAGCACAAATAGAAAATGTTGAAGTTCTGGGTATTGGGAAAGCCCCACCAGATAGAATTCAGTCATTGCAGAATAATTCCCCATCTTCATGTTTCCTTGTCATATACAGAGTTCATATAAGGACATGACTCAGGAAAATCTGAATTTTTGATGTATTATATCTAATCATTTCACTTCCATTATTAATTAGTTTGATTTTAGAACAGGTCCTGGAATCAGTAACAGCAAGGATAGTATGTTAATTTTACTAATGATGAAAGAGGCACTGAAAGACAGGTAATACTACCTAGCATCAAACAGCAACAGAGATTTGGAATTGTGCTGAGAAGTGCCAGGCCTCTTATTACATATAATTTTAGGACAAACTACATTCAAATCTGGATACATAAAAATCTCTTTATTAATGAATGTTTTGGAATAAAACTATTCTAATGAAGCTCATTCTAATTTAAAGTACTAAGCTGATTTAGTGCCATGCCACTTATCTTCAGTATGATCCATTTTAAGTTACCTAACTATCTTGAGTTTCAACTAGCTAATCTACTAGCCTCAGCCTGAAAAATGGGGGATGTTATTAATTCTTTGGTAGGTTTTTGTGAGAATCAAATTAGATAACATCTATTAGGTGCCATGAATAGTAGACAGTTTCAACATATCATCTGAAACTATGTGATAATACAATATAATAAAATATATAATAAAATATAACAATATTAAATATACATTTATATATTCACAAGTGTTACAAACTACAGTTTTTAAGTCTACTTGATTGGCTCAGAAGGAGAAAGTTGATTTTTTAAAAAACTGACTATTGAAGTTGGGAACCATAATTGATGAACATGAATATTTCCTGATCTGTGGGACATGTAATCATTTAAGATTTTGAGATTCTTTGGAGTTTGGTTTCTAGGAATTGGTAAGCATAACACTTTCTGGGTTGCCATTATTCAGAGATTTTGTTTACTTTTTTGCAGGGGGGTGGTGCTTACCAGAGATTGAACCCAGCGGCACTTAACCACTAAGTCACATGCCCAGCACTTTTTATTATTATTATTATTTTTGGACAGGGACTTGCTAATTGCTGAGGCTGACTTTGAACTTGTGACTTTCCTGCCTCAGCCTCCTGGGCTACTAGGATTACAGTTGTGCAACACAGCACCCAATTATGTAAAGATTTTCTAGGGCCTATAACTTACCCTCCTTCAATTTAAGTCACCAAACATTACCTTTCCTCCTTAGTTTTACATATTTCCAGTCAATCTAAATTCTCCATTCCTCTTTCTCTACTATTTACATGTTAGGTGTATCTTTTATGTTTTCTAAGCATATTCCTATCATTTCACAAATTAATATTAATATATCTATTATTTCATTTTTTATATTTGTTGCTTTGGAATGCATCCATGGATCTTCCTAATTTCTTTTATTTTTGACCACAAAGTTTCCATAAGTGACTAAACTAATACTGGCTAATTTATACTGAGCATGTTGTTGTAAGTACATTACATTGATGTAACTTACTGAATGTGTGATTTAAACTTCAGGGCAACCCTGTAATACAGTTACCATTTTAAACTCCCATTTTATGTGGAGCAAACAAAGACACAAAAATTGAAGTAACTTTCACAAGCCCACAGATATAACAGATGAAAAAACTAGAATTGAATATTTAAGTCATGTTTCTAGAGTCAGCCTTCTTAACCACCAGACCAGACTATAGGTCACAGATTCCTATACTGATTTTAAGCAACAGAAAATATTAGAAAAATGTGTTACACTTATATAGGAATCATCACAGTTTGTTTTATTTCTGACCTTAAGTGTTATGACAGAAAGCTCTGAAGGCTGGATCATAGCCTCCTTAATTTTCTACATGTAGCAAGAAATTTCACAAGTATGAGAATTAGCATAATCAGGATTAATGGCCTGAGAAACCTTACCATGTTATTTGTTGCCTCTACCAATTACACACCTGGAATCTTTAGCCTTTGGCTTTCCTCTCAAAATCAGTATATACTTCAGGAACTCCAGTTGTTTCAGTTTTGGCCTCTCCCCTGCCCCCGAATTTTGTATCCTTTTGAGTTATGCTTCACAAATTAACTTTTTTTCTTTTCCCAATTTTTTATTGGTGCATTATTGTCATACATAATGATGAGATTTGTTGATATTTGTACATACACATAATATAACAATATAATTTGGCCAAAGTTTTGGGCTTTTTCTACCTTTTCCATCCCAACTCATATTTTTCGAATTTCTGTCTACTTATAACTTTAACCTATATCATTAGAAACTTAGTTTTGTTCTACTTGTTTCATACTTATTCTTTTAAGATGCTTAAAAGTGAGTGTAAACCTATTATAAAGGATTTCATCTTTATTCTTTTATTCCATTACTATTGTAGCTTGTGTTCTCTGGGTTGTGGTGATAGAATGAAAATATTTATTGTTGATCTTATCTATCCCATAACTATAGATTTTCTTTGGTTTGTATCCCAAGAGTTTGAAGATATAGATGAAGGACTTACTGCTTGGCTGGTCACAAGATGACAGGACTGTTTTCCTACAAGGAACTTGACAGTATAGGAACAATAATTTCATCTTCATTTTTTTCTTCTTTACATTTGTCTTCCTTTTAGAGAATATCCTTTGGACTGTGATTTTTGATTAGGCTAAAAAAAGTGACAATACCAGTATCAGTATAATGGAAAATATTCCCTTCTTCTTATATCGTTCATTTCTTGTCTATGCACATTGCCACAAGGACTTATTCCACAAAGGAAAGAATTAAGATAGCAGTTTTAATTTGTTGTAAGACATTTGTGGAAGAAGAAAGGGAGGATGGAAAGGAGAGGAAGAAGAAAAGAAGGAAAAGTAGTCAATATTTGCTGTTAAATAAAGTGCACTAAACATTTGTATTCTGGTGTGGGGTTCTTGGAAAGAAAGGAATGAGGAAAAAGTGGTTTCCTTTTGCTCTTCAAAAAACTTGCAGGTAAAAGTGCATATGTTTTTGAGAATTAAGGACAAATAAGAGAAAGAAAAAACAGTCATGTTGCCAAAAACATAGTTAACCCATCACAAAAAGTCTATCTTGACTCCCTCAATTTTCTTCTCACTTCTGATATTACTCCTCCCATGATGATCTCAAGGAAGGAGTTTTTGGGTGGGTTTGCCTTCGAGTAATCTTCCATCAGCACCCCCCCATAAAAGTCACACCAATAGAGGAATACAGTCTAAGGAAAACAATGTGCTGCCTATGCAACACAGCTTAAAAGATCTCCAGCCCATCCTCCAATGATTCTCTGGTCCCTTTTAGGCAGAAATTCTGAAACCACTAGTGACACTTGCAGTGCTCTGCAATGACCATGCTGAGTTCCTCTTGGTCATCCTCAAACACTACAATCTTTTTTCTTTTAGCCTTTGTCCATGCTGTTTTCTTAAACTGGAAGAACTTCTTTCAATTCAGATATTATCTTTTCTAGGACACTTTCTCAATTCCTGTTGTGAGGGTGATGACCTTGCTATGTGCTATATTACAACCCTGTGCTTCCTGCTGTCATAGCATACTTCATTTACTTATTTGTTCAACACAAGCCATACATATATACTGTGATATATAATATAGTAGTGCTCCAATGTGATACTTTCAAAATGGACACTGGATGCAAAATAACTCTTGTGATTTTAAGAAACAAATAATTTATATGCTATCTAACACTTTAATGTGAAAAATTATTGTAATTTATTTTATTAAATTAAAATATCATTTTTACCCAAATGTGTCAGAGCCAATAAAGCTTTGGTCAATCCAATTTATGTCTGTATATGCAAAGAATACAAGCTACATCCAGTTATACAATAAAGTGAAGTTACTTATTTTTATAAGTGCTTGGAATTCCACATTAATGCCTGAAAAATTGTCAATATAATACATGAAGTGAATTGGTTACTAAAATAAGATTCATTGCCATCTAACTCTATGCACAAGAGCATCTGATAGAATACAAAATACATTCTTGATACAACCTTTTTTGGTAATCTAGACTTAGGACAACAAATCATTAAGATGATAAAATCATCTCAAAGTGTTGGTCAATATAATTCCAAGTGTTGAGATGCTGGAGGTATTTTCCTAAAAGCCATTATTATTATTTGACTTTTTAACTGAAAGTTCCAACAATTGGATCAGAAAATAAAAATAAATGACATTGCACATACTATCATATTTCAAATTAAATTATGCTTTAGTAATTGTTTTATTATTTCCTCTAAGATATTGAAATTCTGGCATATGGGTATAAAGAGTGAAAAGACATAAAGTCACATGTAATATCACCAATGCAAACTGTAGTCTTAGAGAAGTGTTAAAAAACAATGGAGGACAATGCTCATGACATATTGCCAGAGAAATGAAGTTTCCCAAAACTATATAAATAATTACACTTTTGTACACAAAACTGTGGTTTTGTACAAAAAACTGCTAAACAAATTACACGGTGTTCAGTGAGGTTTTCTCTGGAACATGGGACTTGAAGCATTAACAATTTAATCTTCACCATATTTTCCAAATAATTTTTAATTAGCCTATATTTTATTATTATAATTATAAAATATGCTATTTCCTAAATTTTAAAGGAAGGGAATAGTAGAATGGACATCCAGAACTTTCACACCAGTTTTCTTTCAAACCCAAGCAGGTAATAAACCAGTCATTGGACAGGAAATTGGAGAGAAACATTTTTTTTTTTGCTTTATATAGATGAATACAATGCCATTTAGTGTTCTGATTTCAACCAGTAAGATACCCACTATTAGCATACAGCCTGACACAGCCTAAATTATTGTAAAAGGATTCCATAATCCACCATTTAGAATCTCAACATTGTGTATAGCCACAAGACTGGGATCCTAATTAGAATAAAATATACTCAATGTGTGTATAAATGTTAAAATAGAGTCTACTGTCACATATAACTAAAAAGAACCAATAACACACACTCACATTAATGTGATCAGATTTGGCAGTGTATATAGGAGGCACTGTAAATCATCCTGTAGTATAGTATCTCTCTCTCTCTCTCTCTCTCTCTCTCTCTCTCTCTCTCTCACACACACACACACACACACACACACACACAGAGAGAGAGAGAGAGAGAGAGAGAGAGAGAGAGAGAGGAGGGAGGGAGGGAGAGAGGGAAACAGCGATACTTGGTGGACAAAAGGAAGCATGCAGAAAGATTAGGAGCTTCTTTACCTCTCTTTTCTTTCTGTCAGAAAGCAGTGTAATTTTGTTTCTTGGTCCTCCACATTTTATTCATCTCTCCAAATACTCAGTCATAGATTGGTCCTCACCATTGTGCATCACTTGTGGAAAGAAAGAAAGCAAAATCTTGATCATGAAGCATTCACTTTTTTTTTCTCTGCATGTTTATCAAAAAGAAAGAGTAGTAGTTTGTAAACGATATGTATTCACCCAGATTCTCTGATTTTAACCCAAGGGATGTTTGAACAGTATATGGCAACAATCATCTTGCTTCAACCAGGTTTTTCTAATGTTTCTAAAGTTGCTTTTTTCTTCAGAATATGAAAGATCATGGGCAGAAGGCTCCTAGTGCTTATCTTAATGAATGACTTCCTAGGAGCCCTAAAAGGGGCTGATAATAAACAGTACTGGGTGAGTTGGAATTAAGCCCTCTTTTCTTTTTTTACATAGTCTTAAAAATAATTCTTCTTTTGTTCTTTTGTTAACATCATCATGTGAGTACAAAATGCATCCCTCCTCCACCACGAGGAATACAGAGGAAGCTTTAAACCCTTACCTGTAGGAACTTCTACTTTGCCATATGCTCTCCCTGTTATTGATTAGAACATGCAAACCATTCAATTATTTCTAAGGCTCTGCCATGGAAGCCTATTTTGTTTGATCCTCTTCTTTGTTCTTACTGTTAGTAATGTATCTTTATGGAGAAGTACTATGTTCTAATAGAAAGAGCAGTTGACTTAGAGTCAGGATTCCTAGAGTTCAATCTGGGTCTGTAATTTGCCAGCTGTACAAATCTTGTGTGTCATGAGTGTCATGAAAACTAGATTAATAGTACCCTATTGTATTGTTAAGATGATTAACATGACATACCCAAAAGGTCTTGGCACAAAGGGAGTGCACAGTACATAATATGTCAGATTAATCTGAACTCCTAAACTGCCATTTTTTTAATTTTCCAAGGTAAGCAGAAACTAATTTAAAATGATGTTCATAAATATTCAAGGTATTTCCTTCATCAAACAATTATTTCCCATGTTCTTTTCACTATTTTATTCAAAACTTTCATAATACAACAAATCATTCAGGATTCTTAATTCCTACATCTTCTTTGCTTTCTGAAAATCGCTCTTCCCAACTCTGCTCTAATCTACCTCATTTAAATATTAGTGTAAGTTTCTCGAATTCTCCACATACAATAAATTACCTGGTTTATCCGGACTACAATCTTCAAAACAAGGAAGACATTGTAGACATAAGCATGGATACTGTAATATTCACTTCCTCTGGTGTATAACTAGATTTTTCTATTTACATTTTGAAATATGAAGATACTTCATGGTTTCAAACTGAAGTATGAAGGCAAGAATGAAGTAGCTTGACTGTTACTCTTCATATTAGTTTTAAACTTCTTCTCTTAGAGCTGTAGTCTTGCATAGAACCAATACAGAAGAATCCTAAAGCTCCAGATGAATGTTAGTAGTTGAAGTCAGTGGGAGGCAGATCAAAAGTAAAGCTTTCATCTCTAATACAAACCCATGTCATAAATTTGAGTTTGTAGTAAGTCAATCTGTCACTTAAGTACTCTGTAACCTCTGGGTTCTAAGTATTTCCAGGGGGCCTACTGGTGCCTCTGGAAGCCAATTTGAGTCCATCTTTGTTTACTTCTAAGAGACTCTATATTCCCACAAGTGATTTAAAGTTAAATCTTTAAATTTTCCTAATGGTAACAAATTTTAGAATACTAAGGATAATATCTCAAAGACTTAATCATGTCTTCTTCATTAAATAGCATTTTAACTTGTTTGAATTAATTTTGTCTGATTTTAGAAATAATATAAATTAATTGTGGAAAACTGATTTATTCAGAAAAGGCTAAAGAAGAAAATGAAAGTCATCTGTAATTTTAGATATAAGTATTGAAATTTTAGCTTGAATTCATGGATACACTTCACATAGTATGAAGTATAATTGATAGCATGTTGTACTTGCTATTTTATTTTTATTTTTTTTAAATATGTACAAAATTTTATTTTATAATTTGACCTTAACAGATCTATTCAACAGAAATATATTCTCCTTTGTACACAAACATAAGTGCATAAAACTAACCATTTTATAGCCTCACAAATACAGAGAGGAAATCATTTTTAGAAGCCTATTATGTTTATATAACATTGTAAGAAAAACATATTGAGAAGATTAGATAGTTAAATCTGGGTTCTTAATTTGGAAATTGAGAATATTTGAAAAATCATATTATAAGATATCTTTTAAAGACTGCATTTAAATTTTTTCTTGCTTAATAAAGATTCATTTTCTAACTTCCAGGTGGCAAAAATTATGGTTTTTGAAATTATTTTTGGAACATCTGGAATTATATGTATAAGTTCTATAAAATAGGGGATCCCATAAAAATAGAAGAAAGCACAGTGGAATAGAGGAATAGAATAAAGGGAGAGATTGGGGGGGTGGGAAAATGGAAGAACTACAAAATTATATTGACCAAAATGCAACATACATATGTGAATATACCAGTGAATTTCAAATTTGTATATATCTATAAGGCACTAATTGTAAAAACAATAAATAAATAGAAGACAGAACAGTAGAACAGAGTAAGGGGAGCAAGGAAGGGCAGGAAAGAATAAGTATAGGGGACTGAAATACAGCAAATTATATTCCATGCATGTATGAGTATACCCAAATCATTCCCTAATATTATGTATCACTATAATGCACTAATAAATACACCTTTAAAAATAAGACTTAAATGGAAGACCTGAAATCATAAAATGACTAGAAGAAAACCTAGGAGAAATATCTTAGAACATTGGAATGGGCAAGGATTTGGGAGATAAGACTAAAAGCACAGGGAACAACAGTGAAAACAGACAAATGGGATTATATTGAACTGAAAACTTGTGGAATGGTAGAATTCTTTGAATTCTTCTCTTAGAGGTCCATAGCATAGCAATAGCTGAAAAGGGAGACAGCTAAGTTGTGAACTAGCTTGAAGAAGTGCAACCCTATTTAATTTAATACCTAGACAGAAAGAAGTGGTTAAAATGCTACAGAAAGTAATGATATATAGCAATGGGAACTCTGGTGTCCTAAAACTCATAGAAACTAAATCCCAACATCTTCTCTTTCAGAGGGGAGGAGTCATTCTCCTACAGGACATTAATCATCATATTTTATGGTTCAGCCTTTTTATGTACATGAAAAACCAATAAAAGGACACAAATACATCTGATGAGATCCTCAGGCTAATGTATGGAGTGATAACCCCAATGTCAAAAAAGCCTAAGGAATAAGAAGATTAAAGAAAATGTGAAGAGAGTCCTGTAGCAAATACCTATATTTACTGAAAACTATGCTTGAGGCATGTAATATTTTCAATGGGGAAACAGATCTTCTCTTTGTATTCTGATATTTTTATCTTATAAAAGTATGCATGTTTACAAAACCAGATACCAACTCCCAATTATTTTTCAACATAAAATATTCATGTAAACCTTCAGAACAGTGTCTTATCTGCTGGATTTACAGTTGTAAGGAAGTCTGCCAACTGGTCCTGAAAAGATCTTGATGCTCTTCATCAAGATAATCTAAAGTGCACACACTCCCTCTCTCACACCACCTCATTCAATGAACCCAGCCATCATATTGCTATGTAGCTACATACAGTTGTCCTAGTTATATCCTAAAATCCCAGCCAACAGCAAGCATTCTACTATCAGACTTGCAAGTAAGCCAGCAATCAGATGATTCTAAACCACAGATTTCAAACTGCCACAACTAATACAAAGAGGAAACCTGTCCAACTAAGCACAGCACAAATTACAAGGTCAATACCAAAATAAATGTTTTCCTTTTCTAACCCATAAGTTTTGCTATAGTTTGTTGCCTAGAAAAGAATACCCAGAAAAAAAGAAAGAAAATGAAATACAGAATTTCTACAATGTACCATTCACAATGTTCAAGATATAACACAAAATTTCTACACAACCTCAAGCAAAATGAAGACTGATCATGAGATAATTCAAAGGATTCAATAAATAAGAATTTTCAACAGTCCCACTGACCTTCACCCC
Organism: Tamias sibiricus; assembly: GCA_025594165.1. NCBI lineage: Eukaryota > Metazoa > Chordata > Mammalia > Rodentia > Sciuridae > Tamias > Tamias sibiricus. Next base: position 192,513,397 of record CM046657.1, on the reverse strand, counting down.
AGTGCGGCCAGCCCCAGGTCAGTCCCGCTGAACCCCCTGGTGTGCAACCAGGCTCCAGCCAGTCCTGCCAACCTCCAACCCAGAGCAGGAGATAGCAAGGACAGACCCGCCAACTCTGCTTGAGTTCAGGTGGGCCAAGAACAGTCCAGGGGACCTACATTGGAGTGCCGACAGGCCCAGGTCAGTCCCACTGACCTTCATCCCAGAGCGGCCAGCCCCAGGTCAGTCCTGCTAACATCCCCTTGAGTGAGGCCAGGCTCAGGAAGTTCCACCAACCTCTGCCCAAGCACAGGCAGGCCCAGGTCAGCCCAGCCCATACTGCAGAGCTCAGGCGAGTCTAGGACAGCTTCACTGACCTTCGCTCAGACAACCGCCTCTTCCAATCAGCAGACCACCACAGGAGCTCAGAATCAACCAGTTCCACCCACACCAACCTGCATGGACCCAGCCCCAGGTAGCAAACTGTGAGGGACAATGGCAAGTTCTGATAGTCCAACATTAAGGGGAGGTACAGATGACCTGCAAGGATATTATAAGAATATAGGTTAGAAACAGTAATATCCCAGATCTATACTGCAAGAAAGTAAGGCAAATAGACAACATTAAAAAAAACAAGGGAGGAAAGTACCCCAAACAAACCAGGATTCTACAGTAACAGAACCCATGCTCAGCAAAGTTGATGAAATGTCAGAGAAGGAGTTCAGAAGGTTCATAATTAAAATGAGCTGTGAATAAAGAATGACCTAAATGAGCAAATACAGGTAAAAACTGACCACTACAAAAAAAGATATAAGAGAGCAAATACAGGTAGCAAAAGATTACTTAAAAAAAAAAAAAAAAAAGATAGAAACTCTGAACAAAAAAGCAGTCAGAAACCCTTGAAATGAAGGAAACAATTAACCAAATAAAAAACACAATTGAAGGCATCAACAACAGACTAGATCAACTGGAAGAAAGAACTTCAGACAATGAAAACAAAGTATATAATCTTAAAAATAAAGTCGACCACACAATGAAGATAGTAAGAAACCATGAACAGAACATCCAAGAATTATGGAACAACATCAAAAGACCAAATATAAGAGTAATTGGGATAGAGGAAGGCACAGAGTTTCAGTCCAAAGGAATGGACAATCTCTTCAATGAGATAATATCAGAAAATTTCCCAAGCATAAAGAATGAATTGGAGAGCTGGGGTTGTGGCTCAGCGGTAGAGCGCTCGCCTAGCACGTGCGCGGCCCAGGTTCCATCCTCAGCACCATGTAAAAATAAAGGCATTGTGTACAACTAAAGCAAATAAATAATATTTTAAAAAAAGGAATGAATTGGAAAACCAAATAAAAGAAGCTTATAGGACACCAAATGTACAAAATTACAACAGATCTACACCAAGACACATTATAATGAAAATGCCTAGCATACAGAACAAGGATAGAATTTTAAAGGCCGCAAAAGAGAGGAATCAGATCACTTATGGGGGAGACCAATTCGTATCACAGCAGATTTTTCAACTCACACACTCAAAGCTAGGAGATCATGGAACAACATATTCCAAGCTCTGAAAGAAAAGGGATGCCAACCAAGAATCTTATACCCAGCAAAATTGAGCTTTAGATTTGAGGACAAAATAAAAACCTTCCATGATAAATAAAAATTAAAAGAATTTACAACTAGAAAGCCAGCACTACAGAACATCCTCAGTAAAATATTCCATGAAGAGGAAAAGAAAAACAATGATGAAAATCAACAAAGGGAGGTATTACATTAAAGGAAAAAACAATCAGAAGAGAAACCATGTCAAGTTAAATACCAAAAATAATCAAAAATGGCTGGGAATACAAAACAACTCTTAGCAAATATAAAAAAATAGGGATACTACCCTGCATTCTATCAGACCATCATGGAATGAAATTAGAAATCAATGATAAAATAAGAAATAAAAGCTACTCCAACACCTGGAGACTAAATAATATGCTACTGAATGAACAATGGATTTCAGATGACATCAAAGAGGAGATTAAAAAATTCTTAGAGCCAGACTCAGCAATGGCAAGGGAGTTAGCAACTCAGTGAGACCCTGTCTCTAACAAAATACGAAAAAGGGCTGGGGATGTGGCCCAGTGGTCGAGTGCACCTGGGTTCAATCCCTGGTACCAAAAAAAAAAAAAAAAAAAAAAAAAAAAAAAAATTCTTAGAGGTGAATGAGAACACAGACACAACAACATATTGAAATCTCTGGGACACTATGAAGGCAGTTCTAAGAAGAAAGTTAATTGCATTGAGTTCATTCCTCAAAAGAAGAAAAAGTCAACAAATAAATGACTTAAAATTACATCTCAAAGCTCTAGAAAAAGAGTAGTAGAAGACAAAAAGCAGTAGAAGACAGGAAATAATTAAAATTAGAGCTGAAATCAATGACATTGAAACAAAAGAAACAATTGAAAAAATTGACAAAACAAAAAGGTGTTTCTTTGAAAAAATAAATAAAATTGACAGACACTTAGCCAAGCTAACAAAGAGAAGGAGAGAGAAAACACAAATTACTAACATATGTGATGAAAAAGGAAATATCACAACGAACACTACGGAAATACAGGAAATAATTCAAACTTATTTTGAAAACTTGTACTCCAACAAAATACAAAATACCGAAGGCATCAACGAATTTCTAGAGTCGTATGATCTTCCCAAACTAAAGCAGGATGATATACACAATTTGAACAGACCAATTTCAAGTGATGAAATAGAAGATGCCATCAGAAACCTACCAACAAAGAAAAGCCCAGGACCAGATGGATACACAGCCGAGTTCTACAAGACCTTTAAAGAAGAACTGATACCAATACTCTCAATTTATTTCAGGAAATAGAAAAAGAGGGAGCACTTCCAACCTCATTCTATGAGGCCAACATCACCCTGATCCCCAAACCAGGCAAAGACACATCAAAGAAAGAAAACTTCAGACCCATATCTTTAATGAACATAGATGCAAAAATTCTCAATAAAATGCTGGCAAAACGGATAAAAAAAAATCATAAATATAATACACCATGATCAAGTGGGGTTCATTCCAAGGATGCAAAGATGGTTCAACATATGGAAATCAATAAATGTAATTCATCATATCAATAGACTTAAAGATAAGAACCATATGATTATCTCAATAGATGCAGAAAAAGCATTTGACAAAATACACCACCACTTCATGTTCAAAACACTAGAAAAACAGGGATAACAGGAACATATATCAACATTGTAAAAGCTATATATGCTAATCCCCAGGCCAACTTTATTCTAAATGGAGAAAAATTGAAAGTATTCCCTCTTAAAACTGGAACAAGACAGGGATGCCCTCTTTCACCACTTCTATTTAACATAGAAATTGAAATGCTGGCTAGAGCAATCAGACAGACAAAGAAATTAAAGGGATATTAATATTATCATTATTTGCTGGCAATATGATTTTATACCTAGAAGACCCAAAAAATTCCACCAGAAAACATCTATAACTCATAAATGAATTCAGCAAAGTATCAGGATACAAAATCAACACCCATAAATCTAAGGCATTTCCATATATCAGTGACAAATCCTCTGAAAGGGAAATGAGGAAAACTACCCCATTTACAATAGCATCAAAAATAAATAAATAAAATACTTGGAAATCAACTTAACCAAAACGTGAAAGACCTCTATAATGAAAACTACAGAACAATAAAGAAAGAAATTATGGAAGACCTTAGAAGAGGGAAAGATCTACCTTGCTCTTGGATAGGCAGACTAATATTGTCAAAATAACCATACTACCAAAAGCACTATATGGATTTAATTCAATGCCAATCAAAATCCCAATAACATTCCTCATAGAAATAGAAAAAGCAGTCATGAAATTCATCTGGAAAAATAAGAGACCCAGAATAGCTAAAGCAATCCTTAGCAATCCTTAGCAAGCAGGTGGCATAACTATACCAGACTTAAATTATACTACAGAGCAATAGTAACAAAAAATAGCATGGTATTGGCACCAAAATAGGCTGGTAGACCAATGGTACAGAATAGAGGACACAGAGACTAACACATATAATTTCAGTTATCTTATATTAGACAAAGGTGCCAAAAACGTACATTGGAGAAAAGATAGCCTCTTCAACAAATGGTGCTGGGAAAACTAGAAATCCATATGCAACAAAATGAAATTAAACCTCTATCTCTCACCATGCACAAAATTCAACTCAAAGTGGATTAAGGATCTAGGAATTAGACCAGAGACACTACACCTAATAGAAGAAAAAGTAAGCTCTAATCTCCAACATGTTGGATTAGGCCCCAAGTTCCTTAATAAGACTCCTGTAGCATAAGAATTAATATCAAGAATCAATAAATGGGATAGATTCAAATTACAAAGCTTCTTCTCAGCAAAAAATAACAATCATGAGGTGAATAGAGAGCCTACTAATTGGGAACAAATTTTTACCACACGCACGTCAGAGCAGAGCACTAATCTCTAGAATATATAAAGAACTCAAAAATCTTAACATCAAAAAAACAAATAACCCAATCAATAAATGGGCCAAGGAACTGAACAGACTCTTCTCAGAAGAAGATATACAATCAATCAACAAATACTTGAAAAATGTTCAACATCTCTGGCAATTAGAGAAATGCAAATCAAAACCACTCTAAGATTTCATCTCACACCAGTCAAAATGGCAGCTATTAAGAACACAAACAACAATAAATGTTGACGAGGATGTGGAGAAAAAGGCACAATCATACATTGTTGGTGGGACTGCAAAATGGTACAGCAAATATGAAAACAGTATGGAGATTCCTTGGAAAACTGGGAATGGAACCACCATTTGACCCAGCTATCCCACTCCTTGGCCTATTCCCAAAGGACTTAAAATACAGCTTACCACAGGGACACAGCCACATCAATGTTTATAGCAGCACAATTCACAGTAGCTAAACTGTGGAACCAACCTAGATGCCCTTCAGTAGATGAATGGATATAGAAAAATGTAGTTTTACTTGTACATTTTACTTCTATGTTCTTCAGCTGTGACTACTAAAAACTTTTCCAGTCTTATCAGGGAAACCTCTCTACTGATCAGAAAATGACATTTTCTTCGCTCTCTTGGGAAGATGGAAAAGAATTAGTCTGAATCCATACTTTTTATTGATTCTTGATTTTATTTCTTGGGCTATAGGAGTCTTGACTTTGACCTACTTTTTCTTTTAATAGGCGCAGGGTCTCTGGTTTAATTCCTAGGTCCTTGATCCACTTTGAGTTGAGTTTTGTACATGGTGAAAGATTAATTTCATTTTGCTGCATATAGATTTCCAGTTTTCCCAGCACCATTTGTTGAAGAAGCTATCTTTTCTCTGATATATGTTTTTGGTGTCTTTATCTAGTTTGAGATAACTGTATTTATGTGGGTTTGTCTCTGTGTCCTCTATTTTGTACCATTGGTCTATAAGTCTATTTTGGTGCCAATACCATGAGGTTTTTGTTACTATACTATTGCTCTGCAGTATAGTTTAAGGTCTGGCATCTTCACAAATTTCCTGTCATACCAATGATTGATACCCCCCCCCCCCCCGAGGAACTATGCATCCAAATTACATTGGTAATAGGGAAAAGGAGTAGAAATGGCCAATTTAGCCATCATTTCTGGATTAAGTAATCCATTGGCAGTCTGGATGGTGGAAGATTTTCTGGGTAGAGATTGAGGATAGAGGAAATCATAAAACCACGAAGGGAGTGTAGAATCCTGAAGAAGTGCTGTCTCAAAACTTTGAGGAGTGTTCTGTTTTTGTAACAACTGGGGACTTGAAGTAACATTTGGTGGGCACTCTTCCTGTGTTGGGGAGGAACTTGAGTGAATTTTTCAGTTACTCAAAATTAAGTAAAAAACATTTGAGGAAATGATGACTATGAATTTTCTTAGTTCAGTTAAAGAATGATTTCTGGTTTAAGGATGCTCTTAAACTGAAAGCACAGACATACTTAACTTCTCTCAGTTAAACTGTTTCACACTTAGTTGTTGTCTCGTGCTACTTTAAAACTTGCCAGGGAGGACAGAGAGGGATACTTGTGCCTTGTGGTGTTTTTTATTTTTTTATTATTTTTTAATTTTTTATTCTAAGATGTTATAAATGACAGCAGAATGAATTACATTTCATATTACATATATAGAGCACTTTTTTACAAATCTCTGGTTGTATGCAAAGTATATTCACACCATTTATGACTTCATACATGCACTTAGGGTAATGATATCTATCTCATTCTACCATCTTTTTTTTTTTCCTTTACCCTTTTGCCCCCTCCCTTCCCCTCTCTCCCCATTGGCCATTCTAGTGTTCCTCTAATCCTCCTATGCTCCCCATCCCAACCTGACTGTGAATTGGCCTCCTTATATCAGAGAAAACATTTGGCATTTGTATACTTGCTATTTTATAACCTACTCTTTAAAGTTCATATATTTTCTGATTTTAGTTATTTATGATACTGAGGATTGAACCTAGAAACACCCTACTACTGAGCTACCTCCCAGGTCCTTTTATTTTTTATTTTGAGACAGGGTCTCACTAAGTTGCTGAGGGTACCTTCAAACTATGATCCTCATAAGGATAAGGATATTATCCTCCTTCAGTCTCCCAAATAGCTAGGATTTGGATCATGTTATTTTTAAAGTGGGTATTTAATGAAACCTATCATTTAAAACTGGAATATAAAGAGGAAGAAAACACATGTAATGGATGAGTGGAAATTATACAGTTTACTGTTGAATTTCTTGTTACTATCTACTGTCTTTTGCATTTTTAAGGTAATTACAAGATTGGAGGACATTATTCTTATTCCCTGCGAATAAAAGCTAATTCCCATTATCAGAAGTTTTCATAATACCCTTTATATAGAATGGAAAATGAGTGAGTGTGCTATACATTTTTATCTTGGTTGTGTGAAATAGATATAAAGGTGTAACAACCAAATCTCTGGACATGTAACCTCTAGGGAATGAACAACAAACTCTTGCCATGGCTTCCTGGCAGCATCCTCTTCCTCTACTTATCATATTTCAACTTTCTGGACCCTGTCCATGCTATACCACCTTCAGATTTTAATAATTTTTTTTTTTTTTTTTTGTACCGGGGATTGAACTCAGGGGCACTCGACCACTGGGCCACATCCCCAGCCCTTTTTTGTATTTTATTAGAGACAGGGTCTCACTGAGTTGCTAAGTGCCTCGCCATGGCTGAGGCTGGCTTTGAACTCGCAATCCTCCTGCCTCAGCCTCCCAAGTACTGGGATTACAGGCGTGCGCCACCGCGCCCGGCTAGATTTTAATAATTTAATTCTGTCCCACTTATAGTCTTTTGGCACCTCTGTAATCATGTAGGCCTTGTTAAGGAGAACAGCTACCCTAGAGGAGTTTAGCTCATTTACAGTAAATTCAATATGAAGTGCGGGGATAGAACACATAATTTGAAAGAGAAGCAATCAATTACCGTTTAGTGGCATGGTATGTGTTTCATATTTCCATTATTTCACTTCTCTTCACCTTTTAAGATTTAAGGGACCTACTACCTATGTATTATGTCCTTTGGTCAACTTTGTTCCCAAATACTCATTGTTGTATAGATATACAAAAATGATAAACAGAAGTCCTTGACATAAAATTTAGTAGGGAATCATAAATAGGTAGAGACAATTTAAAATGAAACTCTAATTAGAAGATTCAAAGTAGATTTGGAAATTCAAAGTGTTTCCTCTATATGTTGCACTTCTGAGAATAAATTTGATACTGTTAATAAAATCATATCATAACTATTCAAGATAAAACAGAGCATATGTCCAATGAAAAACGTAGTGACTTAAAGGAAGGAATTGTTACCTTATCTGGTCATGATAATCAGAAAATAGTTGAAATAGAAAGGTGCAGTGACAAGTTTTTCATGTCAGCAAAGATTCCTTTGGATGCCACTTAGGGAAAATGCAACCTCAAAGTGTATTATAAAGTAAAGCATTAATTAAGTCACTTACCATAGTTTAACAGTTTCAAGATTCAGAGAGGTTATCTAGGACACAAGGGTTTTCCAGGTTTTTTTTTTTTTTCTTGGTATTTGCTATTGTGCTCACAGTAACAGAAATCAAATCTTCATACCCCAAGAGTCAGGATCATAGATCATGTCCCTGTTTATTGCTCTTCTTAAGGGTAAAAAGCATTCCCAGGAGCTCCATCTCATTCATTATCATGCTAATTTTCTAGAACTGGGTCATATTCCTATCTAAAGGCAGACATAAACGCCATCAGTCACAAAAGGAAATAGAATTTACCTTATTAGTCTGAAATAATCATGCTTCTTCTGTCCCCACCATTCCTGAGCATGATGCTGATAGTTAAATATAAATCTAGGTGTTGTTATCAAGAAAGAAAATAAATTGCTATTGTGTAGACAATTATTGCACTGAACATTCTGGTAGGAAACATATAATACACTCTTTACCTCTCTTTTTAAATTAGGTAACTACTGTTGAGATTTTTTTTACTTGCACCTGTTCTTTTTTTAAGTGTCATGTTGAGTTTGTCGTTAAACTTCCAGTGCTTTTAAAAAATTATATGTTGCAGTTTACACTTCCAGAATTTTCTTTTGGTCCTTTTTATAGTTAATATTTTTTGCAAAGATTTCTTGTTTGTGTTTTTCATATGAGCTATTTTAAAATGTTAATGAATAGTTATAATGTCTACTTGAAAATTCTTTTTTTTTTCAAATTTATTTATTTTTTATTCTAAATTGTTTGAAATGACAGCAGAATGTATCACATTTTATATTTTACTTAGAGAACATTTTTTACATATCTCTGGTTGTATACAAAGTATATTCACACCATTTGTGACTTCATACGTGCACTTAGGGTAATGATATCCATCTCATTCTACCATCTTTTTAAAAAAAATTTCTTCTTCACCCTTTTGCCCCCTCCCTTCCCCTCCCTCCCCATTGGCCATTCTAGTGTTCCTCTAATCCTCCTATGCTCCCCATCCCAACCCCACTGTGAATTGGCCTCCTTATATCAGAGAAAACATTTGGCATTTTTTGGGATTGGCTAACTTCATTTAGCATTATATTCTCTAACTTCATCCATTTACCTGTGAATGCCGTGACTTTATTCTCCCTTATTGCTGAGTAATACTCCATTGTGTATATATACCACATTTTCTATATCCATTCATCTACTGAAGGGCATCTAGGTTGGTTCCACAGTTTAGCTACTGTGAATTGTGCTGCTATAAACATTGATGTGGCTGTGTCCCTGTGGTAAGCTATATTTTAAGTCCTTTGGGAATAGGCCAAGGAGTGGGATAGCTGGGTCAAATGGTGGTTCCATTCCCAGTTTTCCAAGGAATCTCCATACTGCTTTCCATATTCGCTGCACCATTTTGCAGTCCCACCAACAATGTATGATTGTGCCTTTTTCTCCACATCCTCGTCAACATTTATTGTTGTTTGTGTTCTTAATAGCTGCCATTTTGACTGGTGTGAGATGAAATCTTAGAGTGGTTTTGATTTGCATTTCTCTAATTGCCAGAGATGTTGAACATTTTTCAAGTATTTGTTGATTGATTGTATTTCTTCTTCTGAGAAGAGTCTGTTCAGTTCCTTGGCCCATGTATTGATTGGGTTATTTGTTTTTTTGATGTTAAGATTTTTGAGTTCTTTATATATTCTAGAGATTAGTGCTCTGACGTGCGTGTGGTAAAAATTTGTTCCCAATTAGTAGGCTCTCTATTCACCTCATGATTGTTATTTTTTGCTGAGAAGAAGCTTTGTAATTTGAATCTATCCCATTTATTGATTCTTGATATTAATTCTTATGCTACAGGAGTCTTATTAAGGAACTTGGGGCCTAATCCAACATGTTGGAGATTAGAGCTTACTTTTTCTTCTATTAGGTGTAGTGTCTCTGGTCTAATTCCTAGATCCTTAATCCACTTTGAGTTGAATTTTGTGCATGGTGAGAGATAGAGGTTTAATTTCATTTTGTTGCATATGGATTTCTAGTTTTCCCAGCACCATTTGTTGAAGAGGCTATCTTTTCTCCAATGTACGTTTTTGGCACCTTTGTCTAATATAAGATAACTGAAATTATATGTGTTAGTCTCTGTGTCCTCTATTCTGTACCATTGGTCTACCAGCCTATTTTGGTGCCAATACCATGCTATTTTTGTTACTATTGCTCTGTAGTATAATTTAAGTCTGGTATAGTTATGCCACCTGCTTGCTAAGGATTGCTAAGGATTGCTTTAGCTATTCTGGGTCTCTTATTTTTCCAGATGAATTTCATGACTGCTTTTTCTATTTCTATGAGGAATGTTATTGGGATTTTGATTGGCATTGAATTAAATCCATATAGTGCTTTTGGTAGTATGGTTATTTCGACAATATTAGTTCTGCCTATCCAAGAGCAAGGTAGATCTTTCCCTCTTCTAAGGTCTTCCATAATTTCTTTCTTTATTGTTCTGTAGTTTTCATTATAGAGGTCTTTCACGTTTTGGTTAAGTTGATTTCCAAGTATTTTATTTATTTATTTTTGATGCTATTGTAAATGGGGTAGTTTTCCTCATTTCCCTTTCAGAGGATTTGTCACTGATATATGGAAATGCCTTAGATTTATGGGTGTTGATTTTGTATCCTGATACTTTGCTGAATTAATTTATGAGTTATAGATGACATTTTCTGGTGGAATTTTTTGGGTCTTCTAGGTATAAAATCATCATATTGCCAGCAAATAATGATAATATTAATATCCCTTTAATTTCTTTGTCTGTCTGATTGCTCTAGCCAGCATTTCAATTTCTATGTTAAATAGAAGTGGTGAAAGAGGGCATCCCTGTCTTGTTCCAGTTTTAAGAGGGAATACTTTCAATTTTTCTCCATTTAGAATAAAGTTGGCCTGGGGATTAGCATATATAGCTTTTACAATGTTGATATATGTTCCTGTTATCCCTGTTTTTCTAGTGTTTTGAACATGAAGTGGTGGTGTATTTTGTCAAATGCTTTTTCTGCATCTATCGAGATAATCATATGGTTCTTATCTTTAAGTCTATTGATATGATGAATTACATTTATTGATTTCCATATGTTGAACCATCTTTGCATCCTTGGAATGAACCCCACTTGATCATGGTGTATTATATTTATGATTTTTTTTTATCCGTTTTGCCAGCATTTTATTGAGAATTTTTGCATCTATGTTCATTAAAGATATGGGTCTGAAGTTTTCTTTCTTTGATGTGTCTTTGCCTGGTTTGGGGATCAGGGTGATGTTGGCCTCATAGAATGAGGTTGGAAGTGCTCCCTCTTTTTCTATTTCCTGAAATAAATTGAGAGTATTGGTATCAGTTCTTCTTTAAAGGTCTTATAGAACTCGGCTGTGTATCCATCTGGTCCTGGGCTTTTCTTTGTTGGTAGGTTTCTGATGGCATCTTCTATTTCATCACTTGAAATTGGTCTGTTCAAATTGTGTATATCATCCTGCTTTAGTTTGGGAAGATCATACGACTCTAGAAATTCGTTGATGCCTTTGGTATTTTGTATTTTGTTGGAGTACAAGTTTTCAAAATAAGTTTGAATTATTTCCTGTATTTCCGTAGTGTTCGTTGTGATATTTCCTTTTTCATCACATATGTTAGTAATTTGAGTTTTCTCTCTCCTTCTCTTTGTTAGCTTGGCTAAGTGTCTGTCAATTTTATTTATTTTTTCAAAGAAACACCTTTTTGTTTTGTCAATTTTTTCAATTGTTTCTTTTGTTTCAATGTCATTGATTTCAGCTCTAATTTTAATTATTTCCTGTCTTCTACTGCTTTTTGTCTTCTACTACTCTTTTTCTAGAGCTTTGAGATGTAATTTTAAGTCATTTATTTGTTGACTTTTTCTTCTTTTGAGGAATGAACTCAATGCAATTAACTTTCTTCTTAGAACTGCCTTCATAGTGTCCCAGAGATTTCAATATGTTGTGTCTGTGTTCTCATTCACCTCTAAATTTTTTTTTTTTTTTTTTTTTTTTTTTTTTTTTTTTGGTACCAGGGATTGAACCCAGGTGCACTCGACCACTGGGCCACATCCCCAGCCTTTTTTTGTATTTTATTAGAGACAGGGTCTCACTGAGTTGCTAACTCCCTTGCCATTGCTGAGTCTGGCTCTAAGAATTTTTTAATCTCCTCTTTGATGTCATCTGAAATCCATTGTTCATTCAGTAGCATATTATTTAGTCTCCAGGTGTTGGAGTAGCTTTTATTTCTTATTTTATCATTGATTTCTAATTTCATTCCATAATGGTCTGATAGAATGCAGGGTAGTATCCCTATTTTTTTATATTTGCTAAGAGTTGTTTTGTATTCCCAGCCATTTTTGATTATTTTTGGTATTTAACTTGACATGGTTTCTCTTCTGATTGTTTTTTCCTTTAATGTAATACCTCCCTTTGTTGATTTTCATCATTGTTTTTCTTTTCCTCTTCATGGAATATTTTACTGAGGATGTTCTGTAGTGCTGGCTTTCTAGTTGTAAATTCTTTTAATTTTTATTTATCATGGAAGGTTTTTATTTTGTCATCAAATCTAAAGCTTAATTTTGCTGGGTATAAGATTCTTGGTTGGCATCCCTTTTCTTTCAGAGCTTGGAATATGTTGTTCCATGATCTCCTAGCTTTGAGTGTGTGAGTTGAAAAATCTGCTGTGATATAAATTGGTCTCCCTCTATATGTGATCTGATTCCTCTCTTTTGTGGCCTTTAAAATTCTATCCTTGTTCTGTATGCTAGGCATTTTCATTATAATGTGTCTTGGTGTAGATCTGTTGTAATTTTGTACATTTGGTGTCCTATAAGCTTCTTTTATTTGGTTTTCCAATTCATTATATTTTAAAAATATTATTTATTTGCTTTAGTTGTACACAATGCCTTTATTTTTACATGGTGCTGAGGATGGAACCTGGGCCGCACACGTGCTAGGCGAGCGCTCTACCGCTGAGCCACAACCCCAGCTCTCCAATTCATTCTTTATGCTTGGGAAATTTTCTGATATTATCTCATTGAAGAGATTGTCCATTCCTTTGGACTGAAACTCTGTGCCTTCCTCTATCCCAATTACTCTTATATTTGGTCTTTTGATGTTGTTCCATAATTCTTGGATGTTCTGTTCATGGTTTCTTTCTATCTTCATTGTGTGGTCGACTTTATTTTTAAGATTATATACTTTGTTTTAATTGTCTGAAGTTCTTTCTTCCAGTTGATCTAGTCTGTTGTTGATACCTTCAATTGTGTTTTTTATTTGGTTAATTGTTTCCTTCATTTCAAGGGTTTCTGACTGCTTTTTTGTTCAGAGTTTCTATCTTTTTTTTTTTTAAGTAATCTTTTGCTACCTGTATTTGCTCTCTTATATGTTTTTTTGTAGTGGTCAGTTTTTACCTGTATTTGCTCATTTAGGTCATTCTTTATTCACAGCTCATTTTAAGTATGAACCTTCTGAACTCCTTCTTTGACATTTCATCAACTTTGCTGAGCATGGGTTCTGTTACTGTAGAATCCTGGTTTGTTTGGGGTACTTTCCTCCCTTGTTTTTTTTAATGTTGTCTATTTGCCTTACTTTCTTGCAGTATAGATCTGGGATATTACTGTTTCTAAACTATATTCTTATAATATCCTTGCAGGTCGTCTGTACCTCCCCTTAATGTTGGACTATCAGAACTTGCCATTGTCCCTCACAGTTTGCTACCTGGGGCTGGGTCCATGCAGGTTGGTGTGGGTGGAACTGGTTGATTCTGAGCTCCTGTGGTGGTCTGCTGATTGGAAGAGGCGGTTGTCTGAGCGAAGGTCAGTGAAGCTGTCCTAGACTCGCCTGAGCTCTGCAGGTATGGGCTGGGCTGACCTGGGCCTGCCTGTGCTTGGGCAGAGGTTGGTGCAACTTCCTGAGCCTGGCCTCACTCAAGGGGATGTTAGCAGGACTGACCTGGGGCTGGCTGCACTGGGGTGAAGGTCAGTGGGACTGTTGAAAATTCTTATTTATTGAATCCTTTGAATTATCTCATGATCAGTCTTCATTTTGCTTGAGGTTGTGTAGAAATTTTGTGTTATATCTTGAACATTGTGAATGGTACATTGTAGAAATTCTGTATTTCATTTTCTTTCTTTTTTTTCTGGGTATTCTTTTCTAGGCAACAAACTATAGCAAAACTTATGTGTTAGAAAAAGGAAAACATTTATTTTGGTATTGACCTTGTAATTTGTGCTATGCTTATTTGGACAGGTTTCCTCTTTGTATTAGTTGTGGCAGTTTGAAATCTGTGGTTTAGAATCATCTGATTGCTGGCTTACTTGCAAGTCTGATAGTAGAATGCTTGCTGTTGGCTGGGATTTTAGGATATAACTAGGACAACTGTATGTAGCTACATAGCAATATGATGGCTGGGTTCATTGAATGAGGTGGTGTGAGAGAGGGAGTGTGTGCACTTTAGATTATCTTGATGAAGAGCATCAAGATCTTTTCAGGACCAGTTGGCAGACTTCCTTACAACTGTAAATCCAGCAGATAAGACACTGTTCTGAAGGTTTACATGAATATTTTATGTTGAAAAATAATTGGGAGTTGGTATCTGGTTTTGTAAACATGCATACTTTTATAAGATAAAAATATCAGAATACAAAGAAAAGATCTGTTTCCCCATTGAAAATATTACATGCCTCAAGCATAGTTTTCAGTAAATATAGGTATTTGCTACAGGACTCTCTTCACATTTTCTTTAATCTTCTTATTCCTTAGGCTTTTTTGACATTGGGGTTATCACTCCATACATTAGCCTGAGGATCTCATCAGATGTATTTGTGTCCTTTTATTGGTTTTTCATGTACATAAAAAGGCTGAACCATAAAATATGATGATTAATGTCCTGTGGGAGAATGACTCCTCCCCTCTGAAAGAGAAGATGTTGGGATTTAGTTTCTATGAGTTTTAGGACACCAGAGTACCCATTGCTATATATCATTACTTTCTGTAGCATTTTAACCACTTCTTTCTGTCTAGGTATTAAATTAAATAGGGTTGCACTTCTTCAAGCTAGTTCACAACTTAGCTGTCTCCCTTTTCAGCTATTGCTATGCTATGGGCCTCTAAGAGAAGAATTCAAAGAATTCTACCATTCCACAAGTTTTCAGTTCAATATAATCCCATTTGTCTGTTTTCACTGTTGTTCCCTGTGCTTTTAGTCTTATCTCCCAAATCCTTGCCCATTCCAATGTTCTAAGATATTTCTCCTAGGTTTTCTTCTAGTCATTTTATGATTTCAGGTCTTCCATTTAAGTCTTATTTTTAAAGGTGTATTTATTAGTGCATTATAGTGATACATAATATTAGGGAATGATTTGGGTATACTCATACATGCATGGAATATAATTTGCTGTATTTCAGTCCCCTATACTTACTCTTTCCTGCCCTTCCTTGCTCCCCTTACTCTGTTCTACTGTTCTGTCTTCTATTTATTTATTGTTTTTACAATTAGTGCCTTATAGATATATACAAATTTGAAATTCACTGGTATATTCACATATGTATGTTGCATTTTGGTCAATATAATTTTGTAGTTCTTCCATTTTCCCACCCCCCCATCTCTCCCTTTATTCTCTTCCTCTATTCCACTGTGCTTTCTTCTATTTTTATGGGATTCCCTATTTTTCCACCCTTATTTTGTTCTATCTTTCATATATGAGAGAAAACATTTGAACCTTGATTTTATAAGTCTTGCTTATTTTACTTAGTATGATATTCTTTATTTCCATCTATTTACTATCAACCATCATGATTTAATTCTTCTTTTCTTTTTATTTCATTTTCTTTTATTCATTCTTATCAGGGCACTGAATAACAACATCTAGTTGCCATGACCAGTGTGGCCAAACTAGCAGGTTCTGGCGAGGGGCAATGGGAGATTGGAAAAAAATAAGAGTCACACATGCAGATCTTGAAGATAAAGCTGGGGTCGGTTGGAGCACTGCTCTCTGATGGAGAAGCAGGTCTACATAATTACACCATCCATCTTTATTATATATGTCTCTTAATCAGATTAAAGACTATGCAGACATTATTCTTTGCATTTATGAAAGTTACAGAGTGAACCACAATATGCAGCTATTTCCTCAGTGACATTTACAGTTGGAATAAGCAATGTTAGGAGCATTGTGTGGCTCTCAAGAAAGTCCATTGTTTAAAGTTACTAGTTTGCAGGCAGATTCAGGATCAGTGGAACTGGTGAAACATTGTAATTATCTTAGCAAGGAAGTTATTTCATTCCCAGGAGCTGCAGTGCCTGAGAATAAGGTTGAAGCTAATAAGACTCTAGCATGGAGGACATCTCCATAGCAACTGGGCATCCTATGCCTTTGCACAGAAACCTTCCCAGTCACCAATTATACCACAGCCATGAAGTCATCAAGTACCCCAATCTCAGACACTGGTACCCTTGTCACTGTCACCACTCTCCACATCTAGTGGTTGGTGCAAAGGATATAATTTTAAAGTAGTAATGAGCCTAAAATTTTTGTTGTATTTGCAGCAACTGGAAATGAAGTTTGACAATATCTATGATTTTTATTGGCAAAGAAAGTCAGAAGATCTGCTAATAATATTGTGGTTTATTGCCTACCTTCATAAACAAAAGAAATGCTTTATTTCAATTACAAGTCATTGGCAATAAATATATAACCTTTAACTATGCAAGTTACCAGATCTAGAGAGTCCTCAATAGATTCCCTTTGGCTCTGTGTGTACTAGAGGTTACAAACTACTACTCTAGAATACATACCCTGCAGTGGAAATCCTGGGTCATAAATTATATGCATATTAATATTTACCAAGTGTGACAAAATATTTTATAAATTTATACTTTTAATAGCAGTGTATGAGGTTTATTTTTGCTCATTTGGTCTTTGAGTGTGAAGATATATTTTTACACTTCTTTTCACAAATAGTCATGAATTGCAAGGTGGTGGAAATTATAAGGTTGTGCAGGTCTATCGATTGTGCTCCTGCTTAGTTTCATCCAAAAGCTAGCTCATACAACTGTGTAGAAGGAAGCAAGAGAGGTGGATTCAATGTGGCCCAACTGAGTAGGTATCAGCCACAGCTCAACTCTAGGTGTTTATGTTATGGAGCTTCATCTCGGGGTAAATACTTTCCTGTTTTTAATGCTCTATTATATAGTCACTAGATGTTGGCTTAGACCAACTTTTCCTTCATTAGGCTTCTGAGTACATATGACTTCTCTGTGTGTGTGTGTGTGTTGTGTGTGTGTGTGTGTGTGTGTGTGTGTGTTTGTGTGTAATGCTGGATTATATAGTGGAAAAATTGCAATAAAGTGAGAAGTTGCCTTGTTATTAACAGTAATTGGTATTAAAAAATAAAAACATTCTTTCACTTTTGCTTAAAGAGTCCAACTCGAATCACTGGATTTTTGTTAGGTAACTGTTGGGTGTTGAATATTGAATTAAATATTTTGGGGAGGAAAATAAAAACAGCCACTGCATTCCTCCTCTTTACAATTTTTTTTTGTAGTGCACTGTAATTTTTCAGAGTAGTGAAGTTCATTGTTACACATTCATAAATGCACATAACATCATTTGCTCCAAAACATTTCCTAGTACTCTTCCCCAACCCCATTATCCTTCCTATACTCTTCTGGCCTTTCTTCATGTATTTAAATATATTTTTATATGAATGTGGAATTCATTGAGATATATTCATACATGCATCCAATTTCTTTTTTAAAAATTTATTCAAATTTATTTATTTTTTTAAAAATTTTATTTATTTATTTAAATTTATTTATTCTAATCAGTTATACATGATAGCAGAATGATCATCAATTCATTGAACAGAAATGGATCACGGTTTTTCACATCTCTGGTTGTATATGAAGTAGGGTGACACAATTGGTGTAATCATACATGAACCTAGAGTAATGATATCCATCTCATTTCACCATATTTCCTATCCCCATTCTCCTTCCCCTTCCCTCCCACCCTTTTCCCAATCCAAAATTCATTTCTCAGCCTATGCCCTGCCCCATTATGGATTAGCATCCACACATCAGAGAAAACATTCAGCCTTTGTTTTTTTTTGGATTGGCTTACTTCACTTAGCATGATATTCTCAACACCATCCATTTGCCTGCAAATGCCATATTTTTTTCCTCTTTTATTGCTGACTAGTATTCCATTGTGTATATATACCACAGTTTCTTTACCCATTCATCTATTGAAGGGTGTCTAGTTTGGTTCCACGGTTTGGATATTGTGAATTGTGCTGCTATAAACCTTGATGTGCCTGCATTAGTGTAGTATACTATTTTTAAGTCCTTTAGGTATAGACCAAGGAGTAGGATAGCTGAGTCAAAAGGTGGTTCCATTCCAACTTTTTAAGGAATCTCCATACTACTTTCTAGACTGGTTGCACCAATTTGCAGTCCCACCAGCAATGTATGAATGTGCCTTTCCCCCATATCTTCCCTAATACTTATTGTTTCTTGTATTATTGTTAGCTGCCATTCTGACTAGAGTAGTTTTTATTTGCATTTCTCTAATTACTAGAGATGTTGAACATATTTCAAATATTTGTTGATCAATTGTATATCTTCCTCTGAGAACTGTCTATTCAGTTCCTTAGCCCATTTATTGATTGGGTTGTTTGTTTGTTTGTTTGTTTTTTGTGCTAAGTTTTTTGAGGTGTTTATATATCCTGGAGGTTAGTGCTCTAATGTATATATGGTAAAAATTTGCTCCCATTCCGTAGGCTTTCTTCACCTCACTGATTGTTTATTTTGCAGAGAAGAAGCTTTTTAGTTTGAATCCATCCCATTTATTGATTCTTGATTTTGTTTCTTATGCTTTAGGAGTCTGATCTAGGAACTCTGGGCCTAAAATCATGTGATAAAGATTTGGGCCTACTTTTTGTTCTATAAGGCATATGGTCCCTGACCTAATTCCTAGGTCCTTGATCCACTTTGAGTTGAGTTTTGTGCATGGTGAGAGATAGGGGTTTAATTTCATTTTGATACATATAGTTTTTCAGTTTTCCCAACACTATGTTGAAGAGGCTATCTTTTTTCCAATGTGTGTTTTGGGTGCCTTTGTATAGTATGAGATAACTGTTTTTTATGTGGGTTTGTTTCTGTGTCTCCTATTCTGTATCATTGGTCTGTATGTCTGTTTTGGTGTCTACCATGCTGTTTTTGTTACTATGACTCTATAGTATAGTTTAAGGTCTGGTATTGTGATGCCCCCTGCTTTACTATTCTTGCTAAGGATTGCTTTGGCTATTCTGTGTCTCTTATTTTTCCAAATGAATTTCATGATTGCTTTTTCTATTTCTATGAGGTATGATGTTGGGATTTTAATTGATAGTCCATTGAATCTGTATATTGCTTTTGGTAGTATGGCCATTTTGACAATACTAATTCTGCCTGTCCAAGAGCATGGAAGATCTTTCCATCTTCTAAGGTCTTCTTCAATTTCTTTCTTTAGTGTTCTGTAGTTTGCTTTGTAGAGGTCTTTCACCTCTTTTGTTAAATTTATTTTTTATTTTTATTTTTAATTTTTGAGGCTATTGTGAATGGGGTGGTTTTCCTAATTTCTTTTTCAGAGGATTCATCAGTGATGTATTGAAATGCATTTGATTTATGGGTATTGATTTTATATCCTGCTATAAATGTTGAACTCATTTATTACATCTAGAAATTTTCTGGTGGAATTTTTTGGATCCTCTAAGTAAAGAATCATGTTGTAAGCAAATAGTGATGGTTTGAGATCTTCTTTTCCTATTCGTATCCGTTTAATTTATTTTGTTTGTCTAATTGCTTTGGATAGAGTTTCAAGGACTATGTTGAGTAAAAGTGGTGAAAGAGGGCATCCATGTCTTATTCCAGTTTTTAGAGGGAATATCCCCAATTTTTTCCTCCACTAAGAATGATGTTGGCCTTGGGTTTAGCATAGATAGCTTTTACAATGTTGATGTATATTCCTACTATCCCTAGATTTTCTAGTGTTTTGAACATGAAGGATGCTGTACTTTGTCAGATGCTTTATCTGAATCTATTGATATAATCATATGATTCTTATCTTTGAGTTCATTGATGTGGTAAATTACGTTTATTGATTTCTGTATGTTGAACCATCCTTGCGTCCATCACTGGGATGAACCCCACTTGATCATAGTGCTCTATCTTTTTAATATGTTTTTCTATGTAATTTGCCAGAATTGTTTTTGAGAATTTTTGCATCTATGTTCATCAGGGATATTGGTCTGAAGTTTTCTTTCCTTAATCAATCTTTGTCTGACTTTGTTATTAGGGTGAAACTAGCTTACTAAAATGAGTTTGGAAGGGTTCCTCCTTTTCTATTTCATGGAATAATTTGAGGAGTATTGGTATTAATTCTTCTTTGAAGGCCTTGTAGAACTTGGCTGAGAATCTGTCTGGTCCCTGGCTTTTCTTGGTTGGTAGGCTTTTGATAGTGTCTTCTATTTCCTTGCTTGAAATTGATCTGTTTAAATTTGTTTATGTCCTCTTGATTCAATTTGGGCAGATCATAGGCCTCTAGAAATTTGTTGGTGTCTTTGGGATTTTGTATTTTATTGGAGTATAAATTTTCAAAATAGTTTCTAATTATCTTCTGTATTTCAGTAGTGTCTGTCATGATGTTTCCTTTTTCATCACAAATTTTAGTAATTTGAGTTTTCTCTCTCCTTCTTTTCGTTAGGGTGGCTAAGGGTTTATCAATTTTATTTATTTTATTCAAAGAACCAGATTTTTGTTTTTGTCAATTTTTTTCTAGTGTTTCTTTTGTTTCAATTTTATTGATTTCAGCCCTGATTTAATTATTTCCTGTCTTCTACTGCTTTTTGTGTTGGTTTGTTCTTCTTTTTCTAGGGCTTTGAGATGTAATTGCAGATCATTTATTTGTTGACTTTTTCTTCTTTTAATGAAAGAGCTTAATGCAATGATCTTTCCTCTTAGCACTGCCTTCATAATGTACCAGAGATTTTGATATGTTGTGTCAGTGTTCTCATTTACCTCTAAGATTTTTTTTAATCTCCCCCCTGATGTGTTCTGTTATCTGTGCATCATTCAGTAGTGTGTTATTTAGTCTCCAGGTTTAGAGCTACTTCTGTTTTTTATTTTATTGTTGATTTCTAATTTCATTCCATTATGATCTGGTAGAATCCAGGGTAGTACCTCTATTTTTTGTATTTGCTAAGACTTGCTTTGTGGCATAACATATGGTTTATTTTAGAGAAGGATCCATGTGCTACTGAGAAAAAAGTGTATTCACTTGTTGATGGATGAAATAGTTTATATATGTCTATTAAGTCTAAATTATTGATAGTATTATTGAGGTCTATAGTTTATTTGTTTAGTTTTTGTTTGGAAGATCTATCCAGTGATGAAAGAGGTGTGTTAAATTCACCCAGTGTTATTGTGTTGTGGTCTATTTGGTTCTTGAAATTTAGAAGAGTTTGTTTGATATATGTAGATGTTTCATTGTTTGGGGCATAAATATTTATGATTGTTATGTCTTGTTGATGTATGATTCCCTTAATCAGTATGAAATGTCCTTCCTTTTCTCTTCTGACTGACTTTGGTTTGAAGTCCACCTTATCTGATGTGAGGATGGAAAACCCTGCTTGTTTACATGGTTCATGTGAGTGGTATGTTTTTTCCTATCCTCTCACCTTTAGTCTTTGGTTGTCTTTTTCAATAAGATGAGTCTCTTGAAGGCAGAATATTGTAAATATTGTATGGTCTTTTTTTTTTTTTTTTTTAACAATCCAATCAGCCAGTCTATGTCTTTTATTTGATGAGTTTAGGCCATTAACATTGAGGATTATTATTGAAATATTGTTTTTTATTCCTGGTCATTTTGGTCTGTTTCTGTTTTTTTACTTGACTTGGTTACTACTTTTACTGTAGTTCCTCCCTTTGCTGATTTTAATTGTTGTTTTTAATTTCCTCCTCATGGAATATTTTGCTGAGGATGTTCTGTAATACAGGCTTTCTCGTTGTATATTCTTTTAACTTTTGTTCATCATGGAAGGTTTTTATTTTGTCATCAAATCTGAAGCTCAATTTTGCTGGATATAAGATTCTTGGTTGGCATCCATTTTCTTTTAGAGCTTGGTATATGTTGTTCCAGGATCTTCTGTCTTTGAGGGTCTGGGTTGAGAAATTTGCTGAGATCCAAATTAGTTTCTGCCTATATGTAATCTGAAACATTTCTCTCGCAGCTTTTAACATTACTTATTCTGTATGCTAGGCATTTTCATTATAATGTGCCTCAGTTTAGGTCTGTTGTAATTTTGTATATTTGATGTCCTGTAAGTCTCTTGTATTTGATTTTCTATTTAAAAGTATTTTTTATTCCCATTTTTTGTTTCATTGATTTATTGGTAATATGTCTAGAATTCAGTATGTAAATCTTTAAAATAATGAGCTATTACAAGATAAGTATATAAGTCAGCTCTAATTATGCAAATACTTGATGCAGGAGACAATTTTTACAAATATGCATATTTTCTTATAAGAATTCTTTAATAAAGAAAATAAATCTCCATACATCTTATAGCAAATTTCGTGTATTTTCATTTTCCCATTCTGTCATCATGTTGGGTTTTACATTATATTATGTCTATCACATCCAACAAACCAATTACAATCTGTAGCTTCTTCTCACTTTCAAATACTACTGAGAATTCTCACAAATTTTCATATTTAAAAGTCATTGTTGGGGGGTTTCTTTTTGGTATGAATTTGTAATGTGTATTGCCTTGTGACCATGGATTGTTGTTTCAATATCCTTGGTATTCACTGAAACTTGCTTCCTTTTTCTCAATTTTATGAACATTCTATTGCATTTTAAAACATTTTCTACTGTGAGAGCACATTTTCTCTCTCTCTCTCTCTCTCTCTCACACACACACACACACACACACACACGATTGCCTTAACTTTTAAAGATGGGTATACAAAAGCCTTAAAATGTTTACATTTAATCTTTTTTTAATCATCTTCCATATTGTGTCTATTCTTTTTCACCTTGTTTTTAAGTCCCTCATTCATTCTTTCTTTCTCTTACAAAGCCAGTGACAGTGTAGATATACGTATATATTTAGAAATTTCATTGTTTACTAGATTTTAGCTTTAATTTTATTCTTCTAACTTAGGGAAATTTTTTTTTCTAGGATTGTTTGGATGATAAAAATATCTTCCTTTTTTCCTCCCTAAAAGTGTATTTATTTTGCCTTCTCTCCTGAAAGTAGATAGAAAATTCCCAGTTTTCAGTTATTTTATTTGGATAATTTGAAGATATTATTCCATTGGCCTGTGCCTTTGTGATTATTGCCAACATTTTTTATTACTTTGAAACATCTCTGAAAATAAATGCTGTTTATGATATTAAGATATAATAAGGTAATTCATTATAAAGAGCAGGCTTAGCTTCAGGTTTTAAAGGATGGAGTAAGTATTCTGTGTGGGAAACATCATGACATTCTTAGACCAATTTCCACATTTCTATTTAGGCATTTACTTTTACCATTACATTTTGCTTATTTATAAACATGCTTATTCAGTTATATGTACTTTTAAAAAGTGAATTATTTTGTTGTAAGCATTACGTAAACATTGTTACATATTATAAAAGTGACGAATTAAAACCACCTTTCATAAGCTTTAGATTTTAAAATTTAAATGAGCCTACAAAATATTACTACAAAACCTAGACTCTATTGCACATACAAAAAGGTATCTTCTGCAGACAGAGCCTTTTTACTAGGTGTTATCATTTTACTCTTTATGTTATAAAGCTAAAAAGTAAATTCTGTATTTCATAACTTGGCATCTTAAAGAAGAGATAGAAGGCAAATACCAATGTTAGTATATATATATATATATTTATATATATATACACATACATACATTATGTAGTTTTGTACACACTGTATACTTCTACATAATCATTGTAATGACTTCACTATTGTAGTGAGACAATTAGTTTAAAAACATAATAAAATTTCCTAGTCTACTTCAAACCAAAAATGAATAGGTCACTCTCTTAAAATCTGTTTTGCTTTATGACTCTTATATAATTATTTTGGTATTTTCCATGGGGTTCTTTGTTTGCTTTTTTGTTCTTGAATACTATTCCACTGTATGAGAATATAAGACATTAAGATACCTAAATCTTAATCCATGTCTCACAAAGACATCACTACTTCTGAACCTAGGTCATTATAGTATATTGTCTTTGCCATCTAATTGTCTTGATTTATGTCTTAAATAATTTATTTCATTTGTTATTCAGTCACTGACTTTTTCATTTTTGCTATCTTTCAATACTTGGAAATTTTAACTTCCATCAGGAGCATAAAACTTATATTCAGTAGGCCTTTCATTACTAATGCCATTAGTATTCATTATGTTGAGTAATCTTATATCCTATTTTATTTTATTTTATTTTATTGGTACCAGGGATTGAACTCAGGGGCACTCGACCACTGGGCCACATCCCCAGTCCTTTTTTGTATTTTTAATTTAGAGACAGGGTCTCACTGAGTTGCTAAGTGCCTCACCATAGCTGAGGCTGGCTTTGAACTTGCCATCCTCCTGCCTCAGCCTCCCAAGTGCTGGGATTGCAGGCATGTAGCACTGCGCCCAGCTCATCTCTCATTTAAATAATGATATAGAGTACAGCCTACATTTTAACACCTGTGTTCTGTAATCACCTGGATTATTATTACAATATAACCACTGTCTATTTATGTTAGCCTTAACCAACAGTACCTCACATTTATAATAAATTTTTGTCACACATCTGGTGTGATAACATGGGTAGCATAGGCTAGAAACAGTTCAGCCAATTTATAGATTAATTGTTGGGATTAAACTTCAACTTTTTTTTTTTTTTTTTTATAGAGATTCCAAGTCAGAAAAAACTCTAGGAAATGTGATTATGTAACTTGATAGTTTTAATAGTAGCGGTGTTACAATGTGCATAGGCAAATATCTTGTGGATATATTAATGGCATCATCAAAAACTTGTTGGCTTTAATTATATTGAAAAGGTGTACTTACAAAAGGCATACTGTAGGAAGAGCCAAATTGCTTTTGCTAGAGAATATACAGTCTGATATGCCTGGGGAATGACTAGTTCTGTCAGAAATAGCAAAAACACTCAAATGACTACCATCAACAACACATCAGATCAAACAAATTTATTGCTTTCCTTTTCTCTATTATCTGATTTGAACTTGATTCTAGTAAATCTTTTGATCTATTTCTTTTCTTTACTTTCCTTCTCCCTTTGTGCTCATTCCCCTAGGATTAGCAACTGAAACCCTGACAAGAGTTCAATATAGGAAATTAAGTTTCACAGGGACCATTAAAATTTATTTTTAATTTCTCTCAAAAGTTGTAAATGCCTATTAAAAAGTTTACCCTTTTAAAATAGCAGAACTCTCTGCTTTCCATCTGCTATAAGGTAAAGAGCTTTGCCCTACCATGCCTTTTCACATTATATTTCAGCCCACCATGGACTGAAACTTCTGAAACTGTGAACCAAAATAAAACTTTCCTCTCAAAAAGTTGATTTTTCGCTGCTTGCCTGCCTGAATGCTGCCTGCCTACACAACCACCAAGACTAGGAACAGCACACCCTGGCAGAAGGAAGGGCTTGGAAGGAGAAAGGGCCTGTCCAGAGGAAGGGCTCTACTGACCACCTGCATGACCCCTGCCTGCCCATGCCACAACTGGGAGGAGCAGTAGGCACTGGCCAGAAGAAGGTCCTGCTGCCAGCCTGCTCGACTTCCACCACCACATCTAGACTGGGAAGAGAGTTGGGAGAGGAAAGCCAGGACGCCTTCTCCACCACACTGTGGCCAGGAGGAGATCAGGAGAGAGAGGCCCGCCCCACACCCACAACTCAGAGAGTCAACCCGCTCTTGCCCAGAGAGACACAATGTGGCTACACAACCAAACATCAACATAATTATAGGCTTGAGGCTGCCACTGCCACAAAACTGAGATATCGAGGCTACTATCAAGAAACAACAAAAAGGTCCTGGTAAGACATCACTAACGTCCCTGTGGACCAGGCTGCACCTCTACTAGAGTTGCTACCAGTTACCCTCTTGTGAACTAACAGGAGTCTTACATGGGGATGTCTATCTCTTGCTTCTCCTACTAACAGCCAAATTCTTATGATTACACTCTCACAAGTCAAATAATCTAATACCTCTATTTTCTCACATCCAACCTCATAAATGTCTTAGCCAACCCCTAAGTCCCCCCTTCTACCATTAGATACTGTAAACCACCACACAAACATAGAGACTATATGGTAAAAGATAACTTATCTCATCATTTCTGTTTATAGTGACAAAACTGTAAATATAAAAATAGAAGCTAACTGATATATGGATATATGTTGGGTACATTGAATGCTGTAATATCGATATTTCCCTAAAAAGTGAGGTTTTGGATAACCTGTAGGGATGCCATAAGACAATAGGGCAGAAGCTGTAATACCTCAGGCTTACCTTGCAAGAGAGGAAAACATATAGACATCATGAAAACACAAGGGATAAAAATACCCAAAACAAGCCAAGATACTACAATAGAAGACAGTAGGTAAAATGTCAGAGAAGGAGTTCCAGATATGCATAATTAAAATGATTTGTGATTTAAAAAATGACCTAAGTGAGCTGACACAGGCAAAACTTGATCTCTCCAACAAAGAGATAAGAGATCAAATACAGGCAACCACTGATCACACCAACAAAGAGATAAGAGAACAAATACAGGTAGCAAAAGATTACTTCAAGAAAGAGATAGAGAGTCTGAGTAAAAACCAAACAGAAATCCTTGAAATGAGAGAAACAATAAGCCACTTGAAAAACTCAATAGATAGCATCACCAACAGATTGGATCACCTGGAAGACAGGACCTCAGACAATGAGGACAAAACATATAATCTTGAAAATAAAGTTGACTTCACAGTGAAGATGGTAAGAAACCATGAACAGAATATTCAAGAATTATGGGACCAAATATAAGATTTATTGGAATAGAGGAAGGTGCAAGTATTCAAACCAAAGGAATGCACAATCTATTCAATGAAATAATATCTAAAAATTTCCCAAGCAGGAAGAATGAATTTGAAATATCAAATAGAAGAGGCCTATAGGACATCAAATGTACAAAATTACAACAGATCTACACCAAGGCACATTATAATGAAGATGACTAGCATACAAAATAAGGATAGAATTTTAAAGGGTGCAAGAGAGAAAAATCAGATTACCTATAAGGGAAAACATTTTTGGATCTCAGCAAATTTTTCAACCCAGAGCCTCAAAGCCAGGAGATCCTGGTAAAATATATACCAGGCTCTAAAAGATAAGGGGTGCCAACCAAGAATCTTATATCCAGCAAAATTAAGCTGTAGATTTTAGGATGAAATACAAACTTTCCATGATAAACAAAAGCTAAAAGAATTCACATGAAAGTATGCACTACAGAACATTCTTGGCAAAATATTCCATGAGGAGGAAATGAAAAACAACAATGAAAATCTCCAAAGGGAAGAACTACATTAAAGGAAAAACCAACCAAAGGAGAAATCAAGTCAAGCTAAATACCAAAGTAAAAATTAAAAAAAAAAAGAAGAAGACTGGTAATACAAATCATGTCTCAATAATAACCCTGAATGTTAATGGCCTAAACTCACCAATAAAAAGATGTAGGCTAATAGATTGGATTTTAAAAAAGACCCAACAATATGTTGCCTTCAAGAGACAAATCTCATAGGAAAAGACACCCACAGACTGAAGGTAAAAGGATGGGATAAAATATATCATTCCCATGAACTATGGAAGCAAGCAGGGATCTCCATCCTCATATCAAATAGACTTCAAGCCAAAATTAATCAAAAGAGATAAAGATGGACATTTCAAACTGCTTAACGGAATCAAACATTAACAAGACATAACTGTTATAAATATATATGCCCCAAATAATGGAGCATCTACGTTCATTGATCAAACTCTTCTCAGGTTCAAGAGTCAAATAGACCACAACACAAAATTCTAGGTGACTTTAACACACCTCTTTCACCACTGGATAGATCTTCCAAACAAAAGCTAAACAAAGAAACTATAGAACTCAATAATACAATCTATAACTTAGACTTAACTGACATATATAGAGAATATTATCCATCAATGAGCAAATACACTTTCTTCTCAGCAGCACATTGATCTTTCTCTAAAATAGACCATATATTATGCCATAAAGCAACTCTAAGCAAATATAAAAAAAGTAGAGATACTACCCTGCATTCTATTAGATCATAATGGAACTAAATTAGAAATCAATGATAAAATAAGAAACAAAAGCTACTCTAACACCTGGAGATTAAATAATATGCTACTGAATGAAGAATGGGTTGAAGAAGACATCAAGAAGGAGATTAAAAAATTCTTAGAGGTAAATGAGACCACTGATACAACATATTGAAATCTCTGGGACACTATGAAGGCTGTGCTAAGAGGAAAGTTCATTGCATGTAGTTCATTTCTTAAAAGAAGAAATGGTCAACAAATAAATGACCTAACATTACATCTCAAAGCCCTAGAAAAAGAAGAACAAATTAACCCCAAAAGCAGTAGAAAACAGGAAATAATTATAATCAGAACTGAAATTAATAAAATTGAAACAAATAAACAAAAAACAATTGAAAAAAATTGATAGAACAAGAGTTGGTTCTTTGAAAAACTAAATAAAATTGATAAGCCATTAGCTATGCTAACAAAGAAAAGGAGAGAGAAAACTCAAATTACCAAATCTATGATGAAAAAGGAAATAACATTATGGACACTACAAAAATACAGAAGAGAATTAGAAATTATTTTGAAAATTTATAATCCAATAAAATAGAAAATATCAGAGGTATCGACAAATTTCTGGGAACATATGATATGCCCAAACTAAATCAGGATGATATACACAATTTAAATAGATCAATTTCAAGCAAAGAAATAGAGGATGCTATCAAACACCTACCAACCAAGAAAAGCTCTGGACTGGATGGAAACACAGCCAAGTTCTACAAGACCTTTAAAGAAGAACTAACACCAATACTTTTCAACTACTTCATAAAATAAAAAAGAGGGAACACTTCCAGACTCATTCTATGATGCCAATATCACCCTGATCCCCAAACCAGGCAGAGACACATCAAAGAAAGAAAATTACAGATCAATATCTCTAGTGAATACAGATGCAAAAATTCTCAATAAAATTCTGGCAAATTGAATACAAAAATATGTAAAAAAGATAGTGCACCATGATCAAGTGGGGTTCATTCCAGGGACACAGGGTTGGTTCAACATAAGGAAATCAATAAATGTAATTCATTATATCAATAGACTCAAAGATAAAAATCATATGATCATCTCAATAGATGCAGAGAAAGCATTTGACAAAATACAGCACCCCTTCATGTTTAAAAGACTTGACAATCTAGGGAAAACAAAATCATATCTCAAAACTTTAAAAGCTATCTATGCTATGCCCCAGGCCAATATCATTCTAAATGGAGAAAAATTGAAAGCATTCCCTCTAAAAACGGGAACAAGACAGGGATGCCCTCTTTCACACTCCTATTTAACATAGTTCTTGAAGCCCTAGCCAGAGCAATTAGATAGATGAAAGAAATTGAAGGGATACAGATAGGAAAAGAAGAACTCAAATTATCACTATTTGCAGATGATATGATTCTATACATAGAAGATCCAAAAAATCCCACCAGAAATCTTCTAGAACTAATAAATGAATTCAGCAAAGTCGCTGTATATAAAATCAACACCCATAAATCAAAGGCAATTCTGTATATCAGTGACAAATCCTCAGAAAGAGAAACTAGGAAATCCACCCCATTTACTATAGCCTCAAAACAAAAACAAACAAAATAACTTGGGAATCAACTTAACAAAAGAAGTGAAAGATCTCTATAGCAAAAGCTACAGCATGCTAAAGAAAGAAATTAAATACCTTCGAAGGTGGAAAGCTCTGCCTTTTTCATGGATAGGTAGAACTAATACTGTCAAAATGACCATTCTTCCAAAAGCACTATTCAGTTTCAATGAAATCCCAATCAAAATCTCAATATCATTTCTCATAGAAATAGAAAAAGCAATCATGAAATTCATCTGGAAATATAAGAGACTCAGAATAGCCAAAGCAATTCTTAGCAAGAAGAGTGAATGTGGTGGCATTACTATTCCAGACCTTAAATTGTATTACAAAGCAATAATACCAAAAACAGCATGGTATTGGCACCAAAATAGACCAGTTGACCAATGGTACAGAATAGAAGACACAGAGACTAACCCACACATCTACAGTTATCTTATATTAGAAAAAGGTGCCAAAAATGTTCACTGGAGAAAAGACAGCCTCTTCACCAAGTGGTGTTGGGAAAACTGGAAATCCTCATGTAATAAAATGAAATGAAATCTCTATCTCACCATGCACAAAATTCCACTCAAAGTGGATCAAGGACCTAGGAATTAAACCAGAGACCTTGCACCTAATAGAAGAAAAAGTAGGCCTAAATTTCCATCATGTTTGATTAGGCCCCAACTTCTTCAATAAGGCCCCTATAGTGCAAGAATTAAAACCAAGAATTAATAAATGGGATGGATTCAAACTAAAAAGCTTCTTGTCAGCAAAAGAAATAATTAGTAAGAGAACCTACAGAATGGGAGGAAATCTTTACCACAAGCACATCAGATAGAACATTAACCTCAAGGATATATAACGCTCTCAAAAACCTTAACAACCAAACAAACAAACAAACAAAAAAAAAACCCTCAATCAATAAATGGGCCAAGGAATTAAACAGACACGTATCAGAAAATGATATACAATCAATCAAAAAATATATAAAAAAATGCTCAGCATCTCTAGCAATTAGAGAAATGAAACTCAAAACAACTCTAAGATTTCATCTTACTCCAGTCAGAATGGCAGTTATCAGGGAAACTTTGGTATATATACACAATGGAACACTACTCAGCACTAAAAGAGAATAAAATCATGGCATTTTCAGGTAAATGGTTGGAGTTGGAGAAAATAATGCTAAATGAAGTTAGCCAATCCCAAAAAACCAAAGGTGGAATGATGTCTTTGTTATGAAGTTACTAACTTATAAAGGCAAGGGAGGGGGGGATGAGAGCAATGAAATAACTTTAAATAGAACAAAAAGGGGTAGGGTAGGGTAGGGGGCAAGGGAATAGGAATAATGGTAGAATGAGTTAGACATCATTACCCTAAGTACATGTATGAAGACATAATTATTGAGAAAATACTTATGTAAAACAAGGGACTTGAAAAATTATGCTCTTTATATGTAATATGAAATGAATTGCATTCTGTAAGCATGTATAACAAATTAGAATAAAAATAAATTTTAAAAAATATAAAAAAATTTCTTAAACTATGTTTAAGAGAATTTATAATGATATCATTTAGGTTTCAAATTCTATCCTTGTCTCATTCATGTATACAAAATTCATTCAAGAGCTGTATTCCTGGCAGATTTTGATTTTTTTTTGTATAATATATTATGAAAATTTGAAACATAAATAAAATATGAAAATGTTTTGTTATACCTCATATATTCATCAACTAGATTCTACCATCAGTATGTTACTAGATTTCCTTGTATTATTCTATGTATCTGTTTCTGTATCCCTCCAAGTCCAGGTCATTTTTTGGGTGCATTTCTAAGCAAACTATGGGATATAATTACACTTTTCTCTAGATAGTTTAGCATGTTTATTATTAACTAGAGTTTAATATTCATTTAGTTTTTCATTTAAACAATTACAATCAACAAATGTGAATATAACAAATTCTGACAAATGCATGCCTATATCACTGAAACCCCTATCAAAATAAAGAACATTAATATAACAAAAGAAAATTTCCCTCATGCCACAGCCCAGTTGATACCTGAAACAACCACTCCCCAACAATGACAGCCACTATTCTGATATTTAAAAATACCATTGATAGGAATTTATCTGTTCTGTGTCTTAAGTATGTACTATTCTAAAAACAACACTCTGCTGTGCAAAGAATGAATTGTGGGAGAACAAAAGTGGAATTGTAGGAAAACTAAAGTCTGGAATGTGATTTGGGAAGCCTTTGCATTATCATTGGTGAGACCATGGTGGTTTGGAATAGTATGGTGGCAATGGAGGTGATCACACTAAATTGTGCTAGTGGGTTGGATGGGCATGCCTGTGTGGTGCTGTACATCTTGAGATGAGCAAGACTTGAGAAGTTGTTTGAGGATAGGAAAATCAAAGCTTCTGTGTTGGACTGCTTATAATTAAAATGCCTGTTATGCTAGACATCAGGGCTGGAGTAAACATATAGGACTCATTGATCTTCATATTGATGTCTTTTGTTCTGTTGGTTATTGCCAAGCTATAAGCTCAGTAAACTAGCTTTGTGATGATGTCCATGTGTAACTGCATTAGGAAAACCATGCCAATCTGTTAACAGATAATCTTTTGATGCCCAGAATTAAAAAAAAATAAATGAACTATATATTAAATAGGGCATGTTAGTTTAATCAGGATTTTTGCTGTAGTAGTTGTATGTATTATATATTACAGTCATACTTCACATATTCTATGAAAATGAAATTCTCTTAAGTGAATAAACTTCATGCAAGAAGGCACTCTACAATGACACAGTTAATGTATTAATTGAAGCCAACTTTGTTAATAATTGTGGCATTACAATACCAGAGAAGTCTTAGGCTTTTTCCCTAGTAATAAATATTCCAAAACCTAAATAGTTTGCTATGGAAATTTAACTTAGAGGAAGAAGATGTAAGAGTTGTGCTAGGATTTGAAAAAACAAGTTTTAAGTAAGATGAGACAATTTTGAGAGGCAGTTTGAGTTCTTATAGGTAGATTACAGGGAAGGCAATTTTAGTGGGAGTGAGTGGCAATTGTACGAATAATTTGGCAATGGCAAATATCCTTATTTATGTATAGTACAAGAAAAGCATTCATATATTTACTCAATTATTCGACACACTTTATAATAAGTGTCTTTTTTTCTGGATACCAACGTCTCTTAATTAGAAGAGACAGATATATATGGATAAAGGTATGAAGAATGTGTATTTTTAATTGCATGACAATTTTTCAGCCTACAGAAGGATGTTAAATATAGTGACCTTTAGAATATGGCTATTTAGGAGAATTATGTCTGTTCTTTGTGGGCAAAATGTACTATTGAGAGCTTCAAAACAAAGAGGCATATAAGATTACCCAAGGAATGGTAGTAAAGTTTAGAATAATAGTCTGGGGCAACACTGACAACCAGAATGAAGGAAAATGTAAACACTGCTTAAAAATTATTAGGGGGGTGACTAGCATATTTACCTTCATGCAGAACAGAATTTATATGATTATAATTTATTTAGTGAAAGAAAAAGGAGGATACCTGAGCACAGAGAACTTGGGACTATTTAAATAATCTATCCCCATAATATTTTGCTTCAAAAAATAAATGTAGAGGTGGCAAAGCAATATGTTATTTAGGACTATTTGATGATAAGTAATTAAGAATCCAATTCTAAGTTAGTTTTTTTGTAGAAATGTAATTTATTGACTCATATAACCAAAATAATATTTCTGAATTTGACTTTAGACACAGCTTGATGAAGAAATAAAATAACTGCATCAGACATCCTCTTCCCCACTCCTCACAACTCTTCTTTCATCTTTCATTTAGGCTTTCTACATGTAAGGCACACTCTACCTGTTTAGTAACTCTAGCAGAAAGAGTACCCCCCATCCCCCCACCTTTTTTTTCTCATGCTGGAACAGTAATCTTGGATTGAGTTTGATTAGCCTAACTGTTCTCATTTGCCATGCTGAATGAATCACTGTGGTAAGAAGGATTTTGCATTTAATCAATTAGGCCAACATTCAGTGCTTATACTATTTCCAAAAGATTGGATCAGTCCTGTCCAGAACCACAAAAACTCAAATGGACGTGCTGTTGACTCATCAAAAGAAGAGAGGGTGACAGACCAAAAAAACATACGTGTTCAGTTTAAAATAACTGAGAATGGAGACTGAGAGGACAAAAGGAAGGAAGAGAGATGAAATAGATGAAGGAGGCAGTTCGAAGATGGCCGACAGGAGGGAGGTGCTCTCTGGACGCAGTTGCTGAAGGACGCGGAGTGGGAAGTTTGAGCGCTTTGCTGGCGGTTCTTTTGCGACTGAAAGGGAGCCGAGACATTCCTGCACCTCTGGACAGCGAAATACAAAGTTCTCAGGGCCACAACAACCAGGGACAGAGTCCCAGCGGTCCACAGCCCGAAACAACGCTGTCCGTGCTGCAGGCGCAGGGGCTAAGACCATCTCGGCAAGGAGACGATCCACCCAGCGGCTTTGAAACTGACCGGCAAGGAGGGATAAAAAGAGGCCTAGAGGCGTGGGCGGTGTCCACGTGGAGCTCTTTTGCACCGCTTGCCAAGCCGACCCCCGCACGATCTGGACCGACAGAAGGGTCTGCGGAGCAGCTGCTGAATGGGAGGAGAACTCCGCCATCTTTGAGAAGTGCAGTGGCTGAGCCAGACAAAGGGGAAAAGATGGAGGAGACAACAGCTGCAGACATCCAGGGAGCCCCATCGCTTAGAAGGCAGCGCACACCTGGGTGAGACTCAGGTAACCAGCAGGGGAGGGCGTGTCTGAGGCCAGCCCAGCGGCCACAAGAAGCTACAACTGTGGGTGGGCGTGGGGAAAGGGTGCCTCTGGAGGGTCCTCTTCCCGGAGCCATTCATCTGCTGACACACAATCACCCTGAGCCAATCTTCCCCCTGAGCGGCCGCTGACATAGGGTGCAGACCTGACTCGCAGACTTTCTGGACATGATCCAATGCAGTTGGCTTAAACTGGAAAGGGAAAAGAGAAGGGGGGCTTCCCAGGGCCCGTTTTGTTTTGTTTGAGACTTGGGGTTCGACTTTTTTTTTTTTTGCTGTTGTTGTTGGTCGGTCTGCTTGTGTTATTGGCTTTTGTTAGATTGTTTATTGATTGTTTATTGTTCTTTCTCTTTTTTTTTTTTGGCTTTGTTCTGTTCTACTTTTTTTGCATTGATTGTCAGAGTGTTTGATTGTTTGCTTCTGCTCCTTTTCTCGTTCCTTCTTTTCTTCCTTCTCACTTTGGCATCTCTTCTTTCTCCTTCATCTTTCATATTTGCACCCTGCCAGTGCATACTAGACAGAGACAAAAACAAGCTGTACGCAGAATTTGGGATTTCTAGAAACAGCGCAATTGAACTGGATAGAAAAGAGGTGCTATATATAGTTTTACTCTCCATTTTCTTGATTCTCTATCTCCTCTCTCTTACACCAATTTCTACTCTTTTATCATTTTTTTTTCTTCTTTTCCATCTTACTTTATATATAAATTGGTCTCTTCACCTAAGTGTCTACTCCATTCTCTATCTTCTCTCTTCTACTGATACCAAACCACTTCCAGTAAACCACGTCAATAGAACTCTCCTCTCATACTTTCCAAGAAAGAACAATTCAAGACGCTTCCTTCTTCTTAAACATAATACCTCTGTATCCAATACTTGAAGCTATAAAACCCCATCAGAAGCATACAGAGTAAACTGGAAATAATATCTCGGTTAACAAAATCTGTACATTGTGATCAAAACTGAATTTTCTGAATAGAAAGTGTTAGGTTTTAAAGTGTAAAGGAATTATAAGGGGAGCTGATAGCTTCGTACTACAGGAACAACATAAGGAATTAAGGTAAAATCAAAACAGTCAAGGTCCCACAGAGCAAGAAGAAAAGACACACAAGCAGCATGAAAAAACAAGGGAAGAAAGTGACACAATCAAATCAAGATTCATCATCAGTAGATTTCATGGCAAACACAGTTGGTCAAATGCCAGAGATGGAATTTAGAAATTACATATGCCAAATGTTTAGGGAACTTAAGAATGAACTCAAAAATGAGATGAGGGAGCAAGTACAGGAGGCAAAAGATCATTTTGACAAAGAACTCCAAAAACAAATACAGGAAGTAAAAGATTACTTCAATAGGGAAATAGAGGCTCTAAAGAGAAACCAAATAGAAATTCCAGAAATGAAAGAAGCAATAAACCAAAATAAAAGTTCAATTGAAAGCATCTCCAACAGAGTAGACCACTTGGAGGAAAGAACCTCAGACAATGAAGACAAAATATTTGTCCTAGAGAAGAATTTAGATCGTACAGCAAAACTCGTTGGAAATCAAGAACATAACATCCAAGAATTATGGGACAGCATAAAAAGACCAAACTTAAGAGTGATTGGCGTAGAGGAAGGGGCAGAGTTTCAAGCCAAAGGAATGAGTAATCTATTTAACGAAATAATTACAGAAAATTTTCCAAACTTGAGGAATGAATGGGAAAACCAAGTTCAAGAGGCATACCGAACACCAAACAAACAAAATCTCAACAGATCCACACCAAGACACATTATAATGAAAATGCCTAATATACTGAGCAAGGAGAGAATACTAAAAGCCACAAGAGAAAGGAAGCAGATCACATATAGGGGGAAACCAATCAGACTATGTTCAGATTTTTCAACCCAGACCTTAAAAGCAAGAAGATCCTGGAATAGCATATTTCAAGCTCTGAAAGAAAAAGGGATGTCAACCAAGAATCTTATATCCAGCAAAATTGAGCTTTAGATTCGAAGATGAAATAAAAACCTTCCACGACAAGCAAAAGTTAAAAGATTTCACATCTCGAAAGCCAGCACTTCTGAACATCCTGGGCAACATTTTTCATGAAGAAGAAGAGAAAGATGATAATGAAAATGAACAAAGGGAGATATTAAACTAAAGGAAATACCAACCAGAAGAGAAAACTAATCAAGCTAAAGACCATAATTTAAATAAAAATGGATGGGAATATAAAAATCATATCTCAATAATAACCCTGAATGTTAATGGCCTAAACTCGCCAATCAAAAGACACAGATTATCAGAATGGATTAAAAGAAACGACCCAACAATTTGCTGTCTCCAAGAAACACACCTCATAGAAAAAGACATCAACAGACTGAAAGTGAAAGGCTGGGAAAAGTCTTATCACTCACATGGCCGGCGGAAGCAAGCAGGGGTTTCCATTCTCGTATCAAATAAGGTAGACTTCAAACCAAAACTAATCAAGAGGGACAAAGATGGATATTTCTTATTACTTAAGGGAACCATTCATCAACAGGATATAACAATCATAAATCTATATGCCCCAAATAATGGAGCACACCTACATTCATCAAACAAACGCTTCTCAAGTTCAAGAGTAAAATAGACCACAACACAGTTATTCTAGGGGACTTCAACACACCTCTCTCAACAATGGATAGATCACCCAAACAAAGGCTAAACAAAGAAACTTTAAGCCTCATTAAAACAATTAATAATTTAGGATCTAACGGACATATATAGAATATTTCATCCCTCAGTAAATGAATACACTTTTTTCTCAGCAGCACATGGTTCCTTCTCCAAAATAGACCATATATTATGTCACAAGGCAACTCTCAGCAAATATAAAAAAAATAGAGATACTACCCTGCATGCTATCAGACCATAAAGGGATGAAATTGGAAATCAACGAGTACCCCCATCCCCCCACCTTTTTTTTCTCATGCTGGAACAGTAATCTTGGATTGATTGAGTTTGATTAGCCTAACTGTTCTCATTTGCCATGCTGAATGAATCACTGTGGTAAGAAGGATTTTGCATTTAATCAATTAGGCCACAACATTCAGTGCTTATACTATTTCCAAAAGATTGGAGATCAACGGACATATATAGAGTAATGAATACACTTTTTTCTCAGCAGCACATGGTTCCTTCTCCAAAATTAGAAACCATATATTATGTCACAAGCAACTCTCAGCAAATATAAAAAAAATAGAAAGGATACTACCCTGCATGCTATCAGACCATAAAGGGATGAAATTGGAAATCAAACGACAAAACAAGGAATAAGAAAAACTACTCCATCAACTGGAAGCTAAACAACATGTTACTGAATGAAACAAGGGGTTGAAGAAGACATCAAAGAGGAGATCAAAAAATTCTTAGAGGTCCTGTCCAGAACCTTTGAAAAAATAAACACAAAAAATATACAGAATATAATTAGAAATTACTCAAATGGACGTCCAAAAAAGAAAACTTCAGGCCCATAACTTTAATGAACATAGATGCAAAAAATCCTCAACAAAATCCTGCTGTTGACTCATCAAAAGAAGAGAGGGTGACAGACCAAAAAAAAATAAAAAGAGGTGAAAGACCTGTATAACGAAAATTATAGAACACTAAAGAAAGAAATTATAGATGAACTCAGAAAATGGAAAGACATTAATATTGTCAAAATGTCCTACGTGCAATTCCAATCAAAATCCCAATGTCATTCTTCAAAGAAATAGAAATAGCAGTCATGAAATTCATCTGGAAAAATTAGCCAAAGCAATCCTGAGCAAGAAAAGTGATGCAGTTTAAAAGAGCAATAACTGAGAATGGAGACTGAGAATTTCCAACATGGGACAATAAAGGAAGGAGGTGAATAGAGAGCCAACTAAGCACATCAGAGAAAAAACTTTACACCAAAAAAAACAAATAACCCAATCAATAAATGGGCTAAGGAATTGAGAAGACACCTCTCAGAAGAAATCGCTGGCAATTAGAGAAATGCAAATCAAAACTACTCTAAGATGAGGCAAAATGGTGCAGGGAGGAGGGAAGGACCAAAACAGGGGTCTAGCAGAGTGACACAGTATCTCAATGTAAAAAATGAGAAAGAAAAAGTGGATAAGTGGTAGCACAATGGAATTTTACAAGATATTTGCAGGTAAATGGATGGTTGGAAGAGAGGATAGGATTCATATGATGGAAAGATGTATAAGGACTAATTAGAGGATCTGTGCACAGACGAGACTGCAGACAAGACAATATTCAGAAGGTTTATGTGAGCATTCCATGTTGAAAAGAATGGAGTCCCATCTTTGGCCTTACAAGCAGAGTTTATCTGTGACTATAAAACACCTGATCTGATCCTGTGTTGATAGAATCACGTTTCAAAGACTTTCATATTTTTGTTAGATGCAAGTGTCTGTTCAAAATTTTCTTCACAGCCTCTTTTACTTCCTTATTCCTCAGGCTATAGATGATAGGATTCAACATTGGGGTTATCACTCCATAAGACATTCCAATGATTTCATCAGATACTTTGGTGTTGTTTGACTTGGGCTTCATGTACATAAAAAGGGCTGACCCATAGAACAAGATCACCACAGTCAGATGTGCTGAACAGGTAGAAAAGGCTTTTTTTCTCCCCTCAGCAGAATTAATTCTGAGGATGGAAGAGAGAATGAAAGTATAGGACACAAAAATTAACAGTAGAGGAACCATCAAGAAAACAATACTTGCCACTGTCATGATAAGCACATTGATTGATATATCTGCGCATACAAGTTTTAGAAGAGCCAGGATCTCACACAGGTAAGATGATCAATAACATTGTTACCACAGAAAGGCAACACCATTGCCATGACTGTTTGTACTAAGGAGGTCACATAGCCTATGGCCCAGGGCCATGCAGCCAAGTGCACATATAATACCCTGTTCATGATGATGGGGTACCTCAGTGGGTTGCAGATGGCTACATACCTGTCAAAGGCCATCACAGCCAGGAGGACACATTCAGTGAGACCCAAGCCAAGGGAGACAACCATTTGCAGAGCACAGCCAAGAAAGGAGATGGATTTTCTCTCTGACATAAATATAATAAGCATTGGGGGAATGGTTGATGATGTGTAACAGATGTCTAAGAATGAGAGATTTCCAAGAAAGAAGTACATGGGAGTATGGAGGTGAGGATCCAGGATGCTGATGAAAATGAGGAGACTGTTTCCTAGGAGGATTATCTTGTACATAATGAGGCAGAGCACAAATAGAAATTGCTGGAATTCTGGGTATTGGGAAAGCCCCACCAGATAGAATTCAGTCACTGTAGAATAATTCCCCATCTTCATGTTTCCTTGTCATATATAGAGTTCATATAAGGACATGTCTCAGGGAAATCTCAATTCTTGATGTGGATATATTTAATCACTTCACTTCCATTATTTATTTATTTATTTTGATTTTTGGAACAGGTTCTGGAATCAGTAACAGCAGGAATAGTATATTAATTTTACTAATGATGAAAGAGACAATGAAAGATAGATCATACTACCTAGCAACAAACAGCAGCATAGATTTTTGATTTGTGCTAATTGCCAGGCTTATGATTACATATAATCTTAGGACAAACTAATTTCATATATG
This sequence comes from Tamias sibiricus, assembly GCA_025594165.1. Classification (NCBI taxonomy): domain Eukaryota; kingdom Metazoa; phylum Chordata; class Mammalia; order Rodentia; family Sciuridae; genus Tamias; species Tamias sibiricus. Next base: position 192,472,856 of record CM046657.1, on the reverse strand, counting down.
GACACACAAAAATCTCCTTATGATTGATATTTTGAAATAAAGCCATTCTAATAAAGCTCATTCTAATTTAAAGTACCATGTAGATTTTGTGCCATCCCACATAGCTTTAGTATGATCCATTTTAAGTTACTTAACTATTTTGAGTTTCAATAGCTAAGATACTAGTCAGCTAGAACAATGGGGGATGTTATTAATTCTTTGATAAATTTTTGTGAGAATTAATAACAGTAGACAGTTTCAACAAGTCATCTAAACTTATATGAGAGAATACAACATAAAAATATAACAATATTAAATATATATTTCTATATTTATAACTGTTAAAAATGACAATTTTTAAGTCTACTTGATTGGTCAGAAGGAAAGAGTTGAATTTTTTGATAAATGAGGCTTGAAGTTGGGAATCCAAATTGATGAACATGAATATTTTCTGATCTGTAGGAGATGTCATCAATTAAGATAGTGAGAATCATTGAATCATTGGAGTGTGGTTTCTAGGAACTCGTAGGCACTAAGGGGTCCGGGCTGCCATTATGCACATTTTCTTTTTTTATTTTTTTGAGGGAAGTTACAAGAGATTGAACCTAGAGGCACTTAACCACTGAGCCACATGCCAAGAACTTTTTATTTTTTATTTTGTACAGGGCCTTGCTAATTGCTGAGGGTGGCTTTGAACTTGTGACTTTCCTGCCTCAGCCCCTTCAGCTGTTGGGATTACAGGTATGCACCACAGCACCCAACAATGCACAGATATTTGAGAGCCTATAATTCACCCTCCTTCAGTTTAGGTCACCAAACATTACATTTCCTCCTAACTTAAACATTTCCAGTTGATCTGAATATCTAAATTATCCATTCTTTTTTCTCTATCACCTACCTTTTAGTTGCATATTTTATTTTTTTCTAGGCATATTCCTATAATTTAATAAATTCTTATTAATATATCTATTATTTCATTTTTTTATATTTGATGCTTTGGAGCGCATCCCTGGATCTTCCAAATGGTTTTTATTTTTATCCATGAAGCTTCCATATATGACTAAACTGATATTGGCTTACTTTTATTGAGCAGTTTGTTATAAGCACATTACACAAATGTAAGTTCACTGAATGTATTTACTGATTTAAAATTCAAGGCAACTCTATATTAGTACCATTTTAAACTCCTATTTTATGTGGAGCAAACAAAGACAAAAATTGAAGTAACATTCACAAGGGCACAGATATATTAGATGATAAAACTAGAATTGAATATTTAAGTCATGGTTCTAGAGTCAGCCCTCTTAACCACCAGACCAGACTATAGGTCATAGATTCCTATACTGATTTTAAGCAACAGAAAACTATTAGAAAAATGTGTTACATTTGTATAATAGGAATCATCACAATTTGTTTTATTTCTGACCTTAAGTGTTATGACAGAAAGCTCTGAAGCCTGGATCATAGCCTCCTTAATTTTCTACATGTAGCAAGAAATTTCACAATTATGAGGATTATCATACTCAGGAATAATGGCCTGAGAACCCTTACCATGTTATTTGCCTCTAGTAATCACATACCTGGAATCTTTAGCCTTTGGCTTTCCTCTCAAAATCAGTATATACTTCAGGAAATTCAGTTGTCTCAGATTTGGCCTTTTTTCCCCCCTCCTCTCTGAATTTTGTATCCTTTTGAGTTATGCTTCACAAATTAACTTTTTTCTTTTCCCACATTTTTTATTGGTGCATTATAGTCATACATAATCATGATTTGTTGATATCTGTACATGCACATATATAGCAATATAATTTGGCTAAAGTTTTGGGCTTTTCTACTGTTTCCCTCCCAACTCATATTTTCTGAATTTCTGTCACTTATAACTTTAACCTATATCATTAGAAACTTAGTTGTGTTCTACTTGTTTCATACTTATTCTTTTAAGATGCTTAAATGTGAGTGAAACCTTATTATATAAGTGATTTCATCTTTTATTCTTTTACCCCATTACTGTTGTAGCTTGTGTTCTCTGTGTTGTGGTGATAGAATGAAAATATTTATTGTTGATCATATCTATCCCATAACTATAGATTTTCTTTGGCTTGTTTGTATCCCAAGATCTTAAAGATATAGATGAAGGACTTACTGCTTGTTGGGTCACAGATGACAGGACTGTCTTCCTACAAGGAACTGGACAGGATAGGAAAAATAATTTCATCTTCATATTTTTCCCTTCACATTTGTCTACATATCCCTTGCATGGTGATTTTTGATTAGGCTAAAAAAATGATAGTGCCAGTATCAGTATATTGGAAAATATTCCATTCATCCTATATTTTTCCTTTCCTGTATATGCACATCGGCCATAAGGGCTTATTTCACAAAGGAACGAGTTAAGATAGCAGTTTTAATTTATTTTAAGACATTTGTGGAAGAAGAGAGGGAGGAAGGGGAAGAGGAAAAAGAAAAGTAGAAAAAAAATTAATATTTACTATTTAATAAAGTGCAATAAACTTTGTATTCAGCAGTGGGGTTATTGGAAAGAAAGGAATCAAGAAAAAATGGTTTCCTTTTGTTTGCTCTGTTCAAAAAACTTGCAGGTAAGTGTGCATATTTTTTCCAGAATCAAGGATGAATAAGAAAACAATCAGTCGTGTTGCCTAAAACATTGTTAACCAATCACAAAAAGTCTATCTTGACTCCCTCAGTTTTCTTTCCTCCTCTCACTTCTGATTTTTCTTTGATGGTGTCAAAGAAGGAGTTACTGGGTAGGTTTGTTCTCCAATAATTTTCATCAGCATCCTCATAAAAGTCACACCACCAGAGGAACTCAGTGTAAGGTGAAACAATGTACTGCCTATGCAACACAGCTTAAAAGACCTCCAGCCCATCTTCTAATCATTCTTTGGCTTCTTTGAGGTAGAAATTCTGAAACTACTAGTGATACTTCCAGTACTCTGCAATGGCCATGCTGAGTCTCGCTTAGTCATTCTCCAAAACTACAGTCTTTCTACTTTCTGCCTTTGTACATGCTGTTTTCTTAAACTGGAAGGACTTCTTTCAATTCAGATATTATCTTTTCTAGGAAAACTATTCAATTCCTGTTGTGAGGGTGATGCCACTGCTATGTGCTGTTCCACAACCCTGTGCTTCCTGCTCTCATAGCATACTTCATTTACTTATTTATTAACAAAAACCTTGCCATATATACTGTGATATATAATAGGGTTCCAATGTGATACTTTCAAAATTGATATTAGGTGCAGAATAACTCTTGTGATTTTAAGAAACAAATAACTTACATGCTATCTAACATTTTAATGTGAAAGATTATTGTAAATTATTTTATCAAAATAAAATATCATTTTTACCCCAATGTGTCAGAGCCAAGAAAGCTTTGGTCAATCCAATTTATTAACATATGCAAAGAATACAAAGTACATCCAACTATTCAATAAGGTGATGTTAATTACTTTTATTCATGCTTGGAATTCCACATTAATGCCTGAAAATTTGTCAATATAATATGTGAAGTGAATTGGTTATGAAAGTAAAATATATTGTCATCTGACTAGATGCCCAAAAACATTTGATAGAATACAACATTCACTCTTGATACAACCTTTTGGTCCTCTAGACTTAGGACGATAAATCATTAAGATAATAAAAATCATCTCTCTCAAAATGTTGTCAATATAATTTAAAGTGTTGAGATGCTAGAGGCATTTTCCTAAAAGCCATCAAAACGTTTCATTATTATTTAACTTTTTAACTGAAAGTTCCAATAATTGGATCAGAAAATAAAAATAAATGGCATTGTACATACTATCATATTTCAAATTCAGTTATGCTTTATTAATTGCTTTATTGTTTCCTATAAGATACTGAAATTCTGGCATTGATGACCAAGGTATAAAGAGTGAAAAGACATGAGTCACATATTATATCACTGATGCAAACTGCAGTGTGAGAGAAGTGTTAAAAACAATAGAGGACAATGTTCATGACATATTGCCTGATGAAGGAAGTTTCTCAAAAGCACCTAAATCATTGCAGTTTTGTACACAAAACTGCAGTTTTGTACAAAAATAAAAATAAAAAGCCTAAAGAAATCATTCCTGGGGCTGTGGGTGTAGCTCACTGGCAGAGTGCTTGCCTAGCACAAGTGAGGCACTGGTTTGACCTTTAGTACCACATAAAAGTAAATAAATAAAATAAAGGTATTGTCCATATATGAACACAAAAAAACTTAAAAGAAAAAAGAGAAATTAAACCATGTTTATTGAAGTTTTCTCTGGAATGTGAAACTTGAGCATTAACAATTTAATCTCCATATTTTCCAAATAATTCTTTATCAGCCTATATTTTATTATTATAAATATAAAATATGCTATTTCATAATTTTTCTTGCAAGTGAATAGTAGAATGGACATCCAGAACTAACATGCCAGTATACTTTCAAACCCAAGCAGGAAATCAAACAGTCAATGAATGGGAAATTAGAGAGAAACTTTTTGTTGCTTTGTATCATATAGATGAATGCAATGTCATTTAGTGTTCTGATTTCAACCAGTAAATCTCACAGAGATACCCACTATTAGCACACAGCCTGAAACAGCCTCAATTATTGTAAAAGGATTCTATAATCACCATTTAGAATCTCAACATTGTGTACATCAATAAGACTGGGATCCTAATTAGAATAAGATATACTCCATGTTTTTATAAATATGTAAAAATAGAGTCTACTGTCATGTATCTAAAAAGAACAAATAACATACACTGACACACATGAATGTGATCTAGTTTTGCAGTGCACATAGGAGGCACTGTAAATCATCCTATAGTATTACACCCAACACAAAGAAACACAGAGATACTTGGTGGACAAGAGGAAGCATGCGGAAAGATCAGGGGCTTCTTTACCTCTCTTTTCTTTCTTTCAGAAAGCAGTAAAATTTTGGTTCTTTATCCTCCACATTTTTTTTCATCTCTCCAAATACTTGGACATGGATTGGTACTCACCACTGTGCATCACTTGTGGAAAGAAAGCAAACTGTTGATCATGAAGCAGTCACTCTTTTTCTCTGTGTGTTTATCAAAAAGAAAGAATAGTAGTTGGTAAAGGATATGTACTCACCCAGATTTTCTGATTTTTACCCAAGGAATGTTTGAACAGCATATGACAACAATCATCTTGCTTCATCCAGGTTTTCTTAATGTTTATAAAGTATTTTTGTTCTTTACAGTATGAAAGATCACTGGCAAGAGGCTCCTAGTGCTTATCTAAATAAATGACTTCTGAGAAGCGCCAAAAGGGGTTGATAATGAACAGTACTGGGTGAGTTAGAATTAAGCCCTCTTCTCCTTTTTTTAATATATTCTTACAAATTATTCTTTTTTTTAAAATTAACATCATCATGTGAGTACAAAATGCATCCCTGTGCCACAAAGTAATATAGTGGAAGGTTTAAACTCTTACTTTGTAGGAACTTCTATCTGTGCCATAGGCTCTTACTGGGATTGATTAGAGTATGCAACCCATTCAGTTATTTCTAAGGCTCTTCCATGGAAGCCTATTTTGTCTGATCATCTTCTTTGTTCTTATCCTTAGTAATGTACCTTTATGGACAAGTACTATGTTTGTTTTTTTTTTTTTTTTTTTTTTTTTTTTTTTTTTTTTTTTTGGTACTGGGGATTGAACTCAGGGGCACTCGACCACTGGATCACATCCCCAGCCCTTTTTTTTTTTTTTTTGTATTTTATTAGAGACAGGGTCTCACTGAGTTACTAAGTGCCTCGCCATTGCTGAGGCTGGCTTTGAACTCGCGATCCTCCTGCCTCAGCCTCCCAAAGTGCTGGGATTACAGGCATGCGCCACCGCGCCTGGCTTGGTACTATGTTTTAATAGTGCAATTGACTTACAGTCAGGATTCCTAAATTCAGTCTGGGTCTGTGATTTACCAGCTGTACAAACTTGCATGTCATAAGCATCATGAAAAATAGGGTAATAGTACCCTCATTGTATTGTTAAGATGATTAACATAACATACCAGAAAGATTTTGGCACAAAGGGAGTGCATAGTACATGGTATGTCAGTTTAATCTGAACTTCTAAACTGCTATTTAAAAATTTTCCAAGGTAAGCAAAAACTAATTTAAAATGATGTTCATAAATATTCAAGGTATTTCCTTCATCAAATAATTATTTCCCATGTGCTTTTCACTATTTTATTCAAAACTTACATAACACAATAAATCACTCAGAATTCTTAATTCCTACATCCTCCTTGCTTTCTGAAAATAGCTCTTCCCAACTCTGCTTTAATCTACCTCATTTAAATATTAGTGTAGGGTTCTCAAATTGTCCATATACAATAAATTACCTGGTTTATTGGAACAATAATCTTCAAAACAAGTAAGACATTGTATACATAAGCATGGATATCTCTAATATTCACATCCTCTCGTGTATCATTAAATTTTTCTATTTACATATTGAAGTATGAAGATACTTCATGGCTTCATGCTGAAGAATGAAGGCAAGAATGAAGTAGTTGAGATTGTTCCTCTTTTTTTTTTTTTTAACAATTTTTTTAGATGTTGATGGACCTTTGTTTTATTCATTTATTTATATGCAGTGCTGAGAATTGAATCCAGGGCCTCACACATGGTAGGCAAGTGCTCTACCACTGAGGCACAAGTCCAGCCCCTGTTTCTCTTTATATTAGTTTTAACCTTAGCTATCTTCTCTTTGAGCTGTAGTCTTGCATAGAATCCATACAGAGGAATCCTATAGCTCCAGAAGAATGCTAATAGATGGAGTCAGTGGGAGGCAGATCAAAAGTAAAACTTTCATTTCCAATATAAACCCATGTCATAAATTTGAGTTTATAATAAGTCAACCTGCCACCTAAGTATTCTCTTACCTCTGGGTTCTAAGTATTTCCAGGGGGCCTACTGGTGCCTTTGGCAACCAATTTAAGTCCATCTTTGTTTACTTCTAAGAGACTCTATATTCCCACAAGTGATTTAAAGTTGAATCTTTAAAACTTCCTAATGGTAACAAACTTTAAAATACTAAGGATAATGTCTCAAAGACCTAATCATGTCTTACTCTAAGTAGCACTTTTTCTTTTTTAATTAATTTTCTCTGCTTTTGGAAAAATGTATATTCATTGTGAAAATTTGATTTATTCAGAAAAAGCTAAAGAAGGAAATGAAAGTCATCTATAATTTTAGATATAAGTATTGAAATTTTGGCATATTTTCATGAATATACTTCATATAACATGAAGTATAATTGATAGCATGTTGTACTTGCTATTTTATAAACTTCTGTTTAAAGTTCATGTATTTTATATATTTTCTGATATTATTTATTATGGTACTGAGGATTGAACCTAGGGGTACCCTACTTCTGAACTACCTCCCAGTCCCTTTTATTTTTTATTTTGAGAGAGGGTCTCACTAAGTTTCTGAGGGTGGCCTCAAACTTGTGATTCTCCTACTTCAGTTTACCAAAGAGCTGGAATTGGCTCATGTTATTTTTAAGCAGGGTTTTAACAAATCATATCATTTAAAATAGAATATATGAATAAGGAAAATATATGTAATGAGTGGAAGCAAAACAGTTTCCTGTTGAATTTCTTGGTACTGTCTACTTGTCTTTAAAGTTTTTAAGGTAATTACAAAGTTGGAGGGCCTTATTCTTATTCCCTCTGAATAAAAGCTAATTCCCATTATCAGAAGTTTTCATAGTGCCCTTTTTATAGAATGTGAAATGAGTGAATGTACTATTTTTACGTTTTTACATTTTTACGTTGGTGGTATGAAATAGACAAAAGGGTGTAGTAACCAAAGGTGTATACATGTAGCCTCTAGGGATTGAACAACAAACTCCTGTCCTCTCTCCCTGGCAGCATCCTCTTCCTCTGCTTATCATATTTTAACTTCATGCTATACCACCTCTAGATTTTAGTATTTTATTTTATTTATTTATTTATTTTGGCACCCGGGATTGAACTCAGGGGCACTCGTCCACTGGGCCACATCCCCAGCCCTTTTTTGAATTTTTTTTTTTTTTTATTAGAGACAGGGTCTCAGTTGCTAAGTGCCTCGCCATTGCTGAGGCTGGCTTTGAACTCGCGATCCTCCTGCCTCAGCCTCCCAAGTGCTGGGATTACAGGCGTGCGCCACTGCGCCCGGCTCTAGTATTTTAATTCTATTCCACTTATTTCTTCTGGCACCTCTACAATCATGGAGGCCTTAATTAGGAGAACAGTTACTCTAGAGGATGTTAGCTCATTTATAGTAAATTTCAATATGAAATATGGGGATAGAACACATAATTTTAAAGAGAAGCAATCAATTAGAGTTTAGTTGCAAGGTATGTGTTTCATATTTCCATTATTTCACCTCTGTACACCTTCAAAATTCAAGGGACACACTACCTATGTGGTAGGCCATTTGTTGAATTTTGATGCCAAATATTCATTGTTGTAGGAATATACAAAAATGATAAACAGAAGTCTTTGCCATAAAAATTAGTAGGGAATCATCAATAAGCAGAAAACAATCTAAAATGAAACTATTGAAAGAGTTAGTAGATTTAGAGATTAAAAACATTTCCTCTAAATGTAGCACTTCTGAGAATAAAAGTGGATACTGTTAATAAAATCACATTGTAACTACTCAAGATAAAATAGAGTATATGTGCAAATAAAAAAGTAGTGACTCTAAGGAAGAAATTGTTACCTTTTCTGGTCATTAGAATCAGGAAATATTAGAGTTAGAATATGGTTAGTGATAAGTTTTTGGTGTCAGCAAAGACTCCTTTGGATGCCACTTTGGGAAAAGGCAACCCCAAAGTGTATTAAACAGTAAAGCATTAATAATTAACTCATTTAGCAAGAACTCCATAGCTTGATACTTTCAAGAGTCAGAGAGGTCATCAAGGACACAAGTCTTTTCTTGTTTTTATTTCCTCTTTTTTTTGGTTATTGCTACTGTGCCGTCAGTTACAGAAATAAAATCCTTATACTACAAGAGTCAGGAACATAGATCATGACCCTGCTTATTGATCTTCTGAAGGGCGAGAAGCATTCCCAGAAGCTCCATTGCAGAACTGGGTCATATTCCTATCTAAAGGTAGGCATAAATACCATCAGTCACAAAAGGAAATAGGATTACCACATTAGCCTGAAATAATCATGCTTCTTCTGTACCCACCATTCCTGAGCATGATGCTGATAGTTAAATATAAATCTAGATTTTGTTGTCAAGAAAGAAAAGGGATTTCTATTGTGTAGGCAATTGTGTCAGTATTCTGGCAGGAAACAGATCACATACTCTTCACTTCTCTTTTAAAATTAGGTAACTACTGTTGAGTTATCTTTACCTGCACTTTTTTTTAATGTCACCTTGATTTTGTTGTTGAACTTCCAGTGCTTAAAAAAAATTGTATGTTGTAGTTTTCACTTCCAGAATTTTCTTTTGGTCCTTTTTGTAGTTATTATTTTTTTGCAAAAGTTTCTTGTTTGCTTATTCATATGAGCTATTGAAAAATTTTAATGAATAGTTATAATGTCTACATGAAATATCTTACCTGTATATTGCATCATTAAATTATCTCATGATCACTCTTCATTGATTTATTGTTGTTTATTTGAGTCTAGTATTTTTTTGTTATATCTTGAACATTGTGAATGGTATACTTTAGAAATTCTGTATATAATTTTTATCTTTTATTTTAAAGATGTTTTTATTAGTGCATTATAGTTATACATAATATTGGGGAATCATTTTGACATTCTCATACATGCATTTAATCTAATTTGCTGTATTTTAGTCCCCAATACTTTCTCTTTCTTGCCCTTCCTTGCACTCCTTATTCCCCTTCCCCTGTTCTACTGTTTTTTTTTTCTATTTATTTATTGTTTTTAAATCATTGCTATATAGATATACATAAATTTGAAAATCACTGGTATATTTATATATGTACATATCATAATTTAGTCAATATAATTCTCCAGTTCCTTCCTTTTCCCATCCTTCTTCAGTTCCCCTTTATTCCCCTCCTCTGTTCCACTATGCTCTCTTCTGTTTTTATGGGATTTCCTAACCATCTTCCCCCCTTATTTTGTTCTAACTTTTATATACGAGAATAAACATGTGACCCTTAATTTTCTGAGTCTTGCTTATTTTACTTAGTATGATGTTCTCCATTTACATCTAAAGATGTCACTGAGCCCACACTGGTACTGAATTAAGCTTGCTATTTTCTACATCTCCAGGTTCCATTTTTCTCTTTTCATTGCCAGAATTATTTTTTGTATTTTCTGTAACAATATTATTTCAAGTTATCCTGGCTTTTAGGATCTGGGTTGAGAAATCAGTTCAAATCCCAATTGATTTATCTCCAAATGTGACAAGTTGTTATTCTCTTGCTGCTTAAAAATTCTATCCTTACCCAGTATATTAAGCATTTTAATTATAATGTGTCTTGGGATCTTTTGTGGTCTTGCCTACTTGGGCTTCTAAATGCCTCTCATATTTGGATTTCTATCTTATTCCTAAGGCTTATAAAATATCCTGATAGTATGTCTTTAAAAATGTGTATTCCTTTAATTTGTATATCAGTGTCTTCTATCCAATGATTGTTATATTTTTTTTTCTATGATATCTCAGATATCTTATGTAACCTGGTCATGATCTATTAACATATTTTCTTTATTAGTGATTTTTAATTTTTTATTTTATTTATTCTAATTTGTTATATATGACAGCAGAAGGCATTTTAATTCATATTACACAAATAGAGCACAATTTTTCATGTCTGGTTAATTCTTGATTTTAATTCTTGTGCTATAGGAGTCTTATTAAAGAAGTCGGGGCCTAATCTGACGTGATTGAGTTGGGCCTACATTTTCTTCTATTAGGTGCAGAGTCTCTGGTCTAATTTCTAGGTCCTTGATCCACTTTGAGTTGAGTTTTGTGTATGGTAAGAGATAGGGACTTAATTTCATTTTGTTGCATATGGATTTCCAGTTTTCCCAGCACTATTTGTTGAAGAGGCTATATTTTCTCTAATATATGTTTTTGGTGCCTTTGTCTAATATAAGATAAACGTATTTATGTGGGTTTTTCCCTTTGTCCTTTACTTGTACCGTTGGTCTACAAGTCTATTTTGGTGCCAATACTATACTGTTTTTGTTACTACTGCTTTGTAGTATAGTTTAAGCTCTGGTATAGTGATGCCACCTGCTTCACTCTTCTTGCTAAGGATTTCTTTAGCTATTCTGGGTTTCTTATTTTTCCAAATGAATTTCATGACTGCTTTTTCTATTTCTATGAGGAATGTTATTGGGATTTTGATTGGAATTGCATGAAATCTGTATACTGCTTTTGGTGGTATGGTCATTTTGACAATATTAATTCTGCCTATTCAAGACTAAGGTAGATCTTTCCATCTTCTAAGGTCTTCTTTGATTTATTTCCTTAGCGTTCTGTTATTTTCATTATAGAGGTCTTTCACCTCTTTCATTCAATTGATTCCCAAATTATTTTATTTTTTTAGGCTATTGTAAATGGGGTAGTTTTCCTCATTTTCCTTTCAAAGGATTTGTCACTGATGTACAGAAATGCCTTTGATTTATTGATGTTGATTTTATATCCTGTTACATTGCTGAATTCATTTACTAAATCTAGAAGTTTTCTGTCGGGATTTTTTGGGTCTTTTATGTATGGAATCATATGGTTGGCAAATAGGGCTAATTTGAGTTCTTCTTTTCCTATCCATATCCCTTTAATTTCTTTCATCTCTACAATTGTTCTGGCCAGTGTTTCAAGAACTATGTTAAATAGAACTGGTGAAAGAGGGCATCCCTGTCTTGTTCCAGTTTTTAGAGGGAATGCTTTCAATTTTTCTCCATTTAGAATGATGTTGGCCTGGGGCATAGCATAGATAGCTTTTAAAATTTTGAGATATGATTTTGGTTTCCCTACATTTTCAAGTCTTTTGAACGTGCATGGATGCTGTATTTTGTCTAATGCTTTTTCTGCATCTATTGAGATGGTCATATGATTCTTATTTTTAAGTCTATTGATGTGATGAATTACATTTATTGATTTCCATATGTTGAAACAACCTTGAATCCCTGGAAAGAACCCCACTTGATTGTGATGCACTATCTTTTTGATTTGTTTTTGTGTTTGATTTGCCAGAATTTTATTGAGAATTTTTTCATCCATTAGAGATATTGGTCTGAAATTTTCATTCTTTGGTATATCTTTGCCTGGTTTTGGAATCAGGGTGATATTGACCTCATAGAGTAAGTTTGGAAGTGCTCCCTCTTTTTCTGTTTCCTGAAATAAATTGAAGAGTACTGGTATTAGTTCTTCTTTAAAGGTCTTGTAGAACTTGGCTGTGTATTCATTTGGTGCTGGGCTTTTCTTGGTTGGTAGGCTTCTGATGGCATCTTCTATTTCATTACTTGAAATTGATCTGTTTAAATTGTGTATATATATCATCCTGATCCAGTTTGAGCAATTCATATGACTCTAGAAATTTGTCAATGCCTTTGATATTTACTATTTTATTAGATACAAGTTTTCAAAATAATTCTTGTATTTCTTGTATTTCTGAAGTTCTGTTGTGATATTTCCTTTTTCATCATGAATGTTAGTAATTTGAGTTTTCTCTCTCCTTCTCTTCATTAGCCTGGAAAAGGGTCTGTCAATTTTATTTATTGTTTTCAAAGAACCAACTTTTTGTTTTGTCAATTTTTTTCAATTGTTTCTTTTGTTTAAATTTCATTGATTTCAGCTCTAATTTTAATTATTTTCTGTCTTCTACTGCTTTTGGTGTTGATTTGTTCTTCTTTTTCTAGGGCCTTGAGACATAGTGTTAAATCATTTATTTGTTGATTTTTTTCTTCTTTTAAGGAATTAACTCCATGCAATGAACTTTCCTCTTAGTACTGCCTTCATAGTTTCCCAGAAATTTTGATACATTGTATCTGTGTTCTTATTAATCTCTAAGAATTTTTTAATCTCCTCCTTGATGTCTTCTGCAACCCATTGTTCATTCAATAGCATATCATTTAGTCTCCTGGTGTTGGAGTAGATTTTATTTTTTTATTTAGCATTGATTTCTAATTTTATTCCATTATGATCTGATAGAATTCAAGGTAGTATCTCTACTTTTTTATATTTGCTAAGAGTTGTTTTGTGGCATAATATATGGTCTATTTTAGAGAAGAATCTGTGTGCTGCTGAGAAGAAAGTGTATTCACTCATTGAAGGATAAAATATTTTATATATGTTCATTAAGTCTAAGTTATTGATTTTATTAACGAGGTCTAAACTTTCTTTATTTAGCTTTTGTTTGGACAATCTCTCCAGTGGTGAAAGATGTGTGTTAAAGTATCCCAGGATTATTGTGTTGTGGTCTATTGACTCATGAACTTCAGAAGAGTTTGTTTGATGAACATAGATGCTCCATTGTGGATTTGAGGCTTTTTCATTTTTACCCTATATCTTTATAGAGCCCCTGTAGGAGAATGTTAACAGATCCGCATACGAACATTTTACACCCTAAAACCAGACATTTGTTATTAAGATGTTCACAGTTTGGTCACAATGTACAAAAATAGTGAATTTAATTATTATCCACAATAATACTCCATAGGCTTGTAAAGGGGTTTATAATTTCTGATGTTGGACAAAGATATGATATGCTGAGGAGGTAGGAGGTTAGGATACTGAGTTATTATTTCTTAGGAAGTGTGAAAGAGAAATCTAAGTCAGTAGTTTAGTAGCAGTAGAAGAGAGAGAAAGTAATTTGGGGTATAGAAGTTAGTGGGAAGACAGACGTGCACATAAACAAACACACATATATATTAAGGGAAGTAAAAAATGTCAAAATAGTAGAGATTGGTAGAAAAATAAAAAAAAAAGAAAGCAAAAAAAAAAAAAAAAAGAAATGAAAAATAATATATAACACAACTTTGATATACTATTCAGATGCCCCAGTTCGCAAAATCCTAATTCATGCATACTACTTAGTTTCACATATGTTGGGGATGTGAGTTCAGGGGAATAGAGAGGGAGAAGAAAACAGAAAGAAAAAAAAAAAAAAAAAGAAAGAAAGAAAGAAAAGAAAATACCAAACAAACACAAACACAAAACAAAACCAAAAGATCTCGAAGGAAGATTTCCTTCCTTCTCGAAGGAAGATGTCCTCTGTTGTCAGCTGGTCTCTCTGCCCTCTGGATGGTGAAGGTAACCACGGAGTCACTGTACCAGTGTAGCAGCTGCTGGGGAGAGGGGATGGAGTTACAAACTGCATACCTGGTCAGCCGGAGTTCCAATCTGGGAGTTGTCCCCCCTGGGAAATGGCTCTAAAAGGTGACCCAAGATGTAGGCAACCACTTTCCACTTCACAGTGTTGGGTCAGATGGAGGGAGCCCAGCGATGGAGCTGGAAGATGGCGCTGGATGCTGGGTTTGGATACATGCTCCCTTGGTGTGTGGCTAACTTCAGAGCCTGTGTAAATTCCTGAATGCAGGCAGACTACTGCAAGTAGAGGAGTTTCTCTGCTGCTACAGCATCCCAAGATGGCAGCGTCCACCCCACATTGGCAGATGGGGTCCACACAGGAGCTGCTTCTGGAGTTCCTGTGCGTGGGAAGTTGCCAGGTGTCTTGAGTGAGAGAGGAATCAGCATTCTCTGCTCAGTTGAGCGATGGAACATTCTGCACTGCTACCCATGCAGGTGGTCCAGTTCGTGGTGATCTCACCCTACAGTGGTCCTGCGTGAGTAGCTGGGAGATCCACCCCCGACACTGTTGCCTGTAGCCCTGGAGCCCCAGACATTGACTGTGACTCCTTCGGGGGAGCAGAACTTTTGCTTGCACCTAAGCAGTATTATCACTACTGAGTCCTGGTTCACCTAGTGACATAGACTACTACCTCTTTGCGGACCGCTATCTTGGATCTCCCCGCATGTTTTCTTATAAGAATTCTTTAACAAAGAAAATAAATCTCCCTACATCTTACAGCAAATTTTATGCGTTTTCATTTTCCCATCCTGTCATCATGTTGGGTTTTACATTATAGCATGTCTATCACATCCAACAAGCCAATTGCATTTGCACTTCTTCTCACTTTCAAATACTACTGAGAATTCACACAAATTTCCATATTTAAAAGTCATTTTTTAGGGAGGTTCTTTTTGGTATGAATTTGTAATGTGTGACCGTGGATTGGGCGTTGGAACGTTCTGCACCAGCACCGATGCAGGTGGTCCCGTTCAGTGGTTTGAATGTCTTTTGTATTCATTGAAACTTGTTTCCTTTTCCTCAATTTTGTGAACTTTTTTTTTTTTTTCATTTTAAAACATTTTCTACTATGAGTGCACATTCTCTAACTCTCTCTCTCACGCGATTGCCTTAACTTTTAATGATGGGTATACAAAGGCTTTAAAATGTTTACATTTAACCTCTCTTATAATCTTCCATGTTGTGTCTATTCTTTTTTACCTTGTTTTTAAGCCCCTCATTCATTCTTTCTTTCTCTTACAAAGCCAGTGACAGTGTAGATATACCTATATATTTAGTGATTTCATTGTTTACTATATTTTTTTAAATTATTTATTTAATTCTTCATAATGCACAAGTATAGCATCTTTTTACATACAACTGCTTGTATACAAAGTATATAAGTACCATTCAGATCTTCAATATTTTAGCTTTAATTTCATTCTTTTAACTTAGGGAAATTTTTTTTTCTAGGATTGTTTGGATGATAAAAATTTCTTTTTTTTTTTTCTCCCTACAAATGTATGTATTTTGCCTTCTCTCCTGAAAGTTTAATTAGATAGAGAATTCCCAGTTTTCAGTTATTTTATTTGGATCATTTGAAGATATTATTCCATTGATCTCCGCCTTTGTGGTTATTGCTGACATTTTTTATTATTTTGAAGCATCTCTGAAAATAAATGCTATTAGCTGATATTAAGAAATAATCAGACCATTCATTATAAAGACCAGGCTTAGCTTCAGTTTTTAAAGGCTAGAGTAAGTATTCTGTGTGGGAAGCATCATGACATTCTTAGACCAATTTTTACATTTCCTTTTAGGCATTTATTTTTACCATTACATTTTACTTATTTATAAACATGCTTATACACTTACATGTACTTTTAAAAAGTGAATTACCTTGTTGTAAGCATTATGTAAACATTGTTACATATTATAAAAAATGATGAATTGAAACTACTTTTCATAAATTTTAGATTTTAAAATTTAAATGAGCCTGCGAAATCTTCCTACTAAACCTAGACTGCATTGCACAGACAAGAAACCAAAAAGGTGTCTTCAGCAGACAGAGCCTTATTCTAGGTGTTATCATTTTACTCTTTATATTGTAAAGCTAAAAAGTAAATCTGTATTTCATAACTTGACATCTTAAAGATATAAGATATAAGGAAAATACCAATGTTATAATATACATATAGAAACATTATGTAGTTTCATACACACTGTGTACTTCTAAATAATCATTCTAATGACTTCACTATTGTAGCCAACTACCTTAAAAACACAATAAAATTTCCTAGCCTAGTTCAAAGATAAAATTATAGGTCACTCTCTTAATTCTATTGTGCTCTATGACTCTTACATAATTATTTTGGTATTTGCCATGGAGTTGTTTACTTTTTTGTTCCTGAATACCATTTCACTGTATGAGAGAGTATAAGACATTAAGATACCTAATTTTTCATGCATTTCTCACAAAGACCTCATTCCTTCTGAACCTAGATCATTATAGTATATAGTCTTTGCCATCTAATTGTCTTGATTTATGTCTTAAGTAATTTATTTCATTTGTTATTCAGTCACTGACTTTTTCATTTTTGTTATCTTTCAACACCTGGAAATTTTAACTTTCATCAGGAGCATAAAACTTATACTCAATAGGCCTTTCATCAATAATTCCACTAGTTATCATTATATTGAGTGGTCTCATCTCCATTTTAAATATTGATATAGAGTACAGCCTACATATTAACACCTGTGTTCTGTAATCACCTGAATTATTATAATATAACCACTGTCCATTTAAGTTAGCCTTAACCAATAGTATCTTACATTTATAATAATTTTTGTCACCTATCTGGTGTGAGAACATGAGTAGCATGGGATAGAAACAGTTAAGCCAACTTATAGATTAATTGTTGGAATTAAACTTCAACTTATTTTTTATAGAGGTTCCAAGTCTGAAAATAACTCTGGGAGATGTCATGATGGAAGTTGATTGTTTTAAGGGTAGAAGAGTTACAAGGTGTATAGGCAAATGTCTTGTGGATATATGAATGTCATCATCAAAACTTCTTGGCATTAATTGTATTGAAAAGATGTACTTACAAATACATGCTGTAGGAAGAGCCAAATTGTTTTTGCTAGAGATTATACAGTCTGATATGCCTGGGGAATGACTAGTTCTGTCAGAAATAGCCAAAAACACCCGATGACAACCATCAACATCATATCATATTGAAGAAATTTATTGCCTTCCTTTTCTCCATTATCTATCTGATTTGAACTTAATTCTAGTAAATCTTCTAATCTAATTCTTTTCTTCACTTTCCTTCCCCCCTTGTGCTCATTCCCCTAGGATTAGCAACTGAAACTCTGACAAGAGTTCAGTATAGGAAATTAAGTTTCGCAGAGACCATTAAAATTTATTTTTAATTTCTCTCTTGTAAAAGTTGTAGATACCTATAAAAAAGTTTTCCCTTTTAAAATAGCAGAAATTTTTCTTAAATTAAGTTTAAGAGAATTTATGATGATATCATTTAGGATTCAAATTCTAGTCTTGTCTCATTCATGGATACAAAATTCATTCAAGAGCTGTATTCCTGGCAGATTTTGATATTTTTTAATAATATATTATGAAAATTTGAAACATAAAGAAAATATGAAAAAGTTTTGTTATACCTCAAATATTCATCAACTAGATTCTACCATCAGTATGTTACTAGATTTCCTTGTATCATTCTATGTATCTGTTTCTGTATCCCTCCAAGTCCAGGTCATTTTTGGGGTGCATTTCTAAGCAAACTATGGATATCATTACACTTTTCTCTAGATAGTTTAGCATGTTTATTATTAACTGGAGTTTAATATTCATTTAGTTTTCCATTTAAACAATTATAGTCAACAAATGTGAATGTAACAAATTCTGACAAATGCATGCCTATATAATTGAAATCCCTATCAAAGTATAGAACATTAATATAACATCAAAAAGTTCCCTCATTCCCCAGTCCAGTTGATATCTGAAACAACCCCTCCCCAACAATGACAGCCACTATTCTGATTTTAAAAATACCATTGATAGGAATTTATCTGTTCTGTGTCTTAAGTATGTACTATTCTAAAAACAACACTCTGCTGTGCAAAGAATGAATTGTGGGAGAACAAAAGTGGAGTTGTGGGAAAACTAAAGTCTGGAATGTGAATTGGGAAGTCTTTGCATTATCATTGGTGAGACCATGGTGGTTTGGAATAGTATGGTGGCAATGGAGGTGATCACACTAAATTGTGCTGGTGGGTTGGATGGGCATGCCTGTGTGGTGCTGTACTTCCTGAGATGAGCAAGACTTGAGAAGTTGTTTGAGGATACGAAAATCAAAGCTTCTGTTTTGGACTGATTACATTTAAAATGCCTGTTATGCTAGACCTCAGGGCAGGAGTACACATATAGGATTCATTGTTCTTCATATTAGTATCTTTTTTACTGATGGTCATTGTCAAGTTATAAGCTCAGTGAACTAGCTTAGTGATTGTGTCCATTTGTAACTGCATTAGGAAAACTATGTCAACCTGTTAAAAATCAATCTCTGATGCCCGGAATTTAAAAAAACCAAAAAAAGTATAAAAGAGGGCATGTTAGTTTAACCAGGATTTTTGCTTTAGTAGTTGTATGTATTATACATATGAGAGTCATACTTCAAATATTCTATGAAAATGAAATTCTCTTAAGTGAATAAACTTCATGCAAGAAGGCACTCTACAATGACACAGTTAATGTATTAATTGAAGCCAACTTTGTTAATAATTGTGGCATTACAATACCAGATAAGTCATCCACTTTTCCACTAGTAAAATTTCAGTGAATAGCAGGTTAATTGTGAAGAGAATACAAATCTTAACATAATAAATATTCCAAAACCTAAATAGTTTGCTATGGAAATTTAACATAGAGGAAGAAGATGTAAGAGTTTTGCTAGGATTTTAACAAAGGCTTTAAGTAAGAGGAGACATTTTTGAGAGGCAGTTTGAGTTCTTATAGGTAGATTACAGGGAGGGCAATTTTAGTGGGAGTGAATGGCAATTGTAGGGATAATTTAGGCAATGGCAAATATCCTTATTTATGTATAGCATAAGAAAGGCAGTCACACATTTATTCAATTATTCGACACATTTTATAATAAATGCTTTTTTTTTTTTTCCTGGGTACCATGGTCTCTTAAATTAGAAGAGACAGATGTATATGGATAAAGGTATGAAGAATGTGTACTTTTAATTGCATGACAGTTTTTCAGCCTACAGAAGGATGTTAAACATAGTGACCTTTTAATATGGTTATTTAGGAGACTTATGTCTGTTCTTTGGGGGCAAAATGTGCTATTGAGAGTTTCAAAACAAAAAGGCATGTAAGATTACCCAAGGAATGGTAGTAAAGTTTAGAATAATAGTCTGGGGCAACACTGACAACCAGAATGAAGGAAAATGTAACACTGCTTAAAAATTATTATGAGGTGTTTTAAAGTCCTTTGGGAATAGACCAAGGAGTGGGATAGCTGGGTCAAATGGTGGTTCCATTCCAATTTTTCCTAGGAATCTCCATACTGCTTTCCAGATTGGCTTCACCAATTTGCAGTCCCACCAGAAATGTAGGAGTGTGCCTTTTTCTCCACACCCTCACCAGCATTTATTGTTTGTTTTTTTTGATAGCTGCCATTCTGACTGGAGTAAGATGAAATCTTAGAGTAGTTTTGATTTGCATTTCTCTAATTGCTAGAGATGTTGAACATTTTTTCATATATTTGTTGATTGTTTGCCTATCATCTTCTGAGAAGTGTCTGTTTAGTTCCTTAGCCCATTTATTGATTAGAGTATTTGTTATTTTTTGGTGTTAAGGCTTTTGAGAGCTTTATAAATCCTTGAGGTTAGTGTTCTATCAGATGTGCTTGTGGTAAAGATTTGCTCCCATTCTGTAGGTTCTCTATTCACCTCACTGATTGTTTCTTTTGCTGAGAAGAAGCTTTTTAGTTTGAATCCGTCCCATTTATTGATTCTTTGTTTTAGTTGTTGGGCTATAGGGGTCTTATTGAGGAAGTTGGGGCCTAAACAAACACGATGGAGATTTGGGCCTACTTTTCCTTCTATTAGGTGCAGGGACACAGCCACATCAATGTTTATAGCAGCACAATCCACAATAGCTAGACTGTGGAACCAACCCCGATACCCCAGATAATGGATAGGGAAACTGTCAGTGGATGAATGGATAGGGAAACTTTGGTATATAAAGCCAGCCTCACACAATGGAACACTAAAAAAAAAAAAAAGGGCAGCACTAAAAAAAAAATAAAAAAAAAAAAAAAAAACATGGCATTTGCAAGTAAATGGATGGAGTTGGAGAAACTAATGCTAAGTGAAGTTAGCCAATCCCAAAAAAACAAAGGTCGAATGATCCCTTTGATATGAAGATACTAACTTATAAAGGCAAGGGAGTGGGGATGAGAGGAATGAAAAATCTTTAAATAGAACAAAGGGGGGAGGGGGGAGGGGGCAAGGGGATATGAATAATGGCAGACTGAGTTATTCATGACTACCCTAAATACATTTTACAACACAATTGTTGTAAAAACACTTTATATAAAACCAGCAACTTGAGAAATTGTGCTCTTTATATGTAATATGAAATGAAATGTACTCTGTAAACATGTATAAAAAGTTAAAATAAAAGAATAACAAAAACCAAAACAAAACAAATTATTATGAGGGGGGTGATAGCATATTTACCTTCATGCAGAACAGAAATTATATGATTGTAATTTATTTAATGAAAGAAAAAGGAGGATACCTGAGCTCTGGAGAACTTGGGACTATTTAAATCATCTATCCTCATAATATTTTGCTTCAAAAAATAAATGGAGAGGTGGCAAAGGAATATGTTATTTAGGACTATTTGATGATAAGTAATTAAGAATCCAATTCAAAGTTAGTTTTCTAATAGAAATGTAATTTATTGACTCATATAACCAAAAGAACATTTGTGAATTTGACTTTAGACAGAGCTTGATCAAGGACTTAATATAACTGCATCAGACATGCTCTAATCCACTCCTCACAACTCTTCTTTTACATTTAATTTAGGCTTTCTCCATGTAAGGGCGAAGACTGGCTCCAGATGCATACTTCATCTATTTAGCAACTCTAGCAGAAGAGTACAACTTTTTTTCTCATATTGGGACAGTAATCTTGGACTGAGTTTGATTAATCTAATTGCTCTCACTTGCCATGCTGAATGAATCACCCTGGCAAGAAGGATTTTGTTTTCAATCAATTAGGCCAATGTTCAGTGCTTGTATTATTCCCCAAAGATTGGATCAGTCCTGTCCAGAACCACAAAAACCCAAATGGACAAACTGTTGACTCATCAAAAGAAGGTTACTTTTAACAGAAGAGAGGGTGATGGACCAAAAAAACATACGTGTTCAATTTAAAATAACTGAGAATGGAGACTGAGAGGACAAAAGGAAGGAAGAGAGATGAAATAGATGAAGGAGGGAGGAGGGGAAGGACCAAAACAGGGGAGCAGAGAGTGTAAAAAATGAGAAAGAAAAATAAGAGAGCCAAGATAGCAGAGGGAAGAGAGGATAGGATTCATATGATGGAAAGATGTATAAGGACTAATTAGAGGATCTGTGCACAGACGGAGACTGCAGACAAGACAATATTCAGAAGTTTTATGTGAGCATTTCATGTTGAAAAGAATGGAGTCCCATCTTTGGCCTTACAAGCAGAGTTTATAAAACTACAAAACACTATAAAAAACTATAAAACACCTGATCTGATTCCATGTTGATAGTATCACATGTTTCAAAGACTTTCATAGTTTTGTTAGATGCAAGTGTCTGTTCAAAATTTTCTTCACAGCCTGCTTCACTTCCTTATTCCTCAGGCTATAGATGATAGGATTCAACATTGGGGTTATCACTCCATAAGACAGTACAATAATTTCATCAGATACTTTGGTTTTGTTTGATTTAGGCTTCATGTACATAAAAAGGGCTGACCCGTAGAATAAGATCACCACAGTCAGATGTGCTGAACAGGTAGAAAAGGCTTTTTTTCTCCCCCTCAGCAGAATTAATTCTTAGGATGGAAGAGAGAATGAAAGTATAGGACACAAAAATTAACAGCAGAGGAACCACCAAGAAAATAATACTTCCCACTGTCATGATAAGCACATTGATTGATATATCTGCGCATACAAGTTTTAGAAGAGCCAGGATCTCACAGGTAAGATGATCAATAACATTGTTACCACAGAAAGGCAACACCATTGCCATGACTGTTTGTACTAAGGAGGTCATATTGCCTATGGCCCAGGACCACGCAGCCAAGTGCATATATAACACCCTGTTCATGATGATGGTGTACCTCAGTGGGTTGCAGATGGCTACATACCTGTCAAAGGCCATCACAGCCAGGAGGACACATTCAGTGAGACCCAAGCCAAGGGAGATAACCATCTGCAGAGCACAGCCAAGAAAGGAGATGGATATTCTCTCTGACATAAACATAATAAGCATTGGTGGAATGAATGATGATGTATAACAGATGTCTAAGAATGAGAGATTTCCAAGAAAGAAGTACATGGGAGAATGGAGGCGAGGATCCAGGATGCTGATGATAATGAGAAGACTGTTTCCTAGGAGGATTATATTGTACGTGATGAGGCACAGCACAAATAGAAATCGCTGGAGTTCTGGGTATTGGGAAAGCCCCACCAGATAGAATTCAGTCACTGTAGAATAATTTCCCATCTTCATGTTTCCTTGTCATCTACAGAGTTCACATAAGGATATGACTCAGGGAATTCTGAATTTTTGATGTAGACATATTTAATCATTTCACTTCCATTATGTTTATTTTGATTTTTAGAACAGATCCTGGAATCAGTAACAGCAGGAATAGTATATTAATTTTACTAATGATGAAAGAGACAATGAAAGATATAGGTCATACCACCTAGCATCAACCAGCAATATAGATTTTTGAATTGTGCTGAGAAGTGCCAGGCTTATGATTACATACGATCTTAGGACAAACTAATTTCATATATGGACACATAAAAATCTCCTTATTATTGATATTTTGAAATAAAACCATTCTAATAAAGCTCATTCTAATTTAAAGTACCATGTAGATTTTGTGCCATCCCACATAGCTTTAGTATGATCGATTATAAGTTACTCAACTATTTTGAATTTCACTAGCTAAGCTACTAGTCAGCTAGAATGATGGGGGATGTTATTAATTCTTTGATAAATTTTTGTGAGAATTAATAACAGTAGACAGTTTCAACAAGTCATCTAAACTTATATGAGAGAATACAACATAATAAAATATAACAATACTAAATATATATTTCTATATTTATAACTGTTAAAAATGACAATTTTTAAGTCTACTTGATTGGCTCAGAAGGAAATAGTTGATTTTTTGAAAAATGAGTCTTAAAGTTGGGAATCCAAATTGATGAACATGAATATTTTCTGATCTGTAGGAGATGTCATCAATTAAGATAGTGAGAATCACTGAATCATTGGAGTGTGGTTTCTAGGATCTCGTAGGCACTAAGGGGTTGGGGCTGCACAGATTTTCTTTTTCTTTTTTTTTAAGTTTTTTTTTTTTTTTTTTTTTTGAGGGAAGTTTCAAGAGATTGAACCTAGAGGCACTTAACCACTGAGCCACATGCCCAGAACTTTTTATTTTTTTATTTTGTATAGGGCCTTGCTAATTGCTAAGGGTGGCTTTGAACTTGTGACTTTCCTGCCTCAGCCTCTTGAGATGTTGGGATTACAGGTGTGCACCACAGCACCCAACAATGCACAGATTTTTGAGGGCCTATAATTCACCCTCCTTCAATTTAGGTCACCAAACATTACATTTCCTCCTAACTTTTACACATTTCCAGTTTATCTAAACATACAAATTCTCCATTATATTTTGTCTACCACATACCTTTTAGTTACATATTTTATTTGTGGTTAGGCACATTCCTATCATTTAATAAATTCTTATTAATATATCTATTATTTCTTTTTTTAATATTTCATACTTTGGAGTGCATCCCTGTATCTTCCAAATTGTTTATTTTTATCCATGAAGATTCTGTAAGTGACTAAACTGATATTGGCTTACCTTTTTTGAGCAGTTTGTTTTAAGCACATTACACAAATGTAAGTTCATTGAATGTATTTACTGATTTAAAATTCAGGGCAACTCTATAATAGTACCATTTTAAACTCCCATTTTATGTGGAGCAAACAAAGACACAAAAATTGAAGTAACTTTCACAAGGCCACAGACATAATAGATGATAGAAATAGAATTGAATATTTAAGTCATGGTTCTAGAGTCAGCCCTCTTAACCACCAGACCAGACTATATGCCACAGATTCTTATACTGATTTTAAGCAACAGAAAACTATTAGGAAAATATATTACATTTATATAATAGGAATCATCATAATTTGTTTTATTTCTGACCTTAAGTGTTATGACAGAAAGCTCTGAAGCCTGGATCATAGCCTCCTTAATTTTCTACATGTAGCAAGAAATTTCACAATTATGAGGATTATCATACTCAGGAATAATGGCTTGAGAACCCTTACCATGTTATTTGCCTCTAGTAATCAAATACCTGGAATTTTTAGCCTTTGGCTTTCCTCTCAAAATCAGTATATACTGCCGGGCACGGTGGCGCACGCCTGTAATCCCAGCACTTTGGGAGGCTGAGGCAGGAGGATCGCGAGTTCAAAGCCAGCCTCGGCAATGGCGAGGCACTTAGTAACTCAGTGAGACCCTGTCTCTAATAAAATACAAAAAAGGGCTGGGGATGTGGCCCAGTGGTCAAGTGCCCCTGAGTTCAATCCCCGGTACCAAAAAAAAAAAAAAAAAAAAAAAAAAAAAAAAAAAAAAAATCAGTATGTACTTCACTTCAGTTGTCTCAGGTTTGGCCTTTTTCCCCCCCCCTCTCTGAATTTTGTATCCTTTTGAGTTATGCTTTACAAATTAAATTTTTTTCTTTTCCCACATTTTTATTGGTGCATTATAGTCATACATAATGATGATTTGTTGATATCTGTACATGCACATATATAGCATTATAATTTGGCCAAAGTTTTGGGCTTTTCTACTGTTTCCCTCCCAACTCATATTTTCTGAATTTCTGTCACTTATAACTTTAACCTATATCATTAGAAACTTAGTTGTGTTCTACTTATTTCATACTTATTCTTTTAAGACGCTTAAATGTGAGTGAAAACTTATTATATAAGTGATTTCATCTTTTATTCTTTTACCCCATTACTGTTGTAGCTTGTGTTCTCTGTGTTGTGGTGATAGAATGAAAATATTTATTGTTGATCATATCTATCCCATAACTATAGATTTTCTTTGGCTTGTTTGTATCTCAAGATCTTAAAGATATAGATGAAGGACTTACTGCTTGTTGGGTCCCAGATGACAGGACTGTCTTCCTGCAAGGAACTGGACAGGATAGGAAAAATAATTTCATCTTCATATTTTTCCCTTCACATTTGTCTTCATATCCCTTGCATGGTGATTTTTGATTAGGTTAGAAAATGATAGTGTCAGTATCAGTATATTGGAAAATATTCCATTCATCCTATGTCTTTCCTTTCCTGTATACACACATCGGCCACAAGGGCTTATTTCACAAAGGAACGAGTGAAGATAGCAGTTTTAATTTATTGTAAGACATTTGTGGAAGAAGAGAGGGAGGAAGGGGAAGAGGAAGAAGAAAAGTAGAAACTAATTAATATTTACTGTTTAATAAAGTGCAATGAACTTTGTATTGAGGGGTGGGGTTCTTGGAAAGAAAGGAATCAAGAAAAAATGGTTTCCTTTTGCTCTGTTCAAAAAACTTGCAGGTAAGTGTGCATATTGTTTTCAGAATCAAGCATGAATAAGAGAAAAAATAGTTGTGTTGCCAAAAACATAGTTAACCCATCACAAAAAGTCTATCTTGACTCCCTCAGTTTTTTTTTCCTCCTCTCACGTCTGATTTTTCTCTTCCCATGATGGTGTCAAAGAAGGAGTTACTGGGTAGGTTTGTTCTCCAATAATTTTCATCAGCATCCTCATAAAAGTCACACCAACAGAGGAACTCAGTCTAAGGTAAAACTATGTACTGCCTATGCAATACAGCTTAAAGCATCTCCAGCCCATCTTCTAATCATTCTTTGGCCTCTTTGAGGTAGAAATTCTGAAACTACTAGTGATACTTCCAGTACTCTGCAATGACCATGCTGAGTCTGGCTTAGTCATTCTCCAAAACTACAGTCTTTCTACTTTCTGCCTTTGTACATGCTGTTTTCTTAAACTGGAAGGACTTCTTTCAATTTAGATATTATCTTTTCTAGGAAACTTTCTCACTTCCTGTTGTGAAGGTGATTAAGATGATTAACATAACATACTAGAAAGATTTTGGCACAAAGAGAGTGCACAGTACATCCTATGTCAATTTAATCTGAACTCCTAAACTGCCATTTTAAAATTTTTCAAAGTAAGCAGAAACCAATTTAAAATGATGTTCATAAATATTCAAGGTATTTCCTTAATCAAATAATTATTTCCCATGTTCTTTTCACTATTTTGTTCAAAACTTACACAATACAATAAATCATTCAGAATTCTTAATTCCTACATCCACTTTACTTTCTGAAAATAGCTCTTCCCAACTCTTCTTTAATCTACCTCATTTAAATATTAGTATAGGGTTCTCAAATTGTCCACATACAATAAATTACCTGGTTTATTGGGACAATAATCTTCAAAACAAGTAAGACATTGTAGACATAAGCATGGATATCTCTAATATTCACATCCTCTCGTGTATCATTAAATTTTTCTATTTACATATTGATGTATGAAGATACTTCATGGCTTCATGCTGAAGAATGAAGGCAAGAATGAAGTAGTTGAGATTGTTCCTCTTTTTTTTTTTTTAACAATTTTTTTAGATGTTGATGGACCTTTGTTTTATTCATTTATTTATATGCAGTGCTGAGAATTGAATCCAGGGCCTCACACATGGTAGGCAAGTGCTCTACCACTGAGGCAAAGTCCAGCCCCTGTTCCTCTTTATATTAGTTTTAACCTTAGCTATCTTTTCTTTGAGCTGTAGTTTTGCACAGAATCCATACAGAGGAATCCTACAGCTCCAAAAGAATGCTAATAGATGGAGTCAGTGGGAGGCAGATCAAAAGTAAAGCTTTCATCCCCAATATAAACCCATGTCATAAATTTGAGTTTATAATAAGTCAACCTGTCACCTAAGTACTCTCTTACCTCTGGGTTCTTAAGTATTTCCAGGGGGCCTACTGGTGCCTCTGGCAACCAATTTAAGTCCATCTTTGTTTACTTCTAAGAGACTCTATATTCCCACAAGTGATTTAAAGTTGAATCTTTAAAACTTCCTAATGGTAACAAATTTTAGAATACTAAGGATAATGTCTCAAAGACCTAATCATGTCTTATTCATTAAGTAGCACTTTTTATTTTTTAATTAATTTTCTCTGCTTTTGCGAATAATATATATTCATTGTGGAAATTTGGTTTATTCATAAAAGGCCAAAGAAGGAAATGAAAGTCATCTATAATTCAATTTTAGATATAAGTATTGAAATTTTGAAATATTTCATGAATATACTTCATATTACATGAAGTATAATTGATAGCATATTGTACTTGCTATTTTATAAACTTCTGTTTAAAGTTCATGTATTTTATATATTTTCTGATATTATTTATTATGGTACTGAGGATTGAACCTAGGGGTACCCTACCACTGAACTACCTCCCAGCCCCTTTTATTTTTATTTTGAGACAGGGTCTCACTAAGTTTCTGAGGGTGGCCTCAAACTTGTGATTCTCCTACTTCAGTTTACCAAAGAGCTGGAATTGGCTCATGTTATTTTTAAGCAGGGTTTTAATAAATCATATCATTTAAAAATGGAATATATAAATAAGGAGAACATATGTAATGAGTGGAAGTAAAACAGTTTCCTGTTGAATTTCTTGGTACTGTCTACTTTTCTTTAGCATTTTTAAGGTAATTACAAAGTTGGAGGGCCTTATTCTTATTCCCTGTGAATAAAAGCTAATTCTCATTATCAGATGTTTTCATAGTGCCCTTTTTATAGAATGTGAAATGAGTGAGTGTACTATACATTTTTATGTTGGTGGTATGAAATAGACAAAAGGGTATAGTAACCAAAGCTGTGTACATGTAGCCTCTAGGGAATGAACATCAAACTCCTGCCCTCTCTCCCTGGCAGCATACTCTTCAGCTTATCGTATTTTAACTTTATGCTATACCACCTCCAGGTTTTAGTATTTTAATTCTATTCCACTTATATTTATCTGGCAACTCTACAATCATGGAGGCCTTAATTAGGAGAACAGTTACTCTAGAGGATGTTAGCTCATTTATAGTAAATTTCAATATGAAATATGGAGATAGAACACATAATTTGAAAGAGAAGCAACCAATTACTGTTCAGTTGCAAGGTATGTGCTTCATATTTTCATTATTTCACCTCTGTACACCTTTAAAATCCAATGGTCAAAGTACTTATGTGGTAGGCCCTTTGCTGAATTTTGATGCCAAATACTCATTCTTGTATGAATATACAAAAATGATAAACAGAAATCCCTGCCACAAAAAATTAGTAGGGAATCATCAACAAGCAGAATACAATCTAAAATGATACTATTAGAAGATTCAGTAGATTTGGAGTTTCAAAATATTTCCTCTAAATTTAGCACTTCTGAGAATAAAAGTGGATACTGTTAATAAAATCACATCATAACTATTGAAGATAAAATAAAGCATATGTGCAAAAAATAAAGTAGTGACTCTAGACTTGTACAGTTCTGCCCACCCCAACCTGGGCAGGACCCACGGTCAGTGTGGGCCTGGGTCCATCCTGCCACCAGCAGACACCCGTGGAGCTCAGGCTCTGCCATACAACCACCTCTTCTGACCAGCAGACCACCTCAGGAGCTCAGATTCAACCAGTTTGGCCCACACCAACCTACAGGGGACCCAGGCCCAGTGTAGGTCCAGAGTCCGCCACCACACCCCACCTGGGAGCACAAGCCTCACCCATTTCCATCTTGGGACACTGCAGACATAGCCATAGCCTTCCCCACACAGTAGCCCCTACCTTTTGACAACAGGGCCTAAAAGCAGCTGCATCTCAGAGAAGGCATCCTTTTCGATGTAAGGATGCCTTACAGTATAAGGCCCACTCTTTCAGTCCCATCTCTGGAAGATGTTGCATCCATCTTGGGGCACCTCCATTGTTATCTCGAGTTATTGCTGCCACCACCTTTAGTTGAAGTAGCATACATCAAGGGACACCTACAGGGTCTGAAAGCCCAATATTAAGGTGAGATATAGACAATATGCATGGATACTACAAGAATATAGGGTAGAAACTGTAATATCTCAGATCCACACTGCAAGAAAAGAAGACAAATAGACAACATGAAAAAACAAGGGAGGAAAGTGGCCCCAAACAAACCAGATACTACAATAACAGAACCTATGGACAGCAAAGTTGATGAAATTTCAGAGAAGTAGTTCAGAAGGTTCATAATAAAATGATCTGTGAATTAAAAAATGACATAAATGAGCAAATACAGACAAAGATTGATCACTACAACATAGAGATAAGAGAACAAATATAGGTAGAAAAAGATTACTTCAAAAAAGAGATGGAGACTCTGGAAAAAAAAAAAAAAACCCAGTCAGAAATCCTTGAAATAAAGGAAACAATAAAACAAATAAAAAACACAGTAGAAAGCATCACCAACAGACTAGATCAATTGGAAGAAAGAACGTCAGACAATGAAGACAAAGGATACAATCTGGAAAATAAAGTTGACCATACATACAGTGAAGATAGTAAGACACCATGAACAGAACATCCAATAATTATGGGACAGCATCAAAAGATGAAATTTATGAGTAATTGGGTAAGAGGAAGGCACAGAGTTTCAGTCCAAAGGAATGGACAATCTCTTCAATGAGATAATATCAGAAAATTTCCCAAGCATGAAGAATGAATTAGAAAATCAAATACAAGAGGCTTATAGGACATGAAATGTACAAAATAACAAGGGATCTACACCAAGGCACATTATAATGAAATTGCCTAGCATACAGAATAAAGATAGAATTTTAAAGGCCACGAGAGAGGAATCAGATCACATATAGGGGGAGACCAATTTGTATCATAGCAGATTTTTCAACCCATACCCTCAAAGCCAGGAGATCATGGAACAATATATACCAAGCTCTGAAAGAAAATGGATGCCAACCAAAAATCTTATATCCAGCAGAATTAAGCTTTAGATTTGATGATGAAATAAAAACCTTCCATGATAAACTAAAGTTAAAAGAATTTACAACTGCGGATCCAAGATGGCGGATTAGAGGAAGCCGCACTTCAGGGCAGCTCCGTGGAAAGAATCCAACAAAGCAGATAAATTGCCTTTCATCATATATATATAGGCTGAAAATACCGATCTCCTGGATGGTTTCATTACCACTACCAGAGAGAGAAAGAGACAAGCTGTCTGCAGCGGCTGGAGCCGCAAGGCTCCTGCAAAACTGCCTGGGTGGTGCACAGGCTGTGCGAAACAAAGTCAGTGTGGGGAGACCGCGCTACTACTGCAACCTCAGCCAAACTCACGGCACACCAGCGTGAAACCGGCGATAAAAACCAGCGATAACAGCCGGCGGAACTGGTGCTGGGGAACCACGGGAGACCGCGGGTCAACAACACCAGTTCAAATCCACACTCCGCCGGACGCAACCCTCAGTAGTAGGGCCCCGGACAGAGCGGCACAGAGATCAGCGAACAACAAGCAGGGGCAGAGTGGAACGGGCCACAGTCCGAAGCAGCGCTGTCTGCACCACAGTCACAGTTGTGGCTTCCCGGTGCCACTTCGGCAGGGAGACATCCACCCAACGGCTTTGAAATCGATCGGTGAGGATACGGGAGTCTGTGGAGCTGCTGTTGACTGGAAGGAGAGCACCGCCATCTTTGAAAGCTGCAGTGGCTGACCCAGACAAAGGGGAGGAGACGGAGAGCGATGGCTGCAGCCATCCAGGGACTCTCCAGCTCTCTGAAGACAACACACAAGTGGGTGAGACTCGGGTGGTCAGCAGGGGAAGGCGTTTCTGAGGCTAGCGCAGCGGCCACAAGAGGCTGCAACTGTGGGTGGGCTTGGGGAGGGGGTGCCTTCTGGAAGGTCCCCTTCCCGGTGCCATTCATCTGCCGACACACACAAACCCCCTGGGCCACTCCTTTACTGAACCGTGCAGCCACTGGCCTAAGATGCAGCCTTGATTTCACTAACAGGATCACAGACTGTCTGGACGTGATCCAATAGCAATTGGTTTGAACTGGAAAGGAAAAAAAGAGGGGGGCTTCCCAGGGCCCGTTTTGTCTGAGACTTGGGGTTCGACTTTTTTTTTTTCCTTTTCTTTTTGTTGGTTTGCTTGTTTTGTTGGATTGCAGGGAGGTTTTTTTATTTATTTGTTTATTTTTCCTTTTCTTTTTTTGGCTTTGTTTTGTTCTGCTTTTTTTTTTTATTCCTTCCACATTGATTGTTAGTGTGTTTGTTTGCTTCCGCTCCTTTTGTCTTTCCTTCTTTTCTTCCTACTTCATCTTTCATGTTTACATCCTGCCAGTGCATACTAAACAGAAGCAAAAACAAGTTATACGCAGAACTTGGGATTTCTAGAACCGGCGCAATTGAACTGGGTAGCAAAGTGGTGTTATATATAGTTTACTCTCTATTTCCTTGATTCTCTCTCTCCTCTCTCTTACACCAATTCCTACTCTTTTATCGTTTTTTTTTTTCTTTTCCAACTTACTTTATATATAAATCGGTCTTTCCACCTAATTGTCAACTCTATTCTCTTTCTTCCATCGTCTACTGATACTAAACCACTTCCACTAAACCACTTCAATAGATATCTCTTTTCATACTTTCCAAGAAAGAACAATACAAGACACTTCCTTCTTCCTAAACATAACACCTCTGTATCTAATACTTGAAGCTATAAAACCCTATCAGAAGCGTACAGAGTAAATTGGAAATAATATCTGGGTTAACAAAATCTGTACATTGTGATCAAACTTGGATTTTCTGAATAGAAAGTGTTAGGTTTTAAAAGTGTAAAGGAATTATAAGGTGATCTGATAGCATTGTACTACAGGAACAACATAAGGCTTTAAGGTAAAATCGAAATAGTCAAGGTCCCACAGTGCAGGAAGAATAGACACACAAGCAACATGAAAAAACAAGGAAAGAAAATGACACAAACAAATCAAGATACCTCATCGGTAGATGTCATGGCAAGCACAGTTGGTCAAATGCCAGAGAAGGAATTTAGAAATTACATATGCCAAATGTTTATGGAACTTAAGAATGAACTCAAAAATGAGATGAGGGAGCAGGTACAGGAGGCAAAAGATCATTTTGACAAAGAACTCCAAAAACAAATACAGGAAGTAAAAGATTACTTCAATAGGGAAATAGAGGCTCTAAAGAGAATCCAAACAGAAATTCCAGAAATGAAAGAAGCAATAAACCAAAATAAAAGCTCAATTGAAAACATCTCCAACAGAATAGACCACTTGGAAGAAAGAACCTCAGACACTGAAGACAAAATATATGTCCTAGAGAAGAATTTAGACCATATAGCAAAACTTGTTAGAAATCAAGAACATAACATCCAAGAATTATGGGACAGCATAAAAAGACCAAACTTAAGAGTGATCGGCATAGAGGAAGGGGCAGAGTTCAAGCCAAAGGAATGAATAATCTATTTAACAAATAATAACAGAAAATTTTCCAAACTTGAGGAATGAATGGGAAAACCAAGTTCAAGAGGCATACCGAACACCAAACAAACAAAATCTCAACAGATCCACACCAAGACACATTATAATGAAAATGCCTAATACACTGAGCAAGGAGAGAATACTAAAAGCCACAAGAGAAAGGAAGCAAATTACATATAGGGGGAAACCAATCAGACTATGTTCAGATTTTTCAACCCAGACCTTAAAAGCAAGACGATCCTGGAATAGCATATTTCAAGCTCTGAAAGAAAAGGGATGTCAACCAAAAATCTTATATCCAGCAAAATTAAGCATTAGATTCGAAGATGAAATAAAAACCTTCCACGACAAGCAAAAGTTAAAAGATTTCACAACTCGAAAGCCAGCACTTCAGAGCATCCTGGGCAACATTTTTCATGAAGAAGAAGAGAAAGATGGTAATGAAAATCAACAAAGGGAGATATTAAACTAAAGGAAATACCAACCAGAAGAGAAACCAAATCAAGCTAAAGACCATAATTCAAATTAAAAAATGGATGGGAATAAAAATCATATCTCAATAATAACCCTGAATGTTAATGGCCTAAACTCGCCAATCAAAAGACACAGATTATCAGAATGGATTAAAAGAAACGACCCAACAATTTGCTGTCTCCAAGAAACACACCTCATAGAAAAAAACATCAACAGACTGAAAGTGAAAGGCTGGGAAAAGTGTTATCACTCACATGGCCGGCGGAAGCAAGCAGGGGTTTCCATTCTCATATCAAATAAGGTAGACTTCAAACAAAAACTAATCAAGAGGGACAAAGATGGATATTTCTTATTACTTAAGGGAACCATTCATCAACAGGATATAACAATCATAAATCTATATGCCCCAAATAATGGAGCACCTACATTCATCAAACAAATGCTTCTCAAGTTCAAGAGTAAAATAGACCACAACACAGTTATTCTAGGGGACTTCAACACACCTCTCTCACCAATGGATAGATCATCCAAACCAAAGCTAAACAAAGAAACTTTAAGCCTCCTCAAAACAATTAACAATTTAGACCTAACGGACATATATAGAATATTTCATCCCTCAGTAAATGAATACACATTTTTCTCAGCAGCACATGGCTCCTTCTCCAAAATAGACCATATATTATGTCACAAGGCAACTCTCAGCAAATATAAAAAAATAGAGATACTACCCTGCATGCTATTGGACCATAAAGGGATGAAATTGGAAATCAACGACAAAACAAGGAATAAGAAAAACTACTCCATCAACTGGAAGCTAAACAACATGCTACTGAATGAACAAGGGGTTGAAGAAGACATCAAAGAGGAGATCAAAAAATTCCTAGAGGTAAATGAGAACACAGATACATCATATAGAAATCTCTGGGACACTATGAAGGCAGTAGTAAGAGGAAAATTCATTGCACTGAGTTCATTCCTTAAGAGGA
Source organism: Tamias sibiricus (assembly GCA_025594165.1). NCBI lineage: Eukaryota > Metazoa > Chordata > Mammalia > Rodentia > Sciuridae > Tamias > Tamias sibiricus. The sequence goes on along the minus strand of CM046657.1, from coordinate 192,438,165 downwards.
AAAAAAAACCAACAAATAAATGACTTAGCATCACACCTCAAAGCATTAGAAAAAGAAGAACAGACCAACACCAAGAGCAGTAGAAGACAGGAAATAATTAAAATCAGAGCAGAAATTAATGAAATTGAGACTAAGGAAACCATTCAAAGAATTGACAAGACTAAAAGTTGGTTCTTTGAAAAAATAAACAAAATTGACAGACCCTTAGCAATGCTAACGAAAAGAAGAAGAGAAAAAACTCAAATTACTAACATTCGTGATGAAAAAGGGAATATCACAACAAACACCTCAGATATACAGAATATAATTAGAAATTACTTTGAAAACTTGTACTCTAATAAAATAGAAAATACTGAATGCATTGACAGATTTCTAGAGTCATATGATTTGCCTAAACTGGATGTGGAGGCTATACACAATTTAAACAGATCAATTACAAGCGAAGAAATAGAAGATGTCATCAAAAAGCTACCAACAAGGAAAAGTCCAGGACCTGATGGGTTTACAGCCGAGTTCTATAAGCCTTTCAAAGAAGAACTAATACCAATGCTCTTCAAACTATTTCAAGAAATAGAAAAAGAGGGAGCTCTTCCAGACTCTTTCTATGAGGCCAATATTACATTAATTCCAAAGCCAGGCAAAGACACATCCAAAAAAGAAAACTTCAGGCCCATATCTTTAATGAACATAGATGCAAAAATCCTCAACAAAATCCTGGCAAATCGGATACAAAAACATATCAAAAAGATAGTGCACCATGATCAAGTGGGGTTTATCCCAGGGATTCAAGGCTGGTTCAACATTCGGAAATCAATAAACATAATACACCACATCAATAGACTTAAAGACAAAAATCATATGATCATCTCAATAGACGCAGAAAAAGCATTTGACAAAATATAACACCCCTTTATGTTCAAAACACTGGAAAAACTAAGAATATCAGGAACATATCTTAACATTATAAAAGCTATTTATGCAAGGCCCCGAGCTAACATTATCTTAAATGGAGAAAAATTGAAAGCATTCCCTCTAAAAACTGGAACAAGACAGGGATGCCCCCTTTCACCACTGCTATTTAACATAGTACTGGAAACTCTGGCCAGAGCAATTAGACAGACAAAAGAAATTAAAGGGATCAAGATAGGAAAAGAAGAGCTCAAATTAGCACTATTTGCTGATGACATGATAATCTACCTAGAAGACCCAAGAAACTCTACCAGAAAACTTTTACAACTAGTAAATGAATTTGGCAAAGTTGCAGGATACAAAATCAATACACATAAGTCAAAGGCATTTATGTACATCAGCGACAAAGACTCTGAAAGGGAAATGATGAAAAATACCCCATTTATAATAGCATCAAAAAATAAAATAAAATACCTGGGAATCAACCTAATGAAAGAGGTGAAAGACCTCTATAATGAAAACTATAGAACACTAAAGAAAGAAATCGTAGAAGACCTCAGAAGTTGGAAAGACCTACCTTGCTCTTGGATAGGTAGAATTAATATTGTCAAAATGTCCATACTACCAAAAGCATTATACAGATTTAATGCAATTCCAATCAAAATCCCAATGTCATTCTTCAAAGAAATAGAAATAGCAGTCATGAAATTCATCTGGAAAAATAAGAGACCCAGAATAGCCAAAGCAATCCTGAGCAAGAAAAGTGAAGCAGGGGGCATCACCATACTAGACTTTAAATTATACTATACAGCAATAGTAACAAAAACAGCATGGTATTGGCACCAAAACAGACTGGTGGACCAATGGTACAGAATTGAGGATACAGAGACTAATACATATAATTACAGCTATCTTATATTAGACAAAGGTGCCAAAAATGTACAGTGGAGAAAGGATAGCCTCTTCAACAAATGGTGCTGGGAAAACTGGAAATCCATATGCAACAAAATGAAATTAAACCTTTATCTCTCACCATGCACAAAACTCAATTCAAAGTGGATCAAGGACCTAGGAATTAGACCAGAGACAATACGCCTAATAGAAGAAAAAAGTAAGCTCCAATTTCCAACATGTTGGATTAGGCCCCAAGTTCCTTAATAAGAATCCTGTAGCGCAAGAATTACTACCAAGAATTAATGAATGGGATAGATTTAAACTAAAAAGCTTCTTTTCAGCAAAAGAAACAATCAGTGAGGTGAATAGAGAGCCAACTAATTGGGAACAAATATTTAATACATGCACATGAGATAGAGCACTAATCTCTAGACTATATAAAGAACTCAAAAAACTTTACACTAAAAAAACAAATAACCCAATCAATAAATGGGCTAAGGAATTGAGAAGACACCTCTCAGAAGAAGATACACGATTAATCAACAAATACATGAAGAAATGTTCAACATCGCTGGCAATTAGAGAAATGCAAATCAAAACTACTCTAAGATTTCACTTCACTCCAGTCAGAATGGCAGCTGTCAAGAACACAAGCAACAATAAATGTTGGAGAGGATGTGGGGAAAAAGGCACACTCATACATTGCTGGTGGGACTGCAAAATGGTGCAACCATTATGAAAAGCAGCATGGAGATTTCTTGGAAAACTGGGAATGGAACCATCCTATGACCCAGCCATCCCACTCCTGGGTCTATTCCCAAAGGACTTAAAAACAGCATATTACAGTGACACAGCTATCTCAATGTTTGTAGCTGCGCAATTCACAATAGCTAGGTTGTGGAACCAACCTAGATGTCCCTCAGTAAATGAGTGGATTAAGAAAATGTGGTATATATGCACAATGGAATTTTACTCAGCAATAAAAGAAAACAAATTAATGGCATTTGCAGGTAAATGGATGAAGTTGGAAGACATAATGCTAAGTGAAGTTAGTCAGTCTCAAAAATCCAAGTACCAAATATTCTCTCTTATATAAGGAGGCTATTTCAAAGTATTGTTGGATGGGGGTACATAGGAGGATTAGAGGAACACTAGAATGGTCAAGGGAAGGGAGGGTAAGGGAGCAAGAGGGGAGGGAGGGGGAGAAAAGAAAAAAAAAAAAGGTGGTTGAATGAGACGGATATCATTTTCCTTAATGCATGATTGAAGACCTGAATTGTACGAATATACTTTGTATACAAACAGTTGTATGAAAAAAGATACTAAATACATGCACTATGAGTTGTACATATTAAAAATTATAAAAATAAAAAAAAAAGAATTTACAACTAGAAAGCCAGCACTACAGAACATCCTTGGCAACATATTTTATGAAGAAGAAATGAAAACCAATGATGAAAATCAGCAGATGGAGGTATTACATTAAAGGAAAATCTAATCAGAGGAGAAAGTCAACTTAAGTACCAAAAATAAACAAATATGGCTGGGAATACAAATCATGTCTCAATAATAACCCAGAATGTTAATGGCCTAAACTCACCAATCAAAAGACATAGACTAGCAGATTGGATTTTAAAAAAAGACCCAACAATCTGCTGCCTCCAAGAGATCATCTTATAAGAAAAGACATCCACAGGCTCAAGGTGAAAGGTTGGAGAAAAAACATAACATTCACATGGACTGTGGAAACAATCATGGGTCTCCATCTTCATATCAAATAAAGTAGACTTCAAGCAAAAATTAATCAAAAGGGATAAAGAAGGACATTTCATACTACTCAAGCAAAATACACACCAAGACTTAACAATTATAAATATAAATACCCCAAACAGAGAATCATCTATGTTCATCAAACTCTTCTGAAGTTCACGAGTCAAATAGACCATGACACAATAATTCTGGGTGCCTTCAACACATGTCTTTCACCACTGGATAGATCATCCAAAATAAAGCTGAACAAAGAAATTATAGAACTCAAAAAATATAATCAATAATTTAGACTTAACTGATATATAGAATATTTTATCCTTCAATGAGCAAATACACTTTCTTATCAGCAGCACAGTTTCCTTCTCTAAAATAGACCATACTTTATGCCACAAAACAACTCTTAGCAAATATAATAAAGTAGAGATACTACCTTGCATTCTATCAGACCATATTGAATGAAATTAGAAATCAATGATAAAATCAGAAATAAAATCTACTCCAACACCTGGAGACCAAATAATATGCTACTGAATGAACAATGGGTTGCAGAAGACTTCAAGGATGAGATTAAAAAATTATTAGAGGTGAATGAGAACACAGACACAACATATCAAAATCTCTGGGACACTATGGAGGCAGTACTAAGAGGAAAGTTCATTGCATGGAGTTCATTCCTTAAAAGAAGAAAAAATCAACAACAAAAAAGTACTTAACATTATATCTCATAGTCCCAGAAAAGAACAAATCAACACCAAAAGCAGTAGAAGACAGGAAATAATTAAAATCAGAGCTGAAATCAATGAAATTGAAACAAAACAAACAATTAAAAAATTGACAAAACAAAAAGTTGCTTCTTTGAAAAAAATAAATAAAATTGACAGACCCTTATCCAGGCTAATGAAGAGAAGGAGAGAGAAAATGCAAATTACTAACATACGTGATGAAAAAGGAAATATCATAACAGACACTACAGAAATACATAAATAATTAGAAATTATTTTGAAAACTTGTACTCCAATAAAATAGAAAAAATCAAAGGCATTGACAAATTTCTAGAGTCGTATGATTTGCCCAAGTTGAATCAGGATGATATACACAATTTAAATAGATCATTTTCAAGCGATGAAATAGATGCCAAGAGAAGCCTGCCAACCAAGAAAAGCCCAGGACCAAATGGATACACAGCTGAGTTCTACAAGACCTTTAAAGAAGAACTAATACCAATACTCTTCAATTTATTTCACAAAATAAAAAAGATGGAACACTTCCAAACTCACTATATTAGGCCAATATCACCCTGATTCCAAAACCAGGCAAAGACACATCAAAGAAAGAAAACTTCAGAAGAATATATCTAATGAACACAGATGCAAAAATTCTCAATAAAATTCTGGAAAATCAAATACAAAAACATATCAAAAAGATAGCACACCACAATCAAATGGGGTTTATTCCAGGGATGCAAGTTTGGTGCAATATATGGAAATCAATAAATGTAATTCACATCATGTGATATAAATCACATCAAAAGACTTAAATATAAGAATCATATGATCATCTCAATAGATGCAGAAAAAACATTCAACAAAATACAGCACCCTTTCATGTTCAAAACACTAGAAAAACTAGGGATAACAGGAACATATCGCATCATCATAAAAGCTATCTATGCTAAGCCCCAGGCCAACATCATTCTAAATGGAGAAAAATTGAAAGCATTCTTTCTAAAAACTGGAACAAGACAGGGATACTCTCTTTCACCACTTCTATTTAACATCATTTGAAACACTGGCCAGAGCAATAAGACAGATGAAAGAAATTAAAGGGATATAGATAGGTAAAGAAGAATGATTCCATACATAAAAGACCCAAAAAATTCCACCAGAAAACTTCTAGAACTAGTCAATTAATTCAACAAAGTAGCAGGATACAAAATCAACACACATAAATCAAAGGCATTTATGTATATCAGTGACAAATTATCTGAAATGGAAATGAGGAAAACTACCCCATTTACAATAACATCGAAAATAAAATAAAATACTTGGGAATCAACAAAAGACATGAAAGACCTTTATAACAAAAACTACAGAACACTAAAGAAATAAATTAAATAAGACCTTAGAAGATGGAAGGATCTCCTTTGTTCTTGGATGGGCAGAATTAATATTGTCAAAATGACCATACTACCAAAAACTCTATACAGATTTAATGCAATTCCAATCAAAATCTTAATGGCATTCCTCATAGAAATAGAAAAAGTGGTCATGAAATTCATCTGGAAAAACAAGAGATCCAGAATAGTTAAAGCAACCCTGAGCAAGAAGAGTGAAGCAGGTGGCATCACTACACCAGACCTTAAATTATACTGCAGAGCAATAGTAACAAAAATGGCATGGTATTGGCACCACAGTAGACTTGTAGACCAGTGGTACAGAATAGAGGACACAGAGACTACGCAGTAATCTTATATTAGACAAAGGCACCAAAAATGTGCATTGGAGAAAAGATAGCCTCTTCAAAAAATGGTGCTGGGAAAACTGGAAATCCATATGCAACAAAATGAAATTAAACTCCTATCTCTCACCATGCACAAAACTCAACTCAAAGTGGATCAAGGACCTAGAAATTAGACCAGAGACATTGTGCCTATTAGAAGAGAAAGTGGACCCTAATCTCCATCATGTTGGATGAAGCCCCAACTTCCTTAATAAGACTCTGATAGTGCAAGAATTAATATCAAGAATCAATAAATGGGATAGATTCAAATTAAAAAGCTTCTCTGCAAAAGAAGCAATCAGTGAGGTGAATAGAGAGCCTACTAATTGGGAAAAAATTTTTACCACATGCATGTCAGGTAGAGCACTAATCTGTAGAATGTATAAAGAACGCAAAAATCTTAACACCAAAGAAAAAAATAACCCAACCAATAAATGGGCCAAGGAACTAAACAGACACTACTCAGAAAAAGATATACAATCAATCAACAAATACATGAGAAAATGTTGAACATCTCTGGCAATTAGAGAAATGCAAATCAAAACTACTCTAAGATTTCATTTCACGCCAGTGAGAATGGCAGCTATTAAGAACACAAACAACAATAAATGTTGGAAAGGATGTGGGGAAAAAGGCACACTCATCCATTGTTGGTGGGACTGCAAAATGGTGTAGCCAATATGGAAAGCAGTATGGAAATTCCTTGGAAAACTGGGAACCACCTTATGACCCAGCCATCCCACTCCTCGGTCTATACCCAAAGGAATTAAAAACAGCATACTACAGGGACACAACCATATCAATGTTTATAGCAGCATAAGTCACTATAGCTAAACTGTAGAAACAACCTAGATGTACTTCAGTAGATGAATGGATAAAAAAAAAATTGGTATATATACACAATGGGATATTACTCAGCAATAAAAGATAACAAAATAATGGTGTTCACAGGTAAATGGATGAACTTGGAGAATATATCGCTAAGTGAATTTAGCCAATCCCCCAAATCCACATGCAGAATGTTTTCTCTGATATAAGAAGGCTAATTCACAGTGAGGTTAGGACAGGGAGCATAAGAGGATTAGAGGAACACTAGAAAGGCCAATGGGGAGGGAGTGGAAGGGAAGGGACAAAAGGGTAAAAAAAAAAAAAAAAAAAGATGGTAGAATGAAATGGATATCATTACACTAAGTGCATATATGAAGACACGATGTGTATACTACCAGAATTATGTAAAAATTTGCTCTATATGTGTAATATGAATTGTAATGCATTCTGCTGTCATATATAACAACTTAGAATAAAGGAAAAAAAAATTTAAAAAGTAGTGACTCTACGGAAGAAATTGTTACCTTATCTGGTCATCAAGAAATATTTAGATAGAATAGGCTCAGTTCTGAGTTTTTGGTGTCAGCAAAGATTCCTTTGTATGCCATTATGGAAAAGGCATCCCCAAAGTGTATTATAAAATAAAACATTAATAACTAAGTCACTTAACAGGAACTCCATACCTTGATACTTTCAGGACTCAGAGAGATCATCAATTACACAAGTCTTTTCTTGTTTTTATTTGCTTTTTTCTTGGTTATTGCTACTGTGCCTGCAGTGACAGAAATCAAATCCTCATACTACAAGAGTCAGGAACGTAGGTCATGTTCCTGCTTATTGCTCTTCTGAAGGGCGAGAAGCATTCCCAGAAGCTCCATCCCATTCATTCTAATTTTCCAGAACTGGGTCATATTCTTATCTAAAGGTAGGCATAAATACTATCAGTCACAAAAGGAAATAGGTTTACCATATTAGCCTGCAATATTCATGCTTCTTCTGTCCCCACCGTTCCTGAGCATGATACTGATAGTTAAATATAAATCTAGGTTTTGTTGTCAAGAAAGAAAAGGAATTTCTATTGTGTAGGCAATTGTGTCAGCATTCTGGCAGGAAACAGATCATATACTCTTTACTTTTCTTTTAAAATTAGGTAATTACTATTGAGTTATCTTTATTTTCACTTTTTTAAAATGTCATCCTGATTTTCTTGTTAAACTTCCAGTGTTCTAAATATATATATATATATATATATATATATATATATATATATATATATTGCAGTTTTCTCTTCGAGAATTTTCTTTTGGTCCTTTTTATAAAAAGTTTATATTTTCTTTTGCAAAGGTTTCTTGTTTATTCATATGACTTATTGAAAACTTTTAATGAATAGTTATAATGTCTCCTTGAAAATTCTTTCCTGTTTTATTGCATCCTTTGAATTATCTTATGATCACTCTTCATTGATTTATTGTCTTTTTCTTGAGTGTGTATAGTAATTTTCTGTTATATATTGAACATTGTTAATGGTATATTGCAGAAATTCTGGATATCATTTTTTTTTTTTTTTTTTTTTGGTACCAGGGATTGAACTCAGGGGCACTAGACCACTGGGCCATATCCCCAGCCCTTTTTTTTTGTATTTTATTAGAGACAGGGTCTCACTGAGTTGCTAAGTGCCTCACCATTGCTGAGGCTGGCTTTGAACTTGCGATCCTCCTGCCTCAGCCTCCCAAGTGCTGGGATTACAGGCGTGCGCCACCGCGCCCAGCTCCTAGGTGCTTAAACCACTTTGAGTTTTGTGCATAGTGAGAGGTAGGATTTTAATTTCATTTTGTTGCATATGGATTTCCAGTTTTCCCATTTTTTGAAGAGGCTATATTTTTCTCCAATGTATGTTTTTGGCACCTTTGTCTAATATAAGATAACTGTAATTATGTGGGTTAGTCTCTGTGTCCTCTATTCTGTACCACTGGTCTACAAGTCTATTGTGGTGCCAATACCATGCCATTTTTGTTACTATTGCTCAGTAATATAATTTAAGTTCTGGTATAGTGATGTGACCTGCTTCACTCTTCTTGCTCAGGGTTGCTTTAACTATTCTAGGTCTCTTATTTTTCCAGATGAATTTCATGGCTGCTTTTTCTATTTCCATGAGGAATGCCATTGGGATTTTGATTGGAATTGCATTAAATCTGTATAGAGTTTTTGGTAGTATGGTCATTTTGACAATATTAATTCTGCCTATCTAAGAGCAAGGGAGATCCTTCCATCTTCTAAGGTCTTCTTTAATCTTTCTTCAGTGTTCTATAGTTTTTGTTATAAAGGTCTTTCATGTCTTTTGTTAAGTTGATTCCCATGTACTTTATTTTATTTTATTTTTTGAAGTTATTGTAAATGGGGTAGTTTTCCTCAGTTCCATTTCAGATAATTTGTCACTGATATATAGAAATGCCTTTGATTTATGGGTGTTGATTTTGTATCCTGCTACTTTGCTGAATTCATTTACTAGTTCTAGAAGTTTCTTTGGAATTTTTTGGGTGTTCTATGTATAAAATCATATGGTTGGCAAATAGTGCTAATTGGAGTTCTTCTTCTCCTATCAGTTTCCCCTTAATTTCTTTCATCCGTCTAATTGCTTTGGCTAGTGTTTCAAGAACTATGTTAAATAGAAGTGGTGAACGAGAGCATCCCTGTCTTGTTCCAGTTTTTAGAAGGAATGCTTTCAATTTTTCTCCATTTAGAATGATGTTGGCCTGGGGTTTAGCAAAGATAGCTTTATGATATTGAGATATGTTCCTGTTATCCCTAGTTTTTCTAGTGTTTTGAACATGAAGGGGTGCTGTATTTTGTTGAATGCTTTTTCTGCATCTATTGAGATGATCATATGATTCTTATATTTAAGTCTATTGATGTGATTTATATCACATAATGTGAATTACATTTATTGATTTCCATATGTTACACCAACCTTGCATCCCTGGAATAAACCCCATTTGATTGTGGTGTGCTATCTTTTTGATATGTTTTTGTATTTGATTTTCCAGAATTTTATTGAGAATTTTTGCATCTATGTTTTTTAGAGATATTGGTCTGAAGTTTTCTTTCTTTGATGTATCTTTGCCTGTTTTGGAATCAGGGTGATATTGGCCTCATAGAGTGAAACTCAAGTGTGAGAGAGTGCAAGAAGGTTCAGAGAAGAAATGATTGGACTGACTGTAAGAGTCTTAACCCAATATGTGATTTAATTCCCTCATAGGAATTAACTGAATGGTAACTGAAATGGTAGGGTATAGCTGGAGGAGGTGGGAATCAGTGTGTGACTTTGGTATATATATTTTATCTGGAGAGTGGAGTCTCTCTCTCTGCCTCCTGGTCACCACGATTTGAGCTGCTTCCCTCTGCCACCATCTCCTGCCACTGATGTTCAGCCTCACCCTGAGCCCAGAGGAATGGAGCTGGCCTTCAATGGACTAAGGCCTCTGAAACTGTGAGTCCTCAAATAAATTTTTTCGCTTTTAAAATTGTTCTGGTTAGGTTCTTTAGTTACAACAGTAAAAAAGCCGACTAAATAAAAAATCATTTGGCTCCAAATGTGAGGGTTTAGTTCTAAGCTCTCTATTCTGTTCTCTTGGTCTCAGGGTCTGCGTTTATGCCAATATCACGTTGTTTTAATTACTACAGCTTTGTGGTATATTTTGAAGTCAAGTAGTTTAATGCTTCTTTGGTTTGATCTTTTTTGTTTAAGATGTCTGTTGCTTTTATTTATTTATTTATTTGTTTTGTGGTATAAAAAGTTGCTAAAAGTTGAGGGTAGAATTGTTGATCATCAGAACCTGGGCAGAGTAGAGGGATAGGGTGAGGAAAGGTTGATTAGTGGGCACTAAGTTATAATTAGATAGAAATAAGTAATTCTGATGTGCTATTGCACAGTAGGATGACTATAGATAGTGGTAACATATTGTATAATTCAAAAACCTGAAAGAAAGGATTTTGAATATTTTCACTATGATTTATAAATGTTTGAGGAGACAGATAAGTTTAACCTGATATAAACATTATACAATGTACCCATGTATTAAAACATTACTTGGTACCCCATAAATATGTACAATTTTTATGTTTTTATGTATTAGTTAAAAAAATAAAAAAAGAACCCCACCATTCCAGATTACCATGAGTAATCTTAAAGGGAACAGACTAAAGGTAAGTCTTGCTTAAATGTTCTACCTTAAATTTGTATCAATAGCAAACAATACAGGTTTACTCTGAACTTTGAGCTCCAAAACTTTCCAGAGAACTAAATGGAGACTCCAGTAGACAATATAAATCCTTCTCTGCTTTCTTCAGAGAGACTCTTATAATCTCAGAAATGATTTAAAGAGGTATTTTTCATCTGTGTGGAAAGTAGCAGGACCTAAGTTTAACAATCCTGTCTCAAAGACCTAATTGTATCTTATTTATTAAGCAATAGCTTATTTTTTAGAAAATAAACTAAAATTTTCTAATTCAATAATACATGTTAATTGAAGAAAATCTGGGAAATTTGGGAAAGCCTAAATGAAGAAATTAATTCATCCATAATTCCAGACATAGTAACTATTACTATTGTAATATGTTCATAGGCATATTGTATATAATAGGAAAAAACTGTAATTCTCCTATTGTATTTTCAACACAGAACACTCTATCAACAATTTATTTCTGACATGAGATAATCAGATGTGGATTTTTTTTTCTCCACATCAAGCAAGTTTCTGATTTCACCTGGTTGTTCTACAATTTATTTCAATTCTGACACTACCTACCTGTTTATTGTTGCCTCTTGGTATCTGTGGGTTCTGTATTAAGAAGGATTGAAAATGTTGGGGAAAAATTTGCAAGTGTAGTGAACATGAACAGACTTTTTTCTTATCATTTTCCTTAAACAATACAATACAATGGCTATTAAAATGCAATTTATGTTGTAGTAGGTATTATGAGTAATATAGACATAATTTAAAGTATATGGGATGACACATGTAGGTTATATGCAAATGCTACCCTATTTTACATAAGGAAATTGAGTATTCTTAGAGTGTGGTATCCATGAGGAGTTTTGGAAACAATTCCCCAGAATACCAAAGGATTACTGTACTCATACTTAATTTGTTAGAAATGGATGTAACTTAGGAACAACCAGATGGAAGAGATGTATGGGGTAAAAGTATGAGGAAAAGGCAATTTGGAGCTTTCACATCTTTTTGTTGTGGGCCACTCTCCACATGTTCAGCAACCCAAAAGTTCTCCAAATTCAGTCCTTTTGGCTTTTATGAAGACTGCATTATGTAGGCATATTTGATTAAATCATTGGCTGTTTGTGATGGACTCAAACTGGAACCCCTCTCCCTTCAAAGGCAGAGGGCAGGGGGAGAAGGGTGAGTGGCTAAAACTTTCCACCCTCTAACTACTTGGCTTCATCTCTGCTAGATCAAAAATATTTATTGATCTGAGCTGTGTATGTGTGTGTGTGTGTGTGCACATGTGCTTTAAATCACAACTCTGATCCTTCTGCTCTTGGTTTGGGCAATATCACCTGTGAAGTCTAGTTAACTTATCCCAAATTTATATCCCTATCCTGTTCATTATGTCTTGGACTAATTGGTATTCATTTGTGTCTTTTTCTATCTCTCCAGTCAGTATAAAACCCACCTGTGAAGACAGGCTACAATCAAGAAAGAGAATGATAATAAGGCTGTAAGAGAGTTTCATGAATATACTGATCATGATGTAGCTCTGTTAAAGCTAATATTAACAATTAAATTTTAGCCCGGGGAGATAGATGCAGTTCTATATCAAGAAACCTTTAGGTGGTAAAATCTTTCTAACATTATTGTAAAATCAAAATTTTATTCACAATTTGAACAAAAGACATCCATATTTTAATGTAGTAAATTATTTTAGGGAACTAAAGAGACTAGAACCAGATTAAGTGATTTATACTTAATTGTTTGGTTCATTTGTCTGTAGACAGATTGAAATAGAGAAGTACATCAGCTTCTTGGTAAAAGAACAGAAAAAGGCATTTGAATGCCATATATCTAAGAGAAGGACTTGGAAGTTAGAGGATTTGAGCAGTGTGTGCTAGCCTGTTAAGGGAAGAGCATGGATTAATCTGTGGGACCTCAGTGTGAGGCAGAGCAATGTGAAGGGAGAATTCAGAGCAAGATTTTCTTGAAATAGACAGAGAGGTGGCATTGGGGAGTTGACCCAGGTATTAAACCCCTAGGTATTGACTTACCGTTAAAATAGGCTGTAGTACCTTGCAGACTAAAGTAATTCATGGGACATAGGGCAGAAGCAGACATAGTTCCTGGAAAAAAGGTAATTTCAGTGTTTACTGAATTGAATCAAATCAGAAAGAGAGAAAATGAGATGATACATTAAGCCTTGGAAATAAAAAGCAGTACTTGATTATGAGCCCCCATAAGATAATATTGTTTCTTTTTACCATCCTGGAAATGGATGGAAGGTTATGTCATTCTTAAAGAAAAGGAGGACAATAAAATGTCACATCCCTGAATGCCCCTGTCCATTCCTAAAAATGTGACCAAGCTAAGGCAGCAATGGCAGTGAATCTGGGGCAGAATGTCCACAAATTAGAGCAAGTTAGTGTTATATGTAGAGAGCTGCTTTCTGGTATGCATGCCAAATTCCTTGGGGTACCGGTCATACAAGGGAAAAACAAGCTATGCTTTTGCTGCTTCTGCAATATAACCTACAAAATCGCCTCTCTGCAGTAGCTGCTACACTACCAGAGAAATATGGGTAGGCAAGTACTTGTTAAGGCAGCTGCCCTCAGCCAAAGTGTCTTGTGAGATAGGAGGTATACTTTCTGGCAAAACACTGGAGGCATTGTGTGGAAACAGAGGTACATCTCCCCAGCCTGTCAGCACTGGGCCTTCTTGTGAAAACCCTGTTTAGTCCATCACCAAGGGACTTTCCTCTGTAAGCATTTTTCAATAAACCTTATATTTCATACCCTATCTTTGGATATCTTCTTTGGTCTCTCATCAGCCTGTGCCACTGCCCTATCATAAGTGTGCTGTGAATGTTACAAAGGTTATTATGGTTTTGGTGATATTTGTGTGATGGCTAGGTACATTTGAGACAGCAAATATTGTTACAGTCCTGTATTCACCAGAGTGAGTGGCTTATGGACATACACTGTGCTAGGGATTGAATGTTTATTCCCCCCAAATTCTTATGTTAAAATTCTAACCTCCACGGGGATGGTATTAGGAGGTAGGACCTTTGGGATGTGATTAGGTCACGAGGGCATGGCATTTATGAATGGGACTTGTGCCCTTATAAAAGAGATCCCAGAAACCCTCCCCCCATTTTCTTCCATGTGAGGTTTCAGCAAGAATATAGCCATCTGTGAGTAAGTGGGCCCTTATCAGATATTGAATCTATCAGTGTCTTGATATCAGAATCTCTAGTTTCCAGGACTTTGAGAAATGAATTTCTATTGTTTATAAACCACTTACTCTTCAATATTTTGTTACAATAGACCAAATGAACTAAGACTGGATATTTTCTGGTCCTCATTTGAAAGTTCTGGAAAAAGTACTGCCTGACTGTATTATTGTGAATAATACAGCCCAAGATCTGCGCTACACACTCTCTTCAATGCCTGGAAGTGGCTGGGTGGGGTACCATGGGCTTGGACCGAATTCCATGTGAGTCTTGGTTTGAGGAAGTTAAGGTTGCTACCTTAGCAAATAAAAATGTATGACATCCAGTTAAATTTGAATTATTTTCTTTGCATATGTATAGAGACATAAAAGAAAAATATCGCATGGGTACCGCTTATTCTAAAAATTTATTTTCTGTTTATCTAAAATAAGCTATAAGAATCTATGTTGCATATCTCTTTATAAATTTATTTCACTATATTTAACATTTCTTTCTCTTCAGAATTTGCTTATAAAATCCTTGCACTTATAGTTTAACTTTCATTTGTATTGTAATATAGCTTCTACGGTGGCCATATCAACCTACTTAATTCTTTTGTTCATTGAATGTAGTTTAGAGAGAAAACATTTTTCTCAACAGTTGCATTATGAGCCAGTATACTGAGTATGTCTTTCCATAAAGTTAACAACTCTTGAGAATTGATTTTCAAATTTAATTTATTGAGGAAAGTCATACCATCTTTCATGGCATATGTTGCTTTTCTATGTTGTATTTCTTGCTCAATGACATTTTAAAAATATTTTCTACTGGAAAAAATGAATAATGTGGTCAAATTTTATTCCTTTATTTTTAACACTACACATAGTGATTCCATTTATTTTCAGAATTGGAAATGAAAATAATATTTTATAATATTGTAAAAGAATTGAATTCTTCATGAGTTAACATTCATTTCAACAGGTAGTCAAGCAAATGTTATAATAATTTACTTCAAGTCAGAATTTTTTTCTTGTCCTAAAGTAAACTATGGCTTTCTCAGCCATGGAAATTATTGCATTTCTATTGCTTGTTGTGCCAGGCCAGGGTGAACTTAAGTAAAGGACAGGTTGGATAAATTTGGGACCTTGTATATATACTTGAGCAGAGACATGAATAAGCAAAATTAAAATGACTGTGCTTATAGTTATGTCTGTTTAGAGGAGCCAATGATACCAGAATGATACTTATGGGATCTGGGACTCAAGTACTGAAGGTCAAAGTAAAGATAATTAGCAATTATCGAGAGCAAAGTATCATTTTGAACTAAATGTCACAGATTTCTGACATATCTCTCCATTAAATATTGTCCATTCTAATTTCTCTCTCTTTACCATTTTACCTGGTAGCAGTCCTACATTTGCTCTTCCCAGAGAGTGTGAGCTGGAAGAATTATTGCTGGTTTTCAAGTTGCACAATTAAATTGTACTAGTGACTTTGTTTTAATTGCTTCTGAGGGACTTTATCCCAAAATTACTAGGAAGTTTCTAATTTCTATCCAATCCACATTGTGAACTTTAAATTACTTTGGGGATTAGAAACATTCTCAAAGCAGCAAACACTTTAAGTTGCTTTGGTGTTCCATTGGCTGATCCTTTAAAGGATCCTCTAGTAGTAAAGAAGACTGTGAAGAGCCCCGGCTTTCATCATTAATGGGAGTCGTTTCTATTTTGCCACTGGTTAATTGGTTTTTCCAATGCCAGCTACTTAATTTTAATGAGAACTGGGAAGTAGATAGTTCTTATTTATTTTGCTGAAGTTATTGAAGTAGAAATTATGAGACCAGCGATCTCATAAAAATGTGAGACTTCTGGTTCTGGCATTTTAATATAGAAACACTCCATATTCCAAAGTAATGGTGATACAGATAATTATAGAAAATTGCTACATTAAGAATTTTCAAGTGGCCTGCTCCTTATTGTCATGGGTATTTCTGAATATGCAGTGAGAAGACCCCAGAGCAGCTGTTAGAGCAGAGGAAGCTGACATCTGTGCAAAGAGGAGATAATACACATTTTCTCATACCTGAAGGTAAAAGAGTAAATCCCCTATTACTTAAATTTTGTAATTTGTACATTTATGATTGTAGCTTGAGACTGGGCACTAGTGTTTTCCAGGAGTAAATTATCATTCATTATGTGCATTAGGCAGGACAATGTAGTAACCTGCAGATACTTCCTAATTGTTATTCAGAGGGAGAAAGAAGAATCATTTTACCTAACAGTGTTTCTTGTTTGGTTTTACCAACATTATTAATGCTCTAGTTAATATTCGTAAGATGTTACAGGCATTTATAGTTCCCCAAATTAAAAATAACCAAAAGTCCTTTTTCTAAAAATACATCTTCTTTTCTATTTGTCCTGTTAGCTCCAAAACTCTTCTGAAACTGGGGTTAAATTACTTTTGGAGCAGGATTTACATATGCTGCTTTGTTTTTAGTAACTGAAGAGCAGTGATTTTTGTTAAGGATATCATACTTCAGAAAAAAAATTATTTTATGACATATATGATTTTTAAAATGGTCAAATACTTGTTGGCCAATGTTATTTGATACATTTTAGATTTATTCTGAATTGTTTGGTCAAAGTACTAATGTGACATATATGATTTTTAAAATGGTCAAATACTTGTTGGCCAATGTTATTTGATACATTTTAGATTTATTCTGAATTGTTTGGTCAAAGTACTAATGTGAATTTACATTAATTTTAAATTCATAATGCAAATGAATTTCATAATTCTAATGCAGTTGCATGTATTCTTAATCTATTCTCTAAGAAAGACATTTATTTTAGAACTAAATCTCTCAGAAGATATGAAAGTCCAACTGATCTTAACTTCAAGGATAGTAATGTATTTTTGTGTTATTTGTGTATTCAATTGTAGGTCTTTATTGCCCATGAGGGAATCCACTTAAGAATGTAAATGGTTCTTACAGACACTGCTGTAGCAGATCACATGCATTCCAGCCACTATAGAATTTCTGTTTGTGAAAGAAAATATTAACATGGGAAAATACAATCAATCTTCTGTGACAGAATTTGTCCTGCTGGGGCTTACAGGTTACCCAGAGCTTGAGGCCATTTACTTTGTGCTGGTCCTTTGCATGTATTTGGTGATCCTATTGGGAAATGGAGTCATCATCACTGTTAGTGTCTATGACTCCCACTTGCACACCCCCATGTACTTTTTCCTCAGTAACTTGTCATTCTTGGACATCTGCTACACTAGTTCTTCTATTCCCTTATTTCTCAGCAGCTTTTTAACTTCAAAGAAAACCATTTCCTTCTCTGGATGTGGAGTGCAAATGTTTCTCTCCTTTGCTATGGGAGCCACAGAATGTGTCCTTTTAAGTATGATGGCATTTGATCGCTATGTGGCCATCTGTAACCCTCTGAGATACCCCATCATCATGAGCAAGACTTCTTATGTGCCCATGGCTGCTGGGTCCTGGATTGCAGGGGGTGTCAATTCTGTGTTGCAGACTTCGCTTGCAATGAGGCTTCCTTTCTGTGGTGATAATGTCATTAATCATTTTACTTGTGAAATCTTGGCGGTCTTAAAATTGGCCTGTGCTGATATATCCATTAACATTATTAGCATGGTTGTTGCTAATGTGATTTTCCTTGTGGCCCCAGTACTTTTTATTTTTATTTCATATGTTTTCATTCTCTCTACCATCCTGAGGATTCCTTCTGCAGAGGGAAAACGGAAGGCCTTTTCCACCTGTTCCGCCCACCTAACAGTGGTCATTATATTCTATGGGACCATCCTCTTCATGTATGCAAAACCCAAGGCTAAAGACTCTTCCGGGGCTGATAAAGAACAAGTCACAGACAAAATCATCTCGCTCTTCTATGGAGTGGTGACACCCATGCTCAATCCCCTCATCTATAGTTTGAGGAACAAAGATGTGAAGGCAGCTGTGAAGAATATACTGTGTCGCAAACGTTTTTCAGAAGGAATGTAAAAGCTACTCTATTTTCTTGAATTGTTTTACTCTAAATGTAGGGCTAATTTTTACTTGGTGTTTCCAAAATAAATAAGGACTAGTGATACCATTAAGTTTTGATTTTTTTTTGTTCCTGGTATTTAAATGAAAGAGAAATGTAGGGCTAAACTTTTCCCTTCAAAACTGGTTGAAGAAGAGGAGAGACAAAAATTTATGGGTAAAACAAATTCTCATCCAAATCACCCTCTTTCTCATGGATAATGAAGGTTAGTTTAACTTTGGAATGATGAGGTCTATAATCTTATGTAAGAGGAAGTAGCATTTTAATAACTTAATCTCTTCTATGTGAATCGGTTTTATAGTCACGTCATTCTTAGAAGATGTAGTGGAAAGGGTCTCATTTAGGGTCGGAGTACTATATAAACTCAACATTAAGTGATCATAATGAGATAGATATGGTCATTTAGAGGGGATGGAGGAACACTTGGGTATTGGGTACCTGTACCGGGACATATGTCATTTTCATTGAGAAATATGAAGGTATATTACCTAGGTCTGATTTCCTTTTGGCTACAAACTGGAAAGCACCCTCCCATGCAGAGATGTCTGGGGCAATGTCTTGTTTTGTTTATCCTGCTGATAGTGAATTTTGGTCTATCTTGTGTTTAAATCAATGAGCAGTGGTATTTTTTAATAAGAAACATCGTTATTGTTTTTTAACATTGTTATTGTTTAATGGCTGAAAAATTAGTTTCTAAAGAATTTGACTACAAGGTTCTCTAAGAACACAATGATAATTTATTAATGATTATTTATTATAGTATAACAAATTAGGTATTTCTGTAGTTACATGAATTTCCTGTAGAATAGGAGCTTTCCTTTCATTCATTCAGTTATTTGTTACTTATTTAATCAACCAGTATTTACTGAATACCTATATTGTCTCAGGCATTGTGGTTACCATTGGGGAAAAAACACAACTAAACAACCCAGATAAAAAAAAACAGAGCATGAGGAACACTTTTTTTAAAAAATATAGACTGACATAAATTTGGGATAAAAATATGAAAGAATACTTACCTCTCCTCACCTTCTATTGGGTCTTTGTTGGGCTGAGCACAGTAATGGGTGGACTTGGAGCAATTAATTAATTAATTTATTGAGGTGCTGAAATCAAACCCATTGAGCTACACCTCCAGCCCTACTGAGAGTAATTTAAATGTGGTCATATGCTATCTTCATATGAAAGGATTTGAACCGTCTTTCAGAAAGGAAGAAAAGAGGTCAATGAGAAAGAGGGGACAGTGGAGTGAGGAAGAAATCAATGCATGCTAGAGATTTCAAAGATAGAGAAGGAGATACTGCAAAAATAGAACAAGGGAAAAAGGATAAGAATAACTATATAGAATTTTGGGGAAGTTTTGATGCTGATTTTGTGTGGTCCTACCTCATTGAGTCTTGATAATCTCAACAAAGATGAACAATATTCTTTAAGACATTTGGAGATGGATTCAGTTTCTTTTTTGCAGTGTCAGCATTCTAAGACTGGCTGTAGATGAGCATAATTTGGGTAGGTCACAGACTTAAGGAGGGGGTGGATCTCAACTACAGTGTAGCATTGAAGAGTTTTTGAGGGGAATATGTAAAATTTCCCTTGAAGGTGGGGGTGTCCCAGGAAGAAAAGGGCTACTTATGCTGAGCTGAGTTGGGAAATATCTCAAAAGACATTTCAGAAGGACAAGAGGGTAAAAGAGAAATTGTTATAAAGCTTCGGAACAGTTGTTTTGCCCCATATGCATGCTGACATTTCTCTGAAGGAGAAATTAATATGTTGATTCTAAATTTTGTTTTTGCATCAGGATTTTTCATATGCTGCAAACTGGATTTCCTTAGAAAGAAACATTTACTCCAAAATATTGTTTAGAAAACAACATTTACTTTAAAAAAGATGCTATATATGTGCATTATGAATTGTAATATATACTACTATTATAAGTAAAAAAAGAAAGAAAAAAAACCTACAATATTTGGAATTATTTTAAAGATTTTTATTAAATTTTGAATATGAGTTTGTAATAACATTGGGGCAAAATACACAACAGGAAGAGTGATGATATCTTAGGCAACAATAGCATATATTGCTCTTCACTAGCCACCCAAAGTCAAATTTTTATGAAGGGAAAATATTTAAAATAAATTTACATACTGCTTATGAATGAGAGTCAGTGGTTTCTATACTTTCTATTCTTGCCAATTGATTATCAGAGCATATTGTATACTTCTATGCAGTTTGTCTTGCCCAGACCAGATGACCTTTTCAGTTTGTTTTAGTCAATCTTTTCTTACCTGTTTTTCCTATGTTTAAAGGTAAGCTGATATTTTACCAAGAATGTTTGGAATTGTGGTTTGGGGGATAGAATGATACATGATATCCACTTTTCTTACTTAAAATACCTGGACTTGTATTTTTACTATTCTTTTTCAATTTTAATTAATTAGTTCATTCAACAATTACTGCCAGGCATGGTGTTGCATGCCTGTAATCCCAGCACTTGGGAGGCTGAGGCAGGAGGATCGCAAGTTCAAAGCCAGCCTCAGCAATGGCGAGGCACTTAGCAACTCAGTGAGACCCTGTCTCTAATAAAATACAAAAAAAAGGGCTGGGGATGTGGCCCAGTGGTCGATGGCCCCTGAGTTCAATCCCCTGTACAAAAACAAAACAAAACAAACAAACAAACAAAAAAAAAAACAGTTAATTACTGCCAACCATTTATTTAACTTGGCATTGGACTTCATATAATGAACAGCTAGCCATGGTTCTGACATTGAGAAGATTTCAGAAGCTAACAAATGGTTATAGCATAAAAGAAAAACCACAGTAGTAAAGGTAAGGGTCAGGGCAGCACAGGGGAAGGAATAACCAACTCAAGGGCAATATTAGAAGGCTTTGCCAAGATTGTGACATTCCACCTGTCCCTTCTGACATTGCTAAGATTTCACTAGGGAAGAAGGAAAGTGACAATGCAGAGGAAATAGCATGTGTTATTATTGTCCTTAGGTGTGAAAAAACATGGGGTAATTTTAAAACTACCTGGTGAATGAATACAATATGTGTGAAGGTAATGGAGACAAGCATGGTCATGAAAAGAAGATGAAATACTTAGCTGGAAATAAATACTTAGCTCTGTTTATATTTAAAAATTAGCCTCAAAATACATCAGTTTATTTTATTCATGAACTCAGACGACATCAGTTTTTCATCATTTCTTCCAGCACCAGTGTCTACTCATCAATTTTCTTCATATGCCCAAGCACCTCTATTTTCCTTAGGTTATAGATAATAGAATTGAACATGAGGGAGACTACACAATAGACCAAGTCTATTAGTTTGTCTGAAGGGATTTTTTTAAATGTTTGCTTCATTTACATGAAACACATTTCATAAAACACAATCCCCTCTCTCACGTGGACTGAGTATGCAGAAAAAACCTTTTTACATCTTTCAGCTAAATTGATTTCAATATAGCATAGGTGGTAAAAAAAAATATAGAAAACAGAAACTGGCAGTGATGGAGTAAATGAAAACATTCCATTGCCCAACATATTATACTATCGTTCTAGGATATATATGTGCACACTAGTTTGATTAAAGATACTATTTCAGAAAAAATGATCAATGAATGACATTTCTTCCACAAAGGGACATTTGAAATGTTAGTACATTTATGCCAGTTTGTTGAAAAACCCTAGCCCACGAGGAACAGCTGCCTTCTAAATACAAGGACTCTTATTTATGATGATGGAGGAAGAAGCTCAGATAAAATTTGCTGATGGACACATGTAGTCATACACTATCACTGCCAGCAGCACAGTATGGACTCCATGAAATAGGAATAGACACTTATATACTACATCCTGTGAAAGAGTTTTTTCTCTGATAAGAATATTAGTATTGCAGGGACAACAGGGATGCAACCTAGATGTTCAGAAAGGAGGGGTTATTGTCAAGGAATAAATACTTGGGCAGGAGGAGGCAGGAAATCAGGAGAGTTAGGATGGTCTAGATGCTGTTCCAGGGAAGGATTATAGGATTCCAGTTACAACACTAAACATATAACAAAACAAACAAGCAAACAAACAAACAGTTTCGTTTACTTCTGAGTATTCAGAAAGACTTCTAAGGGTGAACTCAATCTCAGTTGTCCAATTGTTTCTCTTTTTCTTTCATTTTAGTTTTTAAACCCAGAGTAATTCAGAAAAGGAAACAGCATGTGAATTGAATGAGTGATTCCATGTCTTATGAAGAGATAATTGAAGTAGGAGGTCCTACAACTATGCTATTACTAGATGGAACAGTGATAAAACAGAGAGATTTGTTTATGAGGTTCTCCTACCTTATGAAGCAATTGAGCTGCTTTTGTAGCTTGTTAAATGTGCAACTTCTGTATTCTGTTTTTAGAGACCGTGATGCATGAGATTTAAGGGAGGGAAGAACCCTTTGTATTTTTTATTTTGTTTTTGTTGGTGCGTTTTAGTTATACCTAACAGTGGGATTTATTATAATATATTTGTATTTGCACATAACATAATTTGGTCAATTTAATTTCCCAGTACCTCTTCTTTCCCTCAGATTCTTTCCTTTATTATCTATTTTTGTTAATTTGGTTGATCCACAAATTCCACTTTGAGAATAAATAATTTGAAGAAAGCATGTCTTATTATGTTCAAAAAATGTTTATTTTATTTTATATCATACCAATAATTAACAATACCATTGACTTAGGGGTTTATAGTTTACAATATGTTCACATGTTTTACTCATTTTATCAATGTTGTAATTCTTTTTTTATTATTCTAATTTGTTATACACGTTTGCAGAGTACATTTCATTTCATATTACAAAGAGCACAATTTTTCAAGTTGCTGGTTTTATATAAAGTATTTTTACAACAATTGTGTCTTCATACATGTATTTAGGGTAATCATGTATAACTCAGTCTGCCATTATTCCCCTCCCCTTTTCTCCTCCCCACCTCCCTCCTCTTTGTTCTATTTAAAGTTCTTTCATTATTCTCATTCCCTCTCTCTTGCCTTTATAAGTTAGTTATCTTCATATCAAAGAGATCATTCGACCTTTGGTTTTTTGGGATTGGCTAACTTCACTTAGCATTATTTTCTCCAACTCCATCCATTTACCGGCAAATGCCATGATTTTATTCTTTTTTAGTGCTGAGTAGTGTTCCATTGTGTATATACACCAAAGTTTCCCTATCCATTCATCTGCTGGGAGGAAATCTTTACCACAAGCACATCAGATAGAACACTAACCTCAAGGATTTATAAAGCTCTTAAAAGCCTTAACACCAAAAGACCAAATAACCCAATCAATAAATGGGCCAGGGAACTAAACAGACACTTCTCAGAAGATGATATCCAAACAATCAACAAATATATGAAAAAATGTTCAACATCTCTAGTGATTAGAGAAATGCAAATCAAAACAACTCTAAGATTTCATCTTACTCCAATCAGAATGGCAGCTATCAAAAAAACAAACAATAAATGCTGGCGAGGATGTGGAGAAAAAGGCACACTCTTACATTACTGGTGGAACTGCAAATTGGTGAAGGCAATCTGGAAAGTAGTATGAAGATTCCTAGGAAAACTGGGAATGGAAGCACCTTTTGACCCAGCTATCCCATTTCTTGGCTTATTTCCAAAGGACTTAAAAACAGCTCACTACAGGGACACAGCCACATCAATGTTTATAGCAGCACAATTGACAATAGCTAGATTGTGGAACCAACCCCGATGCTCAATGTTGTAATTCTGTTAGGAAAATGAAATCCAGAGAAGCTAAGTTTACATAAAATTGTAGTGAGTGGGCTGCTATTCAAAAATGTTTTTTTTTTTCTGATTTTAAATCCTGTGTATTTTTTAGTGTACTGTAGTTATACATAAAAACATGCTTAATTTTGACATAGTCATAAATGCACATAACAGTTTTCCCCATTTCAATTCCTGGTGCCACCCCATTTCCTCCCTTCCTCCTTTACCCTGATCCACTTTCTCTACTCTATTTATTTGTAATTGATGCATTATAGTTCTATATAAAATTAGAATGCATTGTGGTAATTTATACATGTACTATTACAACTTAATTTTTAAGTTAAGTTAATTTTTAAGTCAACTTAATTTTTCCCCTTTTCCTCTCCTCCTCCATTCCCCTTAGTCCTTGCTTCTACCCTATTGATTTCCCTTCTGTTTTCATAAGGTCTACCATTTTAAACTCCTTTTTTTCCCTCTAACTTTTGCATATGAGATAAAACATTTGACCATTGATCTTCTGAGTCTGGCTTATTTCACTTACCATAATGTTCTCTATTTCCATCCATTTAAGAGAAAATGTCATAATTTCATTCCTTTTTATGGTAGAGTAAAACATTTTGTGTATATACACTACATTTTCTTTATCCATTCATCCACTGATAGGCATTTAGGCTGATTCCATAACTTGGCTATTGTGGATTGTGCTGCTATAAACACTGGTATGCATGTATCACCATAGTATGCTGATTTGAGTTCTCATGGATAAATACCAAGGGATAGAATAATTAGGTCATATAGTGGTTCCATTCCTAGTTTTTTGAGGAATCTCCATATTACTTTCTAAAGTAGTTATAATAATTTGCAGTCCCACTGACAATGTGTTAAAGTGTACCTTCCACATAGCCCTGATCCTTGACAGCAATTATCATTATTCGTCTTCTTCATGTTTGCCATTCTAACTGAGGTGAGATGAGATCTTAGTGTAGGTTTGACCTGCATCTCCCTAAATGCCCAGGATGTTAAAGATTTTTTCACATATTTATTGGCCCTTTATATTTCTTTCTTTCTTTTTTTTTTTTTTTTTTTTTTGAGAAATATCTCTTTAGATCTTTCACTCATTTATTGAGTGGATTATTTATTTTGAGTTAGCTTATTCCCTATTGGAGAAGTAGCTGGCAAAGATTTTCTCCCATTCTGTAGGTTCTCTTTTCATGCTCCTTTTCCTTTGCTGTGAAGAAGCTTTTTGATTTAATCCATGTAGTTTTTTTTTTTATTATACTTCATTGTTATCCAAAAATTATGGAAGGTGCCTAAGGGTTGGGAATCAGGCATCTTTTAAGATAATACTCTCCAGGTGATTCTAAAGGGCAACCCAGGGGAAAAAAAAACATGGATATGCTTGAATGATTCTTAAACTTTAATATTCCTAGGAATCACTTGGGGCATCTTTGAAAAAAGATTCTGACTCAGGGTCTGAGGTGGGTCCTGAGATCTCCATTTATTAACATGCTCCTGGGTGATGTTGATGCAGCTTGTCTTCAGAACATGATTGAGGCCTTTCAGACCATCTCTCTCCTATACCTCGGAGAGCACCATTGGTATGTTATGTGGATGGTAATTAATATCCTAAATGAAAGAACATTCTGGTGATACTTGGAGGTGAGACTACTGTGTGGTTTATTTTAGTTTTGTGTTGTTTAGATTTAAGGAATAAAAGCAACCAAATTGCTCTCCATGGAGCTTGCTTTCTATTCCTGTCCATGAAAGTCACTCTTTGTGCACTTAAATGAATTGTAGTTAGGGCCATCATTTTCCTAAGGAAGGAATTTTGGTTTAGCTCAAGAACCTGAGTTGTACACCCACCAGTAAGGAGCAAATGCTTTTAGCCTTTAAAAAAAATTGGTAAATATTAGCAGCTAAACCTTCCTGTTTATAGTAAATGAGCCACAGAATGGTATTCTACCTCAGCTACAAAATATTTTCCTAGATAAATAAAATCATTCAACGAATGACTTATGACTCAGACTCTTCAAACAATAGTTTTGGTTATTGTGTAGGATTTGCTATGCTGGTCATTTGTCAACAGGTTATGCTACTCCCTAATTAAATCATGGTCCTAGTGGTTCTTGAAAGTCTCTTATCTAATTTAAGTTTTATTTAACTATTCAGGCTTTATAAACAGAGCAGTGAAGAGTGGATAGGCCAAGATTCACTCCAATTTGGTGCTGTTTATGACTGGAACTTGACTAACTATAAGAGCACAACCAACCTACTATTAGTCAGACACAAAACTCTGAGGCTTTGAATGAGCATCAATAGTTGGGTTTATACTGACGGTATTAAGAGAAAGATATGAGTCAAGTGGGATTTCTTTTCTTGTAATTTCTCCAGAATTTTTGGTACTATTTATTTTCAGAAAACAATTATTTTAGGCTGATAAGGTTGTACATTTGGCACTCTAACATCCTTAAAGTGATTGCTGCCAAAAGATTTTACTTGCAAACATTCCTATGGGATCCATGCATCTCTTTAGGTTTTTTTTTTTTTTTTTTGAAAAAAAAAAGGTAATTAATTGCATAGAGGCCATTAACTGTATTTCTTTCGCAATGCTAGAATAACTCTGTTAAGAACCAAGTGATTGATTCCAAATGTTTGACCTTTCAAAAAAGCATGGTATTGAATATCTTTTTGCTAGAAACTTTTCCTACGTTTATGTTTAATTCTCTAATGTGGAGTCTCAAAAAATTTTTTTGGATAATAAGAATAAACTATTTTAGACTATGTATAGTTGCTAATAAATGATTTCCCATAGGCTTTGGGGTGTTGGATAATTTTGCTATCATTGCATGTTACCCTTCTATATTCCTTTGATGATGGAGAATTATAAAATTGTCATAGTACATTCGCTTAATGGGTTATTTGTAACTACTAAATAGAATTTTTGAAGAATTTATATTATTTAAAAAGCACTTATACTTGTATAGTTAAATAAAAGTATTCTGTATTTTTATCTGGAACAAGAAATATCAAAAAAATTAACCATGCTTTCTTTTCTAAATTTCCTGACTTTGAAAATTAATACAAACACATATAAAACAAAATAATTCCCCCCAAAAGAAAAACAAATGAAGATGATACCTAGTTACATTAAAAAATTAATTTTGTAAATAATGTAAAATCTCAATATAAGTGATTAGGCAATTTCTTCACATCTCTGGAGATTACACAATGAGGCTGTGTTGCGCTTCATGTTCATTGATATTTCCCACATCCTAGATTATGGCAGAGATGATAGTATACTTTAAAATACTTGTTATGGGGGCAAATTTACTTCATAAAATTATCACTGTGTCCAGCTTGAATGAGGTAGGTTCATAAAATAACAAAACTTTGCCAAAAAATTTAAAAGAACAATCTCATTAGCTTGAACCATTGTGATGTGACTGATTTGGAGGCTTTAGGAGAGTTGGGAAGAAAGAAAAGGAAAGAAATGGGTAAAAACTCTGTTCCAAAATGATACCATTTTTTAAAGCAAAATAGATTTTAAAAAAGAAAACTATGATAATTGGTTGTTCTGTTCTTTATTTTTATTTATTTTTATGTGGTGCTAAGGATCAAACCCAGGGACTCACACATTCGAGGTAAGCACTCTACTAGCACTGAGCTATAACCCCAGCCCAGTTGTTCTGTTCTTAAGAAGAAAGCTTAGCCATAAGGTGGCAAGACTTGAGAAGATGGCCAGGAATCAATTCCATGTGATTTTAGCGTTTTGTGATTAACAAATTATGTTCATTATTTGGGTGGAGTAGTTCAATGAAAGGGGATCACATCTGTAGGACTAGTGATCAGATGGCCAAAGAGTGCAGAGCATCTGTAACTTATACATGTTTATCATTGCCTCCTTATGCCAATGTGAGTTATCTGGGTGATACATGTATCCAGTTAGGTGAATTCTTTGGACACATTCATACTAGGATGAAAGTACAAATTAGCTTGTAAAATACTATAAAAACTGAATAGCTTGATAGCTTTTAATTTTCATTGTACAGTTTAAAAATTTCTGAATTTGCTGTGAATTTCAGAATGCCAACTACATTTACAACGTGTTCAGAGCCAAATAAAATAATTTTAAGATTATTAGTATATATATATATATATATATATATATATATATATATTTATTTTTTTTTTTTTTTTTTTTTTTTTTTTTGTGGTACCGGGGATTGAACTCAGAGGCACTCGACCACTGGGCCACATCCCCAGCCCTTTTTTTGTATTTTATTTAGAGACAGGGTCTCACTGAGTTGCTAAGTGCCTCGCCATTGCCAAGGCTGGCTTTGAACTCGTGATCCTCCTGCCTCAGCCTCCCAAAGTGCTGGGATTACAGGTGTGTGCCACCATACCCGGCTGATTATTAGTATATTAATGTAAAGAAAAAGACAAGATGTAGGGGCAGGAAAAGAATGACAGAATGGCAGGGAGGCCAAACTGCCAAGCTTTATTTATATCAATAGGTTACATTAGGTCTTTAGTGTCATGACTACATTATTATTTAGTATTACTTTCATCCCAGGTACTGAATATCTGGGATCAAAGTCCAACTGATAAGACACAGAACCTCTTGTTCAAGGACATTATCCTAGCAACTAGGTACTGTACCTGTATTAGTTATATTACTAGCTTGAAGGAGAAACTGCCAAGCATTCCAAGCATGGGAAACAGAGTGCCAGTTACTCCCTGGGAGTTTGATCACTAGAGGAATGCTTCCCTGTACATTTCCATGGTCAGAATACCTACATATTAAACCCATTTTCTTCCCTTACTAATTTATCAAATATGATGTAAGTGTAGCCAGGCATGGTGGTGCACGACTGTAATTCCAGTGGCTTGGGAGGTTGAGGCAAGGGAGGATTGTGAGTTCAAAGCCAGACTCAACAAAAGCAAGGCACTAAACAACTCAGAGAGACCCTATCTTTAAATAAAATACAAAAGAGGGCTGAGGATATGGCTCAGTGGTGAAGTGCCTTGTTCTCTGGTATACAAAGGAAGGAAAAAAATATATATATATACATATACACATATGTATATATATATATGTACATATATATATACACATACACACACATACATATGTAGCCTAATAAGTTCCATTTATCAATAAGACATAATAAGATGAACAAAGTGATTAGAATGGATTTGGAATAAGAATCTAAGGAGTATATAATAATTTCTGAATGGGGGAATGTATGTCCTCAAGACTTCTGATTGGTTAATTAAAATACAGTAATGGGCCCAATATAATTAAGTCTTTAGGGTATTATTCTTGAAGTTTCAAAAAGTTTTGAACATCTTTCCCCTGAAGCAATTTAAAGTTTTGGCTTAGAAAATTGCAGAAGTCCCTAAGAGCAAGAAATATTTAAATTGTCTTTTTGAGCCTAAAAAGATTCTTTAGAGAATTTCCTGGGCCTTTACAATGTGCCCCATTCTCAGACTGAACTAGTCAATATGTGTCTCCTTTCCCTTTTGAACTAGTGAAACTAAAATATACTCCTTTTGGAAATGCATTTGACTGTGATGTATAGAAAGTATTAATATAATTTAGAAATGGTACCTTTGTCATGAATGTTTTCCAAATTTTATGTCCTCTGACATCTGGCTCCCCAACATTTTTTTTTAAAGAAATCCATTAGCCTCATAGAAAATTTTGTAGTCTAGTTTGAAAATCGAAGATAAAGAAAAAATTTACTATGTGTGGCAGCCTGACCAGGTAAGTCTACCTTCCCTTTAGAGGTAATTGCTGAAAACATACTAATAACTAACAAATAAAAGAAAAAGTCAGTCTTTATGAACTGAGTCGAAAGAACACATATATTGTAGGGCTGGACTATTTCCTACGAGAAATAGTGTATAGGGAATAGGAATAAAGATTCCAAGAAAAAGGTCTTAAATAATAGTTAGAAAATTAGGAGAGAAAGGAAGAATAACCAAAAGAGTAGTTGTAAATCCAAAGCAATATGAATTTCTAAAACAGATGGTCGCTTAGGTCTAACAGGGAATAAAGACTTATTTGGTCAGAATGGATTTCTTAGTCCTTGATTCATTAAAAGCGTCTACACTTCAAATAGAATCATTTTTCTTTGGTTCTATGAGGTTGTAGTGGTCAGCATATCTGAACTCTTGATCAAAATGTAAAGCAGGTTGTCTTCATCAAGATCTGATTTTGTGGCTATTTACCTCTTTAGCACCAATTCAGCTTTATTCAGCTCACTTTAGCAAATGTTTGTTCATTGTAATGATGAGTAGACAATGTTTTACCTTGGTTCCTGTCCTAGAACCTTTATATGTGCGTGCTGTTTGGAATGCTTTATTTCATGTTCTTGAGTACCTCTTTGGATTTGTGAAAAAAGAAAATGAAGAGGAACAATGAGTCATTATCTAATAGGAAGAAATTTTGACTTTTGTTTGCATGAATATTTGGAAGCTTGTTTTCAATATTTAAAATTTTCTTTTCGTTTTTGTAATGCATTTATCTATGATAAATTTGGATATGGTATTTGTCATACACATATATTTAGATTTTAGATGAATGAATTGAATAGCTTTCATTACGAAAATGTCAGTCTGTGGGTCCCTTGTTTTAAACTGCAGTGGACTTTTTTTATAATGGTATAAGATTATTCATTGCAAAGTGAGTAAACTTTAGTCTAGTGTGCATCCTTCTCAAATCTAGATGTGATGAAAAATAGTAGAGCAGATTGGTTAAGGAGAGATGCCTGATACAAACTAACTTATAAATAATATTTTAAATTCACTTGGAGAAGGATGATGGAAGAACAAGTCACCAGAAGATGAAGAAAACTAAAATAGAACTTGCCATGTACTATGTGCTTTACATACATTACCTAATTTATTTTCTGAAGAACCCCATAATGAGACTATTCAAATTTCCCTGTTATGCATGAGGACACGGAGACTCAGAGAAGTAAAACCCAAGACCATGGGACTAGAGACTGGCTAAGATACTATTTGAATGCATGTCCTTTCTATTAAGCAAAGTGGTTGAAAGCCTTCAATTCAGACTTTGCTCTTGTGTAAAGTTTTGTTAAGAAGGAGAAATGTTCTGTGTTAAGTGCCTGTTTGTTTTCAGAAATTACTTTGGTTTTGTGAATTGATTGGAGAACTTTCAATGGATTCTGTGCTGAACAAGGATATAACTGGAAGTTCATATGTGTGTATGGGAGCATTAGGAAGGGGCTATTTTTGAGAAAAAAAATCATAGAGGTGACTCAAGACCTTCTGAGGAAGGACTTTGGAGGTGATGAACACCATTTGTAATTCTTGGGTGATAAAATGGGGCATTTCTCTGAAAACTTTCAAAGTGAGAGATTTACAGAATTGCCCTCTTAGAAGATATCTTCATAGTGAAAAAATTATTATTAAAAAAATGCTTTGAATTCTTACAGATGAAAGAGAGATGATAAAATGGAATGGGAAAACCAAACCATTCTGGTGGAATTTTTTCTGAAGGGACTTTCTGGTTACCCAAGACTTGAGGTATTCTTTTTTGCACTCATCTTATTATTATATGTGGTCATCCTTCTGGGCAATGGCACCCTCATCATAATCAGCATCCTGGACTCTCGCCTCCACACCCCTATGTACTTCTTCCTGGGAAATCTCTCCTTTTTGGACATCTGCTACACTAGTACCTCCATTCCTTCTACTCTGGTGAGCTTCCTCTCAGAAAGAAAGACCATTTCCTTCTCTGGCTGTGCAGTGCAGATGTTCCTTGGCTTGGCCATGGGGACAACAGAGTGCGTGCTCCTAGGCATGATGGCCTTTGACCGCTATGTGGCCATCTGCAACCCTCTGAGATATCTCATCATCATGAACAAGAATTCCTATGTGACCATGGCAGCTAGCTCCTGGTTTTCAGGGGTTGTCAATTCTGCAGTGCAAACTGCATTTGTGGTAAGGTTGCCTTTCTGCAGGAATAATGTCATTAATCATTTCTCCTGTGAAATTCTGGCTGTCATGAAGTTGGCCTGTGCTGACATCTCGGGCAATGAGTTCATCATGCTTGTGGCCACAACATTGTTCACTTTAATGCCACTGCTCTTGATTTTCATCTCTTACTCATTAATCGTTTCTAGCATCCTCAAGATCCGCTCCTCTGAGGGGAGAAGCAAAGCCTTCTCCACCTGCTCAGCCCACCTGACTGTGGTGATAATATTCTATGGTACCATTCTCTTCATGTACATGAAACCCAAGTCTAAAGACACACTTACTTCCGATGGTCTGGATGCAACAGACAAACTTATATCCATGTTCTATGGGGTGATGACTCCCATGATGAATCCTTTAATCTATAGTCTTAGGAACAAGGATGTGAAGGAGGCATTAAAAAATTTGCTGAGCAGAAGATTATTTCTCAAGTGAATGGAAAATGTATTGGGCTGTGAACTAATGGGACATTGTTGAAACTTGAGAATTACATTGAAGTTTTGGTTACTTTTATCTTTGCTGTCTTACATATTATGCTGAAATTATTAGATGCTCTTAAAGAATTTTCATGGTACAAGACAGTAAGGTAAGAAATAGAGAGAGGTCACATGCCATCAAGCGATGGGTACTTGCAAACTATTTGAACAGTTTCTTCACATTCTGTAGTTTTGTTTTTTTTTTTTTTTTGTTTTTTTTTGTAGTACCAAAGTATGAAGTCGTGTACTTTTTTTGTTCTTTTTTTGCATACATACAGTATTACATAGGTAACAATTCATCAAATCCTTAAAAATAAACAAAGCTCTCTATTGTGAAAAAAAGCCAAAGAGAAAATCCCCACAATGCTTCATTCATATTTTCTATTGGAGAGCTTCTATTGCAGTTTTGCGTTAATCTACAAATCTTCTTTAGCTATCACATGCTATTTATTTATTTGGTACAGGGTGTTTAATTTAACCCAGAGGCACATCCCCAGTTTTTTTTTTTTTTTTTTTAATTTTTTATTTTGAGACAGAGTCTTGCCAAATTGCTGAGGCCAGCTGCCACCTTGTGATCCTCCTCCCTCAGCCTTCCAAGTCACTGGGATTACAGGTGTGTGCCACACAACCTAATACAAGATCTATTTTTTTTTCAGCATTTAAGTTTAACTTTGCCCCTGTGGCATTCTAAGGATGCTAAGTTTGGGGACTATGAATGAATAGGTAAACAGGGATTAGGGGTGGGTGTTCTATACAATCATCAAGATGTTCTTATCTCCTTTTTTTCTGTCAACTTACATGTTATCTTTAGCATAACAAAAATGAAAAATTTTAAAAATGTGTTTGAAATGAGCCTGGGTTTTCACATAACAATGTGGATAAATGTTGCATGAGATGAAGATCAAATCCGTTTCCATTTATAAAAATCCATATTTATTTGCTATTCTGAGGAAATTGCAGTAGTTTTCCAAATCTTATTAGAATATCCAAGCTCTTCTTTGTAATGAGATTACCCCTGTTCATGTCTTGTCTCTTTTTTAATGTGATCTGTGACCTTTGTGATCTGAGAAAGTGGAGAATTGAGCGATGTCAGGCAGGAGATCATCTTATTTTGTTTTTCTTTGGTTTTCCTCCTCAACTTCTTCCTCTATCTGAATAACTCTTCTAATTTGTGGCCCAAATGAGTGAGAGAGTATGTTCAGGAATGAGTCACATTGTAGGAGATCAACATAACTAAATACTATTTATATCAACGGAACAGTAAATTCAGAGGATGTTGGGCACAAACATCTTTTATATAGGCAAATATAGGTTAAGTGTTTGTGGGATCTTTGTGTATAGTTATTCATTTCATATTTTAACGTTTTCTTTTAAATTTAGTGGAAGGAATAGGAAACTCTCATGAGTCATATTTATTTACATCTAATTTTCATTATACTTATTTACACATTAAATCTGTATTAGTTTTATGGTTTAATAAAAGTCTTCATTTATTTTTGACTCACCCATTTCACTTTTAGCATTCTATCTTAACACACAATTTTGAAATTATTTCATTAAAATACATTTTAAAAAAAAAGGAGAAAGAAAAACCTCATCCTGAGGGTCCAGCTTAAAATATTTTAGTTTGTGCTTTTAGTTTGGCACAGAGGGGAAAATGTTTTTGCCCTTAGGGATTACATTGTTTTATAATTAAGATCAGCCTCCTTTGAGTTCTGGCTATTACTAAGCTATTCAATTATAATATTTTGTGTTTGTTGTTTACTTTTGTGTATTGCTAGAGGATAACTTCTTTCCTTGCTTTTCCCTCCTTTTTTCCTTCCTTTTCTTTCTTCCATTCCTTCAATTTTTAAAATTCTTCCTTCTTTTTATACTACGTATTACTTTTATAAATTAATGAAAACAAATGTTTGTTCTAAGAGTAAACTTTTGTTATTAGCCAAATCTATAAAATGAATGAAAAATTTATCCATACAGTAAATAATTATAGTTCCAAAATATCTGCATGAGGTTGGGGGGAGAATGGGAAGGGAAGATTGAGAGAATTCAGCTGGGGAAATTTCAATAAAAATATATGGACACCCTTCTGTTTTTATAGTTGAAATAGAGTCACAGGCCTCTTGTAGTTAGATCTTTAGGACATTATTTCTGATGTTTCATAACTTTTGTTCATATTTCATCTCTGAGGCAATTTGAAGTTGTGCAGAGATGTTCAGAATGGTCCTTAACAGCAGAATATAAGCAGATTCTTTAGGAGCTTGTGTGTCTCCACAATGAGCAGTGTTTCAACGTGGGTTTTCAGGGTAAATTTAATTTGATCTGTTACTAAAATTTATTGCTAAATGTTAGTTTTCTTCCTAATGTTAAACTAAAGAAATGTGCTGATACTTTATCTGAACTAGAGGAATTTAATGTCACTTAATCCTAGTAATCGAATCCAGACACCATGGTTCTGTGTATATCAATAAATTTCTGTTATAAAGTGGTTGCTTACTGGTAGCTGCCCTTTTGGAGGTTAAGTTTCTAATGAGGACCTGTGAAGACTGGTTGCAAGTATAAAAGACAAAACTGAGCTGTTGTTTTTACAGTCTATGAAGCAACCTCTGGTTTGGAGGTAAGTTACTGGAAGAACAAGAAACAAATTTATCAACTGGAAGGAATACTTGGACTGAAGGTTTAAATATGTGAAGTTTGAAAATGAGATCTTTTCTTACTGGGGAGAGAATTTTGAATATTGGTAATAGAATGAAAGGGTTTATTCACTGGCATGTAGTGAGGAAAAAGCAAAACAAATTAAAAGGAATTTGCCAAGCATGTATGAATTGCTTTTTGTCCACTCATAGTTTGTTAGTGTGTTACAAAGTATTTGGACACTCTGTTGTATATTTAGCTAACTGAAGCTTAATGCACTATAGACAGCCATTTATGTGTTGTTCAGTATATAATTCATAATTAACACATCTAGGACTGCTGTTCCCTTTACAGAAGAGCCTTTCATTTGGTTTAGTCAACAGTGAACCAGTTGAACTATTTGCTAAGCACTGTGAGGGGAACTCTCAGAGATATCACTTAAGAATACTATAATCAGTTTGGAAAAATTGTAAAAGCTGAGCATAATAATCTCCTGGGATCTGAGAAAGGTAATTTACCAAACAATGCACAGTCAGAAAGAGACCTGCCTGAGCATTATCTTAATGTATTTGTATGCAACACTGAAGACTACTTGGAATTTCTGCTTTTCTATCATTAGGTTTTAATTGTAAAAGTGAGTAACTTCTTTTCTTGCCTTTTTTTAAATTCAATGTTGTTGTATATATAACAGTAGCATGCTTTACAATTCATAATACACATAAAGAGCACCTTTTTACATATTACTGTTAGTATACAAAGTATGTTCATATCATTCATGTCTTCAACATGCATTTAGGGTAATGATATCCCTCTCATTCTACCATCTTATTTTTCTCCCTTTATACCCCCTTGTTCCCTCCCTTGCCCTCCCTCTTTTTTTATGTGAGCAGACTTGTTTAAAATGTTCAAAATAGTGTCAGCCAAAAATGATTAGTTATATGATTTAAGACAAGGAACAGAACACAGTGATGCCTTCTTAAAACTATTTTTTAGCAAATTTAAGTTGATATTAAGCAAATTTTGGGGAGAGATTTTTCGTTTCTGTCATCCAATTTGCTAGTATCCAATAAATTTGAGTGACTGTAATAAAATGTACTAGGCTTTGTCTGCAAAATGAAAAAATACTATTTGTAACTACATATAGTCTGATTAAGATTTTTTTCTGATTAAGATTTTAAGATGTACTCAATGAGAAAAGAAAGTGATGACCAATTACGAGATGTCCAAACAAAAGAGAGACAAGAAAGAAACTACTAGCAATAAAAACCATTATTTTGCTAATTGAATCACACACACCATATCATTTAATCTTATCAACAAATACATAGTCTAGGTGTTTATTCTGTTGCTAGGGAAAGTGATGATCAAAAACATGTCCATGTTAACTAGTTAATAAGGGCAGTGATGATGTTTGGAACAAACTTGTGCCTAAGAGAGCATAAAAGTAAATTGTGAAATAATGATTTTTTTCAGAGAGTTGATTTTCTTACAATTACATGCATAATTTCCATTATTCAAAGAGCTCACATATATCTAGTGCCCATTGTGGTCTTAAGTAACTATCCTTAATCCAAAAAGTCTGACAATTGAGAAACTGCAAACTTTATAAAAGTCTGCAGAATGTTAAGAATTGACAATAGGAAGATTTAGAATTGGCAAATCATGTTGGGTTTAGTGTGATCCCAAGGAAACTAATTATGTCATACAATTGAGAAGATGAACTGTGGATTCAGAGAGAAATACCTCAGAAAGTTAAGTGAGAAAGGATTTTGAAAAGGAAAGAGTCTTTAGACCTGAGAACAGAACATGCATAGTAACTGACATTTATTGAGCTATAATTTTGCTCCAGGAAGTTTACTAGACCATAAAAGCATTAACATATAGTGGAAAAGAAATGACATGGAATTGAAGACTAGGCCCTAAGTCAGGTCAAAAAATAGCCTAGAGCTTGGTGATGAGACTGGAGATGGATTGGGCGTAGAACTCCTAAAGACACTATGTAAAGTGTCTTTAGTATTAAGAAGGTGACTGTATTAAAAGTTTAGCAATCCCATTTAGTGTATGATATTGAAATTTAGAATAATTTTCAAACATATTATTATATCCTGTGGCAATAGTGATATAGTGTGTTATTAGAAAAAAAAAGAAAGCAAGAATTCTTCAGCTTAAATATTATTTATTAATTATATTTATTTATAAGTATTAATGAAAAATTTTTGAACAAGCTTAATATTTTTAAAAGGCACTAAAGGATAAATAACTTATCCCTGTTGATAAGTTATCCATTTCTTTTTCTGGAGATAACAAACTTTATTTATGTTCATAGAGATATATATGGGGAAAAATACATACACACACTTATACACATGTAATCTTTCTTACAGCAATAATGCAGTGCCATATAAATTGTTCTATGTTACTTTTCTACCTAATATTTCTTGAATATCTTTCCTTATCAGTGTATAGAAAAAAACCCTCACTTCTTTTGACAGTAGAATTGTGTCCCACTGTTTTTATGTTCTTTTTTTTTGTAGAAATTTAAATTGTTCCCACATCTGTTATCACAAACAATATTTTAATTAATCAATTTATATGTTAATCACTTTGCAGATAATGTCAGTATATTTGTATGACAATTACTGAAAAGTTAATCTGTTTTCAAAAATTGTATGTATTCACTTGTGATCTCGATAAATATTGCCACCTGGAGATGCTAGGAAATTTCTCTGATCGGAAGTTCCCTGAGATTTTAGCAATCTTTCTTAAACACCCTTTGCAGCTAACATCTATTTATTATTATGTACATGTAACAATATATATGTAACTAATGTATAAATAATGTATATAAGAACAAATTACCAAATAGTATAAATATATGTCAATTGCAAATGAGTGACTATTTATATACATATGTATATACAATTATATACATATGTATATAATTGTTACTTGCATATTTATAACTTATTTTATACGTTAGTTATACATAAGATTTAACTATATGTTGTACATGATATATAATTATATATTATTTTCTCAAAATACATTCTTAGATGTAGAATTTATAGGTGAGTCACATACTTTTACCTGAAATATAAAAAGAGATATTTGATGATATTATAGTCTAATCTGAAAAAGTACCTGAAAATATACTCTAACTAAACCAATATATAAACACAGCCCTCAAGACTGGGAACAAAAAACAGGAGAGGTACTAATAATGATCAATACATAAGCACATTAGTAGATATATTGATTAAGACTAAGTTTCCATCATATAAGGGCTGAAGAACTCTCAAAGAGATGGATTGTATGTGCATAAAGTGCAACCAAATTTGGGAATTTGGAGATTAATATGGAAATTGGGGAGTTGAAGAATTCTCTTAGTTTCATCTTCATTTTGGTTTGAAGGATAATTAAGGGTGTTAGAGAGCACCCTACTAGAAAAGCACTTCATCTCTATGAGCAAAATGGCTGGATCCTGTCAGTCAAGCTGTGAGAGTAAAGACAGAGAAGAGAACTATTTTTGGAATGAAAAGATAGCATAAATATATAAATTAATTAAAAATAGGCCTGACAACTTCAACAACCAATAGAACATGGAAAAAAGAGAATGTGGTAATCTAAAACAAGTAATAAAAATAAGTATAATGTAAAGAATAAAATGAACTACATTAATAATTATGTTAAAATGAATAGGATGAATATTTTTGTAAATCACAAAAACTTTAAAAGTAGCTGGTGCGGTGGCACATGCCTATAATCCCAGCAGCTTGGGAGGCTGAGGCAGGAGGATCATGAGTTCAAAGCCAGCTTCAGCAAAAGTGAGGCCCTAAGCAACTCAGTGAGACCCTGTCTCTAAATAAAATGCAAAATAGGGCTGGGAGTGTGCCTCGGTGGTCCAGTGCCCCTGAATTCAATCTCTGGTACCCAAAAACAAAACCCCCCAAAATGTCTTTATGTAGATTAATATATATAAAAGTTTTATAACAATGCATGAAAATTTGTAAGTCATTATTATTATTAATAACCAAGAATTAATAAAGAATTAACATAGACTAATAACTTCCATTTACCAGTAGGAAGATGAATAGTGTCTGGACAAAGCCATTAGAATGTATTTGGAATAGGAATCTGAGAAGTATGTAGAAACTTAGGAATGGGTAATATATGTCCTCAAGACTTCTGATTGGTTAATTAAAATACAGTAATGGGCCCAATATAATTAAGTCTTTAGGGTATTATTCTTGAAGTTTCAAAAAGTTTTGAACATCTTTCCCCTGAAGCAATTTAAAATTTTGGCATAGAAAATTGTAGAAGTCCCTAAGAGCAAGAAATATTTAAATTGCCTTCCTGGGCCTAAAAAGATTCTTTAGAGAATTTCTTGGGCCTTTACAATATGCCCCATTCTCAGACTGAACTAGTCAATATTTGTTCTCCTTCCTTCCCCTTTTGAACTCGCAAAACTAAAATATACTCCCTTTGGAAACACATTTGACTGAGATGTATACAAAGTTTTGAAATAATTTAGAAATGTTACCTTTG
Source organism: Tamias sibiricus (assembly GCA_025594165.1). Lineage (NCBI taxonomy): Eukaryota > Metazoa > Chordata > Mammalia > Rodentia > Sciuridae > Tamias > Tamias sibiricus. The sequence goes on along the minus strand of CM046657.1, from coordinate 192,398,337 downwards.
TCATCAGTGTTTCCCAAACATTGGCCCCCCACAGTAACACCTTTTTTTTTTTTTTTTTAAAGAAATCCATCAGCCTGTAGAACATTTTGTAGACTAGCCTGAAAATCGAATATCAAGGAAAAATTTGCTGTGTGGCAGCCTGACCAGGTAAGTCTACCTTTTGAGGTTATTTCTGAAAATATACTAATAACTAACAAATAAAAGAATCAGTCTTTATGAACTGAGTTGAAAGAAGTCGTGTGTTGTGGGGATGGATTATTTCCTACTGGAAATAGGGTATAAGGAATAGGAATAAAAATTCCAAGAGAAAGGTCTAAAATAGTTGTAAAATTGGAGGGGGGAAGGAAAAACAACAGAAAGAATAGTTGTAAGTCCAAAGCAATTTGAACCTCTAAAACAGATGGTTGCTTAGGTCTAACTGGGAATAAAAATTTATTTGGTCAGAGTGTATTTCCTCATCCTTGCTTCACTTCATGTGTCTACACTTCAAATAGTATCATTTTTCTTTGGCTCTATGAGGTTGCAATAGTCAGCACATCTGAACTCCTGATCAAAATGTAAAGCAGGTTGTCTTCACCAAGGTCTCATTTTGTAGCTATTTACCTCTTAGCACTAATTCAGCTTTATTTGGTGCAGTTTAGCAAATGTTTTCCATTGCAATCACGAGTAGACCATGTTTTTACCTTGGTTCCTGTCCTGGAACCTTTACATGTACGTGCTGTTTGGAATGCTTTATTACTTTTCTTGAATACATCTTTGGATTTGTGAAAAAAGAAAATGAAGTGGAACAATGAATCATTTTCTAACAGGAAGAAATTTTGACTTATGTTTGCATGAGTATTTGGAAGCTTGTTTTGAATATTTAAAATTTTCTTTTTGTTGTTGGTGATGCATTTCTATGATAATTTTGGATATGATATTTGTCATACACATACATTTAGATTTTAGATGAATGAATTAAATAGCTTTCATTACGAAAATGTCAGTCTGTGGGTCCCTTGTTTTAAACTGCAGTGGACTTTTTTTATAATGGTATAAGATTATTCATTGCAAAGTGAGTAAACTTTAGTCTAGTGTGCATCCTTCTCAAATCTAGATGTGATGAAAAATAGTAGATCAGATTGGTTAAGGAGAGATGCCTGATACAAACTAACTTATAAATAATATTTTAAAGATACTCTTGTAGAAGGATGATGGAAGAACAAGTCACCAGGAGATGAAGAAAACCAAAATAGTACTTGCCATGTGCTACGTGCTTTACATACATTACCTAATTTATTTTCTGTAGAACCCATAATGAGGCTATTAAAATATCTCTGTTATGCATGGGGATATGGAGATTCAGAGAAGTAAATTACCCAAGACCATGGAATTAGTGACTGGCTAAGATAGTATCTGAATGCATGTTTTTTCTATTAAGCAAAGTGGACCTGACATGATAATAAGTTGTATGGTGGCAGTGGTTAGAAGAATGATTCTTACAGTGAAATTGCTTTCAGCCACCACGTATTAAGAAGTAGGGATTTGGGTAGCATTCTTTATAACAGAATTAAGAAGGCAAATCTTGGCTTGAGATAAAAAAAGAAACAGACATATTTAGTGTATAAAAGGATCCCAAAGCATAAAGGGTAAAAATGATGGAAATAAGGGGAAAATAGGCTGAAAGAAAAAGTACCCTAATAATGGCTAAAGACAGAGCAGATCTGGGTAGTTAGAAGGTGACAAAAATAGGTTGAAAGTCTTCAATTCAGACTTTGCTCTTGTGTAAATTTTCCTTAAGAATGGGAAATGTTCTGCGTTAAGTGTCTGCTTTTTCCAGAAGTTGCTTTTTGTTTTGTGAATTGAGCACTTTCAGTGGATTCTGTGCTGAACAAGGATATAACTGGAAGTTCATATGTGTGTATATATGTGTATAGGAGCATTAGGAAGGGGCTATTTTTGAGAAAAAATTCATAGAGGTGTCTCAAGACCTTCTGAGGAAGGACTTTGGAGGTGATGAATGCTATTGGTAATTCTTGGGTGATAAAACTGGATTTTTCCCTGAAAACATTCAAAGTGAGAACTATTATGGAACTGCCATGTTGGAAGATATCTTCTTAGTCATAGGCTTTCTTTTGGATCCTTTTCAATTAGACTTAGATGGAAGTTCATTAAAATGGCAATTTCATAGATGCAGAATCATTCAAAGCATGGCCTCTAGTACTCTATCTTCTTTCTCTTAATATACTGTTTTCAACGTTCATCCATGTTGAGGCATGTATCAGTAGTGTATTTCTTTTTCATTTAGTCCTCTCTTTACTTGTATTCAAGTTTACCAACTAAGTGTAGATACATAAAGAATAGTTTTCTTTTGCCTATTTTAAAAAGTATGATGTTGAATCCATGATGCAAAGAAAAGACCACTGACTCCAATTTTAATCCAAATCAAAGCAAGCTTATATTGTGTACACAAGAAAGCTGATCATCGACTGCTTCACCCAAAAGCAAGGCCAGAGAACAGCACCTAGTGTAAGAGCAGGAAGGTTATAACACAAGCAGTTACAAAGGTGGGTGTCTTGGGAACCTACAGCTGACAGGGTTCTGGCAAACATAATACAAGGGCAGATGGTAGGTAGGGAGTAAACTCAGATTCCAACATCAAAGTTGATGAAGAGCCACTGAAATTTCAGGGAGGGTTGTTATCTGGTAAGGAAGAGCCAGGAAGGAGTAAGTTCAAAGCACAGGCAGGAATCCCAAGCAAGTTTAAACATCAAAGAATGGTGAGGCCAAATAGAAATCTTAGTATTTTACAGTAAACTGGAAATGAACTTTTTATGACCTTGAGATGACATGGCTCCCAATCTTAAAATGGAATAGGCTGGGTTCAACAATAATATACATAAGGTGAACTTACCAGTTAATAACTTTAGTTGTATAATTCAATGATATTAAGTAAATTCACATTGTTTTGCAAACCATTACCACTATCCATCTCCAGAACTTTATTGTTCCAAATGAAAACCATAACAGGGTTTAGTTTCTGAACACTAAATTCCAATTTTTCTCTCTTCCCCCAGTTTTAGATATCCAACATTCATGGATGAACCTTGAAAACAGTATACTAAGAGAAAGAAGATAGAGTACTAGGGGCCATACTTTGAATGATTCTGCATCTATGAAATGTCAGAATAGATAGAAACAGGAAAGATTAGTGGTTGCCTGATGCTCATGTTAGGGGATGAGAAATTGCTTTCAATTTATATAAAATTTCTTTGTGGGGTATTAATAATGTTTATTTATACTATAATGTTTATTTATACTATAGTTAGAGGCAGAGTTACACAAGTCTGTGATTCTACTAAAGATTAACTTTACACTTTGAAAGCACTCTATGATAGTGAATAAATCTCAATCAAGCTATTATATTAAAAAAAGAGAAAGTCCATTGTTTAATCATTTTCTCCCAGATGTCTTATTTACCCTTATGCAGATTTGTCTGCTCACTCCCTAGATTCTTTCAGTGGAAGCCATTATCAAATAAAAAAGAAAGTTTTCCCCTTTGCCCCATGTAATTTCAACGGAATAAACACTGTTCAAATGATTCTACACAAGGTGATTTGTCTCTAAGACAAAGAAGCATCTGGCAACATTTTAGTAAGATCTTTTTGCCCCAAAACAAGAGCATTGAGTTTTCACTCTATCACTACTGCCTGTGTTTATAATGGCTTACAATATAAAATAACTGAATTGAATGCACCCAGTCTAAATATCTCTCATCTCTCTTTATAGTGATTATCTGTGTTGTGAAGGTCAATTTTATTAGATCATCTGATGCCTAATCCTAATGAGGAATAGATTTGTCAAGATAGTTTGTTTGTAATTTTCCTGACATAATGTTTATTTGGTCTGGACATGTAGACTTCTTAAGAGATTAAATAAATAAATATTCTATTTGATAAGAGAAAAAAATAAAATGGCAATTAATGAATGTTTGCTTTAGAGAATGAGCAGTCATAGACTGAGAGTCAATATATGCAAATCATACATATGATAAAGAACACATTCAGAACACATAAAGAACTCTGAAAATTCCACAGAAAATTAAAAAAAAAAAAAAACAGGCAAAAGATATGAACAGATCCTTTACCAAAGAGAATATAAGAATGGCAAAAAAGTGAATATGTTAATATGTTCAACATCATTAGTCATTAGGAAATGAAAATTAAAGCCATGATGAAATATAACTACATACCTATTAAAATGAATTTTCAAAACCTGTTGACAATACTAAATGTTGACGAGGATAGGAAGCAACTAAAACCCTGATGCATTGCTGGTTGGGATGCAAAAGTTGTATAGCTGCTCTTGAAAACTGTAAGTTTATTGAAAAATTAAATGTGTACTTTCTATATGAGTATTATTCTACTACTGGGTATTTACCATAGAAAAATGGAAGCTGATATTTATATAAAAACTGAAGCACAAATGCTTGTATTATTCTATTTATAACTGTTCCAAACTGGAGACAATTTAAAGGTTCTTTAAAAGATAAATGGAAAGACAACTGTAATACACCCATTCAATGGAATTTTATTTAGCCCTAACAACTTGAATGAATATTAGAGGTTTTAAGCTAAGTGAAAGAAGCCCAACTTGGTTCCATGTCATTTGTAGGATATTCTGGATAAAGTGAAACTGTGGGGCCAGAAAACACATAAGTGTTTAACAGTGTTTGTGAGTATGTGGAAGAAGTAGGAAGAAAAGGACTTGTATGAAAGATTTTTGAGAGGTTATAAAAGAGTTCTGTGATCTGGTTATAGTAGTAGTTACTTGATTCTATACATGTTTAAAATTCTTAGAATTGAACATAAAAAGGTAAAAAGTCAATTTATTTTTAACTGAATGATAGTTTTAAAAAATTAGGATAGAAAAATCATTTTATCTCTTCCACTGCTACTCCATCCTAAAAAGGCATTTGCATTTTGACAAGAATATGAGGCTTAAAGCATCCATAGCAAGAAGAGTGAAGCAGGAGGCATCACAATACCAGACATTAAACCATACAACAGAGCTATAGTAACAAAATCTGTATGGTATTGGCACCAAAATAGACTGGTAGACCAATGGTACAGAATAGAAGACACAGAGACAAACCCATATAAATACAGTTATATCATACTGGACAAAGGCAACAAAAACATACATTGGAGAAGATAGTCTCTTCAACAAATGGTGCTGGGGAAACTGGAAATCCTTATGCAACAAGATGAAATTAAGACCCTATTTCTCACCATGCACAAAACTCAACTCAAAGTGGATCAAGGACCTAGGAATTAAACCAGAAACACTGCACCTATTAAGAAGAAAAAGTAGGCCCAAATCTTTATCATGTTGGATTAGGCCCCAACTTCCTTAATAAGATTCCTATAGCACAAGAAATAAAATCAAGAATCAATAAATGGGATGGATTTAAACAAAAGTTTTTTTTTCTCAGCAAAGGAAACAATGAGGTGAAGAGAGAGCCTACATCTGGGGATCAATGTTTTGCCACACAAACGAATGTCATATAGAGCACTAATCTCCAGGATATATAAATAACTCAAAAAACTTAACACCAAAATAAATAAATAAACCAATCAATAATTGGGCTAAGGCACTGAACAACAGACAGTTCTCAGAAGAAGATATATAATCAACAAATATGAAAAAATGTTCAACATCTCTAGTAATTAGAGAAATGTAAATCAAAACTACTGTAAGATTTCATGTCACTGCAGTCAGAATGGCAGTTATCAAGAATACAAGCATTGATAAGTGTTGGTGAGGATGTGGGGGAAAAGGTACTTTCATACATTGTTGGTGGGACAGCAAATTGGTACAACCAATCTGGAAAGCAGTATGGATATTCCTTAGAAAACTGGGAATGGAACTACCATATGACCCAGCTATCCCACTCCTCGGTTTATACCCTAAAGCTTAAAAACAGCATACTACAGTAATGCAGTCACTTCAATGTTTATAGCAGCACAATTCACAGTTGCTAAAGTGTGGAACCAACATAGATGCCCTTCAATAGATGCATGGATAAAGAAACTGTGGTACAATGGAATATTACTCAGAAAAGTGAATAAAATTATAGCATTTGCAGGTAAATGGATGGAGTTGGAGAATATCATGTTAAGTAAAGTAAGCCAATTTCAAAACACCAGGGGCTGAATGTTTACTCTAATAAGTGGATGCTAATACATATGGGAGGGGTGCATGGAATAAGTGGAGAAACTTTGGATGAGGTAAAGGTGAGGTGTTGAGGGGGCAAAGGGCTAAGAAAGATGGTGGAATGAGATGGACATCATTACCCTAGGTATTATGTATGATTGCACAAATGGTGTGACTCTACTTCATACACAACCAGAAAAGTGAAAAATTCTGCATAGAAGAGCTTTCTACTGTAAGGGATAACCGATTAGAACAAATATATAAATATATATATATATGTATATATATATATATATATATATATATATATATATTAGGCTTTACACAAGAAATGCAGCTTTTATTTTCTTTTTTGACAACTAGGCACTAATATGATTGGGTTAATTTTTGAAAATTCTCCCTTCAGTTTGATTCACTTCTTTTAATATTTTAATACTTATGGGTTATTACTGAGTTTGGATATGGAGCCACACTGCATTTTTAAGTAACTTACCACATATCTAATATGACACATTGTGTATTGCTTTTATGATTTATAGAAAAATGTCCGATAAGTATGGGCCATGGGAAGGCAGGCTTGAACTTGAAATTGGGCTTTGCTACATATTTGATATATGATTTTAGGCTTTACTTCCTTATGTTAGGTTTTCTTAGCTTTAAAATGATAATATTGTGAGGTTTCAATGACATATGATAAAGATTCCTATGAAAAATAAACCTAGCCCAGAATGATGATCAATACAATTGTTTCTCCCTCAAATTCTGCTTCTTACATTATTTATTTTTTCCTTTTCTTTTTCTTCATTTCTTCTCTTTCATATTTTATTTCTTCTTCCTCTCATTGGGTTTATTACAAATTTTTATATTTGTGCATTGGTATACTTAGGCTTATTATAGTGGAGAAGTTATTATTTAAAAAATGCTTTGAATTCTTACAGGTGAAAGAGAGATGATAAAATGGAATGGGAAAACCAAACCATTCTGGTGGAATTTTTTCTGAAGGGACTTTCTGGCTACCCAAGGCTTGAGGTATTCTTTTTTGCACTCATCTTATTAATGTATGTGGTCATCCTTCTGGGCAATGGCACCCTCATCATAATCAGCATCCTGGACTCTCACCTCCACACCCCTATGTACTTCTTCCTGGGAAATCTCTCCTTTTTGGACATCTGCTACACTAGTACCTCCATTCCTTCTACTCTGGTGAGCTTCCTCTCAGAAAGAAAGACCATTTCCTTCTCTGGCTGTGCAGTGCAGATGTTCCTTGGCTTGGCCATGGGGACAACAGAGTGTGTGCTCCTAGGCATGATGGCTTTTGACCGCTATGTGGCCATCTGCAACCCTCTGAGATATCTCATCATCATGAACAAGAATTCCTATATGACCATGGCAGCTAGCTCCTGGTTTTCAGGGGTTGTCAATTCTGCAGTGCAAACTGCATTTGTGGTAAGGTTGCCTTTCTGCAGGAATAATGTCATTAATCATTTCTCCTGTGAAATTCTGGCTGTCATGAAGTTGGCCTGTGCTGACATCTCAGGCAATGAGTTCATCATGCTTGTGGCCACAACATTTTTCATTTTGATGCCACTGCTCTTCATTGTTATGTCTTACTCATTAATCGTTTCCAACATTCTCAAGATCCCCTCTTCTGAGGGGAGGAGCAAAGCCTTCTCTACCTGCTCAGCCCACCTGACTGTGGTGATAATATTTTATGGTACCATTCTCTTCATGTACATGAAACCCAAGTCTAAAGACACACTTACTTCCGATGGTCTGGATGCAACAGACAAACTTATATCCATGTTTTATGGGGTGATGACTCCCATGATGAATCCTTTAATCTATAGTCTTAGGAATAAGGATGTGAAGGAGGCATTAAAAAATTTACTGAGAAGAAGATTATTTCTCAAGTGAATGGAAAATGTATTGGGCTGTGAACTAATTGGACATTGTTGAAACTTGAGAATTGTGTTGAAGTTTTGGTTACTGTTTTATGTATTATGTTAAAATTATTAAATGCTCTTAAAGAAGTTTCATGGTACAAGTCAGTAGGGTAAGGAACAGAAACGTCACATGCCATCAAGAGATGGGTTCATGCAAACTTTTTGAACAGTTTCTTTATATTCTGTATATTTTCGGTATCAAAGTAGGAAGTTGTGTACCTTTTTATGTTCATTTTTTTTGCATACACACATTATTTCATAGGCAGCAATTCATCAATTTCTTAAAAATAAACAAACCTCTATTGTGAAAAAAAGCCAAAGAGAAAATCCCCACAATGCTTCACTCATGATTTCTACTGGAGTGCTTCTATTGCAATTTTGCATTAATCTGCAAATCTTCTTTAGCCATCATGTGCTATTTACTTATTTATTTATTTGGTACTGGGTAGTTTATTTAACCCAGAGGGAATTCATCATTGAGGTACATCTCCAGTTTTTTTTTTTTTTTTTTCTTTCTTATTTTTATTTTGAGACCGGGTCTTGCCAAATTGCTAAGGCCAGTTGCCACCTTGTGATCCTCCTCCCCCAGCCTTCCAAGTCACTGGGAATACAGGTGTGTGCCACACAACACAGTGCAAGTGCTATATTTTTTTTCAGCATTTAAGTTTATTTTTTATGAGGAAGTGGAGGATTGAGGGATGTCAGGCATGAGATGATATCATCTTGCTTTTCCTTGGTTTTCTCCTCAGCTCTTTCCTCTATCTGAATAACTCTTCAACTTCTTCCTCTATCTGAATAACTCTTCTAATTTATGGCCCAAGGTGAGTGAGCAAGTATGGTCTGGAGTGAGCTACATTATAGAAAATCTACTTAGCTAAATTCATTTTATAACAATGGAACAGTAAATTCAGAGAATGTTGGGCACAAACATCTTTTATATAGGCAAATACAGATTAAATGTTTGTTGGATCTTTGTGTATAGTCATTCATTTCATATTTTAAAGTTTTCTTTTAATTTTAGTGGAAGGAATAAGAAACTCTCATGAACCATATTTAGTTACATTTAATTTTCATTATAGTTATTTACACATTAAACTTGTATTTGCTTCATGGTTTAATAAAAGTTTTCATTTATTTTGACTCACTTATTTTACTTTTGGAATTCTTTCTTAACAAACTAATTTGAAAGTATTTCATAAAATATATTTTAAAAAACAAAGAAGGGAAAGAAAAACCTCATCCTGAGGATCCAGCTTAAGATGTTTTAGTTTGTGCTTGGCAGAGAGGGACAAATGATTTTGCCCTGAGGTATTACATTTTTTTTAATAATTAAAATCAGCCTCCTTTTGAAGCTGTTACTAAGCTATTCAATTACAATATTTTCTGTTTGTTGTTTACCTTTGTGTGTTGCCAGAGGATAACTTCTTTTCTTTCCATTTTTCCTCCCTTGCTCCCTCCCTCCCTTCTTTACTTTCTTCCATTCCTTCAATTTTAAAATTCTTCCTTCTTTTTACACTATGTATTACTTTTATAAATTAATGAAAATAAATGTTTGATCAAAGTGTTAACTTTTGCTCTAAACCAAATTTATAAAATGAATGAAAATTTTATTCATACAGTAAATAATTAAACTTCCAAAATATATGTGTGGGATTTGAAGACAGAGGAAGAAAAGATTGAGAGAGATCAGCTGGGGAAATTTCAATGAAAATACATGAACTCCCTTCTGATTTCATAGTTGAAGTAGAGTCATAGACCTCTTGTATTTAAATCTTCAGGGCATTTTTTCTGAAGTTTTAGAATTTTTGCTCATATTTCATCTCTGAGGCAATTTAAAGTTATGCACAGATGTTCAGAGTGGTCCTTAATAGCAGAATATTTAAATTGCCTTCTGAACCCTGAAGAAGATCTTTTTTTAGGAGCATGTGTGTCTCCAAAATGAGGAGTATTTCAACGTGGATTTTCAGGGAAAATTTAATTTGACCTGTTCCTAAAATGTGTTGCTAAATATTAGTTTTCTTCCTAATATGAAACTAAAGAAATGTAATGATACTTTATCTGAACTAGAGGAATTGAATTACACTTAATCTTAGTAATCATTTTGTCACACCTAGTAATCATATCCACACACCATGTTTCTGTGCATATCAAGCACTCAATAAATTTCTGTGACAAAGTGGTTACTTACTGGTAAATGCCCTTTTGGAGGTTAAGTTACTAATGAGGACCTGTGAAGACTGGCTACAAATATAAAAGACAAAATGAGCTATTGTTTTTACAGAATATGAAGCAACCTCTGGTTTGGAGGTAAGTTACTGGAAGAACAAGAAACAAATTTATCAACTGGAAGTAATACTTGGACTGAAGGTTTAAATATGTCAACATAGTCTTTGAAATCCTAGCTAGAACAATTAGACAAAAGAAACAAAGTGATATGAATAGGAAAAGAAGAGCTCAAACTATCCCTATTTGCCGAAGATATGATCCTATATTTAGAACGCCCACAAAACTGCAGCAAAAAGCTTTTTGAACTCATAATTAAATTCAGCAAAGTAACAGGATATAAAATTAACACACCCAAATCAATTGTGTTCCTATATGTTAGTGATGAATCAGCCAAAAGATAAACTAAGAAAACTATCCCATTCACAATAGCCTCAAAACAAAAGAACAACAACAAAACAAAACCTTGGGAATTAATCTAACAAAACAGGTGAAAGATCACTACAACGAAAACTACAGAACACTAAAAAAGAAGTTGAAGAAGACCTTAGAAAATGGAAAGCTTTCCCATGTTCTTGGTTAGGCAGAATTAACATTGTCAAAATGGCCATACTACCAAAAGCACTATACAGATTTAATGCAATTTTTATTAAAATTCCAATGATGTTCTTCATACAAATAGAAAAAGCAGTCATAATATTTATTTGGAAAAATAAGAGGTCCAGAATAGACAAAGCAATTCTTAGTAAGAAAAGTGATGCAGGAGACATCACTATACCAGATCTTAAATTATACTACAGGGGTATAGTAACAAAAAGCCATGGCATTAAAATCCAAACAGACATGAACACCAATGGAACAGAATAGAAGACACAAAGACATACCCACATAAATATAGTTATCATTCTAGACAAATGCACCATAAACATACATTAGAAAAAAGATAGCCTCTTTAACAAATGGTCCTGGGAAAACTGGAAATACATATATAGTAAATTGAAATTGAACCCCTATCTCTCACCTGCATAAAAGTCAACTCAAGGTGGATCAAAGACCTAGACATTAGACCAGAGACCCTGCACCTACTAGAAGAAAAAGTAAGCTCAACTCTCCATTGTGTCAGCTTGGAAACCAAATTTTTTCAATAAGACTCCTAAAATGTAAGAAGAAAAATCAAGAATCAATAAATGGGATGGCATCAAACTTAAAAACTTCTTCACAGCAAAGGAAAAAATCAAGAACAAGAACAGAGAACCTGCAGAATGGGAGAAAATCTTTGCCACCTGCACATTAGATAGAGCATTAATCTCCAGGATATATATAAAGAACTCAAAAAACTTAACACCAAAAACAAACAATCCAATCAATAAATGGGCAAAGGAGCTGAGCAAGCACTTCACTGAAGAAGAGATATGAATGGTTAAAAAATATATGAAAAAATGTTCAACATCTCTAGCAATTAGAGAAATGCAAATTAAAAGTACACTGAGACTCTGGGGAGAAATATATATATTATATATTTATAATATATATATATTATAAATTATATATTGCTGTTGGGACTGCAAGTTGGTACAATCACTATGGAAAGCACTATAGATATTCCTTGGAAAACTTGGAATGGAATGACCAGTTGATCCAGTTATCCCACTCCTTGGTTTATTTCTAAAGGACTTAAAATCAGCATACTACAGTGACACAGCCACATCAATGTTTAGAGCAGCGCAATTCACAATAGCCAAGACATGGAACAAACATAGTTGCCCTTCAACAGATGAGTGGGTAAAGAAAATGTGGTATCTATGCTCACCCATAAAGAAGAATGAAATTATGGCATTCACCAATAATTGGATAGAACTGGAAAAGGTGCTAAGTGAAATAAGCCAGTCCCAAAAGACCAAAGGACGAATGCTCACTTTGATATGTAGATGCTAACCCACAACAAGGGAGAGTAGGGAAGGGAAAAATAGAAGTACATTGGATTAGACAAAGGGGAATAAAGGGAAGGAAGTGGGTGGGAATAAGATAGGAAGTACAATGAATTGGACATATAAATGAATCAAAATGAATGCTCATAAATGAATAGACAACCAGTGTAACTCCACCTCATGCACACCCACAATGGGATCTTAACTGGAATGGGTTGTACTTCATATATGCATAATATGCAAAATACCCTCTACTGTCACTTATATCTAAAAACAATAAAGAAAAAGAACTCTATAAAAGTGATTTATGAGTCAAACTCTGATATGTTATTTATAAGTAGTACTTGAAACAAAGAAAAAGTAAAAACTAAAATGTTGCAGAGAGGTAAGCAGAAGAAAACCAAAAGAAAGTAATTGGATAGAAGTAATATTAATATTAATTTAATAAAAATGGAAATTAACTTTAAAGTATCAGATAAGATAGATTTGTCAATTAGTGATAACTCTCATAATTTATGAAGAAGATATTTCAGTCATAAAGCCATCAAAAACCAAATCAACACAGAAAGTAAACCCATTAAACAAAATGATTCTAGATTTACAAGAAGAATTGAATTACAAATATTTATGCAGAATTGATTAAATTGGGGTGGCAGAAAATTAAAATTATTGAAAAGATTGTGATAATACAAAATAAACATGATCATATGTATACGTGTTTTGTGTATGTTTATAAAACCATATATGCTTCTGAAAGAGAAATCACATTTTTTGTTAGCATTTACAAAATAGCATAATCTAAGGGTTGCCTATGTACGTGTTCTTTTCTTATGATGAGACATTTCTGTTTCAATTTTTAACTTTTGAAACATATATCATGTAATCAACTGTCAAAAAGTTCATAACTAGAGAATTATAAATCCTATTTTCTTATAATAAAATAAATTGGAGGTTCCCAAAAGATCACTATGTGTATTCTTTCATGAGATGATTAGTAAGCTGTAGCTACAAAAGGAGACACAGAAGAGGCTCAGGAAAACAAAGTTTATTGTACTCACAGGTCCTAATGGCAAAAAGAATGACACATTATACAAGGCCACACAGGGAGGACAATGGGATGGTCAGGAGGCAGAAGATAGGAGAAAAGGGAAGGTCAAGGCCACAGCCTTTATTAAGATTTCCATAGAAAAGTCAAGATTTCTTGTTCAGGGCAGGGTGAACAGCACAGGCAACTTCAATTATCTCTTCAGGCTTTGGTGCCAAGTTGCCTGGCACCTGGTGCTAAGATGACTAAGGCAGAGGGACATTTCTTCCTGGGTGTATGGGAGAGATAAAGGAGTGATGACTCTGAACTGGGTAGTTTGAAAGGCATGTTCCCAGCTGGGCCCATTACTACATCTCAAAATTGGTTAGACACTGGAGGCTTTCCAGCCAGAAAGTTTTTTTTTTTTTTTTTTTTTTTAAGATGTCAAACATCTTAAACATGATGAAAAGAAAAATTTAAAAACATGTTTACAACATGATATTCAATTCAGTTCATTCCTGTTGCTTAATATTTCCTTGGCACCATTCTAGACACAGTTGAATTGGTGAACAGAACAAACACTCCTCCTGCCCTCCTAGGGCTTCAACTTGATCCAGGGAGCCAAAATACATAAAAGCAAAACAAAACAAAAGTTAATATGGAGCATTAGCTACACTGGCATAACTAATGTCTAAAAAATTTAGAAATGCTAGATAAGTTAAACAATTTTTAATGAATTTTACTATTTTTAAAGAAGTCAGGATATGAAGAGTTAAGATTCTAGAGAGAAAGGAAGATCATTTAAGTGAGCCAAATATTCTGTGCTTCTCTTCTTCCTTTCTGTGGATTTACTGTTTCTTAATTATTGCCTCCTAATGGGTAAAGGGCTGCTGATAAGAGGGAGAAAAGTGAAAATAGATTTTGGCAATGTCTGAAAAGATAAAATTTGGATTTTGGACCTGCCAATGTATCCTGTCCTTGAGAGCCCAAGTCCTTTAATTGAAGATGGGTACAGGTGAGTGATCTCCAAATTGTCATTGGTTTTTCTTTTTCTTTTTTTTTAAAATCTTTTATTTATTTATTTTATAATAGTACTATGCATTATAATTCATAATAAACATATAGAGCATCTTTTTACAAAACACTGTTTGTATACAATGTATATTCGTACCATTCAAATCTTCAATCATGCACTTAGGATAATGACATCCATCTTATTCAACCACCTTTTCTTTTATCCCCTCCATCCCCCCTTGCACTCTTCCTCCCCCTCCCTCCCCTTTGACCTTTCTAGCGTTCCTCTAATCCTCCTATGTACCCCGACCCAACACCACTGTGAATCAGCCTCCTTATATCAGAGAAAACATTCGATATTTGGATTTTTGAGATTGACTAACTTCACTTAGCATTATATTCTCCAACTTCATCCATTTACCTGCAAATGCCAATATTTTATTTTCTTTTATTGCTGAGTAAAATTCCATTGTGTTTCTATATGAAGCATTTGCTGATTCGTAGGGTAGTCAGAGTAAGAGGTTGGAAAATTGAGCAAAAAAATGACTAAAAATATCATGAGATTTTGGCAATCTAATAGTGCTTTTGAGATAAACATTGGAGTCTGGGACCCATGAAAGAGAGAGCTTGTTGATAAAATCTCCAGGGACATTGTTGGGGCCATGAGGGGAAAAATTTTAAAAAGGAAACCAGATTTCAGATAAGCTTTACCAACTCTGAAGTCCAACTAAATTGTTTTAATCCATTTTTGACAAAAGGCAATATTCCCTAGTGTAGATTTCTTCTGGAAAATACTATGAATCTTCTTTCAGCAAATGAAACATTGCCCAAGGACACTACACACACACACACACACACACACACACACACACACATAACTTGATATTCAATAAAAAAAGAATGTTAAGAAACAGAACCAGGAGATAAAAGCAGACAATTAAATGTCCCCTAGGTGATCCAAATATAGGTGCTATCACACATAATCTCTAAAATACCTGGTGATACATGTCTCTGAACATATATAACCAAATGGGAAATGGAACACAGATATCCAGAGAGAACTAGAAATTATGTTGAAAAAGGAAATGAAACTTACAGAGCTGAAAAATACAATGACTGGAATTAAGAACTAAATAGATGGGTTGATCAGCAGATTAAACAGGTTTGAAGAAAGGCTTCACAAGTTGGAAGGCAGATCTATAGAAAGTATACAAACATGTATGAAGCAAAAAAAAAGGAAGGAAAATAAAAGACTCTAAACACTATAGATGGCATAGTGGAAAAATCTAGCACATATATAACTGGATACTCAGAGAGGAGAAAGAAGATAGAAGAAAGGGGTTAGAAGAAAAAATGACTAATACTAAATGATTTTGTGAAACTTAAGAAAGATATCAAGCTACAGATTCAAGGAGATCTATAATGTCAAGAAAAGTAAATAAGAAGAAAGGCACATATAAGTGTCTCAGCATAAAATCATAGAAACCAACAATAAAGAGAAATAAAAAAAACAGCCAAAGGAAAAAGCAAACACCTATTTCCTCATGAACCTATTTTCATGAGATGATTAGTAAGCTGCAGCTACAAAAGGAGACACAGAAGAGCCTCAGGAAAACAAAGTTTATTGTACTCACAGAGACAAAAAATGACACATAATACAAGGCCACATAGGAAAGACAATGGGATGGTCAGGAGCAGAAGACAGAGAAAAGGGAAGGGGAGGTCGAGGTCACATCTTCCTCAAAGAAGAAGCAATGAAACAGAGAGGTATTTTTCATCAGAAACAAGGGATACCAGAATATAAAGAAGAGTTTAAAAAAAGTTGAAGGAAAATAATTAAATTAAGTATTTACTAAGTGAAATATTCTTTAGAAATGAAAACAAAATTCAAACATTTCCAGACCAACTCCTTCCCTAAGTTCCCCATAATACATACACAGAATTCATGTCCGGCAAACTTGCCTTGAAAGAAATCCTAAAGGGATAACTATTTAGGGGAAAAGAAAATGACCTCAGTTAGAAATAAATGGTAAGGAATGATAAGTATAGGATGGGTGGCTATACGGATCAATCTAAATGAATACAGAGTGTAACAAACATCAACCACACTAATTACATCCTTTAAATTATATGTAGAATTAAAACTTAAAAAATTAGGGATCTAAAACTTCAAACTAGAAGTGGTTAAGCAAAGTTAACAGTCTGGCAATCTTTTTATGAAACGAAACAGTATATATTATAATCTTACAAGTCAGAAATGCAGACTTTTACCTCTAAATTAGCATCCCTGAAATAAATATAAGATTAAATAAAGGAAAAATGAAACATTGCTCCAAAGAAAGCAAGAGAGATAAAGGATAACATCACCAGTAGGACTAATAAAAAAGCAAAAATAAGGTGTTAGATAAAGCCTATTTATCAGTGTTTACAATGAATGAGATAAAAATTACAAGAATGTGTGTTGTTATCACTCATTCGGGTTTGACTGGAATTCACAATTGATATGTAAGGAAAGGCAAATGATAGAAGAAAAGAAAAATGTTTTTTATTTGCAGAGGATAATATGATACATAGAAAATCAAATTGTCTATGAATTATTGGAAATAATAAGAGACTTTAGCAAGATTGCTTAATATAAAATTAACATAGAAAAATAATTATATACCAATAATAAGGTAAAAATGAACAATTTATCATAGCACCAAAACATAAGAACATTTAAACGGTTCTAATAAAATACGTGCAAGACATTTAAAAAAATCCAGTTGAACAATACTGAGAGAAGGTATATAAGACCTAAATGGAAGGCTCAATTTTTTCCATGGACTGGAAGATTCAATGATATGAAGACGTCAATTCTCTCTAAACGGATGTATAGTTTCAAGGCAATCAAAATTCGAGCAGTTTTATTGTGAAAACTGAAAAGAAGATGTTAAAATATATGAATGCCAGCACTTGCCAAACTTGTGTAATGAGGAACAAATTTAGAGGATCAGAAACCAAAACAACTTACAGAACTGTACTTAATAAAGGAGTGTTGGTACAAGGAGAGAAAAACAGAACAAGAGGCCCAAAACATACTTATACATATATTATCAACCAATTTATGTATAAAATGACATTGCAGGGTACTAAGAAAACTACTAAGTAGGTTGTCAAATACTATCCCTATGGTAAAAAAATAAATCTTGACCCTTGTCTCATACCATACACAAAAATCAATTTCAGATGGATTATAGATCTCAATATAAAAATGGTGAAAAAATGTAAGAGGGGATGCTTAGATTTATCAGAATATTCTGATATGGATAAAAATGGCATAGATGACTAAAACTGTGATTCTTTCAAGGCATGGGTATGTCAATATAAGATAGGCAAAGAAAGCATTTACTGCAGATCATATTTACATTGCTACAGCAGTGCAGCATAACAAAAAATTTCAGTAACATACAACAGTAAACATTTATGAGATTACATTTGACTTGGATCAGAGTCAGGTGACCTCAACTGAGTTAACTTTCTGTATCAAATCAGCTGTTGACTCTCGTATTGTTATTGGGTTCACTCATTTTTATGGTGATTGGTTGAGTGTTGGCTGACCAAGCATGGCCTTGGCTGTGGCCATTGGGCCAACTCAATTCTGCTCAGTGTTATTTCATCCTCCATCTGGCTAGCTTGAGCATATTCTCATGACAATGCCGAGATGCAAGAGAGCAGGCCCACTTAATTGTGTGAGTGCTTCACAAGTGTCTGCTTACATTATGTTTGCTAATGCCCCAGTAATCAAATCAAGTCATCTGCCTAGGTCCAAAATCAGAGAAGGCAGGCTCAAGAAGGGATGAAGAATTTGAGTCACTAATTCAATTAATAATATACTTCAATTGTGTAAGATCTCATGTCTAATCTGTAGCAGAACTGGGATTCAATTCAGTTTTCTTTTACATTAACTCCTATACTCATTGTAATGCATCACTTTTTTAAGGTAGATATTATATATAATTTTTATAATATTTATAAAATCAAAAATTTCCTAGACACTTAAGTCTATTGAAGGGAAATTTGACAGTAATAAATTATCTCATTGATCAATGCTTTCTTCATTTTGAAATGATAAATGATTAATGTGATAATTATGCTAATTATCCAAATTTTATCATTACACATTGTATACACAGCATATATAATATGCATATACTATATTACTATACCACATAAATATGTACAATTATTATGTGTCAATTCAAAACAATGAGCTGTAAATATTCAATCCTTACGGAGTATCTTCTATTTCTCAGATAACTGTGATACTTTGAAAGTTTTCTGAAATCAGTGTGTCACCAATCATATGTAAAGTCATTTTCTAAAGTTCCATGAGGTGTACTGTTTATTATATAATTCAAAGGAAATCTACAAAAAGAATGGAATAGGTAAATAATTTCCTCTGCTTTTGCCTGCACAAGTGTTTCTCAAGAATCAGGACTTCACTGGCCCAAAAAATCTCTGTGGAAATGAAGGTATGTACTGACCAAGATGGACTTTACTGACCACAAATGTCTAATGCTCACCTTTTGGATATAATCAGTAACATATTTCATGTTTTCTCAGGCTTTTAGGGGTTGAAATTTTGGCAGATTGTGAAGGTACTAAGTTTTTTTCTGAGTCAATATGGCCCAGCACTGGAGCAACACACAGGCAATTCTGGTTATGGAAATCAGGGAAATCACAAATCCTTTATGGTTCACTGAAATATTAGAGATGCCATGGAAGTGGATGGAGGAGGGAGAAGTTTTAAATTTTAAATTTATTTTAATTTATACATAAAATATAAAATATATATTTGGAAACATAAACATATATATATATATATATATATATATATATATATATATATATATATATGGGGTAACGTGGGATGTTTCCAAAATGTGTGTCTATTGTGTTATGTTCACATCAGGATAAACATATCTATGTACACAAACACCATTTCTTTGTGTTAAGAATGTTTGAAATCCATTTATGAGTTGTAGAAACTTTCTGGCAGATTATTTTTTTGGGGGGGGGGGCAGTCTTCTGTGTACAAAATCATGTCATCAGCGAATAGTGATAGTTTTAGCTCTTTTTTTTTTTCTTCCTATTTGTATCCCTTTAATTTCTTTATTTTGCCTGATGGCTCTGACTAGAGTTTCAAGGACTATGTTAAATAGGAGTGGTTAAACTGTCTTGTTCCAGTTTTTAGAGGGAATGCTTTCAATTTTTCTCCATTTAGAATGATATGAGCCTTGGGTTTAACATATATAGCTTTCACATTGTTGAGATAGTGTCCTACTATCCCTAGTTTTCCAGTGTTTTGAGCTTGAATGGATGGTGTATTTTGTCAAGTGCTTTTTCTGCATCTATTAAGATAACCATGTGGTTCTTGTCTTTAAGTCTATTGCTGTGATGAATTATATTTATTGATTGCCATATGTTGACCCAAGCTTACATTCCTGGGATGAACCCCACTTGATTGTGGTACACTATCTTTTAAGTATGTTTTTGTATGTAGTTTGCCAGTATTTTATTCAGATTTTTTGCATCTGTGTTCATTAGGAGTATTTATCTGACATTGTCTTTCCTTGATGTGTCTTTGTTTGACTTTGATATCAGGGTGATTTTATCTTCATAGAATGAGAATGGAAGGTTTCCCTCCTTTTCTATTTCAGGGAATAATTAGAGGAGTATTGGTGTAAATTCTTCTTTGAAGTTCTGGTAGAACTTGGCTGGGAATCTATCTAGTTGTGGGCTTTTATTTGTTGGCAGGTTTTTGATGGCATCTTCAATTTCATTGCTTGAAAACAATCTATTTAAGTTTTCTATATCCTCCTGATTCAATTTGAGTAGATCATATTGATAGATAGGCTTGGGTCGATGGGCCACCTCCCCCATAGGAATTTCCATAAGGAGCAACCTGGTTTCATTTTCCCCAGGCAGGAGCCAATCAGCTTAATGGTCGCTCTGTTCCAGAGGCAGGAGCCAATCAGCTTAAAGGTCGCCCTATTCCCTGGGAAAAGAGCCAATAGCGTTAAAGGTCACTCTGGTACACCCCCCACCAGAAATCCCTATTTACAGCTCCTGCCTGACTGGAGCTTGGAGACAACAGCTCGTCCCTGCTGAGAGGAAGCAGCCACTGCAACAGCTCCAGACTCACCATCTCCAGCCTGAGGGCAGCTGCCCAGTGGACAGCTCCAGAGACCACAGCCGGCAGGACCAGGCACCAACCCTCCATCCAGAGCTTGCACACTCCCTTCTCCCTGACTCCTCTCTCCCACCAGAGCTTGCACACTTCCCTCTCCCTGACTCCTCTCTCCCCGTACTTCTTCTACCTCCGACCAGCCATAAACGCTGGTGAATAAATCTCTTGGTTGCATAGTCGTCTCCGGTGTGATTTTTGGGAAGGACATTTTAGGTTACAAATTATATGTTAAAGTTATAGCAATATAGAATGGTAATGTAAAAATGAGGAACCACAGCTGGTCACAATTTCAGAGCAGAAATTGTGTGTGGAGGTGGAAGGTATAGTGTTGGGAGATGAACTTGGAAAAGTAAAGAATAGAGAGAATGCAAGTCTGTGTACTTGATACTATGTTTCAACTCTGTCTTGTACAACAGGGTTTTTAAACATGTCTCCATATGTGATCAGTTGTGAGATACGTTTTAAATAATTTGATTCAAATAATAATGTAGTGAATTTTAAAAGTGATTTTATTTCTTAAGTGTTCAAGATCATTTCCATATTCAAAAGTGCCTTCATGAGGGTAAAAAATGGGTGGCATTATAGGCACTGGGCTTTTGCCTGTTTGCGTAGTCTTTTCTGATATTGGTCAGTATTCAGAATATCTGTCATATTAAGTAATCTGCATGTTTATGAAGTCTCTTCTTATTTCAACTTAAATAAAACAGCTCTTTGCCTAGCTAACTCCCTCTGGTACTAATTAGATTCAATGAATTTTTAGATTAATACAAGTTTTAGTAAATTTTCCTAAGCAGCTGCCTGTAACATAGAGTTATGTTTCTTAATTTGTATTTGTCTAGTATACCAAGGCATAATTATATCATGATATTATAATTATTTATTGACTTGGCTGTGTCCTCTATTTCATTGTACATTGCCCAAGAGAATATTTTGTATAATTCAGCTCTAGATATTCAGCACCTTATAGTGTATTCAATAAATGTTGGATGAATGAATTAATAATTAATGTGATATTGCCAGGACTATTGACTGGACAATGACCCCCATAAAGCACTTCTAATAAAAACTCCTTGAAAGTTCATGAGGTTTAAATATTTAAATATATAAAATATACACTTCTCTATTTACTACTGCAGATTTAAGCTGGATAATCATTTCAACTATTTTTTTCCTAGGATTTTCCCATGGCCCTAAAGTTGAGGTCTGATAATGTACCTGAGCACCTTGCTGGGTGGTATAACTTTGATTTCCATTACTGTCCTGGATTCCCACCTGCACACCCCCATGTACGTCTTCCTCAGCTCCTCAGCAACCTTTCCTTCCTAGGCATCTGGTACACATCTTCTGCTCTCACTCCAATTCTCACAACTTTGTTTCATGGAAAAACACCATCTTGTTTTCAGGATGTGCTCCTCAGATGTACTTCTCTCTTGCTATGGGCTCCACTGAGTGTGTGCTCCTCTCCATGATGGCCTATGACTGGTATGTGGTCATTTGCAACCCCCTGAGATACCCTCTCATCATGAATAAGAGGGTCTGTGTGCAGATTTAGCTGGCTCTTGGGTGATAGGCTGTCTCACTGCCCTGGTGGAAACAGTGCCTGTGCTGCAGCTGTCTCTCTCTGATCACAGTATCATCAATCATTTCACTTGTGAAATTCTGGCTGGCCTGAAACTGGCTTGCATAGACAGTATAATGGTACAGTTAATTATGCTGGCGATCAGTGTAGTTCTTCTTCCCATGCCAATACTGCTCATTTGTATTTCTCTCTTTACTTTTCTTTGGGGGTGGGGTGGAATGCCAGGGATTGAGCCCAGAGGTGCTTAACCACTGAGTCACATCTCCAGCCCTTTTTATTTTTTGTTTTGAGACAGTATCTTACTAAGTCACTTAGGGCCTCTCTAAATTGCTGAGGCTGGCTTTGAATTTGCAATTCTCCTGCCTCAGCCTCCTGCTGGGATTACTGTTATGCTCCACTGAGCCTGGCCTTTTTTTTTTTTTTTTTTTTTTTTTTTTTAATCTCATACATTTGTCCTCTCCAATATCCTGACATTCAGCTCAGAGGACTGCCTAGGCAAAGCCTTTTTAACCTGTGCAGCCCATCTGATTGTGGTGGTTTTGTTTTATGGGCCAGCTCTCTGCATGTACCTGAAGCCCTTGGCTGTAAATTCACAGGAAATAGGTAAATACATGGTTTTATTGTCTATGGTTTTGACTCTCAAGTTGAAATGCACTCATTCACAGGAGAAAACAGCTGTGAAAAATTGCTTATTAAAACCGTCTTTGTGTTCTCTTAATCCCTAGTGATAAATAAAACTGATAAACATTAATATAAAGGGAGTTTGGGGTCAATGTACCCTGAAACATTGGCATAATTGGAGAAGACACTTATTTATTTATTTTATATATTTTTGGATGTCAACGGACCTTTATTTAATTATATGTGGTGCTGAGAATTGAGCCCAGTGCTTTACACATGCCAGGAAAGCACTCTACCACTGAGCCACAAACCCAGCCCCCAAAAGACACTTATTTAAAATAAGATGTGTAATTTCCTTAATCCCTTGTTTGACTATTAAAACTCTTAGATGATATAAAGCCACCGTATCTAATTCTATAGGAAGCTTTTATATAAATAAGTGTAATGACAAGAAATTCCATTTTTTGTTTTGTGTTATAAAGAATAACAAATTAACTTTAAATATTGTTAGTAACTGTTGATTTATTCAAACTTTTACACATGTAATAGGAAAATGTAATTACTCTAGTAGGTTATTGACTGATTTATAATTAACCTGCTTATCAGAATGGATAAATTTAATGGAAACAAGCAAGTATTCTATAAAATGGGTGGTTATGTTTTACATGTGTGAATGTTTTTTCCTGGGATGGTTGTATGTGATGTGAATGCTTTGGGGTAGAGGAGGGCCTAGCAGGAAAAAAAATATCAGAGTTCAACAGTATGTTGTTAATCTCAAGTATTTGACATTATATGTCATGCTTTGAACTCAGACATCATTAATCAAGCAATGAATGCCTGATCATGTATTTCTACAGATACAAAATATTGAGATGCATCTACAAACAATAACAGGCAGAGAGTGAACAAGATAAGGTGAGAGGGTTGGATTAGGAGAATGTTTTATGTCGGGATGTCTGCCAAGGGGATGGAAAAGCTCTGGCTTTCTGGGGGCTTGCCACATTACCACACCCTGTTACAGGGCCTAGGCTAAGCAGGGGGCGTGGCTGTGAGAACTGAAACCACCCCAAGGATAGGCCAATGGCTCCGCCAATGGCATCCGCCCATGCTCCTTATGTCTCCCTATGATCTTTCTGCTGATTGTCCCATGGCCTCTATAAGACCGTCCAACTTCCTCAATAAACCGAATTCCTGTACTGATTGGTGACCGGGCTCCCTGGTATGTTCCTGTGCCTTCTAAAGGCAGGGGAGGAAATATCAGTGGCCTTTACTTTCCCAATCTAGTCTCATTGTTGGGGTAGGCCTCTCTGGCCTCTTTTGCTGAACAAGAGAGGTCCATCCCAGTTACAGGGGGGTAAAGACCCCAACAACAGTTTTATTATTTTATTTTATTTATTTTTTGGTGGTGGTGGTGAGAATTGAACCCAGGGCTTTGTGCAAGCAAGGCAAGCACTCTACCAACTGAGCTATATCTCCAGTCCCTTTATCCTTTTATTTTAAGTTTAGGACAAGAGCTTCATTGTTTCAAGTTTCTGGAAGAAATATCATGTTCAGCCCCTTTGAACTGAAAAGATACAAGCTCATTTGGGAAAACCTTTGTTGAAAGAGCTTTCATTCATTCATTCAAAAAATGTTTAATGGAACTTATTTCTGTGTCGGTCTATGATGCTAAGGTATAGAAGAGGGTATTTTGTGAGATAGAACTCTGGACTTATGTCTGTCTGTCTCTCTGTCATGGTGATATAAAAAAAATAGAAAGTTTTCATAGAAATATGATCTTTAAATTGAGCTATAAAGGATTATGGTATGCTGAGAAATGAGTAAAACTTTTTTTTGTTAGTAAATTCACAAAGTATAGATCTTTTTAAGACTACTAACATTTGTTTAAGGGATAAATGTGGAATGGCTTCTTGAGGCCAGATTGTTGAGTTTTGCAACGTAGACAATGCAAGTTTAGGTTTTATTTTGTTGATAATAAAAGCTAGTGGAGATTTAGTGCATAGATCACATTGTAAGCCTGATCTTGTGATGAAGACTGCTTTTATGGTAGTATGGAAGATTTGTTGAAAACAGGAGAGATGAGTTAGTCTTACATTGCAAGAGTCCAGAAAGGGGTTATGAATAGTTAAACAAAGCAAAATTTGTTATCTCACAGTTTTGGATGCTGACAGCCTGGGAATAAGTTCTTGGTGAGGCCATGATCTTTCAGAAGGTGCTAGGGAAGGAACTGTTCCAGGACCCTCTCCTAGGTTTTGGTAGTCCTTTGAATTACAGAAAATCCATTATTATTTCAGGTGACAGAGTTTTTTTTTTTAATTCTTATTTTTTTTTTAGTGCTGGGGATTGAACCCATTGCATCACAATCTGACATAACGATGAGAAAGAAGTAAAATATGACAAATATGACTTCTATTACTGTGAACTCTATGATACTATCTTTAATGGTTAATTTTATGTGTCAACTCTACTCAGTTCTGGTTCTTTGGTGGAGATTTGTATTTAGAAACCAAGATTTGGTACAAGGTGCATAATAGTTGCTGTAATGGCACTCCTCTCAGTCCATATCAGTGAATCATATTAATGTCTAGGAAATAAATGTATTTTATACATTATATATATATGTGTGTGTGTGTGTGTGTGTGTGTGTACAAACACATATGCCTACTTATTTATATCCATATTAATTTATCTCTCTATATATTTTTAAATATTTATTTATTTGTTTTAGTTGTACACAATGCCTTTATTTTTACATGGTGCTGAGGGTCAAACCCAGGCCTCACACATGCTAGGCGAGCGCTCTACCACTGAGCCACAACCCCAGCCTCTATATTTTTAGCTTGCTATAATTTCTCCGTTATCTTTCTCCAAAAGAGAAAAACCACGCATTCACCCTGATACTTAATTCTCATTCAATACCACAGTTTTCTTCCTTTTCATATTTGTACCTCCCCATCTGACAGTGAGAAACCTGTCATTACACCTCGTATGTTTACTTGTTGCTCATTTGAGTCTCTGTGTGTAACTGACTTCCCATTTCTTTTGCATCCCCATGAGGGTGTCCTTCACATTCTACTAAGCCAACACTGACCTCAATCTCAACTTGCTTGAGTTTGACACTTCAGCCAAGGCTGTCCCACTTCACTCTTATCTGGTTCTGACTGCCTTGACTGGCTGGAACAAGTAAGGATCTCTCCTCAACTCCCTTGTGTTACTAAAGCCCTTGCTAAGTGGTCTTTGAGCACTGAGGCCCTCAGCACCCAGCTCAGGCTGGGACACTGTGCCAGGCAGCTCAAATTTATTCCATAAAAACATATGACATGATATATTTTATAAAATGCAACTATATATTATTACTCAGTCACCATTTTGATTGTTCTTTTTAAAAAGTATTTATTTATTTGCTTTAGTTGTACACAATGCATTGGTCTTTACATGGTGCTGAGGCTTGAACCCGGGTCGCGCACATGCTAGGTGAGCGCTCCACCGCTGAGCCACAACCCCAGCCCTTGATTGTTGTTTTAGTGAAAGGAAAACACTTAAAATGAGACCATCCATTGCTTCCAAAAGAATGAAATTGTCAGTTTCCTTGAAGAATTTATACAATTGATTTTTTTTAGCAATTGCTAAATAAAGAAAAATATCCACTCTGAATTTTGTTTTACCCAGCTCACATGACCTCTTTAATATGTTTTATTCAATCTTTTATCTTTCCTTATTTTTTCCTATATTTAAAGATTACTTGATACTTTGTTAACTTTTAGAAGTGTAGGTTTTTGAAATAAATAATACACAAATTCTAGTTCTCTGATCTTTTTGTGTTAAATCTGGTTTTTGGATTACATTTTACTGTCCTATTAAAATTTTAATAGATTAATTCAATAGTTAATTACTGCTAACTGTTTTTAATTAATTGACTTTGGACTTCATACAGAGAACAGTGGGCCATTCCTTGGCCTTTGGGAGGATTTCAGAAACTAACAAATGATTATAGTATACAGGGTAAATCACTGTAGTGAAGAGAAGAGTCAGAATATCATAAAGTAGGAAATAAATTTTGCATGGTGTTGCAGAGGATATGGCACAGCCTATCTTTTCTGAGATGTTTAGTATTTTATGGGAGAAGAACAACTGTGAAAATGCAGATGAAATAGTATGTGCAGTTGTCTCTAGATGTGAAAGAAGATGATGTAATTGGGTAACTACAAAGTAAATGGAATCCAACATGTGCAAAGGTGGTTGTGTGGGACACTAACAGGGGAAGAGAAGGTGAAATATATAGTTTAAATTAAGGCCAGGGTCAGATCAAATCATTGGATAAAATAAAAAGCAACAATAAAACAAAACAAGAAAAAAAAAACAGTAGTTTTTTTAAAAAAGAGGGCTGAAAAATGTGGTTTAATTATTTTTTTAAATTAATTTATGTGTTATACATGCTTTTAGAGTGCAATTCCTTTCATATTACATATAAAGAGCACAGTGTTCCAAGTCATTGGTTTTACACAAACTATTTTCATACCATTTGAATTTTTATACATGCAGTTAGTATATTGATGTCAAACTCCTTCTGCCATTGTTTCTATCCCCTTGCCCTTTCCCTCCCCTCCCCCCTTTTTTCTATTTAACATTCCTTCATTCCTCTCATTCCCCTTCCCTTGCAACTATAATTCAGTATCATCCTAGCAAAGGAATTAATCGACCTTTGGTTTTCTGGGATTGGCTGACTTCACTTAGCATTATTTTCTCCAACTCCATCCATTTACCTGCAAATGCCATAATTTTATTCTCTTTTAGTGCTGAGTAATGTTCCACTGTGTATATATACCAGTTTCCCTATCCATTCATCTATTGATGGGCATTGGGGTTGTTTCCATAATCTAGCTATTGCGAATTGTGCTGCTATGAACATTGATGTGGCTGTGTCCCTGTAGCATGCTTTTGTTAAGTCCTTTGGGTATAGAATGAGGAGTGGGATAGCTGGGTCAAATGGTGGTTCCATTCCAAGTTTTCCTAGGAATCTCCATACTGCTTTCCAAATTGGCTACACCAATTTGCAGCCCCACCAGCAATGTAAGAGTGTGCCCTTTTCCCCACAACCTCGCCAGCATTTATTGTTGTTTGTGTTTTTGATAGCTGCCATTCTGACTGGCTTGAGATGAAATCTTAGAGTAGTTTTGATTTGCATTTCTCTAATTGCTAGAGATGTTGAACATTTTTTCATATATTTGTTGATTGATTGTATATCTTCTTCTGAGAAGTGTCTGTTCAGTTCCTTAGCCCATTTATTGATTGTGTTTGTTTGTTTTTTGTGTGTGTAAATGTTTTTGAGAGATTTATATATCCTTGAAGTTAATGTTCTGTCTGATGTGCATGTGGTAAAGATTTGCTCCCATTCTGTAGGTACTCTGTTCACCTCACTGATTGTTTCTTTTGCTGAGAAGAAGCTTTTTAGTTTGAATCCATCCCATTTATTGATTCTTGGTTTTAGTTCTTGTGCTATAGGGGGTCTTATTGAGGAAGTTGGGGCCTAATCCAACATGTTGGAGATTTTGGCCTATTTTTTCCTCTATTAGGTGCAAGGTCTCTGGTTTAATTTCTAGGTCCTTTATTTATTTTGAGTTGAGTTTTGTGCATGGAGAGAAATAGAGATTTAATTTCATTTTATTACATAAGGATTTCCAGTTTTCCCAACACCATTTGTTGAAGAGGCTGTCTTTTCTCCAATGTATATTTTTGACATCTTTGTCTAATATAAGATAACTGTAGATGTGTGGGTTAGTCTCTGTGTCTTCTATTCTGTACCATTGGTCTACTGGTCTATTTTGGTGCCAATACCATGCTGTTTTAGTTACTATTGCTTTGTAATACAATTTAAGGTCTGGAATAGTAATGCCACCAGCTTCATTCTTCTTGCTAAGAACTGCTTTGGCTATTCTGGATCTCTTATTTTTCCAGATGAATTTCATTATTTACTTTTCTATTTCTATGAGGAATGACAATGGTATTTTGATTGTGATTGCATTGAAATTGTATAGTGCTTTTGTTAGAATAGTCATTTTGACAATATTAGTTCTACCTATCCATGAATAAGGTAAATCTTTCCATCTTCTAAGATCTTTAATTTCTTTCTTTAGTGTGTTATAGTTTTCGTTGTACAGGTCTTTCACTTCTTTTATTAGGTTGATTCCCAAGTATTTTATTTTATTTTATTTTTTTGACGTTATAGTAAATGGGGTGGATTTCCTAGTTTCTCTTTCTGAGGATTTGTTGTTGATGTACAGAAATGCCTTAGATTTATGGGTATTGATTTTATATCCAGCCACTTTGATGAATTCGTTTATTAGATCTAGAAGAATTCTGGTGGAGTTTTTTGGATCCTCTATGTATAGAATCATATCATCTGCAAATAGTGATAGTGTAAGTTCTTTTTTTCCTACCCTATCCCTTTTATTTCTTTCGTCTGTTTAATTGCATTGGCTAGGGTTTCAAGAACTATGTTAAATAATAGTGGCGAAAGAGGGCATCCTTGCCTTGTTCCAGTTTTTAGAGGGAATGCTTTCAGCTTTTCTCCATTTAGGATGATGTTGGCCTGGGGCTTAGCATAGATGGCCTTTACAATGTTGAGGTATGTTCTTGTTATCCCTATTTTTTCTAGCGTTTTGAACATGAAGGGGTGTTGTATCTTGTCAAATGCTTTCTTTGCGTAAATTGAGATGATCATATGATTTTTATCTTTGAGTCTATTGATGTGGTGAATAACATTTATTGATTTCCTTATGTTGAACCAACTTTGCATTCCTGGAATGAACCCCATTTGATCGTGATGTACTATTTTTTTAAATGTGTTTTTGTATTCGATTTGCCAGAATTATATTGAGGATTTTTGCATCTATATTCATTAGTGATATTGGTCTGAAGTTTTATTTCTTTGATTTGTCTCTGCCTGGTTTTGGAATCAGGGTGATATTGGCCTCATAGAATGGAATAGTTTGAGAAGTATTGGTGTTAGTTTTTTTTAAAGGTCTTGTAGAACTCGGTTGTGTACCCATCTGGACCTGGGCTTTTCTTGGTTAGTAGGTTTTTGATGGCATCCTCTATTTCTTTGCTTGAAATTGATCTATTTAGGTTGTGTATGTCATCTTGATTTAATTTGGGCATATTGTATATTTCTAGAAATTTGTTGATGTCTTCATTATTTTCTATTTTGTTGGAGTATAGATTTTCAAAATAATTTCTAATTATCTTCTGTATTTCTGTAGTGCCCATTGTGCTGTTTCCTTTTTCATCACATATATTGGTAACTTGAGTTTTGTCTCTCCTTTTCTTAGTTAGCATAGCTAATGGCTTATAAATTTTATTTATTTTCTCAAAGAACCAACTTTTGGTTCTTTCAATTTTTTCAATTGTGTTTTTTGTTTTAATATCATTGATTTTGGCTCTGATTTTAATTATTTCATGTCTTCTACTGCTTTTGGAGTTAATTTGTTCTTTTTCTAGGGCTTTGAGGTGTAATGTTAATTCATTTATTTGTTGACCTTTTCTTCTTTGAAGGAATGAACTCCATGCAATGAACTTTCCTCTTAGAACAGCCTTCATAGTGTCCCAGAGATTTCAATATGTTGTATCGGTGTTCTCATTTACCTCTAAGAACTTTTAAATCTCCTTTTTGATGTCTTCTGCAACCCATTGTTCATTCAATAGCATATTACTTATTCTCCAGGTGTTAGAGTAGGTTTTGTTTCTTTTTTTTATCATTGATTTCTAGTTTCATTCCATTATGATCTGATAGTATGCAGGTTAGTATCTCTACTTTTTTATATTTGCTTAAAGTTGCTTCATGGCATAATATATGATCTATTTTAGAGAATGATCCATGTGCTGCTGAGAAGAAAGTGTTCTGACTCATTGATGGATAATATACTCTATATATATCAGTTAAATCTAAGCTATTGATTGTATTATTGAGTTTTACAGTTTCTTTTTTTAGCTTTTGTTTGGAAGATCTATCCAGTGGTGAAAGCGGTGTGTTAAAGTCACATAGAATTATTGTGTTGTGGTCTATTTGGTTCTTGAACTTGAGAAGGGTTTGTTTGATGAACGTGAATGCTCCATTATTTGGGGCATATATATTTATGACAGTTATTTCTTGTTGATGTATGATTCTCTTTAAGTAGTATGAAATGCCCTTCCTTATCTCTTTTGATTACCTTTAGCTTGAAGTCTACTTTGTTTGATATGAGGATGGAAACCCCTGTTTGCTTACATTGTCCATGTGAGTGGTATATTTTATCCCATCCTTTCACCTTCAGTCTGTGGGTGTCTTTTCCTATGAGATGTGTCTCTTGAAGGCAGCATATTGTTGGGTCTTTTTTTAAAATCCAATCTATCAGCCTATGTCTTTTAATTGGTGAGTTTAGGCCATTAATGTTTAGGGTTATTATTGAGACATGATTTGTATTACAAGTCATTTTAAATTTTATTTAATTCTATTTTATTTTTGGTATTTAGCTTGACTTGATTTCTCCTTTGGTTAGTTTTCCTTTATTGTTGTCCTTCCCTTTGAAGGTTTTCATTGTTGTTTTTCAATTCCTCCTTGTGGAATATTTTGCTAAGGATGTTCTGTAGTGCCAGCTTTCTTGTTGTAAATTCTTTTTGTTTATCACGGAAGGTTTTTATTTCATCATCAAATCTAAAGCTTATTTTTGCTGGATATAAGATTCTTGGTTGGCATCCCTTATCTTTTATTTTTTAAACAATTTTTTGAAAATATTTATTTATTTGCTTTAGTTGTACCTGATACGTTTATTTGTACGTGGTGCTGAGGATCAAACCTGGGCCGCGCACATGCTAGGCGAGCACTCTACCACTGAACCACAACCCCAGCCCCATCCCTTATCTTTTAGAGCCTGGTATATGTTGTTCCAGGCTCTCCTTGCTTTGAGGGTCTGAGTTGAAAAATCTGCTGGGATGCGAATTGGTTTTCCTCTATAGGTTATCTGATTTTTCTCTCTTATGGCCTTTAAAATTTTATCCTTATTTTGTATGCTAGGCATTTTCATTATAATGTGCATTGGTGTAGATCTGCTGTAATTTTGTACATTTGGCGTCCTATATGCTTCTTGTATTTGGTTTTCAAATTTGTTCTTCTTGTTTGGGAAATTTTCTGATATTATTTCATTAAAGAGATTTTGCATTCCTTTGGATTGATTCTCTGCACCTTCCTCAATTCCAATAAACCTTATATTTGGTCTTTTGATGGTATCCCATAATTCTTGGATAGTTTGTTCATGGTTTCTTACCATCTTCGCTGTGTGGCCAACTTTATTTTCAATATTATATATTTTGTCCTCATTGTCTGAGGTCCTATCTTCCAAGTGATCCAACCTATTGGTGATACTATTTATTGAGTTTTTAAAATGGCCTATTGTTTCTTTCATTTCAAGTATTTCTGTTTTTTTTTTTTTTTCTCAGACTCTATCTCTTTCTTGAAGTAATCATTTGTTTCTGTATTTGATCTGTTATCTCTTTGTTGGAGAGATCATTTTTGCCTGTATCTGCTCACTTAGGTCATTTTTTAAATCCCAAATCATTTTAATTATGTATATTCGGAATTCCTTTTCTGATATTTCACCTACTGTGCCTTTCTATGGATTCCATTGCTGTAGTATCTTGGTTTGTTTGGGGCATTTTCCTCCCTTGTGTTTTCATGGTATCTATGTGTTTTCTCCTCTTGCAGTGTAAGTCTGAGGTATTACTGTTTCTGTGTTATTTTCTTATATCTTCCCTACAGGTTAACCAATGCCTCACTTTTAATGGAAAGATCAATATTACAGCATTCAAAGTACCTAATGTATTGCCATATATCAGTTTCTATTTTTATATTTACAATTTTGACACTTTAACCATAAATGATGAGATCAATTATCTTCTACCATTTAGTCAGTATTTTTGTGTGGTGGTTCACAGTATCTAATGGTAGAAGGGAGGACTTATGGGTTGGCTAAAATATTTGTGAGGTAGGATGTGAGAAGAAAGAGGTATTAGAATATTTGACTAGTGAGAGGGTAATCCTGGAAATTACAGTGTTAGTAGGAGAAACAAAAGATGGGTATCCCCATGTAATATTCCCTGTTCCTGAGCCCCAGGGCCTGTTCCCTGACCTGTAGACAGAGGCGGAGAATACCTGTGGCTCCTGAGTGGGCAGGCCAAGCTGGGAAAGCAAGCCAGAGGGGCTAGCTGGAACTCTTGGAGGCCAGGGCTTGTTCCCCTGCTGACGGAGCAGGAATGGCGTCTCTGAGGTGGGCAGACCTAGCTGGAACTCTTGCAGGAGGGGGCTTGTTCCCCTGCCTTCCCTAGCAGGGATGGCATCTCTGAGGTGGGCGGGCCTAGCTCGGTTTAATTCTTAATTAAGCACATGGACTGGATTTGCTCATGATGATGGAGTACCATAGGGGGTTGCAGATTCTCACATCACTGTCACAGGCCACCACTCTAGAGCACACACTCCAGGAATCCCACAGTGTAAGAGACAGACATTTGAATAACACATCTAGCAAAAAGCTTAATTAAATATTTTTTCTTGTCTTCAAATGTCTACTTTTACTTCTTAGACCAATCATTCCTGCATTTTATGAGATCAATCATTTTCATAAATATAATTTCTAACTGAAATTCTATGACTCAACAGGTGATCTTTATTTCTTTTGTTTATATTCAAAATCCTTGCTTTGAATTTATGATCTTGTACATAAGCTCAAAAGTGTCAGTGTGTCATTATTTTCTCCAGAACCAGTGCCTACTCATCAATTTTCTCATAGCTCCATGCACCTCTGCATTCCTCAGGCTATAGATGATAGGATTGAGCATGGGGGTGACGATGCCATAGAACAGGGCAATCAGCTTGTTAAAAGCAGAGTCTTTCGACTTCGGCTTCATGTACATGACGAGTATTGTCCCGTAAAACACAATCACCACTGTCATGTGGGCTGAGCAGGTAGAAAAGGCTTTTTTTCTTCCTTCAACTGAATTGATTCTTAGTACAGTAGAAAGGATGAAAATGTATGAGATACAAATCAGCAATAATGGAGAAAACAAAAATATTACGTTACCCAACATTATAACAATCTCATTGAAGGAAATATCTGCGCAAGCCAGTTTGACAAAGGCCAGTATTTCACAAACAAAATGATTAATGATATTTTTTCCACAGAAAGGCAACCGTATTGCAAGAACAGTTTCTATCAATGAGTTAAGAAATCCTAAACCCCAGGAGAGAGCTGCCATCTGAATACAGAGTGCCTTGCTCATGATGATGGAGTACCGCAGGGGGTTACAGATTGCCACGTAGCGGTCATAGGCCATCACTGCTAAGAGAACACACTCCGTGGATCCCATAGTGAAGGAGACAGACATTTGAATAACACATCTAGTGAAAGAGATAATTTTTTTCTCTGACAGGAAGTGTATTAGCATTGAGGGAATAAAGGAGGATGTGTACAAAATGTCTAGCAAGGAAAGATTACTAAGGAAGAAGTACATGGGCATGTGGAGGCGGGAATCCAGCAGAGTTAGGATGATCAAGGTGCTGTTCCCCAGAAGGATTACCAGGTACATCACCAAGCACAGCACAAAAAGAAGTTTTTCAATTCTTGGGTATTCAGAAAGTCCCTGCAGAATAAACTCAATCTCTGTCCAGTTGGTTCTTTCCATTTTACTTTCTTCTACCTGGTGTTTAACATGTCTGCCAGAATTATCACATGAAGCAAGAGCTAACAGGGATAAGAGGGGCAACAGCTGTATCAGTACCAACCAAAGTGATGGTAACCACTGTGAATTTAGCTTTTGGGATTCTTCTTCTTAAATCGGTGAATTGAAGACACATGAGAATTACATTGGCAGCTTATTAAAAATGCAGGCTTCTGTATTCCATTTCCTGAGATTGTGACATATGAGGATGGAGGCAGAGAAGAATCATTTGCATTTTTAACATGCATCTGTTATTTCTGATGCAGTTGATCCACAGACCCCACTCTGAAGTTAATATTTCCGAGAGAGTATGCTTCAATCTGTTCAACAAAGATTCATTTACTTAATTTTATACCATGCCAATCATAAAAAATACTGTTGGTTTAAGATTTTATAAGTTAGAGATATTCACACTTATTACTTGTTTTGTCATTGCTCTTTTTCTCTGGGGAAAATACAGCTGAGAGACAAATTTATATAAACTTATACTAAGTGAGTGAGCTGCTATGGAAATCTTCATTTTCTGATTTTAGTCCCATTTTATAAAACTACACCATATTGTTCTCCCAATAGTTTAAGAGTCGGCTAAATGGAGGGCATTAGCCATTTAAAAAATAATACTCTTCAGGTGATTTTAAGGTGAAACCGAGGAAGAGATCCACTTATCCAATAGAGTGCTTCCAAACTTTAGTATTCATACAGGTCACCTGGGGAATCTTTGTAACAGATTTTGATTCAGAATGTCTGAGGTGGGTCCCGAGATCTCTATTTATTAATATGTTCCCAATTGATGTTCATGTTGCTTGCCTATAGAACACACCTGAGTAGCAAGGTCTTTCAGATCGTCTCTCTCCAATACTACCGGAGTGCTGTTGCTGCTTCAGTTATGTGTAAGCAGCTGGATAGTAG
The DNA here is from genome assembly GCA_025594165.1 of Tamias sibiricus. Taxonomy (NCBI): domain Eukaryota; kingdom Metazoa; phylum Chordata; class Mammalia; order Rodentia; family Sciuridae; genus Tamias; species Tamias sibiricus. The sequence goes on along the minus strand of CM046657.1, from coordinate 192,362,924 downwards.
GCACTGCTAAACTGAGCACTCTGGTGCAACCTAGAGGCAAGACTTCTGTCTGGTTTATGATAATCAATTCTGTGGTTATAGATTTAGATGTACAGATAACCAAAATGCACATTGATTACAACCAAATTGCCTTTTATTTCTGTCCACATGAAATTTGCTCTTTTTATACTTGTCAAATTTGCAGCTAGGTCCAGTATTTTCATAAAGAAGGAATTTTGGTTCAGGTTAAGCATCTGGGTTGTGCACCAAAGAACATAGAGCAAATGACTTCAATTTGAAAAAAATTAAAAAATAGTTATTAGCAGGTCACATTCTTTATAGTAAACAAAGCACAGAAATATCATTTTGAAAATACTTGGTCATCCTCATGATATTCTACCTAGCTTTGAAATATGTCCTAGAGGGTAAAAAAAATTTTAATGGATGAGTTTTTACTTAGTGTTTTCAAAACCTGGCTGTTTCTGGTATAGAATTGTCTCAGATTGTGCTGCTTTCTTTCAGTTACAATGGTTGGGCAATTTAATCACCAGAAAGGATGTTTGTATTTGTGTTGACATTGAAATGAGGACTCTCCTTCAATTCAAGCTACACCTTGCTTTATGTGTATACATTGTAAAGAGGGTAGGAAGTGTTGGGAAGGGCAGTGTATACTTCTTTTGGAAGTAGGATTGAAATTTGATTGATGGTATCTGCATATATCAACCTACTCTGAATCTGCCTGTGAAATTCTGATGGAGGTTTTGACAGATTATCAGTTGTCTGGCAATTGGAATGAGGTTTTTGCAGGGAAGATATAAATTAAGTAGAATGTCCCCTCATTTCTAAGAACATCTCCTAGAAGTTGACTCCTATTTGAAAATTAATTTAAAAAATAATTATGGTAAACATCTGGTATCCTACCAGCCATGAGATGATTAGGGCAATAAAAATTTCACTTGCAAATATTTGTAAAAGAAACTATTGGTCTGCTTTGATGCTTTCAATTGGGGGAGGGGGAATAATAATAGTATAGAGACATGATTTGCATTACTTTTGCAATGCTAGAATAACTTTTAAGAAGTAATTAATATTTAAAAAACACTCTGTTAAATAGAATTGTTCCTAAATTTTTCTACTGCATTTAAATTTACTTCTCTAAAATGGATTCTTAGAATCTGTTTGGAAACAGGAATTGAAGACTCTTAGGACTCTGGATAGTTTCTCATAAATCAGGTTCCATGTTATTTGTAGTATTAGATAAATTCATTTTTACCAGACCTTTGCTATTGTTGGATATTATCTTTCTCTCTTTCTTTTTTGGTTAGGGGGATTGAACCCAGTGGTGCTTAACCACTGAGACACAGCCCCAGTCCTTCTTTATATTTTATTAGAGACAGTGTCTCATTAAATTGTTAGGGCCTCATTAATTGTTGAGGCTGACTTTGAACTCATGATCCTCCTGCCTCAGCCTCCTGAGCTACTGAGATTACAGGCACGTGCCATTGTGCCCAGATGGATATTATCTCTTAAAATATCTTTTTACCTTTATATGTTATATATAAATATTATATTTATATAATTCTCCTAACTCTAGGAGAATTGTTACATAATTAAAGTTCATTTATGTTATGGCCACATTATGCACTTATTTATGACATTTGTTTGGACTTTGTATTAACACAAAGGTAGTTTAGCTTAAGTTAAAATGATTAAGTAAAAACAGAAACTAAATGACAATATAAAGCATTGTTTACAAAACACAAACCTAGACCAAGATAACTTAGGATACAAAGCCTAGAAAGAAACATCTAAAATGCTAATGGTTATCTTAGCATTTTTCTACTTTTCTGAAATATCTTGTTTTAAAATAAATATACGTAAAGTAAAAAATGTATCAGAGGAAGACACTGAAGCAAGTGTTGATAATTGTGCTTGAAAGACTAACTCAGAGTACAAAATGCAAAAGCATTTAACAGTACAGTGATTATCTTAGATGTCCAGAGATTGCACATTGAGGCTGAATTATACTGGTGTACTTTTTTCAGTTATCCTAAGAAGCCCATATTTCTTTGTATTGGACCTAAAGCATTTGTAATCCTTACCCTCAGAATCTTCCAGGTAACAGTCTTCTTGGTTTTCAGGAGGTACATCAAGATAAAGAACTTGAGTTTCTCAACTTAAATCATATAATCTCAAAAAGTTCTACAGACCATTGGTGCCTAAACAGAATTACCACTAGAAGATGAAATTCATATTTGTAAAACACTCTGAACTGGCCTAATCCTGGGCATCCTCTAATCCCTTCCTCCAAAGTCATGATATTTTGTGAAAAACAACCATTCTATGATCAATGCTTTGCCTCTGCATCTGGGTACTTCTTTGAAATTCATATTTGTAAAACCCTCTGATCTGGCCTAATCCTGGGCATCCACTAATCCCTTCCTCCTAAGTCATGATATTTTGTGAAAAACAACCATTCTATGATCAATGTTTTGCCGCTGCATCTGGGTACTTCTTTAATGTTATAATAGATCTAAGCAAGGTTTGTGACTTTTATGCAAGCCAGAAGTCAAGCTCTCTATCTTGTAGGACTTCTAGCTTTCTATAAGTTGTTTTGTTCTGCTTTAATTTAACTACTTGAAGTTCTAGTATTTAAAACGTTAATGTTTTTCAGTTAGCTGTGACCTAAATAGTCAATATGGCAAACAATCCTGTAACCTTTTCTGGCTCTTCTAAATAGACTAATTAAGACAACTGATACTATGCAAAGTTTTGTAGTCATGCCAATTCTCATTTTATAGATTTTATAAACTCGAAATCTCAATGTACCACGAATAACAACATTATTTTGGTTCACAAAGGGAAGGGTAATTGCCAACAGGTGGGGTCTTAGTATGTCTTTTAATTTTGTAGATTTTTTTTAAATCATTTAATCTTTAAAATGACTCAAATGATACTATGACATTTTGTGGATAAGAGAATTATTTTGCTATTTCAACAATTTGGTAAATTTTTAAGATCTTTTGGTGGTAAGTGCCAGAATTATGGTTTAAACACATATCTTCATGGTTTCAAAGTTCCCATTTTCACCACTGTACCACACATAATATGTACTGATTTGTATAAAATTTTTATAAAACCACAATTTAATTAGATGAACCTGACTTTCAATGATGAACCATATGATAAATATGCACATGAAATATATATTTTGCCTCTTTTGAAAACCATCTGTGAAGACATTATCCATAAAAATGAATTCAAATAAAAACTACCCCAAATCCCTTTCAGGTTTATTTTGAGGAATTAAAGTCTACTACAGTGGAGTTTGATTTACCAAATGAATGAAAAGCACACAAGAGAATCTTAACAGTTCTTTTGCCTTTGGCTGCCTGGGTTTCAGATTAACACTCAATTATGATTATTTCTCTCTCACATTACTTGTTTCTAATTTTTTTTTTTTTATCATTAACACCTTTAATTATATGTTTTCCCCAAACTTTGTTGGGCATAGTTTAAATATTCAGAATATTAAAATCACCACATTTACCTTCCCCGGGTAACTATTACTTAAGATTGTAGTGAACCAGATGCTTAAATAAAATAGCATTTGCCTATTGTTTATAAGGTCTATTACATTATAAGCAACTTTCTCTTCCTTATAAGACTTAATCGTATAATTTCAAAAGAGGTTGCAGATCACTGGACTATTTGGAGTTTAAAAAATAAATTAATTAATTAAATATCCTGGTCTCATAGATGATGCCTAGGGTTTTGTATACTTCCTTTATGCATATATTTATATTTTAAAAAAATCCAACAAGCAATGGCACCTCAACTAGAAAATATATTTATTCACAAGATTTTTTTTTTGGAAAAATTATAATAAACTAATCTCTCTTTATCTTACCTCCTGTCTGGATTTAAAAATCACCCACACCATTCCTGCTATTAAGTAATAGGAACATTTCCCAGCAATTTGAATTTCATTTGCATTTCCCGGATGAGAAGATTCTCAGTTTGAAAAGCTGTAGCTCTTCTTTTCTGAAAGGAAATGTGAGAAAAAATAGCCACAACCAGGTTATTTATCTGTAACTGAATCTTCTTAAGAAGGTATCAAGGAAACAAGACATATTAAGCATAAAGATCAATGATGCAATTGTAGTTTTTCCATGATTTGTTACAAAGTTGACACTTAACTAAGGCCCAGCTTCTTTTGGAGGTGAATTTAACACTTGTTTTCACAAATTTTGTTAGTCCCTAAGGTTGTAAGTCAGAAACTGAGGGTTCCCTAAGGATAACTCCCTGAATTCTGTGCATTCTAAGGACCCAATTATACTAACTTCATGAGAATCTTTCCCAGTCATATATTTCTTGGAGTATTCATTAAATATGTTTGTATTTGATGGTGTCGTCATAAGTTGGCACTAGAATCAGAATATCCAAAAGTTCTCAGCAAAGTTACTTTCCTCAGAAATTTATTTTTCTTTTTATTACACTAATAATATAGGATCAACTTCATGAAATCTTAAATGAATCTCTTCAAACTTTTATTTTTCATATTTTTCTTAATTATAAGTCATATACATTTTTCTTGAGACTAACATAATTATACGAAGTTTTAGTTAGCATTTGACATTTTCTATAAGTAATCTTCTTGATATTTTTCATAGTATTTGTAGCTATTTTTAATACTTTAAGACTATTCCATTAAGTGAAATTGCTATAAGCTAGCCTACTATTTTCACATTACTGAACATTTTAATTTTTTTTGAGATTTATATATAATGATCATCAGTATCTATGCTTCTTGATAATTTAATTTTCCTTCTACTAGAAATAAGATAAATTTCTAAAGTTGCAACTATAAAAGAAAGAATATGAAGTCTGAGAAAATTCTTAGTATGCATACAAAACTTTTCCCCTGAAACTTAAGGTTTTACATTGCTGCTGAAATATTTGCACAGACGATTTTCTGGATTCAGAGATATTTATTTGTTTCTATTTATATAAAACATTACTTTGATTTAATTTTCATTTCTGTAAGTGCTAGTTAGATTGAACATTTTCTCTGTTTACTTGTATTTTCTGTTCATACACATCATTTAACTATCACCTATATTTTAATAGTTTTAATCTCAGTTTGTATTAACTCTAATAATTAAACTATATGTTGAAACCTTATTTCAATATTTCTGCAAATACTTTTCCAACAGTGGCTTTCCTTCTTATTTTTAAAATACACTTCTTTTTCCATTGAGGTAAGATTTAACACAATTCCTAAAAAAAGTGTGACCAAAATTTTTTTTGTGATTTGATATTTTATTTCACCCAAATGATAAGTATGTTCTTATATGTCTAAAGCATGGAACAGATGGATATTTTAAAAATATTAACTACTTTTGTTCAAATGCTTTATTAAGGGCTGGGGATGTGGCTCAGTGGTAGAGCGCTCGCCTAGAACTTGTGCGGCCCGGGTTCAATCCTCAGCACCATGTAAAAATAAACATATTGTGTACAACTAAAGCAAATAAATAAATATTTTTAAAAAATGCTTTATTAAAGCTATGTCATATAATTTCCCCCTTACACATTCACAGAAAAGATATTGAGTATCTGTGTGGTCCAGGCCCTGTGATCATCTTTGAAGTGAATTTGGACATAATTTATAGAAAAATATGGGTTTATAAATTTTAAAACTAAATATAAGGAACATTGGGTTATAGGTCATAACAGTTCTACATTTATCTGTTATTTACATCCTTTTATACTCAAAATTATGTCATAATCAATTTTTCACATACTATCAAATACTCAGGGAACACATTTATAATAGCTACATTGTATTTACTTTGTGTTTCAAGATTTACTTAATTTATTTTTAAATAATGGGCATTTGTCTTGCTAATTATTATATTATTTCATAATATATAATATTATAAATATTACTATTATAAAATTATTATAAAAGTAATTATAACTTATTCTATAAGGGGAATGTTCCTATTCATTTTGGAATTATCTCAATCACTTCAGCAATTAATTACAAAAGTGGAGATAAAGATGGCTAAAAGCATACTCATATGGAATCACACCAGTGAAATAACCAAATTCTAAATGGTTTTAGAGGTGGAAATTATTTAAAATAATTTTTAAATAATTATTTGTTTCTATTTATATAAAACATTACTTTGATTTAATTTTCATTTCTGTAAGTGCTAGTTAGATTGAACATTTTCTCTGTTTACTTATATTTTCTCTTGTATTTTCTGTTCATACACAGAAAATACAAGAGTATTCTAATGAGATAATTAGAATTATCTCATTATAATTCTAATGAGATAATATGACAGAAACACACCTAGAGTGTGACTAATGGTCAATGTATTTCTGCTCCTAAGCCCACTGATGATTAGATCACTTTATGAGGCCACATGAATTATTTTTGGATCATTGTAATTATCAGAAAGTTGTTTGCATTCAACTGTAATATAACTCTGTGTATGTATCTCTCATCTTTCTCTGTGGAAAACAACAACAACAAAAAATAAGTATGTACTTTCTTACGATAGCTTTTCAAGTGATTACACATTAGTTTCTGGGTCTTTCTTGCTCTAGCCTTCAATTCTATGTTCCTTCAACCATTCCCCATGTGTTTTGTTCAGATAATTAAGACATGTATTGCTGAAGAAAATATATTAAGAATGTAAATGTTATCTATGAAAAATAAGGACTCTCTTCTATGAATTCTTTTGTAGTTACTGGTTTTGCCTAGGTCCCTGGGCAAAGCATTCTCTGTCACTCGGAAGACAGAAGAATGAAAGGATTAAAATCATGAATTCTGGAGTTAGGTCAGCACTGTCAAGCACTACCTCTGTGACTTTGAGGATGTCACTGCACATTTGTAACCTTCAATTTACCTACCTATGAAACGAGGAACTTACGAATTTCTACCTGATATTGTTAATATGTGAATTAATGAGGCAATGCATATGCAGAATTTGACATAGTTATGGAGGCATAGTAGATACTTAATAAAAGTGCTTTCTATTCTTCTAATGGTATTGCCATTGTAAACATGTGCTTTCTTTTTATAGACAGAGATTAGTTTGAAGATAGATGCACATAAGTTAGGATCCCACTTTAGAAACTCCTATTTTATTAATCTCTAGTAAGCTATTTAAGCTGTAAAGTGAATATTATAACTGCCTTTCAGGGTTGCTACATGATAATACTTTAGTTGTGCTTATCATGATTGTTGGTGTTTGACAGGTAGTCCATAAAAGACAGTTAACATTTTTATTACGAATGAGTGAATTGGGTAGATTTTGCCTAATGTTGACACACCAAATAATGACTTTCAGTTGATTTTGGTAAGTCAAACAGACATGTAATCATTCTACTTCAATATGAAACTACAAAGATCAATAGAAAAGGGCTGCGTTGTGGCTTAGGGGTAAGAGCGCTTGCCTAGCACATGTGCGGCCCGGGTTCAATCCTCAGCACCACATAAAAGTAAAGGCATTGTGTACAACTAAAACACATAAATAAGTATTTTAAAAAATCAATAGAAAAAGAATTAAAATAAATCACTTCCACAAAAATATGGAATCTCTTTCTTGATTAGCTAGGGAAAATATAGATTGCTTCTCTGAAACAAAATTATAAACTTTATTGAATTTGGTTACATAAATTATTCACAAGTTGTTTAAGATAATTGTGTCAAAATTAGAAGAGACTCGTTTATTTTGGTAAGTGTATGGAAGTCAATTTATTTCAGCAGGCACATTGGTAGACCCAAAGATGAAGAATGCAGAGCTCTGACAAGTTGGGCTCCTGCTTAATATGATTTTTCTGTCAAACCCATAGAAGCAGAGAGTAGAATGGTGGTTGCTAGAAGCTAGGGGTGCGAGAAATGCTGGTCAAAGGTTACAAACTTTCTCTTATATGATGAATAAGTTGTAGATACCAGAGTGGATGGTGATGGATGTGTTAATTAATTTGATTGTGGTAATTATTACACAATGTTTACGTATACTAAATCATCATGCTATGTACCTTGAATATATTCTGTTTGGCAATTAAACATGTTAAAATAAAAATAAAATGGCATTTTTGCAACAGCTTCCTAATAGATCTCTCAGCTCAGATTATTTTCTTCCTTCAGTATATTCTACAGATAGTAGCATGGTGGATCTTAGAATGTGATATAGATCAAACTACTATTTATCTTACTAATATGTAACACCAGTTGTATTTCTATTCTGAGTGGCTGTTGTTTATGCCTTACATGAAATTTCTTTTGAATATCACCCTTTGTCAGGTCCAATTGTCACATTCAGGCTGAGCCAGGAATGGCTGAGCCAGGGAATGGCTACACTTGATATCTCATGAGGAGTCTTTTAGACAGTTGTATTGTGTTTAAATGAGGAAAAAAAAAAATGCTACAATCTCACTACTCATACTCGTTCACTTGCAGCACAGGTTTCTTTTACACAAAGTGAGAAATATTTTGGAGAAGCAAAGCTCATAGTTTCAAGGATCACATCTGTTATGATAGCAACATTCACTAGTATGTCCTTGAGCCCCAGCCCTTGGAAGACATGAGCTCTGTCAAACTACAGCACACTCATCTTTGGGTGTTTCATCCTCTTCCAGGACTCAGCTAGAGCAGCATCGTGCTTCTGCTGGAGCTGTGTATAGAGCAAGGCTGGGTGCAGAGCATACTATGGCAGAAATACTGGGTGTCAGTATGGCCCAATACCCTTCACACTGCAGGGTCCAATGCTCTCAGATATCAAAGGGACAGATACTGATCAATTTTTAGTTGTGATTAGTACTAGATAATATTTTATTAGAATATCATAGTTATACAGAGCAGCGGGGTTCATCCTGGAAAAAATCATACATGAGTGGAATTTGATTTCAGTTCATATCTTCCCACAGCCCTGCTGTTCTCTTTATTCTACTCTGCTGGTCTTCCTTTTGCTCATCTGTTTATTTATTTTTATTTTTTATTTATTTTTTAAAAATATTTAATTATTTGCTTTAGTTGTACACAATGCAATGCATTCATGTCTACGTGGTGCTGAGGATCAAACCTGGGCTGCGTACGTGCTAGGCGAGCATTCCACCGCTGAGCCATAACCCCAGCCCTATTTTTATTTTTGATGGGTTGCTTCTACCTATACATAAAGGTGAAATTCCCTATGATACATTTATATATGCACATAACATGATTTTTTTGAGAATTCATTTTGCATTTCCTCACCTTCCCATTCCTCTTCTCTTTCTCTCAATCTTCTAATGCCCTCCCTTGATATCCAATTCTCCCCTCCTTAATTACTTTATTTTACTCTAACTTCCACATATGAGAGAAAATATTTAACCTTTAATTTTCTGAGTCTGACTTATTTCACTTAGCATGATATTTCCTATTTCTATCTTTTTACCAGAAAGTGCCATAATTTCCTTTTTCCTTATTTCTAAATAAAACTAGATTGTGTATATATACAACAATTTCTTAATCCATTCATCTGTTGACAGGCATCTGTGTTGATTCCATGATTAAACTATTGTGAATTGTGCTTCTATAAACATTGAGGTTGCTGTATCACTATTGTATACTGATTTTAGTTCTTTTGGATAGATACTGAGTGGAATAACTGAGTCATATTCCTGGTGTTTTGAGGAATCTCTATAGTGCTTTTGGAGTAGTTGTACTAATCTGCAGATCCACCAACTGTGTACAGGTATACCTTTTTCTCCACATCCTCACCAGCATTTATTATTGTTTGTGTTCTTGATAATTGCATTATGATTGGATTAACATGAAATTTAGTGCAGTTTTGATTGCTAGAGATGTTGAACATTTTTCATATATTTGTTGGCCATTTGTGTTTCTTCTTTTAAAGTTTCTATTTAGTTTGTTTTTGCCCATTTATTAATTGGGTTATTTATTTTGATTTTTTTTTTTTTGGTGGTACCAGGGATTGAACTCAGGGGCACTCGACCACTGGGCCACATCCCCAGCCCTTTTTTGTATTTTATTTAGAGACAGGGTCTCACTGAGTTGCTGAGTGCCTCGCCATTGCTGAGGCTGGCTTTGAACTTGCGATCCTCCTGCCTCAGCCTCCCAAAGTGCTGGGATTACAGGCGTGCGCCACCATGCCCGGCTTGGGTTATTTATTTATTTATTTATTTTGGTGTCAAGTTTTTTATATATTCTGGGTATTAATCCTTTGTTGGAAGAATAGCTGGCAAAGATTTTCTCCCATTTTGCAGGCTCTCTCTTCATCCTCTTAATCATTTCCTTTGCTGTGTAGAGGCTTTTTAATTTGATGGCATCCCACTTATTGATTGTTGGCTTTATTTCTTGAGCTTTGTGGATCTTGTTAAGGAAATTGATGTGAGCACCAGTAGGATGGAGTGTTGATTCTTTTTTTTTTTTTTTTTTTTTCCTGGCAGTTGCAGGTTTCTGGTATAATACCTAAGTCTTTGATCCATTTAGATTTGACTTTTGTGCAGGGTGAGATAAGGATCTAGTTTCATTTTTCTATATATAGCTATTCATTTTTACCAGTACCATTTATTTAAAAAGGCTGTCTTTTCTTCAAAACATATTTTTGGCACCTGTCAAGTATCAGATGGCCATAAGTATGTTGGTTTGTCTTTGTGTCTTCTATTCTGTTCCATTGGTTTTCATGTCTATTTTGATGTCAATACCATTCTGTTTTTGTTACTGTTGCTCTGTAGTATTATTTGTGATGAGGCATCGTGAGGCCTCCTGCATCACTTTTCTTGTTCAGTATTGTTTTGGATATTCTGGAGTCTCTTATTCTTTGAAATGTATTAAGTATTGTTTTTCCTAATTCTTAAATGCCATTGGTATTTTGATGGGGATTACAGTGAATCTGTATATTGCTTTTGGCAGTATGGTCATTTTGACAATATTAATTTTGCCTACTGAAAAACCTGGGAGGTGCCAGGTGCATGGGTGCATGCCTGTAATCCCAGCAGCTCAGGAAGTTGAGGCAGGAGGATTGTGAGTTCAAAGCCAGCCTCAGCAAAAGCAAGGTGCTAAGCTACTCAGTGAGACTCTGTCTCTAAATTAAATATGAAGTAAGGTTGGGGATGTGGCTCAGTAGTTGAGTGCCCCTGAGTCCTGAGTTCAATCCCAGGTACCTGGAAAAAAAAAAAAAAAAAAGAACCTGGGAGGTCTTTCCATCTTCTATGTTCTCCTTTAATTTATTTCTTCAGTATTCTATAATTTTCATTGTAGAGATCTTTTGCTTCTTTGGTTAGATTAATTCCCAAAAAATTTAAAAAAATTTTTTGAGGTTTTTGTTAACCAGATGGTTTTCCTGATTTCTTCATCAGCAGAATCACTGTTGGAGTATAGTAAAGATATTAATTTATGGGTTTTGATCTTATGTCCTGGTACTCTGCTGAATTCATTTATAAGCTTTAGAAGTCTTCTGGTGGAGTTTCTTCAGTCTTCTAGATATAGGATCATGTCATCAACAAACAGACATAGTTCTATTTCTTTTCCTATTTGTATCACTTTAATTTCCTTCTCTTGTCTGATTGCTCTGGCTAGCGTTTTAAGAAGTATATTGAATAGAAGTGGTGAGAGTGCACATCTTTTTTTTTATTCCTGATTTTAGAGGAAAGGCTTTCAGTTTTTCTACATTCAGTATGATGTTGCCTTTCAGTTTGTCATAAATAGCTTTTATAATGTTAACGTGAGTTCCTTCTATCCCGAGCTTTTCTAGCATTTTTAACATGAATGAATTTTATCAAAGTTTTTTTTTTTTCTGCATCAGTTGAGATGACCATGTGATTCGTGTCCTGAATTCTGTTTAAAGCAATGAATTACATTTATTGATTTGTATATATTCAACTCACCCTGCATCCTTGGGATGAAACCCATTTAATCATGATGTATTATCTCCTTGTTGTGTTTTTGAATGTGGTTTGCTAAATATTTTAGATGATGTGTTTATTTGAGACCAATTTGAGTTCTCCAAAATAATATCATAATTTTGAGCAATTATGAGAAATCTCCAATGAAAAGTAAAGCAGCATGATCAGCCCTGGAACCATTGCTGAAATCTATGTGATATTTAATGTAAATATACTCTCAGTGGGTCATCTCATGGATCATATAGCCATTGTTAGAAAGATTGGGCATCCACATCTTCAAGTGTTAGTAATGCTCACATTTCAGATGAACAGTTTGTTCTTTGGTGGCTGTCATGACCACTGCACATTGATTCTGAATCAGCAGGATGAATAATCGTAACACAAAGATGCACTCAGTATCATGAGCATTCACTTATTTTTGTTCATTTCATACTGGTCCTGAGCTTGTACTTTGTGCCATCTTTAAATGTCATTGTAGAGTAAGTTAGAAAAAACAATCTTAATACTTATTGACTCATATCCTAGCTTGCTGTGGAATTTTCGCTTTTAGATTCTTGCCCCATCATTTTCTTAGATTCATTTGAACATTACAGAAAAAGAATACTTCACTCCCAAAGTTGGATACATTGTATTCTAATCAACTTTAATTCTTTTTAAATTGCAATAGTTATGTGGGTTCTGAATTAATTTCCTAGGATCAAAATGAACTATTTGCATAATTTAATGTATCCTGGGGGGTCACAGCCCACCCAGATCTTTATTATTATGCAATTAATGTAGTTGAGTATAGTAGACTAGATTTTAAAATGTAAGGAGGGGTGAGAACTGTGACAAATCTCTAGTTCCATGTGACTAAACAAAATGTAGCATTATCATATTCTCTTTCTCATCATTTAATCACTCTGGCTCTAAATATTTTTACTGAGATATCTTATTTAACCTAACTTTTTTTTTTTTTTTTTTTTTGTACTGAGGATTGAACCTAGGAAACTTAATTAACCACTGAGCCCTTTTTAATTTTTATTTTGAGACAGGATCTCTCTAAGTTGCTTATGGCCTTGCTAATTTGCTGAGGCTGGCCTTGAACTTATGATCTTTCTGTCTTGGCTTCTCAAGCTGCTGGGATTACAGAAGTATACCACTGTGCCTGGCCTAACTGTGTTTTAAAGTGACTTGTTGATGGTAGTACATACAGGACTGCTTTCTTTTCACAGAATAGAGTGATTATTATACTTTTAGAATTTTTCCACATGATGACTTCATACACCTTTTTGTTCCTGTTGTAACTAGGGAGGAGACATCACTCTCAAGAAACATTCCCAGATTCCCTCCGGAAAACTTGTGGAGGAGTGAGTTTGTTAAAAAAAGTTACAAGTTTACTTTAACAAGCTTGACTTTAGACTGTTAGCAGGCACATGGGACCCCTTCCCTGTGTTGCCTATGTACCTTGATATTAGAAGTAAGTCAGTCAACTTTTAATTATGTCCTCTGAGACATCCCTGCTTAGGTTCCCTGCTTAGGTATAAATATTAGACTGTGTTTTATATTCCTGTGGGAGGAGATTACCAGGCTACGGGATAACAACTAGAAAAGATCTCTTTCTATGTTGGTTGGCCTCTTTGGAATTGCCCTGTTTTACATGGTTAAAGGTCATGTAGAGCTGAAAATTCTTCTTATGTATTTGCTAAAGAGGTGGATAGGGAGATCTTGACAGGTCTTTTAGCAGTCAGAATAAAATGGAGCTGTATGGTGGGGTAATGGGTATATAAATTTTGGATTCTACTTAGTAGTGCCCTATCCCAACTGAACTAGTTCCTAGCTGTGGATCTAAAACAATTCATAAGATCTTTTGGGATTCTACTTACCTTATTGCATAAAAAATGTATATATTTGTTTTTATTAGAATTAAATGTATCTGCAGCATAATGTATTTAATGGGGTCTCTTTCCCGAGTTATAGAAAACACTAATCACTGAAATGATTGCTTCATTAATCTGCAACAGGGATGTGTTAGCTTTTTATCACTGAAACCAAGATACCTGATATTAACAACTATGGCCCATAGTTTCAAAATCTTTCCCCAGTGCTAGAGTCTGAGTTGAGGCAGAACATCATGGAGGAAATGTATGGTGGAGAAAACCTGCTCAGTTCATGGAAGTTAGGAAGGAAGGAGGGAGGAAGGAAGAAAAAGAAGGAAGGAGGGAGAGGGAGAGAGAAAGAGGGGGAAGAGAGAGAGAAAAGAAAGGAAGGAAGGAAGGAAGGAAGATAAAAAGAAAGAGAGAAAGAAAGAAAGAAGAAGAGAAAGAGAAAGAATAAGAGAACACAAGGAGCAAGGAACCAGGGACAAAATACAACCCCCAAGGGCATGTCCCTCCCCATGCCCCCCACTGCCTATGCAGTAGGCCATGGGTGAGGTTACAGCTCTCATAATCTAATCATTCAACTGTGCACCTTGCTACATTGGAGATCACATTTCCAACACATGAGCTTTTCAAGCAACATTTCATATCCAAATACACCAAGGGAAAAGGTCTCTCCTTTTCCCAATTCTCTGAAAATATCTTTTGTTCAGGGATAGATGAAAGAATTGGTTTTATCTAGTTTTAGTAAAATTATCACTGTTTTATCTTGTTTTAAAGTCTAGCTGATCCTTTTACAACTTTGGACTTTCTACTGGTGACTCTCCAATCTGCCTGAGAAGGAGCCATTGCTGAATTCATTGGGTCAGGGTACTTCTTCTTCTAAATAATATCTCTGATATCTTTGATGCCAGTATCTTTCATTTCCTGTCCTAGATAAGCTAGTCCCTTTTTGATTTTTTTAAGGCTCTGCCTTTTGTGATCTCTGTGTATAGCCATTCCTCTCTTCTGCCTCTTGGATGGCTTACTTCCCTCTCCTTTTAGTGACTATATTTCTTTTTCCCTAAAAAGTGGAATGAGCTTAGTAATGGTTGCTCTGCTTTTATCATATGGCAAGAAGGTGCAGCCTATAATTGCATCAAGAATCTTGCTATCTGTAGCATCAAATCAAATGTCCATGATTAGTGTTTAAACTTGTATCTCCATATATTGGCCAGATGCCTTTAGCCTGGTGATCCATTATCACCCCCAGCAAACCTGTCTTTAATTGAACTCCCCTTAGGCCTCTGGATTTTTGGTTTGTTGAACTAAGCACTCTTTGTCTAGAGTGAGAAAAGTGCTATAAAACATGGATGAATGAGCTACTATGTTTAATCCTTACAATAATTGAGAGAATTGAGGTTCCACGAGTTTAAATCATTTGCCCAGACTATGGATTAGTAAGGTGTATGTGGAGGGGACATTCCAATCTAAACAGTTTGACTACATATCCAGCCTCCTAACCAGGAAGATTTTCTATCTCCCTTAATAAAATGAAAATTCTTGAACCCTCTTATCTTCCCTGTAGTGTATCACACTGAAAGCCCATGGCCTTAAGTTGATTTAGCAGTTTAATGGTTTGTTAAAGTCCTTGGTGCTAATACTTACCATCTATTACATCTGAGTGAAGGGCTATGTGTGAGTTTTTCAGGAGGATGTTATAGTACTGGGATCAGGAAAAGGTAAAATTAATCGTATTTCTTCATGGCCTTCACTATAATCATTCAGTTTCACAACACTTGGTCATCATAGTCTCTTAAATTCACCCAATTATCCAATTACCAGCTTTGAAGAAATGCCAAGGTAAAATCCAACTGGGATTTTATAACTCTTCTGACCTCTAACAACTGTTGATCAGTAATCAGTATTAAGATTGTGAAGTACAAAAGAAAAATTTGGTGTCTTCAGAATTACAACTCAGGAGACAAAGATTTGAGTAAAACTGAAGCTGTGTTCCAGAGAGAGAACAAAGAGCTTGGGCTTACGAAGGAGAAAACCTACAATGATTAGTAGGCAGACATCCAAGTTCATGAGTCTATACCTCACTGATCAACCTCTGAGTATAGCTGGAGGCCTATCCGGGTCAATTTAAGTTTAGCCTGTCAGATGATCTGGAGGCTCCATTTTAAAATGCTCTCTCTGTCTACCCCCTGACATGATTCCATTTGGGGTAGCATTTTCCATGAATTCACATACTTTTGAATTATCTTCCCAAACTTAGGTGCAATTAGATTTTAGGATATTTCCTTCCTGACCAGTATGCCTCCAGAGGAAAGAAACCTAAATTATATTACTTAACCTGTCTTAACTTCTGTGAGTCTTAGTTTCTTCTTCCTTGAATTGCACATAAGAAGATATATCTTTTAATATTTAAAAATTTAATAAGAAATAATATCCTGTGACTATAGCACATAATGCTTGGCCTTGTGGCCTGAATTTACATTCTCTAGATAGTGCATTCTCATTGTTTCTTTGATGATTTGTTTTCTTCTCTCTGCTTTATAAAGTCAAATTTTCTATAAGAAGTATGAACATTTCCTGCTGAAAGCACTTTTATGATTCCGGTAAATTTTAATATGCATTATTCAATTATATTTGATTTATTGGCAGAATTGATGATGAAATATTTTATAAAGATGGTAGCATAGTTACCAACCACTCAGACTAGACACTGATTATAAACAACAAATATAATGGGTATAATCTCAGACCTGGTTTTATGATGTTTTAATATTTTGGTATATATATATACATATATATACATTTTTTAAAAAATATATCTTTCTCTATCTATTACTGTTTTTCTCTGACCTGTACAAGGGCCAGTATTTAGCTGGTATGATTACTATGGCCACATTGGGTATTTATGGTAGGCATTCATTCTGATTTATTTGAGCACTTGCTATAGAATTGTTAAGTAATCTGAATATCACTACTATTCATTAGTTATTTAGATTTGTTTCAATAGTCTCAGGTTATGGAAAATTTGACAACTCTTTAATCATATGTAAGAAAAAGAACGTGGACTAGTTACTATAATTTCTTTGAAATTTGCTGATTCTTGCTTGCTGCCTAACATAATATAGTTTTTGCGTATGTTCTACATGTGCCTTAAAAGAATGTAGATTCTATAATATTTGGGTTGTAGCTTGTTAATTTTTTTGCTCAAATATTTTACATCATTATAAATCTTTGTGTGTCTATTCTTTCAGTGCCTGAGAGAAATGTATAGTTATATCATGATTTCTTTTACACACTGAAGCTCTTTTATTAGGGAAATAAAGCTTGAACGTATACACCTTCCTGGTTAAATGAAAATTTTATTTTAATGCAACTACCCCTTGTATTTCTAATAATGAATTTTTGGTTTTAAATATATTTTGTCACATTAATATAGAAACATCAGCATCTGGTTAATTTGCCTAACATATACATTTTCTGTATTTTTCTTTCAACTTATTTTTTCTTATATGGTATATATTTCTCTTGTAAGCATACAGATTAAAATAAAACAATGTATCCTTTTAAAATAAAAGTTATATATCTAGAATAATCATATTTCTTTTAAATACCTTCCCTCCCCACTGCAACATGAACTGACAAGCACATTCAGGATTTATAAGAAAGCTTTAGACAGTTGACCAAATTAACTGATTTAGCATTTTAATTTTTTTATTTTAAAATTATATTTTATTTTAAACTAAATTTTAAAAATTATTTTCTGTGTGTATTTGAACTACTATTTAGTATTATTTCTTTTTCATTTTAATAATTTGCTTTAGTATTTTGGAAAATGGGTTTGCTTTTATGTCAGTTTAGTTTATTAAGCAACGTGTTTATTTTGCCTTTGTTTTTGAAACATAGTTTTGCTGAATAGACAAGAGTCATAGTGTGTTTTGTTTTATCTTTTGTTTTTCTTATAGGTGTTTGAATATGTTATCCTACTGCCTTCTGGCCTTAATTATTTGATGAAAAGTCAGCATTTAATCTGATAGTGGTTTCCTGGTATATGATGGGCCAATTTTCTCTTAATGCTTATGAGATATTTTCTTTGTCTTTTAGTATTTTGATTATAATGATTATGATGTGCCTGAGTGTGGCTCTCTTTGAATTTATCTTGAAGTTTGCTGAGCTTCTTGGATGTGAAGGCTAATGTTTCATCAAATACAACATTTTTTCTGCCCATCCCCTCATGCTACTCCCATTATGTATTTGTTGGTACACCTAACAGTGTCTTGCTATTCTCTGAAGTTCTGATTATCATACAATTATAAGGTTATTATAATTATACCTTTTTATAGTATATTAAAGTGACTTTCGTAAGTTCCATTTTAGAAACAAGAAAGCAAGCTGAAGAAATGCAGTGTCTTTCCCTATAACTTCTGTTATTTAGTTGGGTATGGAAATGATAGTTGACCAATCTACTTAATTATTTAATTTATTTTGGGGGTACCGGGGATTGAACTCAGGGGCACTCGGCCACTGAGCCACATCCCCAGCCCTATTTTGTATTTTATTAGAGATGGGGTCTCACTGAGTTTCTTAGAGCCTTTCTTTTGATGGGGCTGGCTTTGAACTCATTGTTCTCCTGCCTCAGTCTCCTGAGACAATCTACTTTATATGCTCTGACTTGCTATATCTCTCAAACAGATCATTTTGTATCTTACTGCTTTTAAAGATACCTGAAGAGAACATAAAACCGTGGCAGGACTCTTACTTTACTATATGTAAAAGCAAGTGATAGTAGGCTTTGAGGAGACAGCACTGGTAGCCTCCTGAGTTTGGAGTATGGAGAAAAAGAACTAGAACTCAAAGTAATATTGGAGGCACCTAATTGCCATGGTGAGGAACCAAAGCTGGAGTGATGTTGACAGGAACAGGAAGCAAGTGACTGAGGGGTGCAACACCTTTATCTTTATTCAACATTCTTTTCTCCTTCTAATGTTCTTCTGGTGAAGCCTAATGGAAGCTGGCTATCAAAGGATAAATGTGGTTTTCAGTGCCCCAATCCTAACTTACAAAGCAGAACATAGAAAAGTCTATTTGAAACTCAGAGACAATACTTTAATAACATCACAATTGTTCCCTACAAAGTGAGGATGAAAATATTGTGCCAGTTCAAAGACCTAGGACCTAATAAATTAGACCCAACACTAAAACTAATAAAATAATGAACTGGGAGTGTGCATTTAAGTTTTTCCAGGCACTATTAAGTTCTGTTCAAAATTAACTTATTTAATATTATGATATTACATCTTAGAAGTATCTATTGTCTTTCAATTTATGTTAATGTCCTATATTCAATTACCTCAGACTCTTAAAAGAGCTGGAAAAAGGGACTATTTTCCTCTGTTGACCACATCAGACTCAATTTTGTGAGTGTAAGTGGGGTTTCCTCTGAAAACGTGAGGGCTGCCCCACCTAGCTGCACTCTTCAGTAAATAATTTCAGTTTTGGGCCATCTCTGTCTGTCGCCCAATGCTCAAAACCCTTTAGCTCCTCAGTTCTTCAAACAACTTGACCTAATCATTCATGCCACTTTTTTTGTATTGCAATATTTGTCAGTTGGGTTCTGTTTAGTTCTACTGCTTAGAAGCTGTGTGATCCTGTGCAGAGTAGGAAAGAAGTCCTTCTTCTAACCTAAACTCTTCTCACAAATCCAACAGGAATAGTTTTCCACTGTCATCTGTAATTTATTAAGCTAAATCTTAGGATTCATTATTAGGGAACTTTTTCATCTATTGTGGTCTCATTATATATGAAAGCCCAGAAAAGTTATGGTAAATGGTAAGCGTATATGTATAATTCTTGTGCATTATAAAAAAGAAAATAAAAGGTAATATGTTAGCTATTAATGAATGTTTATGTGACAAAATGCCAAGATTATTTATTTAGGATATTTCACATTTTCTTTTTGAATAACATTTGCAACCTCAGCTGTGACAGATGTACATTTCTGGTTTTATACATCAGGTAGTTCATTTGTTTATTCAAAAATATTTATTGAGCATTAATTATGTTCCAGGCTCTGTTACAGATCCTTGGGATGCTGGAGGGTAATAAATACTAATCTCAGCGAGCTTATATTTGTGGTTAACAAACAATAATAAGTGAACAAATAAAAATGAAACCATAATATATCATGTGCCACGTAATATTCACTTTGCATACTAATAATGTGCCTATTATAGGTTACAAAGTATTTTTTAGGATATCTTTGGCTGTTATTATTTTCTAAATGTTGAAGAGTGATTTCTTTTTGCTCAGTCTTCCTAAGAGATTTTCAACAATTTGCATTTTGGTAGTAATTATGTTTTAAAACAAGGAGTGTGTCTCATTTCTATAGTTAGTACAAAAAAATTGTACAACAGCTATCAAAGTATTGCTATCACGTGGTTTTGAATGATACATGGTGAATTTGTTTTCATGTGGTAATTTTCTGTTTCGGAATTTTGAGTCTGTAGCAACTTTGAATACAAAGTCATATAGTAAAAATTAGTATTCATATTCATCAAAAGTTTTTCCTACTTAGCATATTCTTAACAGCAGCCTTTACATCCTTGTTCCTCAGACTATAGATAAGAGGATTGAGCATGGGGGTCATTACTCCATAGAAGAGGGAGATGAGAGCCTCAATGATGTCTTGATTATCTACACCAGTGGAAGTTTTAGCTTTGGGCTTTGCATACATGAAGAAGATGGTTCCATAGAATATAATCACCACTGTCAGGTGGGCTGAGCAGGTGGAGAAGGCCTTATGTTTTCCTTCAGTGGAAGGGATCCTCAGAATGGTAGCAACAATAAAAATGTAAGAGATGGAAATAACTAACAGTGGAATAACTAGGACAATCAGATTTGACCCTGCCATGCTGATCACATTGATTGAAATATCAGCACAGGCCAGTTTCAATACAGCCAGAATTTCACAGACAAAATGGTGAATGACATTATTTGTACAGAATGGTAATTGAATTGCTAGAGATGTCTGTATCATGGAGTCTGAAAGTCCAGTGACCCATGATGCAGCTGCCATGGGCACATAGACACCTTTGGTCATGATGGCAGAGTACCTCAGTGGATAGCAGATGGCCACATAGCGGTCAAGTGCCATCATGCCTAGAAGCACACATTCTGTGGCTCCCATGGCGAAGGAGAGGAACATTTGCACCATACACCCCGGGAAGGAAACTTTTTTCCTTAATGTCAGAAAGCTGTCAAGAATTAGTGGGACAGAGGAACTTGTGTAGCAAATGTCCAGGAAGGAAAGATTACCGAGGAAGAAATACATGGGTGTGTGTAGGTGAACATCATAGATGATCACTGAGATGAGGACTCCATTTCCGAGCAGGATTATCAGGTACATCCACAAAACTAGCACAAAGAAAACTGTCTGGACTTTTGGGTGGGCAGAAAGCCCCACCAGAACAAATTCTGTCAATGTAGAATCATTGGTTCTTTCCATGTTATACACTTTCTCCAACAGAACTCTGTGGATGATAGAACAGAAATCGGTTAATACAATATCTACAAGAGCTGCTTTTTAAGAGAATCATAGTCTGTGTTACTGCAATTTTGTATTTGGATGCAATGGTGTAACTCTGGGAAAAAATTTCTTACTATAAACCTGGCTCACTACAGTGGGGAATCCCAACCTGACTTTCTCCGACTTAAGAGACAGGGTCTTTTAATCCAAAACCATTTTCTTGTCATTTCTACAAGTTCTATCTCTTGACCCATTGGCTGCAAAGCAGTGGCTGACAGCCTGGATTCAGCAGACAGCTATGCTTCCTTTGGCCTTGGGTGTCTGCACTGTGTTTAAAATGTGAATCAGAGGTCAACATTTAAATATCATCAGCTATGGAATAAACATTTGTACTTCCAGCTTGGCTTCAAATAAATGAGGATATTTGAAAACATGCTGAAGCTGTTTCCATCATGAATCTGTTACAACTG
Source organism: Tamias sibiricus (assembly GCA_025594165.1). Lineage (NCBI taxonomy): Eukaryota > Metazoa > Chordata > Mammalia > Rodentia > Sciuridae > Tamias > Tamias sibiricus. The sequence goes on along the minus strand of CM046657.1, from coordinate 192,341,169 downwards.
ACCCATAGACTCTGAAGCATGTCTCTCCATTCTGCCAGAGTACTTTCCTCACTCTCTTATTTCTTTTCACTGGAGGTGAATACAGGTTGCTAATGAGCATGTTGTTCTTAACTGGTCTCAATTCTTTATATTACCTAACAGAATCTTATATGTATTTGAAATATTGACACAAGGCTGTCAATGCAACAAGCCAGTCATATGGTGAGGAGCCTAGGAAAATATTTGATCTCTTTTAAAATCTGAAGAAAAAGTGAACTTTTAAGTTTTAGCACATAATATTAATATGTATCTTTATATCGACATAGAAATAAAACATAACTTTTAATTTTTTAATGGAAAAAGGGATTACAAAAACAAAAAAATGCTTAGGTTCCATCAAAATCATAGTGTGGCCTGTGTGACTGAGTACTTTTCTAATCTTAGTCTGTCTGCTGGTGGTACAGTAGTGGTTGTATATCTGTATATAACCTCTTTGAGTGTTTATGAGAATCTCACTGAGGAAAGTACCTTCCTTGAAAAAAAGAACAAATATTTACATTTATCTACTCTCTTCTTCAATGTAATAAGGACTTTTATGTTTAAGTATTTTTCAAAATTGGAATAAATTGAAAGTATTTAAAAAGACAATTTTATTATGGGTAAAGAGAGATAATGTTGTATATTGTAGGCTTCTCTAATTTGTTTATTTACACCTCATGCAAGAACTATCAGGTAAAGATCATCTATAATGATAGTACTTTTATTAAAAATATATACATTTAATAATGTCACTGACATCCAGTCATTATTTTTGGCAAGGAAAATCCATACAGGAATATAACCTATAAAAGAAACAAAAAGGAGAATTTAGAAAACCAGTATTGGCAGTTATACTGGTTTTCTGGCAAGAAGAAAGCACTGTTCTTTCAGATTCTTATTCACTATTCTTTTGATTTTTGAAAAGAGGATTCCAAGGGCATAGTTGTAAAACTACCAGTGAAATAAGTAAGAATTCATATTAAGATCTGTATTTTAAATAATTTCAATGAAAATAAATAGTATTTGTATATTGGTAATCCTCTGCCAGATACATTTCTAAAGAGACAAGGATTGCTATTGTGTGTGATATAGAGTGGCTTTCCTTAAACATTTGGTAACTATCACCACAAATCATGTCATGATGAACAGCCTGAAGAAAAAAAATATTATTTTGAGATATGTGAAAACACATTTAGTGAAGTTCAATTCATAATTTTTATGTAATTCATCTGAAGTTCACAATGCAAAAGTTAACTTCCTAAATTTGAAATAAAACTATATAACAAAAGCCTATACTAAATTACTATTTGCTAATAATTAATGGAGAGAGCTAATTCATTCTTATTAAGATCTGTTATAAGGTTAGAATGTCCATTCTTACAGCTTCCTTAACATACACTTAGCAGTTTCTGGTCAAAATCATTAGACAAAAAAAAAAAAAAAAAAAAAAAAAAAAAAAAAAAAAAAAAAAACCTGAGTGATGTTAAATAAAAGCTAAAAATTTATATGACCTAGTTGGGAAAATTAGTAAAACTTATGGCTATAAGATCAATGGAAAAATCAACAGTTCTCTTTATATTTATAAATAAATGATTAGAAAACATTAGAAATGTAACAAAAATAACAAAAGAATAAAGCACCTTGGCCTTTTAAGGTGTGAATGAGATCTTTCAATAAATCCTTTAAAATTTTGATATAGATAATAATAAAATATGAAAAATTGTGAAGCTATAACTTGTTAATAGATGGAATTAAAAATATAATGATCTGCCACCTGCCAACCCCATTAGTCTGTACATCAAATTGAATCCATTCAAAATGTAGCTGGGTTTTTAAAAAATTTATATGGAAGAATAAAGGTACACAATTTAACATATAAAATCAATTTTATAAAAGAAAAATAAGGGAAATATCTTTATTTGGGATGCACTACAAAGCCACGATAATAAAAATAGTATGATAATAGTGCAAGCACATTGAAATAATCCATGGTTAAAGAAAAGAGATTGTAGATAGAGGTACCTGTACATATAAAATTGTCAAGGTAGAGGAATGATGAAGTGAAAAATTAGTAGATCATGTAAGTAAAATGTTTTTATATGAAAAAAGAGAGAAAATTTAGAATTTGGGTTACCAAAGAAATAAAATTAGATATTTGGTTCATCATATATAACATTGGAAACCAGATGGATTACAGATATAAATGTGAAAAATGCAAATTTTAAATTAATGAATTAATATAGTATATCTTTGCAAACTAAACAGTGGAGGAAAAGACTTTCAGAATCTTAAATGGCACGCACTATAAGCAAAAGTTGGTGGTTTTAATTGTATCAAAATAAATAATTTCTTTTCAATGAAGTCCATTAGATATAAAGTTAATAGAATGTAGAAGCTGATTAGAAGGGATAATCATACAGGGGATAACTGACAAGGGGTCAATATCTATAATGCATAAAAAAATCTCGCTAATGGAAAATGTAAAGCTTTAAACCAGCAGAAAATTGGTCAAAGGGTATATACATCAGCGGTTTATAGAAGTGATTTCCTAAATGACTGACAAGTATATGGAGAGATGCTCAAACTTAGAAAATCTGAGAAATGCCTATTAAATTATGAGAATGAACATTTTATAGTAGTGTTACAGTAGAAAATCTGAAAATGTTTATTAAAGTTTTAAAAATGATCATTTAAACAGGCATGAAATATTACTTATTTTCATTGGAAAAGTAGATGTCATCCAAAAATGGCAAAAATGGGGGCAGGTAGGATTCACTGATACAATGGAAAGCTTTCTGGCTGAGTTAAAATTGGGTAGAACCTAGGGATTCCAGTCCTGTGAATGTTTCCTATTTTAGTCTCTCCCTGGGCTAAAGTAGACAAGCATGAAGGTGTTAATCATTGCACTTTTTGTGGCAAAAGGATGTTATAGACAAACTGTATTTTCATTTTTAGAGTGTTGGTTCTACCACATGTGAATATGCACAATGGCGCACTCTTCAGAAATTGGAAGCAAATGGACTATTAATACAGCAACATAAATTAATTCCTGAAAAAATGTTTAAGAAATAAGCAGCAGTGTTATCTACAGCATTATACAATTATTAACATTAAAAATACATATATTACCAGGATACACGCAGGTATAGAGACAAATCAAACACATCACCATGAGTTGGGAAAGAGAATGTAAGTGGAATCAGTGATTATGGGGAAATATAGGAGGCTTTGTAAAGACTGAGGAAAGTAACATACAGAAGTAGGAAATAGAACACGGAGGTGAGCGATTAATTAAAGCCTAAATATAAAAAGATAAAGACAAACAAAAGCACATGCAAAAATCAAAGAGAACATATATATGTATAAGGCATAGTCAACAAGGAAGTGTTGATTAAAAACAGTAGTTTAAATGGAAGGAGCTATCATAAAAATAAAAATAAAAAAGAACTGATTTATGATGCCATACACAAATAATATGTACTGGATAAAAGGGAAAATGAGTCATTTAAAAGAAAAAAGTAAATCAAAGCTTAGTTTGACTAAAACTTTTTTAAAGTCAAGTTTTTAATGTAGGTAAATAAAAAAAAAGTCATAGAGTGGTTGGTCAACAATGAAGGGGAATGAAAAGAAAATTAGGTCCTGTGGTCCTATTGGAAAGGTTTTCCTTAGTGTGGCTCAAATGAGTCTGGCATTGGTATTCGCCCCGATTAATGGAGGAGAGTTCATCAGGATCATGTATATTTCTCATCAATACTCAACTATAACCTGTAATTTGTTGATTTGTAATAGCTTAGAGAGAACTTGACTCATAATTCATCTTCCTCTGGAAATAGACACTTGGCAGTTCATTTTAGGTCAAATTGATATCAAAAAGTTTTAATTTTTCTTGGCAAAAAGAAAATCTTCCTGTTTCCCCTGAGTTGTCAGTTCATTTCTGTCCCTGGAAACTAATGTGTGTCTAGTTTCAGTGTGAAGAAGTAGCTAAAACTTTTTGGGTCCTTTATAGGTAGGTCTTGGATGCTTAGCTTACTAAAGTTATTTATTTAAGTGCCTCTCTCTGCCTGGGTTTTCAGTATCTTTCACTTCTGAGTGTGAAAGTCACTTCACCAGAAACTCAGAAAAAAAGAAAAACAAAAACCATACCAGTTAATAAGTTACAGGATTGGTGCTGGGGGTGGGGTTGTGGGGTGTGTGTGTGTGTGTGTGCGTTCGCGCGCTGTTCACACTTTTCACACACACCCTGCTTTTTTTGTTTTTTTGTTTTTGTTTCGTTTTGTTTTGATTTTTGGTAAAGACAGCCTTCCTCCCTCCTTTTCCTCTGAAAATTTCTCTTCTAGAAGTAGTATATTCATTGAGACTTTGTCCACAGTGTGAAACAGTACACATTCATTTTGTCTATGGTTTTTCTATATGGGCCCCCAGGGTGTGTTGAGCACTATAATAAATCATCTTCAAACGTATATAAGCTGAAAAGAATCTTTGCTGCCACCTCCTGGGAGCTTTGTGGCATTGCGCTAATTTTCTAGCTTCTCCAGGCTTTGCGTGCTCACTTACGTATTGCAACTAACAGAGACTCTTTAGCCGGATCTTAGCTTCATTGTTATCACCTACGCTAAAATTATGGTAGAGAGTAGGAACTTAAAGCGCATTTGTTTCTTACTTGGGTCATAATTAGTTACAAATAAAAGGTAACCCAGGGCTGGGGTTGTGGCTCAGTGGCAGAGTGCTTGCCTCTCACATGTGAGGCACTGGGTTCGATTCTCAGCACCACATAAAAATAAATAAACAAAATAAAGATATGCCCATGTGTAACTAAACAATATTTTTTTAAAAAAAGGTAACCCAAAGTTACTTTCTTAGTCAATGAATAAGTAAAGGATAAAGAGGCACTGATTACAGAAACTTGGTTCAAGGAACTTTCAAAAAGTGTTAATAGAAGAGGAAGTTTACATTAATTATTATTTACAGAGAATTAAATCTAATAAGAATTGCATTTATATTGGATATAGGAATCATTATAATTGTTTCTTACATAATTTGAATCCCACTTTTTTATAATATAATCACACAGTGTGGTCAGATTATAATATTGCTGTTCTAAATATTTGGGAGAGAGACTTTTTTTTAACAGATTACAGGTCCAGTAAGGAGTGTTCATATGGCTTGTCTACTGAAGAAGATGAGGGATAACATACCCATTTGCAATGATATTTCTAGGTTAAATCACCACCAAGGGGAATCCAATGTACCTTCTATCTTAAAGATAGGTGGAGGGTGGGAGAGAAAGGAGTAGATGATTTTAAAGAGGCAGATGTGACATTAGAAAAGAACATTGAACTTAGTTTACAGTACTTAGATTTGAAACTCAAAGACTTAGAACCTTCTTTTTTTTCTCTTCTTTAAGTAAGGGCAATTTGTACCTAAGAGTTTTTTGTGAATGGTATTCAGAGGGTGGTCTAAAATTTAATACAAATCTCTATGACACTAATGAAAACTAAATAGATGAAAAAGTTAAACCATATACAATTTATATCCATAATTTGAGGAAGAGTATTTACCTAACAAGAAGATGGCTTTGATGTCACTTCTGTACCTCTGAGCCTGAGGAATGGTTTCTTTGGTTTGAGACTGGTAGTCTTCCTTAACAGCTTTTGCTTTGTAGCCTTAAGAAATGCTTTCCATTTTATATGATAATTGGCAGGATAAAGTGAGGGGTTTCAAATGAGAATTAGCAAACAGTGTGTTCCTCCTATTATTTTCTTCAAGTTTCCACTTACCTGTAGTGTATCCTTCAGGTAAAACCAATAGACGAGGCAATCTAAAATATTCTAACTCACAGGCCCAGTATTCTAGTTCAATCTCAGAAAAAGAAAAGAAAAGAAAAGAAAATGGTGTAAGATATTACATAGTTTATTGAGGGCTTTGTGGTGATATAATATTTCTCTACAGTCTGAGCTCCAGAAATATCTTCCAAAGGACTAGCTATTAGCACAGGAAGGCAATTTAAATTCTTTCTTGCAAAAGATAGGGAGGGGTCTAATATTTGCAACAAATTAAAGTTAGGAACATAAGCCTAGAAAATTAAAAACTTTTCAAAACTCTAGGGGGAATGTTGTCAGACCTCATTATATCCTATAATTGGTACATTTTTGTGCTGATAAAATTAAAATAAAGAATATATTTCCATCCATATTACCACAATATTTGAAGACTTTAAGGCTGATCTATAGTAAGCCATCCTTTATGAATTAAGTCCTTTTCCACCTGGAGGAGCAGAGGTAATAAATACCATCAGTGTGCAGAAGTCATTGTGCATATTTCCCATTCTTCTGCCCTAGCATGTTGTATTCCTACCTGTTAAATTATTTTTTCCCCATTTTTCTAAACCTCTGTTATCTGTCTAGGTCTGTTGTCATTATTTCCCATCCTAATGAACAAATATCCCTTTATCATATATTTTTATTGGTTCATAATAGTTATCCATAACATTAGGGTTTATTTTGACATAATTGCAAATGCTTAGAGCATAGTTCACTCCAATTAAGTCCTCAGTACTTATCCTTGTCCTCCCCCTCCTCCTTCCTCCTGTTCCCTTTCCTTTATTCTACCCATCTTTCTATTTATTTACATTTTCTTAAAAAATTTGTGTCTTGCAGATTGACATAATGATGATATTCACTATAGTGTATTCATATGGTACACTGGAAAGTTAGGTCAGATTCACTCAATTATTTTCCCCTTATCATATCTGTCCTCCCTTCCCATCCATCCCCTTTTTCTACTCCCCTTATCTTTCTTTTATTGTGCCAAAATCTGTTTTAAGCAGTTAATGTGGGCCAATAGGCCAATAAGTTGACTCATGATAAGGCTTATAGATGTATATTCAAGTCCCTTTTAGAATGTTTTGGTCAAAGTTGTCTTACACATGAACTTATTGTTGGCTTTAATGTCATATTGCATAAGTAGAGTTTGAGTACACGTTTTGGACCCTAATATTTATTTCTCCAGGATACTATTATACCTCCAAATACACTTTAGTTTGACATGTGAAAGAGCTTCTCATAGAACCCCTCAGCAAACAGCGGTCCTATCAGTGGTAGGTACATAAGCCAAATAAGTTACCTTAACCTTACCATGGTTATAGTTTGCCAAGTATTAATTAACTTGGTTATTGACCTCCTTGTTAGTGCAAAAATAGGGTTTTAGGCATTATTTTACATGATATTTTGAGGTTCAGTTTTAAACAAAAAAGGAGCTTTCTGCAGGAAAACAACTACACCCTTGTGGCTAGTATCTGTAAATTCATCTAAGAGGAATATGTTCTTGTTATCAACTTCTCTTGGGTTCCAAGTTAATATAAGCTTCACTTTGTATGACTTTTTGTGACCCTTTTTATGTCACCAAATATTTACCCTTCTTTTCCCCTCCCTCTCTCCCCTCTCTCCCTCTCTCCCTTCCTTCCTGCCTTCCTTCCCTTTTCTTTTCCTTCCCCTTCTCCTCCTTCTCTTTGCTTGCCTGCCTTCCTTCCTCCTCCCCTCCTCCTCCTTTTGTGATGGGGTCTTGCTATGTTTCTCTAGCTTGCATCATCAAAACTCCTGGACTGGGGGGATCCTCCACTTCAGTCTTCTGAGTGTTTGAGTGTTTGGACTATAGACAGATGCTACCATGCCTGGCAAGATTTTTATTTTTTAAATTAGTTAATTAATTAATTTGGTGGTACTAGGATCAAAAGCAGGACCTTGCAAATGCTAGGCAAGTGTTCTATCACTGAGCTACCTCTTCACTCACCCTTCTTTTCATTTTTCATTAATTTTTACCCAGATCATCTTCCTTGAAGTTGGACTGTTAAGCTTAGCAAGGGGAATGACCCATGAAACTGGCAGTGACATAAATCATTGCAGTAATTTCCCCCTTCATCTATTCCTAGTCATATGGAATAAACTCAGAAAAGCAAACATATAAGCCTGCCTCATGCACTGCATAGGAAAGAAACAAAACTCATTAATCCTGCTTTTAAAAGATGAAAAGAAGGAATGACCTGTGCTGAAGGAATGATGGGCACTTGTAGTCATAGATATTGTCACAGTGTCATGTTCCACAATCGATCCTTCTCCTGGAACTCACAAATGTAATCCACATACCACCAACATAGAATCAAAGAAAAAATAGAAAATGAGAAGTTTTTACAAATGCTGTTATTCTTACCACCTCTCTATATCATTATAAAAGTATCTTAATAATCTATCAAATGACAGTTCCTCTTTTCCTTCACATATATGAAATTTCAACAAAATTCATTCTGTTGTAAAAGCCATCAGTCTTTTTTAAAAAAATATTTATTTATTTGCTTTTAGTTGAACACAATGCCTTTATTTTTACATGGTGCTGAGGATCAAACCCGGGCCGCGCACGTGCCAGGCGAGCGCTCTACTGCTGAGCTACAACCCCAGCCCCAAAGCCATCAGTCTTTATTAGGTGATTCTAACATTCAATTAGTCCACTTCTTTATGTGTCATGCATCTGATAAACCCATTGTGTGTGATGCTTTATAATTCATATTTCACTTGGAGTAAAATGGGTTCCTTAAAAATATAATCAACATTAAAAATAGCACAATATTCTTGATAGTGGACTTTAATAGTGATAGCAGTATTTTCTTCATTTTTCAGGTATGCAAAGCTAAGTCCAGCATAAGTGTTTCTTTCTTATCCACTTCGACCCAATGATAATGAGCCAATGTAATCTACTTGTCAACTGCAGTTTTTCCTGGGTCCCTTCAAAAATCAGTCTGTTGTGGGTTGAATTATGTCCCTCCAAAAGATATATTAAAGGTCCTTCCTCCAGTGCCTCAGAATGTGACCTTATTTGGAAATAGCGTTTTATAGTTTTGATCAGATAAGCTGAAGTCACATGGCAGCAAGGGGAATGTTTAACCAATGTGACTGGTGTCCTTGTAAGAGCAGCAGAGACAAACAGACACAGAGGTGAGGGATACCATGTAACATTGGAGGCAGAAACTGAAGTATTGTGGCTGCACATCAAGGAAAGTCAAGGATTGCTGACAAATCACCCAAAGCTGGGCAGAGGTAAGGAAGGATTTGCCCCTACCAATTTGGTGCATTGGCCCTGCTGCAAACTTCATTTTAGATTTCCGCCCTCTGGAACTGTAGACAATATATTTCTATGCTTTAAGTCACCCAATTTGTAGCACTTTGCTATGCCAGCCATAGAAAACTAATATGTAGTCCCTATTTTTTTCCTGCTGCCCAGCATAATAATTTTAGTTATATTTTCAGTTTCTAAGGGAGACATGAGATGCATATTTTTGCACACATTATTGCATTGCTTGAATGCCTTCATGTCTTCTCATCTCGTGTCCATAAGAGGCTACTTTCAAAGAGCTAATGAAAGCTCCCACTTGTTAATTATTGTCTTTTTCTAATTCAGAATGGTATTTTATAATAGGTATAGACTTATTTCACTTTGATTACTTCTCTTCAGATTCCTAAAGTGTTATATAACTTCCCATCTCATTCATGTGTATTTTTTCATCTCCCAATTTTATAAGGCCCATTTTCCAGACCATATTGTCAGTCCCTACCTTGCTATCTGAGAAATGATAAAAATGTATACCATGTCATTGTAAAGTTTCTCTGATGGTAAGAAGCACTGTTAATACTGCTCATTGAGCAGATTTATCTTTTCTATTTTCAAGGGGCAATTGTAATAAAGTCACAAGGTTGTTTCCTTTGAGGTTGAATATCAGCTTTCTTTACTTGAGTAGACATGATGCTGCTTGTTTAGCATCCTCTTATAACTGATCATGGGGAGAGGCCTAGTTTTCTATGGTGTAAGTAACTCCTCAAGGAGATTAACATATGGACCAAACTCATGGCAGGCCTTTTCATGTATGCTATGGACACCTCCAATTATCCGTCATTTCATATTCTTGAATATGCAATTTCCATTTAATAGTGAACCCTGTGTGAATTTCCATATTAGAACATTCTTTACATATAATCCATAACATGCATATTTCAGTTCCAAAGTACTTTTCCATACTTCCATAATAGAAGAAATATAAATTAATGCTCAGTTGGCCAACTATTGTCTTCCAAAAGGCATAAAATTTGAGGCTTCCTCCAATAATTGTTTGTGAAATAGCTCAGTGATATTTCCTAGGATAAAAGTAATGAAATTTGGTCAAAAGCTCTCATCAGTGTGATGACATGTTGTGGACACTTCTAATTATATTTGAGAATTGGGATTTCATCTCCTGGGCCTTACATTTGAATATTCTTTGGAGCTCCAAGAGTACCTGCTGCTATTCAGAGCCCCACTAAAATTCAGCTTTTCTCCATTTCCTGGCATCTTTATAAATAGAGAATAATAACATTTCTTGGTATGACATGATTTCTCAATCAACGTGATCAATTAAGTGTCCTCTTGTTTTGATTTGGAGGCCATAGAACAATACCTTACTTTTGATTGATCAAGGAAGAAATAATAATAGACCAAATAATTCCTAGGAAAATATTACTGTTGGTTGGCCCTGTATTTTAGCAAGTTTAATCAGCCATTCCCCTGGTGGTTATATTATTTATCATTAATTGTAATTCAGTCTTAAATATTCAGATTAAGATATCAGCATTATATCATCAGAACAATGAACAGTAATTTACAATTGCATGAGTGTGCCGCCTCAACAGAATGTGGCAATAAACAGGATAATCTAAATGTCTTCTGGGAGCATAGTAATTGTGTATTGGAATCCACTCATACTGGATTTGAATTTCTTCTCAAATAGAAATGAAGAATATACTATTAAAATAGATCATAAAATAATAGTACACTAATAGTACACATCTTGAATTATTAATGTCATATCAGTTATGGCTAAGCAACCACATTATTTAGTCCTCAGTAATCAATAATGACCCGCTAAAATTCATTGGCTACAGGTCATACTGGATGATTACATAAGAAAATTGTAAGAACTAATACATATGTCTTTTTTTTTTTTTTTTTTTTTTTTTTTTTTTTTGTATACCAGGGATTGAACTCAGGGTCTCTCAATCACTGAGCCACATCCCCAGCCCTATTTTGTATTTTCTTAGAGACAGGGTCTCACTGAGTTTCTTAGTGCCTCACCATTACTGAGGCTGGCTTTGAACTCACAATCCACCTGCCTCAGTCTCCTGAGCTGTTGGGATTACAGTCATGCACCACTGCACCCAGCATACATACATCTTAAGAGTTCCTTGATGTACTCCAGGTATCCTACTCTCTGAACTCAAGTGTGTTCTGATTGTGCTTAAGTTCCCATGTGGCTTATCCTATTAGAAAAGAATAAACAGAAGATTTGTGTGACCCAATGATTTGGCTAAGTGAAGTGTCCTCCATTCAAACCTTAATACATATCCAGAAATAATTTCTGGTAGTGGTGGTACAACATACATACATAGCTTTCATTTTCAAATTCATACTTTGAAACTTATTTTTACATCCCTCAAAAGAAAAATCTGGGTCTTGATGGCTTCAATGGTGAATTCTATCAAACATTTAAGAAATAATTAATGCCAATCCATCAATTTTTCCAAAACGTAGAAGAGGAGGGATTCCTCTCAAAATCATTTTAGGAAGCCAGCATTGCACTTTAAATTAAACCACTTTCAATTAATAATACTAATAGATTAAATAATCCTAATAGACTCCTTTCCCCATCATTAAATGGCATTTTGGAAAGTTAAGCTAGTAAATCTATGCAGTCTTGTATTTCTACTTTACCTTCCTCTTAAATGAGTTCATGAAATGGCCTGTGCAGTTGGAGCCCTTTTACTATCTGTGACAGAAGCATAATATTAGGGGACACTTCAGTGTCATATAATCACTCCAAGTTTTCTTGCATTCTCAATATCTTTGGAACTTCCGAAAGATGATTTAAATTTAGTCCTAATGGATTTTGACTATTGCACCTTTGAGGTATGCTTTGAGTAGTTCCACCTTTATCTACCTCATCAGATTGGAAAATTTTCCATCTACCTAGATCTTTTAAGGTTGTATTTAATTGAAGATCCTGAGAAGGTCTATAACAAATCTTTCCATTTGGCCATTTTGAATGTAATGGAAATATCACCCTGTATGCTAGTGCATAAAATCCAAGTTAATATTGAGTTAGCTGGAAGTTAATGACATTCATCTACAATATTACCTAACTCTTTAATATCTTTATATTAATTAATTAATTAATATATTAATGATTAATTAATTCTGCATCTCTGAGTCTCTTGATTTTCACCTCTTACAACATATATGATTTTAGTAGTGACTATGGGTTAAATGGAGGTCACATTCCAATCAGAAATATCTTCCTAACTCCCCTTTAGTGCCTGTCCTTCCTCATTGCAGATAGGCTATTCAGTCATGATATTGTGGACCTGGCAATGTTGGGATCATTCTGTTATTTTCATTTCTGGTAAAGCAGTCCAAAGCAGCCAAGGTAACAAATTGGCTTAACTTCCATCAATCTGAACTTCCTGTTAATCCACTTAGTTCTTTTCTTGGTTTTAGATCTGTTAGCCACAAGTTCCAGTGATATGTATTTCCTCTTCTCAATGGTGATAGAGCTACTATGACATTAAGTAACTGGTGGCCTGGGAGCTAAATATTATTAATAATTTTAATATATTAATAAAACCATGTTGTTAATAGCTTCTTCCACACCCTACCACAATTTACCTTTCTTTCATCTGAATAAAGCCTTAGCTCTCATTAAAATAATTATGGAGATGAGGGTTGTTTCGGTTATCCTCATGTCACCAATTGCAACAGTTAACAGGTTTTTGTGTAGGTTTGATTAATTGAGGTCCACAGGTTATAGTCACATAGGTTTTAATAAAGATAAAAAGTACAACATATCTGTATAGGAAATATCAGTCATAGAGAGGTCCAAAATCTGCCAGTGGCAGTTCCCAGGGTTCTTTCTTATTCTCACAGGATATACTTTATTTTTGGATTGTGAAATGCCAAGATATGTATCAAAATGGTTTGGTTCCTAGAGAGACAAAGTTCAAGTTTGATCAGAGGTCTTTTATACTGCACTTTCCCTGTATTTAAAATATGGCATGTAAAAAAGCTATATGCAAATCATTGTCATAAACAAGCTAGTACAGTGTACCTCCAGCAGAGTTTCAGACTTTAAATAGCACATTATTATTTACAATATAGGGTATTTTATTCTTGACCAGGCACCAGTCCCCAACTTCCCAGTGTTCATGGAGGTAAACATACAACTAATGTACTCATGGAGCTCTTCATTTTATAGCAAAGTTGAGTTTCTTTACCAGTCTCCAATATTCGATAGCTAATGTAACATAATAAAAAAGAACAACTGCATATTTCCATTAGTTTTATGGAATATGTTGGATTGGGATAGAGTTTAAAATTTCTTTTCTTGCTTGATAATTTATGACACCAAGTCAAATTGGTGAACTCCCAGCTTCTTTATCTCTGATACTGCTTAAACTACTCTTAACTACTACTTAAGTACCTCCCTGATCCAGTTTTGTTCTGTATCTCTCTTTTTTATAACTTACCACTACAGCAGGTTCATTGATGATCTAGTTACAAAAAAGACAACCTAGCTTTTTATTAATATTCAATTTAAAATATACCATTTGAGAAACAAATTGCTTAGATGATTTACTTCAAATTAAAGCAATGTGAGATGACTTTTAAATTTCCAATCTAGTTAATCTTTGTCTAAGAAAAACAAACAAAAGCCTCAAATTAAAATGAGGACAAAAAATTATTTCAATGTCTGAATTGAGATAGTGTTGCATTTTGGAGAAAATGGAGCTAGTAGTGATTTAGGGAATTAATCAGGCGATAGCTTAGAAAGATGATGATAGCAATATTGTGAGTCTTATCAGACTCTGCTATGAGAATATGCAGTTTTGCTAATAAGTTGTATGTTGAAGTGCCTTATAAAACGTTACATTCTAATGAACTTTTTGTGACCTTTTAGAATTACTAGGCACATTAAAGTGGAGAAGAGGAAATTACTATAGAAACCCAATGCTGTTATATCACAAATCATTTTCAACTACACATCAAATTGTAATACAGTCATTACTTTATAGGTTTGTTTATTCCATGTGTTCAAATCTTGAGTAGAGGGAGTGTAGCAATTTCCTTCTCTTGCAGATTATGTTCAGAAATTTTGCTCATATGCAATAGTGGATATGAGTATGTTTTATGAACTTCAAAATTCTGTTACATGTTACTATGAAAGATAAAATGCATATAAATGATAATAAAAGTACTGTTTTACTAAAATTATCTTTTTGAGTTCATATAAAACTGGTGAAAAGTAGATAAATATAATATTATAGATATTTATTTTTCAAAAGCATGTTATTCTCAGTATGGAGAAGAAAAATATACAACTAATTTTTATTTTATTTTTTTGATGAAGATGTTTATTAAGTCTGAATTTCATGTATCAATTTTTACTCTAAAATCTTAATGTAAATCTATTCCATTAAAGTAATGAGATTTTTCCAAATACGTGAAAAAATGTTTAACATCCTTAGTGGAGAGATACAAATCAAATTACACTAAGATTCCATCTCACTCCAGTTATAATAACAATCATCAAGAATACAAATAACAATAATTGCTGGTGAGGATTTGTAGGAAAAGGTATGCATTGTTGGTGGGACTGAAAATCAATACAACTGCTTTAGAAGACAGTGTGGATATTCCTCAAAAGATTAGTAATGGAACCACTTATGACTCATCCCTTCCATTCCTTAGTATCTATCCAGCAGACTTAAAATCAGCATACTACACTGAAACCTGAATACCAACATTTACAGCAATACAATTCACAATGGCCAAATTATGGAACCCACCTAGCTGTCTGTCAACAGATGAATGGATAAGGAAAATATGGTGTACATAAACACTCACAAAGGAGTTTTACTCAGCCATAAAGAAGAATGAAATTATGTCATTTGTGAGTATATGGATGGAACTGAAGAACATTATGCCAAGTGAATTAAGCCAAACTCAAAAAGTCAAGGGTCAATTGTTTTCTTTCATACGTAGAAGCTAGAAAGAGAGGGGACAAAGGATTAATAAAAGTGAACCACAGGAAAATAGAAGGGAGACCAATCGAGTAGAGGAAGGGGTTTTAGAGGGCAGTAAGAGGAGGAGGGGAAGGCAAAGGAAACTATTAGAAAATGAAATCTACAATTTATGCTATGTCCATATACAAATATACCACAGTAAATCACACACACACACACACACACACACACACACACACACACACACGATGGACTAATTAAATCATGATAACAATAACACAAGGAAGATAAATAGAGTATAGCAAGTGGATTGGTGAAGGAGGAGGGAAAGGGAAAAGGAAAGTACTGGGAAAGGGGAGGTACTGGGAAATGAGACTGATCAAATTATATGCATGTACAAATATGGTACAATGAATCCCACTGCTATATATAATTACAATGTACCAATAAACAAAACTATTTGAAATTTTAAAAATGTAATGAAATTTTCTAAAATTTTATTTAAAGTACATTCATTGAAAAATGTTATTAATGGTTTCTTGTCCCCCTTAATTTACTTTTCTACCTTAAGAGTTGTCAAAGTATTGTTTCTTATGTTAATGATGTGACCATTATATGGTATGTAGATTTAGTACAACTCTTTCTCAGTCCTTAGTTCCTTATAAAATGCTCAAGTGGACATCGTATTCCCAGTGTCCAGGAAAGTGTTTGTACATAGTGGTATTCAGCATATATTTTTGACCAAATTAATTTATTAGGTAGCACACTAGGAGAATTTCTCAATTCTTAAAAATAGAAAAAATAAACCCTGATTTCCAAAAATACAAAGTTGTTTTAAAACACATTTTTAAAGAGATTTGTCACCTAAAATTTTAGACTTCATAGTTGTTACTAATTAAAATGTTAATAATGACATTGTGACTTTGAACACTATTTCATCAATTTATATCTCAGTTTTCTCACATAGAGAAAGTGAAGCCTTAATTGGTTACTGTTGTGTTTTTTTAGCTTAAAACTTCTATGATATTAAATTAAAATATAAAAAAAATTTCTAGGCATTATTTTAATTTGTATTGATTTAAATTATCTTGAAATTTTGTAATATTTTAGCTTTATACACAAGTTGCAAAGATAGTTGAAAGAGTTTCTGTAGTTGTAATCTTGATAACTGGGATTTTATAATTGTTAGTTATTAAAGTACTACTGTGTAACTTTGGAACTTTTTTTTATTACTTCATACCTTAGCTTACTCATCTATAAAAAGATAAATCCTACTATATCATTTCTACAGAATTTCTCAGCTTTAAGATACTTTGACTTTAAATATAAAACACAATGCTGACATGTCCATTTTTGTCTTTTAATGCTCATATATTGTGTTTCCTAGTATGTATTTGTGTCTCTATGCATGCATAAGTACTGCTCCTGCTTTGTTTAACAAATTGTTATTTCTCAGAACCCCAACATTTTACAATGAATTTCAGTATATCTACACTATAGCTTATAGACTTTCCTAAAACACTTAATTCAATAATGTGTTATCTACTTTCCTGAACTTATACCCAGACTAATTCATTCTGGATTAAAAACAACAACAACAACAACAACAACAACAACAACAACAACTTTTGTGGTCTTAACATATGGGTTCACTTCTGTCCTGTGGGTTTATTTATTGTATAGTTTGTTCCTTTTCATTACAAAAAAGGCTCGTGATGGCATTCAAAAAGAATAAAGATGAAGTAAGGTAAAAATTAAATGATAATGCATTTAATTCACAGTGATAACTTGCTTTATTTCACTCATAATATCTGGATCATTTTTTAAAATAATGACATTACATCATTTTGGTAATTATGGTTTGAATTACTAATCTCATTGAATTAACTTTGCTTTGGTAGATATATTTTAAGCAAAAAAGCTCTCCACATTTCACAAAGTGACTTAGATGAACATCTGCCCTGTTTCCAAAAGGTAAAGGGCAGGGGAATGTTATTTTTGAGCTTTAGTTTAGCCTCAACACATTCACAACACCAAACTTAATTGGGTGTGTGGGCCACTGTCCCTAATGCATCAAAAGTTTCTCCATTGCACAGATCCTTCACTCCAACTTTAAATTGTTTCGGGAATTGGGGAACACTTATAATTACTGTTGCATAATAAATATTTACTCTCATGTCTGTATGGTATCAAACATGGTTTATTGAACTTGACTTTAATTCAGACTGCTGACATAAACACTATGAAAAAAGTCCAGGTTCCTATAGGAGGTGGAAATAATTTATCATGATAAAGGTGAGTCCTGCATACCAGAAACTGTACCATAACTCAACCAGACTCTATCTATAATAAATGTTATTAGTATGCATCTATAGTATAAATAACCTGAAGCAATACAGGCAGGCTCCAATTTATTTTCTCC
Organism: Tamias sibiricus; assembly: GCA_025594165.1. NCBI lineage: Eukaryota > Metazoa > Chordata > Mammalia > Rodentia > Sciuridae > Tamias > Tamias sibiricus. Next base: position 192,323,637 of record CM046657.1, on the reverse strand, counting down.
AAATGCAGCCGCAAATTCTTATTGTATTTTTATTTGTATAATATCTGTTAATCCTTAAAGTAATCTCCATATGCTGTCTTATTATTTCCTTGCCATATTCCTGCAAGAAAATTACAGTAGGTATTTTTATGAATGATATACAAATGAGAAAATTGAGGTCATATTTACAAAGAACTTCAAATCAAAGACTGATTATAGTCTGAGGCACTGTTCCATTTTGATAGACCCATGTCATATATAGTCCAATGACCCCCATGCACTTGCAGTACATAAACTGGTGATTACATACATAGTAAGGCAACATGTTAGTACTGATGGAAAGATGATTAAAACCTTTTGCAAGTGAACAATTTGGACATTATTAAGGTGCCCTGAATTAGAATCCACAAGTAACACAGGGAAATTGCTCAAGTGTCAAGAAAATAAACATTGATGTATTCAGTCAAAACCCACCACAGTGTGTAGCCACTCTGTTAGAGTTGGGTATAGAGGGATGAACAAGAAAGGCAGTGATTCCCTATTCCTCTTGTTATCTCCTAATGAACAAGGTAGCCAATTTAAAGTGCTAGCAGCAGAAGAAAAACAAAGGCAGCAAGACAGGCCTGGCTTGAGGAAGATTAGAATTGGCAAGGGAAGGCTTAGAGCACATGGCAAGAGAAGCAGTTCCATTAGCTTAGGATGTATTGCTGTTAAGTGTGTCTGGAAGGGGAAGACAACAGGCTTCCCAAGCCTGAACCCCAAAGGGGCCTGACCTGGAATATCTCTGTGACCTTGTCAATGCCTTGCTTGTTTTCTTTTTACATTTGTGACTGGATTTCTCAAAGTTGTCATGCCCCTTATCCAATGTATCCCCTGGCTAATTTCTGAACCCCACTTCAGAATTTTGATTTATCATAAGAATTCCTATAGAACCAGTGTAGTGTCACTGGGTCTTTTCTCTGGGCCTTGTTTAATGAATGTACTCGTTCATTAGTACTCAATCATTAATTACTTTTTGTGACCCTAGTTTCTCTATGGTTTTCTGACCACTCTCTGTTGTTGACATACAAATTCTATATAGACTTTAGAGATAGAAGTTGGTCAAGATAGTAATGAAAAACGAATGGACTTAGGATTTTGCCTCTGCCCATTATTATCCATGGGACCTTGACCCAGTGAACTTTTTCAACACGAAATATGGCACATAGGATGCTCCATTAGGCTGAATAAAATAAAAATTAATGATCTCTTTTGGTCTCACTTTTTCATCTCTAAACTTGTATATATTTTCCTGTCTTTCTCTTCAAAGATTAAATGTTGTTTATTTTTAACTAAATTTTTTTTGTGTGTAGAGACTATTCCTATTGAGTTGTATTTCTGACTCTAAGTCATATTTGCTGTAGTAATTTCCCCAAATACTATCATATAATGTGAATCATGCTGAGGTTCTCAAAACTATTACTCCATGCATCTCCTAAATTTGGGATTTTTTTTTTACCGGAGTCAAATCTGTGATGATTTATAGAGAAAGTAATATTCACATCTAATCATCAATTAGTGAACTCCACTAATCTAAATATCTTAATTCATATTGTTACATTTCTGCTAAAAACACCTCATGTCATTCTGTATGATGTCAAGCTTGGAGAGCTGCTAATATCAGTTGTGGGCTAACACTTGCCCCTTGCTTTTTCCTTTCTAAAGATGAACCCTTTTTTTCTCCAAAAGAAGTGTCACAATCTCTCCCTGGGTTTAGAGATTTTTGACAGACTAGATTCATTTTCCTTCCTGAAAGGGCTTGCCACCATTCCTTCACAGCAAGTCCCGTGTGCGTAGCAGACATGCTGCCAATTTGCCTACTCTTAATTTTGGCTCAACTTCTCACTTTTGGGTTATGCCCTCCTTTTCTCCTAGAAACATGCGTAATTCTTTCCATGCTTCTGGATCCAGCCTAAGTCTTAAAGTATTCTTGAAGTCTTCCTTGCAGGATTAGTTTTCTATAATTTATTCTGGGAAAAATCTATAATTTTAACCCAAGGTATAACATGTAAATATAGTTATAACATATTTCCATATGTACCTTTTCTAGGTTCCTAATTGAATGGTGAACTTTATAATGGCAATACTTTATTTATTTATCTTTACTGTACTTGGAACAGCTTCCAAGCTAAGCTGTTAATGATATTCTAAAAATTTTATAGTAGTTTGGAACAAGTTCATTTGCCTTAAAATGTGTCTTTCAATAATTTTGAGTGCTGCTGTCCTCTCATCTCTGCTCTCAGCTGGGCTGTTAATTTAGGGATAGACCCTGGAAGAAGGCAATGGGGGATGAAGAATAGACACATAGTCACAGAGGGAAAAAAGCTGGGGCCTGGGGGGGCGGCAGCCACACCATGATGGAGTTTGACTGACCCAGATCTAGCTCAGCACATTTATTATATAGTTTTTGTCATCAAAAGATTATTTGTGAGGAAGTTTCAACAAAGCAGGTAATCTGAAGGACACAGGACTATCAAGACTTAGGGTCATCTTGTTATATTCAGAATTCTCTATCCCTGGGTGCTGGTGCCTGAGCTCAAGGTCCCCACAGATATAACTCTGCATCTTTGCAGTTTCCTTAGGGCCAGCATCACCATAGTGACTGGGCCATCTTGACCTGCACCTTCCCACAGGAAGTTCCCAGCCCAAATGCAGCCACAAGACAGTCAGACGATGATTCAAATCACCACTCTCCACATTTGAATATTTAAAAATGAAAGAAAGAAAAGAAAAATTCAGCTCATCATCAGCTAAATAAATAATCTATTGTGAACACTTAAAATATATAATATTATCACTGAAAAAAAAAAGAAGAGATCATGGGTAATTTATTCCTTGGTTTTCAATAGGTATCAAGCTTTCTATAGGCCTGATAATTGTAGGAAGAAGGCTTGCTTCACTATCCACTCTGTGTCTGATAAAAAAAAAAAAAAATTCCTTGAATTACTGATTGATGTAGGTCAGTGTGTATTTGATATTGATTTGGGGGAGGGGAGTTCTGGTGTTTTTGGTTGGGGGCTTGTCGGTGGGGGGGGTTTCTCTTTTTTTGGTAATGTTTATATAACATTAAATGTTGCTGGGAGAAATTAGAAAAAGGAATGTGTCAATCTGGAGTTTTTGTAAACACAAAAAAATTATGTTCCTGAATTTTTCCAGGTTGTTATGCTAATGTCTTATAATAAAGCACTCCTCCTGTCCCCCACCCCCAAAATTGATTTGAATTAGGAACACGGAGATAAACTGCAAACTCAGTGTAGATTTAAACCTTGCTATTCAAGTGCTTTGGCATACAATTGCATAAACATCACCTGGGGTACTTATGAGAAATTCAGATCTCAGGACTTGCCCTGAGCACTAAAATGTGATCTGAAGTCTTTCAATATTCCCAGTATTGAAAATTAGTGAATCCATGCAACTGCACTTGGAGTTAAAATGCAACTTCAAACTCAATTATTTTCTATCTTGGTCAAGTCCAATCTTTTATATTTGCAAAAAAAAAAATTGGGATACTATAAAGAACATTATACTTTGTAAAGCATATTAATGATAGTATAGATGCACACATATTTATATAAAATATTTAAGCATTCTTACTATTTTTAGGTTGACTTAAGCAAATTTTCAAACTCTGAAGCTGCAGAATGAAATAAGTGAAGATACTATGTAATGTTTTCCAAAGATTCTCCATCACATTTATGTGCAACTGGTCAATACAATGGTGTTGTCATGGAACAACCAAATAAGATACTAAGAATCAGCTGAAATATGGGGTCAACTCTAGCTATGTTTTTGATCAGGTGTTACATTTCAGTTTATACTATTCAATTTATTATGATAGAATGTTGATAAAATATGCATTTATAAAATGAAGTAAATTTAAAAAGTATTGGGTATAAAAAATGTTTTAAAAAAATCAAATCTGCTACAAAGTTTTGACCACTTTTAAAATTCTAGTCCTGTTCAGTAGTCTTTAAACCTCTCTATTGCTCTGTCACTAGTTTCAATGACATAAGGAAGTCAGGCTTATATGTGGTACTTATCCAGGGATTGTAGAAATATCAACCCAGAAAGGTGTTTTGATAGCAGGAAAGATTACTTCTGTATGTGTATCTGGTCATGGGTAAATATCTATGTATTGGCAATGGGATATAGTTATTTCCATTATTCACAATTTCTTTGTTTTCTAGTAATACATATTACTTAAAATAATGTTCAAGCTTCAAGAAAGAACTCCTTCTAACATTCTTAAAAAACTATTGTTCATGTACATTGTAATTTTGTTTCTTGGCAGTGTATGTATATTATGTTAAGTCATCTTTGATATCCTGGAAATGAGTGAAAAGGATAAAGTTAACCTGACATTTGTGTCAGAATTTCTTCTTCTGGGTCTTTCTGGATACCCAAAGACAGAACTAATTTACTTTGCTCTGATTCTAATTATGTACCTAGTGATTCTAAGTGGAAATGGTGTTCTGATCACAGCAAGCATCTTTGATTCTCATCTTCACACTCCCATGTACTTCTTCCTGAGCAACCTCTCCTTCCTGGATATCTGCTACACATCTTCTTCTGTACCCTCAACATTGGTGAGCTTAATAACAAAGAAAAGGAATATTTCCTTCTCTGGATGTGCAGTACAGATGTTCTTTGGATTTGCAATGGGATCCACAGAATGTTTACTTCTTGGTATGATGGCTTTTGATCGCTATGTGGCCATCTGTAACCCTCTCAGGTACCCCATCATCATGAGCAAGGGGGTGTGTGCACTGATGGCCTCAGTATCATGGCTGTCTGGTGGAATCAATTCAGCTGTGCAAACATCTCTTGCCATGCGACTGCCTTTCTGTGGGAAGAACATTATCAATCATTTCACATGTGAGATCTTAGCTGTCCTCAAACTGGCTTGTGCTGATATATCCCTCAATATTATTACCATGTCAATATCAAATATGGCCTTCCTGGTTCTCCCACTGCTGGTCATTTTCTTCTCCTATGTGTTTATCCTCTACACCATCTTGAGAATGAACTCAGCCACAGGGAGACACAAGGCCTTTTCTACCTGCTCAGCTCATCTGACTGTGGTGGTCATATTCTATGGTACCATCTTCTTTATGTATGCAAAACCCAAGTCCAAAGACCTGATTGGTGAAGAAAAATTGCAAACTTCGGACAAACTCATTTCTTTATTTTATGGGGTAGTGACCCCCATGTTGAATCCTATCATCTATAGCTTGAGGAATAAGGATGTTAAAGCTGCTGTAAAACATATGCTAAACCAAAAACCTATTCAATGAGAACATCAGAAATCCAAGTCTTTTTGTAAGAGGCACAAGATGGACTCATGGGTAAATCAATGAGAATATTTTCGTAGAAATTAGGAAGAAATATTTTATTCTCTGTCTTCATTAGCCTTGTTCTGCAAGAACGGTTGAGAAATACAATTTGCTACAAACTCAGTTTCCAACATATCATGATCCAGATCTCACAAACACAGTGAATCACATTTGAATCCCATTCTTGGTTTTGCCTGAAGAGAGTATTTGTAGTGAACTGTGTGGGTCATTGGAGAATAGTCACACATAAACTTTGGAAACAGGGAGACAAGAGCACAAATTCTTCAATTCCCTAAACTAGCTAACGGATGTTGGATAAATTATTCATTTTTCTCTATGTCATAGTTTTCTTACCTGGAATAAGGAAATAAAGAAAGAAAATGCAGTTGTTAGTGTCATTTAATGTTTCAATAAGTTAGAGAAAACAACTAGCATAGTGCCGGTAACATACTGTCTTGAAATTTCAGAATTGAAAAATAAAACTATATTAAACACTAAAGATTAGTACTTAGCATCTCTTTACTCTAGCTAATAATTGTTAGAGTCAGACATCTCCCTGCAAAATTTACACCATTAATAGAAATCACACCATCCTTATTCACAAAGAGTAGATCGATCAGGCCAGGAGAAGAAATCAGAAGTGTGAAATGTATGTTGGAAGGATTTCACTGCTGTCCCGGTGAGAGGAGAGAAACTGTTCCCATTCCCATTTCAGTGAGGAGGCTGAAAAAAGCCTCTTAAGATTTTGAGGGCTTGCAAAGGAAGGAAGTCTGGCATCTGGCTTGATGAATGGAGGCCTTCAGAGTTCTCAAGGATGCAGACTTGCAGCGTAAGCTAGTCTAGAAGAGAGAGGAGGGTGGGAATTCTACACAGAAAATGAACAGAAGCATTTCAAATCTGCCTGAGGTGTTCTCACAAGCTCACAATGAGGGATGAACAGTTAGTGACTGGAGAAAGAAATTAGTTCTTGTTATTTTCCAATGAGGAGAAACTCCTCGGTGAATCTAGAATCATATTTTCTTTTTTGGTATGTTGCTTGTTAGAAGTCCAATTTTGAGTATAGACTAATGTTGGGCTGTAACATCCAAATTTCCCATGGTCTCTATGATACCTGGGTTTTGACTTCATTTTCCTACTCAAGTTTCCTTTTTTGTTCTTTTTATTAGAGTTACAACTTTATCCCCCCTCTTCTACTCAGATCTTCACTTTTTTGGCCAATCCTCTTCTTTCAGGTAGGCTGACTTCCATCTAAGTGCTCAAATACTACCATGCTGTGACTGTCCCCACATAAGTGGATATTACTGCAGAGCACCTAGAGGTGCTTGTCTGTCTCCTCTTGGATCACAATGAGGGATGAACAGTTAGTGACTGTTCAGGTGTTGATCCAACAAGGCCTGAAGGAGACTGTGTGGCTGATGGCATTTGAACATCTGTGCCTTTCTTCCATCCCCTCCACAGGCCCTACATTTACATCTGATCCCTGGCTAGCTCCCTTTACTGTTTGATCTCTTTAGATAAGGTTTTTCCCTATAGAATATCATTTCTATTGTTTTAGCCAAATCCTTAGCACCTAACCTTAATATCTCCCACAATACCAAGATATACAGCATCTTATGTGTATGCTTCCATCATATTGAACTCATCAGCATATGACATAATACCAGTAGATATGTATGAGTGGAAGTAATCTAGCTTTGATATAGACAAAACGTGCCCACGTTAATCAGTGATCAGCAAACAAATAGATTGGCTAACAAAGTGTACACTCTGGAAAGTCAAAAAATCTCTAACAGGTTTTAAGTGTATTAAATATTAACTAAAATTTATGTTCTCTTAATTTCTAAAACACATCTATAATAAGAAAAGAAAAAGTGCTGCGATTTTAGCCATCTCCCAATGATATCACTTTTAATGTTTCTGTTATTAATTACTAGTCATATGTTCATCATTATTTTTATTTTGATTTATCAGTGATGTAGCAAAAGCACATTTTTTTTTAATGTACAAGTTTTTATGGGATAAATCCAAGAAGTAAAAACAATGGTCCGGATGATATGAACATTTCTATTTCTGGCAACATTACCCTTATAAAGGTCATATTACCTATGTTAAACACAATTACAAGAATTTATTCAAATATGTTTATTATTATTATTATATCCACACAAACATATTTATGTATCTCTCTCTTATTTCATGTTATATGTATACTAACTTTCTTATGTATAAATGTGCTTAATTTTTTTAATATTTATTTTTTAGTTTTAGGTGGACACAATATCTTTATTTTATTATTATGTGGTGCTGAGGATCAAACCCAGTGCCTCACATATGCTAGCAGAGCACTCTACCACTTGAGGCACAACCCTATCCCTTAATATTTTTCTTTAAAATATTTTTTAGAAATGTTCATTTAAAAATATTTAACAGAAGAGCAAGACTGACTTAACAAGACCCCATGTACATGTTATACAGCTTAAATAATTATCATACACGGAAAATATTTCATCATTATCTGTGCTCATTTATTTTCATCTTTTAAGATTACTTCAAGGCAAATCCTAGCATAATTACATCATAATATATTTTATATAATTATGCTCAGGATATTAGATTGTGTGGAAATACCATAAATGGCAACTACCCAACAATCACCATTCACATTGTAGTTCATGAGAATATACCTTCTGAAACACATAAACTCTGATATGAATGACACCTCCAATACCGAAGCAATAGGACACTGGTGGTGAGGACTGGAGTCACCATATGGGCACATGAGCCACATAAAATCCATCATTTGTCATTCCACTGAAAAGTTACTGTAAGATAATGCAGGCCATTTGTTGATTGATTTTCTAAATTCCAAGAGAGGTAATATTTTTTTAAAAAAAAACACTGCACATTTGCTCTTTTATAGAGCACTTGCAACTTCAGAGTATATACTCATGCAACTTCAGAGTTTGTAGTCATGTGAAACTTTATCAAAGATATATGATTCTTCTTCCACCCTGGTCCTGGTGGAGGTAGAAATTTCAGGACCAAAAAAAAAATTAAAAAAATTATTTTTACCTCCCAGGAAAATATAGTACAATGTTTCTATCACTGTTGGCTTATACACAATCATGTTATCACCATTACTGCTTATTCCTTGAATAGAATTTGAATATATGTCATTGACCCCAATGTTGATTTCCTCTGGAGACTGCTGTTGTACATGTACTAGAAACCTCCAAATACACATTAGTTTGATTATGCCAAGATGCGATCATAGGCTCCATTCCTCTCAGCACTTTCTTCTCTTTCTTTCCACCTTTCATTCATTTTTTACAGATTATTCTTCCTGGAATAGAACTGTTATGTTCAACCAGAGGATGACCCATAAAATTGGTAGCACCTGTGGTCAATATTTAGCCCTTTATTATTCTAAAATATATGAAGTAGGGTTGGGTAGGTACAAGTATAGTGATCAGCATCATCCAGAAGTTTGGAAAAAGTCCAAAACATTTAATCCTGCTTTAAAAAGCAGAGATATAATCATTCTTTTAGGAATTTCGACAGTAGTAATATTTAGATATACTATTGGGGTATCATGTCCAATAAATGATCAGTCTTCTGGTGTTTATAAATGCAACGAATGCCCCACTAATATAAGATCAGGGAAAGAATAAGAAAAAAAATGGGAACAGAGAATTTTCTATGAGTGCCTGTTTCAATTACTGTCATCTTCTCTATATCTTCTCCTACAAGCCATCAATAATATATCCAAGGCTTATCTCCCTTTAATTCTTTGTATGTTAGGTTTTAACACTCTTTATTCACTTGTGAAAGCCATACCTTTAGTCTCTTAACACCCTCTAGTTTTGTTAGAAGGACTTTCAAATATCCATTTCAATTTTCACTAGTCTGCAATTTTTTGGAATGGGAATAGAATTAAATCTATTGCTTGTGCTATTTTGCAACTCATTGTTAAATATCACATGCTGTGCCATAATTATATAACCAATATCCAAGTTAAAACAATACTTTTGCACCAGGCCCTGATATTTGCAGTAGTAATTACTTGACTTGCCATGTAAGCAAATCCAAATCCAAAACAAGTGTCTCTCTCAAGCAAGATTCACAGTTATCTACCTAGAAATAAGGGTAATGGGCCAATGTACTGCACTAGCCACCTGTAGCTTTTCTGCATACTTTCTGTAGACAGATCGTAACTGCTTTTAGTCTCTGAATTTTCTAATAACAAGTGAAACAAGTTGGGGTATACTTTCAACTCTAGAGAGAAGAGGGACACATATTTTTTCATAGTTTGTTGCACTGGTTGAAGGCCTCCATGCCCTCTCATCTTACATCCCAAACAGGCTACTCTCAAAGAGAGAATAAAGGCTCCCATCATTGGTTTTAGTACTTTCCTGAATTCGGAAGGTCAGTTTTATAATAAGACATGAACACACCTCACTTTGATAAGCTCTCTTCAGGTTAATAAATTAAGATGCTCAGAATTTACATGCTAACCAGGAGTTCTGTGCTGTTACATAAAGCCTATATTTTCAGACTATACTACCATTCCATTAGCTATCATCTGAAAACTGGTAAAAATTCATGTGTCATTATGTCATTATCTAATTCCTCTGATTCATAAGGAAGACTGGTCTTAATTCTTCCTAAATCAAATAATAAATATTACTTGGGGACATCATTTTATCATATTTATTCATTTTTAGAATATGATTCAAGTATCTATTGTATTAAAAAACAAACTGGACACATATCTTTTGTATTTACTTTACAAATATTGTGGATTATGGTGTATGTATTGGTATGTGTTTTTATTTGTGCATGTTTGTGTCTGTGTATGTATAATACTGTTCCTGCTTTCTTAAGTACATTGCCATTTTTTAGATTTCAGTTATTTTACAGTAGAACATGGCATCTAGTGGTAAATTACTATCATTATCTAAGTATTAATATTCACACTGTACCTTAACAGACTTGACTAAAACACTTGAAGTTAATAATATGCTCTCTATTTATCTTAATTTATGTCCCAAACTATTCATCCAAGACTTTTAAAGAAAACTTCTATGGCCTTAACATATGAATTCACTTTTGTCCTGTGGATTTATTTATAGTATGGTTTGCAGGTTATATACTTCATGCTATATTTGTATCTTTTCATTCCAAAATTTGGCGATTGCATTCTGCATGAAATTAATTTATCATGAAGAATGAAGAGAAAGTAAGCTAAAAGGCAGACAATAGTGCATTGAATTCATAATGTACTTATTTCACTCATCTAAATGATTTTTCAGGTATGATTTCATTTATATAGTTATTATTTGAATTATTAATCTCTTTGAATTAACTTTACCTTAGTAGACATCTTTTAAACTAATTATCTCTCATGTTTCATAAACTTTGGTTTGTTGAACATTCCCTGTTATCAAAGGTAACAAGGACTGGTGTATTTATGCCCATATTGAGCTTCAGTTCAACTTATATTCTCTGCACCACTCTTAATTGGGTATGTGAGACACTGTAACTACTCATCAGAAGTTTCCCCATTCCACAGATCTCTCACTCCAACTTTAAATTGCTTTGGGTATTGGGGAACAATTATAATAATTATTGCATTACCAATGTTTACTCTTCCACATGTAAGGAATTGAGCATCACTTGTTAAACTGAGAGCTTGCTGCAAATGAATATTTGGGCCCATTAAGTTGGCCCGAACTTGAATCCACAAATACTGGACTGGTAACTACTTTGATCATCTAGAAAGCAACCTTACTCAATTCAATCAAAACTCATTTATATGTACAACAACTGTGTTTGGACATAGTTGTACAGCGATAAGCAAAAGAGATGAGTTGCTTCTCACATCCCTTGTCTCCCAGTGCACACGGTAACCAAGTTAACATGCTGGGAGTAGAGGACAACCAAAGGCAGCAAGTCAGGCCTGGCTCAAGGTGAACTGGAGCAGTGAGGGAGTTTCTGCGTGGGAGGGGATGAAAGAGAACAGATGCAGAAATGTTTTAGCATCCTAACATGTATTGTAGTTACATTTGTCTGGAACGGGTAGTCAATAAGCTCCTTAGTCCTGGACCCCAGAAGGGCTAGATCCGGAACATTGCCACAATTCGTGGTAGGTCAGAATCTTACTGTCATCTTTTTTTGCATTCATGGTGGGCTGATAAGAGTGCTCATGTCCCTCATCTGTGGCATTTCCTGACACATGTGTGATCCCCACTTCAGTAGTATATTAATTTATTCTAACAAGTAGTGCAGGGTGAGTGATTTCACAGCCAATGTCATATTCTGACTCATGTGATCATTCCCACAGCCTGGAATCAATCTCCCTTTGATTAAAAATTGATACCTAACCATTCCCTTTCCACTGTTAACTGAGTACAGTTAAGTTTTGCCTTTATGATCTCAATTTATTTGTGGTACTCACCAACCATTTCTGTTATTTATACATGGTTTCTGTATAGATTTTAATATTGCTTGTTAGTCATGGAAGTACTAGAAAGAGAATAGACTCTTGATTTTGCTTCTGCTTAATTTTTGTCATGTCATCTTAGGCAAGTAAACTAAGGTCATGCACAGTGTGGCACATAGGAGTTGTGATCTAAGTTGTCTCATGAATTTTTTTTCACTTAAAATTTTCAGGATTATTTTTATCTTAAGATGAAAGAATATGAACTAAAAATTGGTTTGAGCCTCAATTTCTTTTACATCTCTTTTGTAAATTCAGTATTTTCTCGTGTGTGTCTCTATTCAAAGATGAAAATTTCTACTTTGTATTCTTCAAATAATTTCTAAAGTGAGAACGTCTCTGTCTGGTTTGACCTGTGTCTTCACCACAATATCCACTGCAGAGAAGTATTCCTACCTCTCATTACATGATGAATTGAGCGTTAGAGTGTAAGTGGAGCTGGTTAACCTGAAAACTGGTGATGATTATGAAAGATGATTTCTGTGAGTATGTGGCAGGAGGGAATTGCTGATTACCTAATTAATCTGAACATCTTTGTTTCACTTGTCTGGTCAAAAACCTTACATATTACATTGTGTGGTGTCAGAAGGATCGTGAAAGTCATTGTGTCTAAGCACTCACTTTGTGCTTTTTTTCTATTAATGGGATCTTTCTTCTGAGGAGAAGTGTCAGTTTCTCTGCTTGACCTTTGGGTCCTTATGTATACCTTCCTTATGTTTCTCTTCAATGCCTGCTTTTCACACAGCAAGTTTCTGTCTGAAAAGGACACAGCAACACTTCCACTCTTAGACATTGTTCAACCTGTTTTCCTTTCAGGGTCATTCCATCCCCCCCCCCCCTTTTTTGTTCCAAACCTACCTCATTTTAAAATTAGAAATGCAGATTCACAGGCCCATTCCAGGACCTACTAAAAGAGAATTTGTATTAACAAGGTCCTCAGGACATTTATATACATACAAGTATTTGAAACAATGGATAGTTGATTCTTTATTATACAAAGCAAAGAAATTCAGCTTGTATTTGGTGCAAGAACAAGGTGTAATAATTTTGGAATAGTTCATAGAGCTCTAGACTTTATTGCCAAAGAAATGAGCTTCAGCTGGGGAATGATATTGGCCAAATTTTATTGTTATATTTTATTGTTATATTTGTGCAAATGGGATTTGTTTTAGCCTATTTGTACATGCACGAATATAACAATAATCCAACAATAAACATATGAAAATAGAAAAATGAAACAAAAATAAAACTCTGAGCTACATACTTCACTTATTATTTATATGCCCAATAACTTTGGACAGATTTTGTCATTCAAATTTTTAAAATGTTTTTTATTAGTACATTATAGTTACACATAATAGTGGGGTTTATTTTGACATATTTATAAATGTGTACAACATAATTTGCTCCATTTCAATTCCTAGTACTTCCCATTTCCTTCTACTCCTCCCTTCTCAATATGCTTTCTCTACTCTACTGGTCTTCTCTCTACTTATTTTCTGTTTTTTTTTTAAATGGTGCATTATTGTTATATATAAAAGTAGTATTCATTGTAATACATTTATACATACACATAGTATAATTTAGTGAACTTCATTTCACAGTTCCTCCATTTATCCATCCCTTCTTTCTCCTCCACAATATTTTTCCTCCATTCTACTGTTTTGTCTTCTATTTTCATGAGCGTTTCCCCCTTTTTAATAATTCCATATTTCTCTCTAATTTAGGATATGATAAAAAATTCAACCCTTGATTTTCTGAGTCGGAATTACTTCACATAGCATGATGTTTACCAGTTACATTCATTAATCTGCAAATGACATGATTTCATTCTTCTTTTTGGCTTAGTAAAACTCTATTGTTTATATACACTACATTTTGTTTACCCATTTGTCTGGTTACAGGTACTGAGGCTGGTTACATAACTTGGCTATTGTGCATTGCACTGCTATAGATATTGATGTGTATGTATTGCTACAGTATGCTGAGTTTATTCCTTTTGGTTAAGTAACAAATAGTGGGATAGCTGGTCATAGGATAAATTTGCTTTTGATAAAGTATTATGTTCTGCTATATATATTTAAGCATGATAACCATTTACTTAGGTTCACATAAACAAATAAATCATCAAGAATAATATTGAAGTCACAGAATAAAACAAATGAAGAGAGTCTATGCTTTATTCTCCAAAGATTCTCTATCACATATGTGCAGAGATGGTCTATGCAATGATTGTATTCAAGAAAAATGAAATAGTAAGAGTGGGATGCTTCTATGAGATCAACAATTAACTTCATCTTTGAACAGATGTTAAATTGCAGCATATGAGGTTCAATTTGCTGTGGTTAAATGGTTGCCCTATTAAAATACACGTTTATCTGATGGAAAAGAGAGTCAGAATTTTAGGTAGACAAATAAATATGCATAAATATAGCAAACCTGCTTTAAAATTTTGAATGTTGCTTTTATACATTTTCTTGAAATTCTATTCCTTATTATAGTTTGCCTTCCCCACAGTTCTCTCACTGGGATTGATGAAATGAAGTAGTCAGGTTCATTGTTTGCAATATTCTTGGGCTTTTTGAAAAGTCAACTGAGAGTGTCGCCCGTAGTAAGGAAAGTTGCTTCTGAATCTGTTTCTGATCCTAGATAAATCTTCAGATATTAGAAACATGACAGAGAAACTCTCAATATCTTGGTATCATATTTTAGGTACACAATGGAAGATAACTGAATGATACTATTGAAGCACTCTGCCACCCTAGAGAAATGATTCTAAAGATGAATTATGTATTTGTTGCCTGACCCTGAAAATATTTTGTGTTGGATGTTCCTTTGACATTGTGAAAGCTGGGACATGGATAAGGCAAATCAGACATTTGTGACAGAATTCATTCTTCTGGGACTCTCTGGTTATCCCAAACTAGAGCTCATTTTCTTTACTCTGATTCTACTTATGTACCTAGTGATTCTAAGTGGAAATGGTTTTCTGATCATAGCAAGCATTTTTGATTCTTATCTTCACACTCCCATGTACTTCTTCCTGAGCAACCTCTCCTTCCTGGATATCTGCTATACATCATCCACTGTTCCTTCAGGATTGGTGAGATTAATCTCAAAGAAAAGAAACATTTCCTTCTCTGGATGTGTAGTACAGATGTTCTTTGGATTTGCAATGGGATCCACAGAATGTTTTCTCCTTGGTATGATGGCTTTTGATCGCTATGTGGCCATCTGTAACCCTCTCAGGTACCCCATCATCATGAGCAAGGGTGTGTGTGCACTGATGGCCTCAGTATCATGGCTGTCTGGTGGAATCAATTCAGCTGTGCAAACATCTCTTGCCATGCGACTGCCTTTCTGTGGGAAGAACATTATCAATCATTTCACATGTGAGATCTTAGCTGTCCTCAAACTGGCTTGTGCTGATATATCCCTCAATATTATTACCATGTCAATATCAAATATGGTCTTCCTGGTTCTCCCACTGCTGGTCATTTTCTTCTCCTATGTGTTTATCCTGTATACCATCTTGAGAATGAACTCAGCCACAGGGAGACGCAAGGCCTTTTCTACCTGCTCAGCTCATCTGACTGTGGTTATCATATTCTATGGTACCATCTTCTTTATGTATGCAAAACCAAAATCCCAAGACCTGATTGGGGAAGACAATTTGCAAACTTCAGATAAACTTATTTCCTTATTATATGCGGTAGTGATCCCCATGTTGAATCCTATCATCTATAGCTTGAGGAATAAGGATGTTAAAGCTGCTGTAAAACATATGCTAAACCAAAATCCTATTCAATAAAACCATTTGAAAATGCAAGAGGCACAAGATGGACTCATGGGTAAATTGATGGATATATTTTGGTAGAAATCTAGGAAGAAATATTTTAGTCTCTGTTTTCATTATCCTTGTTTAGCAAAAATGGTTAAGAAATACAGTTTGCTACAAACTCAGTTTCCAACATGTTGTGATCCAGATTTCACAAACACAGTAAATCTTATTTGAATCCCATTCTTGGTGATGCCTGAAGATAGTATTCCTAGTGGACTGTGTGGATCAGCAGAGAACAGTCACCTATAAACTTTGGAAAACAGGGAGATAAGAGCACAAATTCTCCAATTCTACCTAAATGAAATTGGAAACATTATTCATTCTTTCCAAACCATACTTGTCTTACTTATAGGAAATAAATAAATAAAATCCAGTTCTTAATGTCATATAATTTCAATCACTTGGGGAAAGAACAAACAAACAAATAAAAAAACTGGCATAGTACCAGCATCATACTGTCCTCAAATTTGAGAACTAAAACTAAGACTGCATATTAAGTACTGAAAGTTAATAGCACCTGTTATTCTCAACTATTATTTACTAAATTCAGGTTACCCACTGTTAAATTTGCCCTGTTAATATAAGTCACATCCTCCTTGATAAGCTTCCAATATTCATGTAAAGAGAAGATCAGGCCAGGGGAAGAAATATGTAGTACCAAATGAGTGTTGGGAGCTATTTCACTATTGTCCCAGTGAGAGAAGAGAAACTGTTTCCCCTGAAGCCTAGTGAAGAGGCTGAGAAGAGCCTCTTAAGATTTTGAGAGCTTACAGAGGAAGGAGACTCTGGCTTCTGGCTTGATGGTGAAGGCCTAAGGAGGTCTGAAGGATGCAGACTAGCAGAGAAGCTAGTTTAGTGGACAGAGGTGGGTGGGTATTACAGACCAGAAATAAACAGAAGCATTGCAAATCTGCCTGAGGTGTTCTCTCAAGCTCAGAAAGAGTAACAAAAAGTGTTAGTGATTGGAGAAAGATCAGTTCTTGTTATTTTCCAATGAAGGAAACTCCTTGATAAATCTAGAATAATATATATTTTTGGTATATGTATATATATATTTTTACTTAATAGAAGTCCAATGTTAAGTACAGGATAAATTTGGGCTGTGTGTACTTTCCAGATTTCCCATGGCCTCTTAGCTCATTATGATAGCTCAGTTTTGACCTCATTTTCCTACTCAAGTTTCATTTTTCTTGTTTGTGTTAGAGTCACATCCTCTCCCCATATCTCCTACTTAGATTCTCCACTCTTTGCCAACCTACTTCCTGCACATCAGTCCTGGTTGCTACCCACTCTGGTCCCTAAACCCAGCTGTGCTGTGACAGTCCCACAGAGCTGAATATTTTTACTGCAGAGTACCTTTATCTTCTGGTTTCTCTCCTCTGTTGAATTATGTTGGTGTTGACCCACAGGCATGAAGACGACCATGGGAATGATGGCCCTTAAACATCTGGTGCCTCTCCTCCATCTCTTTTGCAGGCCCTATATTTACATCTGATCTTGTTTAATTGTGTTTAATGTTTGACCTATTTAAATAAGATTTTTGACCTGTAAAATAATATTATTTCCATTGTTTTAGCCAACTCCTTAGCACTTAACCTTAATTTTCCCCACAATACCAAGGGTCTGTATCTTGTGTGCAAGCTTATATCAGATTGAACTCATCACTCTGGTATATACCATAGGTATGTATGAGTGGATGCAATCTAGCTTTGATATAGACAAGTGTGCTCATGTTAATCAATGATCAGAGAGCTAACAGACTGGAAAATAAATTATGCTCTGGAATATCAGAAAATCTCAAATAAATCCATATTTTCTAAATTTCAAAAAAAATCAATGCATAAGAAAGAAAAAGTACTGCACTTTTAGCTATCTCCCAAAGCACTCATTTTTAATATTTTGTGATTAACTAGGAGTCATATATTCATTATGTTTTTATTTTGATTTATCAATAGCTGTATTAAAAGCACTTGGGTTTATTTTTTAAATGTACCAATTTTATCAATTCTAAGAAGTAAAATAAATAGACCAGGTGACATGAACATATCTATTTCTGGCAAAATTACATTCATAAAGGTCACATTACCTACCCTAAACAATGTTATAAGAATTTTCTCAAACATTTATGTCACAGTTTCTCTGTTTCTTTCTCTCTGTATATGTAACACAAACATATTTACATATGCATGTACATTTTTCTTGAACCTTTTGAGAATGTTCATTTTCAAATATTTCACAAAAGAACAAGAGTAATTTAACAAACTTTATACACATATTTACAAATTAAATAATTACCCCCAAATGGTCATCTTGTTATTAATCATACCTATTTATCTACATTCTCCAGGTTATTTTGAGGCAAATTATTGATATAACTAAATCATATTTTACATATTATTTGCCAGAATTTTAAACAACTGTCTTTTAGAATGTTTTAGTCACTGTTGGCTTATACATGCATCATGTTGCTGCCATTAACTTCTCATTCCTTGAGTAGAATGTGAGCATATACCATGTACCCCAAATGCTAATTTCCTCAGGAGAATATCAGATATGTACTAGCACCCTCTAAAACTACTTTAGATGGAAGATGCAAAAGAACTCCCCTAGATTCCACTTTTATCAGCAATTGCTTCCCATTCTTTCTATTTTTCATTTGTTTTTTTCCAGATTATCCTCCCTAGGATAGAACTGTTAGGCTGAACCATAAGGTTTAATATATACAATATTGATTTCCTTTTAATTCCATACATATTTTAACACTTTTCTTTCAGTTTTGAGAGTCTTCCCTTTAGTCTCTTATCATCTTCCAGTTTTTTAATATGGGCTTTTAATTTTCATTAGCTCACTTTTTTGTGCATGGGCATATATAAATCTATCTGTTTGTGATGCTTTGCAAGACATTGTTAAATTTCACATGGAATGCCTTAATTAGATAACCATCATCCAAATTAAAATAATAGTCTTGCGCTAAGCCCTAATAGTGGCAGTCACTCTACTGACCAGTATGCAAATCCAGATCCAAAACAAGTGTTACTCTCAATCAAGATTCACTGTTGCGCCGGGCGCGGTGGTGCACGCCTGTAATCCCAGAACTTTGGGAGGCTGAGACAGGAGGATCGCGAGTTCAAAGCCAGCCTCAGCAATGGAGAAGCACTTAGCAACTCAGTGAGACCTTGTCTCTAAATAAAATAATGGCTGGTGATGTGGCCCAGTGGTCGAGTGCCCCTGAGTTCAATCCCCGGTACCAAAAAAAAAAAAAAAAAAAAAAAAAAAAAAGATTCATTGTTGCCCACCTGGAAACCTGGCTTTTCTTGGATACTTTCTATGGACAGCTCTTAACTGCTTTTAGTCTGTTACATTTATACTGACAAGCAGAACAACTAGCAGCTATGATTCCAGGTCTTGAGGAGCTAGGATACCTATTTTTTTTCACACATGGCTGCATTGTTTGAATGCTTTCACATCCTCTCATCTTGTGCCCCGAAGAGGCCACTTCCAAAGACAGAATAAAGGCTCCCATTTGTTGGTTCTGGTCCTTCTCTGAATTCAGAAGAGAAGTTTATTATACATATAGACATACTCTACTTTGATAATCTCGCTTCAGGTCCGTAAATTAAGGTGTCTCATAGTTTATGCCCTACACAAGGATCCTTCAAATCCCTAGGGGCTTTATTTTCAGACTGTATTACTTTTCCATTAGCTATCTGCTGAGAATTGGTAAAAATTCATAGGTATCATTGTTATTGTTATCTTGTTATTTAGAGACATGAGAACATGGTTTTTAATTCTTCCTAAGTCAAATAGTAACAATTACTTGGAAATATTATTTTATTTTTAATCTACATTTATTCATCTTTAGAAAGAAAGTCTTAATGATTTTAATAGGTTTCTGACTCTGAACTTCTGTGATCTTAGAATAGAAAAAATCTTGACATATTTCTATTTTTATTTAAAGTGCATATATAGTACATTATAATGTGTACTCAGGTGTGTTTAATGTGTGCATATTAATGTATTTGTGCATGCGTAAATACTGTTCCTACTTTTAAAGTAAATCTTTGCTTTCCAGAGTCCAACTGTTTTACAGTAAAATGTGACATCTGTTCAAAAAATACTAGAATAATCAAAGTATTAATATACACCCTCTAGCATAGTAGACATTTTAAAATCCTATTTAGGTATTGTTCTGCCTAACTGTCTGAACTTATGCCCCAAACTTTCATTATGGACTTACAAAAACTTTCATTATGGCCTTAACATATGGATTTTCTTTTGTCCTGTGAGTTTACTTATTGTGAGGGTTATCTCTGGTGATGGCATCCCACATGGGAAATTTATCAAGAGGAATGAACAGAAAATGAGCTGAAAAGTAAAATAAAAATGCATTGAATTCATATCAAATATTTGTTTTATTTCATTAATAATAGCTAAGTCATTTTTCAATTATAACATTTTAGTAGTTATGGTTTGAATTACTAAACTCTGAATTAACTTTGCTTCAGTAGGTATACTTTAAGCAAAAAAACTCTCACATTTTGCAATACATTTTGATGAACATTTCCTCCTCTGCAAGTAACAAGGGCAGGGGAATGGTGTTTCCTTTTGGAGCTGTAGTTCAGGCACAGTATAGTCTCAGCACCACTTTTAATTGGGTGTGTGGGACACTGTTCCCAATGCATCAGAAATTTCTCCATTTCACAGATGCCTCACTATCCCTTTAAATTGCTTTGGGAATTGGGGAACAATTATAATAATTGTTGCACAATACATATTTACTCTTCATATCTATGGAATTGGGCATCATTTCTTGAACCTGACCTTAATTCATATGGCTGACATAAATGTTAAGGAAAATGTAGTTATTTCTTCTAGTAGGTAGAAATAATGTATCATTATAAAGGTGAGTTCTGAATATCTTGAAACCATAAATTTTCATTCATAATAAGGACTATTACTAAATATGAAATTACAATGTGAATAAACATTAGGCAATATAGATACAAATTTATTAGTACTGAAAAGACTTATGGTTTAATGTTATTGTTATTATCATCTGTACCATCTTGGTTAATTCATAAAGCAGTTTCTACATGAATCTAAATTTTTCTGAAAACAAATTGTGAGGTGAGTGAGGTAGATATTCCTATTTCAGTTGTACAAATGAAAAACTGAGCCTGTATGTTAGAAGAAAAAAGAGCATCAAACCAAGAAGTTTTGAAACGAATTCCCAATATTTTCACTAGGTTAATCATAAGTGTTCCAGTGACTTAGGTGACACCATATATTTTTTTTTTTGGTGCATAAGCTTGATCTTATTAGATAGCTCCTTGTTAGTACTGATAAGAAGAAAGAAGTGAGAGAATGATGTGGGCCTATTAAGTTGTCTTGAACACGAGTCTATGAATGTTGTGCAGGGAACCTGCTTCAGAATTTAGAAAGTAAGTATTCATCTATTCAGTCAAAATTCACCTATTATGTGCACCAGCATGTCAGGCCATAGTTGTACAGGGAAGAGCAAGATAAGCAAATTGGTTTCCCATGTCTCCCATGTTATCTCTCAAAATACTAAGTGACTCAATTGAAGTGCTGGGAGCAGAAGAAAACCAAAGAGAGCGTGACAAGTCTGGCTCTAGGGGAACTGGAACCGTGAAGGAGTTTCTGCCTTGGAGGGGATGGCAAAGAGCAGGCACAGAAGTGGCTTAGCATTAGATCCTAATCAAATCTGTCTGGAAGAGGAAGTCAACAGGGTCCCTGGTCCTGGACCCCAGAAGGGCTGGATCTGGAACACTGCCACTGTTCCTGGTAAGTCGTTGTCTTACTGTCATCTTCCTTTGGCAATTGTGGTGGGCTGATCAGAGAGCTCATGTCCCTCATCTATGGCATCCCCAAACCGATATCTGAACCCCACTTCAGTAAGATATTGATTTATCTTAAAAAGAAGTCTACAGTGAGCATAGAGTCATTTCACCAGAAATGTCATGTTCTGAGATATATGATCAATCCCACATCCCCTAAACCTCTATGAGTAGAAATTAGGTCCTTGAGAGTGACCATTCTTTCTTTCCATTATTAACTGCTTAAGCTTTGCCTTTATCTCAGTTTATTTGTATCATCAACCATTCTTTTTTTGTAAATATTCTGTAAAGATTTTAATGCAACCACCTAGGCATGAAAGTTGCAAAAGGAGAATGGGTTTTGGGTTTTGGCTCTGCTTATATATTAGCCATGTGATTTCAAGCAAGTGAGCTAAATTCAAGCGCAATATCTGGTACATAGGAGTCTGTGAGCTAAATTATTTCAGTGGCTTTTTTCCACTTAAGAAAATTTAGGGGGGAGAGCTGATCTTACATTGAATGAATACAAATTAAAAATTGGTTTGAGACTTAAAGGTCTCATCTCTCATGTGGGAATTCAATATTCTTTCATCTGTGCCTCTCATCAAGGTTGAAAATTTCTACTTGGTATTCTATAAATTATTTATGAAGTGATAATTTCTCTGCCTGGTTTGGCTTCTGACTCCAAGAAATTATACACTACAGAGAAATTTTCTCACCTTTCTTCACAAAATGAACTGAATGTTGGAGTGAAAGTTGAGCTGGTTAGCTGAAAGGTGGTGGTGAAAAAAAAAGATGATTTTTGTGTGCATGTGCAGTTCATAATTACTAACAACCTAATTAATCTAGATCTCTCAACTTTCTCATGCCATATTTCTGCTCAAAAGCTCTATAAAACTGAATCATGTGATGTCAAGTTTAGAAGGCATCTAACATCACAGGTCTAAACACTCACTTTGTGTTTAGTTTCTCCTAACAGGCTCCTTCTTTATAAAAAAGATTGTCAATCTCTTTTCCTGACTTTTGAACCTTTGTATACACCAGCCTCATGTGCTTATATCTGTGTTGGCCACCATTTCCCCACAGAAACTCCCTGTCTGAAAAGTAGGTACTATGATCATGGTGTTCCTAAATGTTGCTCAGTCTGTTTCTTTTTGGGGTATTCAGATTCTTTTTTAATGTCAGACATGCTTCATTTTTTTCTGCTTCTCCAGATCTGTCTCATTGGAAATTCTTTCAGAATTCTATCCTTACTTGTTTCTCATTAGCCTCCTTCTGACATTTCTTATAATACTCACACTGGACACATGATTGAGTCATATGCTATATCAAATGGTGCCATGAATATTTTCCTCTTTCCCTTGCTGAATTGTGCACTTTTATTGGCATACATGATGGGTCATACTTTTTCTATCCTCTTGTGGATTGTTAGGATTGTACTGAATTAGGCTATCAGTAATAATGTACACAAATAATACTGTCTGGCAAAAGATTATATGATCTTTATGTTTCAATAATATTCAGTTTCTGTAGTATACTGAATAGCTACAATATGTGGCCCTGCAGTGCACTGGACAATGCAAAATATAATTACCTTGGTCTTTTTCCAGGTTGTTAAGACAGTCCATGTAATAATGCAAAAGAAAATCTATTTGGATCAAAATCATCTCAATGACCTGCCAATTCACAATAAGGAAACTAACATCTTACTTCTGAAAATCTGTCCTTATACCAGCTGCTTTATCACAGCCTGTGGATCTTTATCAGAAATGCAATTTCACAGGACCTGCTCCAGGCCTACTAAAAGAGAATTTACGTTTCAACAAAATTCTCAGGTGATTAATTTATGCATGAAAATTTGAATGTCTGAAGTAGTTGACTGTTCATTATTCCACCAAGAGAGAAAAATTCAGACTGTGCTCTGTGGGAAAACAAGGTGTAGTAACCTTTTTGGGTTGTAGCACATAGAATTTTAGACATCAATGCCAAAAAGCTAAGTGTAGTGCTCCATTGTATGCTTATTGCATGGATAATCTTTGCTCTATCCTGTCTTTCACATCTGATGAAAATTATGGGATAAGGAGTATACTTTTTTGCCATTTGTAAAGTATTATGTGCCACACATACATGCAAACATACTTAAGCATTATTACTGCTTCCTCACATTCACTTAAACAAATAAATCAAGGGTAATTCTTAAGTCATAAAACACACTATGTGAAAAGAGAATATGTATTGTTTTTCAAATATTCCCCATCACACGCTGAGTTAGTTTACACAGTGCTTGTATCCTATGAAATGAAATAGAAAGAGTGTATTGCTTCTATGAGATCAATAATTAATTTTAACTTTGAACAGATAAAAAATTACTGTATATATGGTTCAACATGCTATGACATAATGGTTGCCCTTATGAAAATACACATTTAACTAGCTCAAGACATTCAGAATTTTAGGTGGACAAAGAAATATGCAGAAAAAACCAAATCTGCTTTAAATTGTAAATATTTCAGTGAATCAGTGGTTAAAATTCTAGTCTTTGTTGACTTTTGCCTTCTCCACTGTTCTATCCCTGGGCTTGATGAAATGAATTAGTCAGGATTATAGTTTCTAATAGTCCAGGGCTTTTAGAAAAGTCAACTAGTAATGTTCTCAACAATAGGAGTATTGCTACTGAATTTGCTTCTGATCTTAGCTATATCTTCACATATTAGAGGCAGGACAGAAAAAATCCTCAATATGCTATTCACAGTTGTTATTTAGGTACAGACACTGTTGAAGATAACTGAACTACACCTTTGAAACACTCTCTCTTTCATCTACAATGTTTATTCAAGACATATGTTACATTTATTGCTTGGCCATAAAAAAATAATTTAAGTTGGACCTGGCTTTGACATCCTAAAGCTGGGGTATGGATGGGACAAATGCAACATTTGTGAGAGAATTCATTCTTCTAGGACTCTCTGGTTACCCCAAATCGGAGATGACTTTCTTTGTTCTGGTTCTAATTATGTACCTAGTGATTCTAAGTGGGAATGGAGTTCTGATCATATTAAGCATCTTTGATTCCCATCTTCACACTCCCATGTACTTCTTCCTGGGCAATCTCTCCTTCCTGGATATCTGCTATACATCTTCTTCAGTTCCCTCAATACTAGTGAGTTTAATCTCAAAGAAGAGAAACATTTCCTTCTCTGGATGTGCAGTACAGATGTTCTTTGTATTTGCCATGGGGTCAACAGAGTGTTTTCTCCTTGCCATGATGGCTTTTGATCGCTATGTGGCCATCTGTAACCCTCTCAGGTACCCCATCATCATGAGCAAGGGGGTGTGTGCACTGATGGCCTCAGCATCATGGCTGTCTGGTGGAATCAATTCAGCTGTGCAAACATCTCTTGCCATGCAACTGCCTTTCTGTGGGAAGAACATTATCAATCATTTTACCTGTGAGATCTTAGCTGTCCTAAAACTGGCTTGTGCTGATATATCCCTCAATATTATTACCTTATCAATATCAAATATGGTCTTCCTGGTTCTCCCACTGCTGGTCATTTTCTTCTCCTATGTGTTTATCCTCTACACCATCTTGAGAATGAACACAGCCACAGGGAGACGCAAGGCCTTTTCTACCTGCTCAGCTCATCTGACTGTGGTGATCATATTCTTTGGTACCATCTTCTTTATGTATGCAAAACCCAAGTCCCAAGACCTGAATGGGGAAGAAAAATTGCAAACTTGGGACAAGCTTATTCCTTTGTTTTATGGGGAAGTGATTCCCATGTTGAATCCTATCATCTATAGCTTGAGGAATAAGGATGTTAAAGCTGCTGTAAAATATATGCTGAACCGAAAATCTATTTAATAAGGCCGTCAGAAGGTCAGGGCAGGAAGATTGCAAGTTCTTCAGTGTGACCCTGTGTCTAAATAAAAATACAAACTAGGGCTGGGGATGTGGCTCAGTGCTTGAGTGCCCCTGAGTTCAATCCCTGGTACCTTCCTCCACCCCCAAAAAAACATAAGGAAATGCAAGTTTATGTATTTGTGTCAGAACCAAAATCTCACCCCCCATCATCTACTCAGATGCTTCATCCTTTGCCATTCTACTTCCTTCAGGCCAGTTGTGGTTTCTACCTAAATGCCCTGGTCCCTAAACCCTGTGGTCCTGTGTCTGTTCCCATAGATGTGAATATTGTTACTGCAGAGCACCTATGACTGCTGGTGTCTCTCCTCTTGGATCACACTGTTCTGGATTCAACAAGTTGTGAAGGAGACTATGTGGATAATGGCATTTGAACATCTGCTGCCTGTCCTTCATCCCTGTCACAGGACCTACACTTATTATGATCTCTGTTTCGTTTTCTTGAAATTCTGATGTATATAAATAAGGTTTTGGCCTTTATAAATTTTATTTCTATTGTTTTATCCAAATTCTTAGCACCTAACCTTAATTTTTCTCTGACAATATCATGAGTGCCAGCATCTTGTATGCAGGTTTATATCAAGTTGGACTCATCACCTGCTAAAATATTCCAAGGATATATGTGGTGAATATAATTTGGCCTTTATATAGAAATGTATGTTCATGTTATCCAATGATCACGAAACTAACAGATTTAATAATTGCCCTTCCTGAATAATCAGAAATCATTAACAGATTGTTAGAAATATTAAATTCTGATTCATTAAAATAAAAATTCAGAGTGTGAAATATCAAAATCATCATATAAAAATAAATGTTTGTGAATTAATATAGTGAAGCAGAAGCAAGAGCAATTTTTAGTTCCTCTGAATTTTGTAAAATTGCAATAGCTGAAGGACAAAAATGTGGGGCTGAGGGCATATTTGAGGTTTAATGTTGGATCTTCAGAGACTCAGAAATCCTGATTACTGGAACAGAGAGTGAAAAAGAATTCATAAGTGCCAAACCTGCATCTGGGGCACTGAGGCAAGGCAGGGGCAGATGTCAAACAAAGGGAGGAAGAGACACATCTGAGAAAATTGTTAGGGAATCAGGTGCAGAAGAGAACATCAGTTTGAGTTCTGCTGATCCTGAAACTATACACCAGGCTAGTGCAGAGAAATGCTTCACTTCTCTTCATTTGCAGCCAGAGAGCTGTGTGGAGGGAACCCATCTTGTAGAGGTCACACCTAAGCTTGTAACTTTGGGAATATAAATCTCTGAGTCTCATTTCCACTGGATTTTGCAGTTTGTGTTTCCACAAGAAAACAACTTTGAGTGCATGTATGAAGTCATGAATGATGTGAATATACTTTGTATACAACCAGAGATATGTAAAAATGTGCTCTACAAGTATAATATGAAATGTAATACATTCTGCTGTCATTTCTAACAACTTAGAATAAAAAATAAATTTGAAAAAAAAAAAGAAAGCAACTTTGAAGGAAGCACCCTGAATAAAATACACATGGTTGCCAAGGCACCATGGAGAGCAGTAGAAACAGAGCATGGCGCGCTCCACCACCTGGGCTTGAGTGGTTCTTTGTACACAGGAAGGGATCCTGGGCACCAAAAATTCACCACCTGCTCACGCCAGGGAGGAATCCATCTGTTGGGCTGGGAACACCCAACACAGTCCTCACTGTACAGTCACAAGTCATGCCTCTTCCCAGTCTACTTCAGACCTACAAGAGCTACCTTAGTCACACTGGAGGAGAGTAGGGTGGAAACTGTGTGAATAGGCTCTGAGCCTGAGTTCTGCACAGGTTATTTAATATGGTTGTTGATTTAGACATGGAAAAAAAATGCAAATTCCCACCCCAGTGCAGAGCTGGTTGGTTTCAGATTCTCCTTTGCCAGAGAGAATCAAAAGATATGACACCGAGGTTTGTCATAACCACAATACTTGGTGGATTTCACACCCAAAGTCCCTGAGAGCTGTCTCTCTGTCTTAAATACTGCAGCCTGGGAGATTGTTAGTCTTTTTCATGTTCATTTTCAATTTTGCTTTTATTGTCTTCTGTGTTTGTTTGTTTTTTTACACTCATTATTTGTTATTTCATGCTTTTGCCTAATTTTATAAATTCATCAATATGATTCTTCTTTTCTTCACTCTTTCTCAAATTTTCTCTTCTTTTTTTCTTTCTTACTCATCTTCTGTCTTCTTCTCTAAACTGCCCCCACCTTTTTAATTTTGATCTCTTCTATTTTTTTTTCTTTCTTTGTTTTGTTTTTCCATGTCTTTTCTATGTAGTTTAATATTAATTTTTTTCCTGTACTGCTAATCTTTCAGCCTATTCCATATTATTTCTTCCCCTTTCTTCTCTTTGGGTGGTAGAGTGAGGGACAATAATTTTCATTGTTTTTAACTTATGTATGTGGTTTGTTTTAAGCTGTCACTGTTACTGGAGGTTATCTCTCTTCTCAAAGTGGTGCTGGACATTGAACATAGCACTTTGAACAGGTGTTGTGATACCACAACACTTTGATACCAGCATACATTCTGACCTGAGAGTGCATCATAAAGAGAAAGTGGAACACTAAAAAGACCCTCAAATAAAAATAGAAGAGATATCCTCCCCAATGGATGAGAAAATATCAACATAAAAACACAGGCAATATGTGAAAAGAAGGAAAGGAGACATCTCCAAAAGTTTATAACTCCTCAATAACTGAATTCATTGATGTCAAAGTGAAGGAAATTCTTGAAAAGAAACTTAAAACTGGATTGAAAAAAATGATCAATGAATTAAAAGAAGATACAAATAAACAACCAGAAGAGAATATGGATGAGCATTTCAATAGAAATTCCAAAAGAAGAAGCAAGCAGACATTTTGAAAATGTAAAGTTCATTTAGTCAAATTAAAAAAAAAATTCAGTGGAAAGCCTAATCAATGGACTTGATCAAACAGAAGAAAGGATATCAGGGCTCACATTTGAAGTGGATGAAGTAGGACTTTCAACAGTAATCAAGAAAAGAAACTGTGAACAGGATTTATTGTGGGGGGCACCTGGCAACCCAACCAGTGTTTGACAAGGATCCACTGGGAGAATGATGTTTGCAAGGACTCATCATCTCGAGATAATGCCAGATGTATGCCTCTGGGCTCTGGTGCCTTTTGTGCACTACTTTCTTAATAATATAATATTCATACTATTTTCTAGTGGTGATTGCTGGGGGTGAGGGGAATACTACAGCATTTTCTGAGAATATTAATAAAATATTAGAAATCCCAACCCCTTCTCTACCACAAACAGTAAAATAATCTTTTGCCACCGTGTGATGTGTTTTCTTCCTGGGGTGATTGTTATAAACATCTATTGTTATATGTGAGAACAGTCACAGAGCCACCTGTTTCTCCAGTCATGAGTTTGCAAAAAGTACATAGTCTCACTGTTAGTAATCAGAAACAGAATAAAATTATAGTGCTTCCTACTACAGAGACCCTCTCTTGTGTCCCATGGGTTAGTTAGATCCAGAATCAGGAAATGTTATATGGTGGAGGGGTAAAAGTATTCATAGGCATAAGTTAAATGTTAGATTCTGGTACCTGTGACCCTGTTCTAGTAAGATTTACTTTACTAAACAATATGGCAATTATCTACAAGGAAATTTGCCATGGTAACCACTGAGATCACTGCCCTCTTGACTAACCCGAACTTAAAGTTTAACTTAGGGAAGAATAGAGTCATAAGATCTAATATGCTTACTATTATGAAATATAAGAGCTAAGCACTATGACAAAATATAAACTTAAGATCAACTTTGCTGATTACGTTCATAGCTTAGACATTAAATTAGAACAATAGCAAGGGATGTGGTGGGGGTATTATTAACTCATATAATTGCATTTTCCAGTAAGCCTGTTCTGTACCAGGAATTCTATGGGTTTTATGTTAACTACATTCTTGGCATGTTATACTTTAAAAAATGTATAAAAACTGTGTGTGAACTCAATAAAGTTGTCAGCATTCTGCACTGGCTTGTGAGTCTGTGTGGTTGTTGTCCATCCATCGCCGATGCTTGTCTACCCCGTCACAACCCCTTGACCAGGAAGACCCCCGACCCTGCTGGGGCTGGA
Organism: Tamias sibiricus; assembly: GCA_025594165.1. Taxonomy (NCBI): domain Eukaryota; kingdom Metazoa; phylum Chordata; class Mammalia; order Rodentia; family Sciuridae; genus Tamias; species Tamias sibiricus. Next base: position 192,294,065 of record CM046657.1, on the reverse strand, counting down.
CCCCGGCAATTTATAATTTGTAAGGGTGCTGTAATAGCATTTAAAAACCAAGTTTAAGATTCATGAGTCTGAATGAACAAGTAATAATACAAGCTAATGGTATCTAAAATTATTTAGTTCAATAATAGCACAGAATTGCCCTACTCTTGGAAAGGAGATGGACATGTTGATACTGAAGGGATTTAGAACTCCAAGTAGACACGACCAGAAAAGAACCACTCACAATTTGTTATAGTTAAAATGTCAACAATTTAGAAAAAAATAAAGGCTTTTAAAAACTCCATCAGAAAACTTACAGGTCACTGATAAAGGATAACCCATCAATATAGCAATAGATTTCTAAGAAGAAACACTAAAGGTCACTAGGGCATGGAAAGATATATTTTAAGCCCTGAACAAGAATAAGTGCCAACCTAGATTACTAAATACAGAAAAGGTAGCCTTCAGAATTGATGAAGAAGTGAAAACCTTTCAAGATGAGCACAAGCTAGAGGACATGAATCCTAAGCGAGGATTGCAGAAGATATTTAAAGGAATCCTATAAACAGAAAAGGAAGATAACATAATGAGCATAGAAGAGGAAAATATCTCACTAGAGGAACAGATAAACAAATGATAATTAGGAAGAAATAAAACATTAGAATCAAAACAAAATGACAGGAATTAGTATGTACCTCTCTATAAGAATCCAGAATGTAAATGATCTTAATTCTGGAAAATTCAGTTAAAGACAAGAAGCAATTGTATTGTGCCTGCTGCATACATACACCTCATTAGCAAAGACATACAGAGACTGAAAGTGAAATATAGAAAATGATATTTCATGTGAATGGAAATTAAAAAACAAGCTGTACTCATATATGACAAGGCAGACTTCAAGACAAAATTAGTTAGAAGAGAAAGAATGTCATTATATATTATATATTGGTAAAGGGAACAATCCAACAAGATATACCCACTGTAAATGTTTATGCCTTCAATATCAATGTACCCAATTTCATAAAACAAACACTACTAGACATAAATGGATAGACCACCAATAAAATAATAGTGGTTGACTTCAGTACTCCGCTCTCACTGTAGGATCATCCAGAAACACACATATCAACAAAGATACAGCACAGTTAAACTACACTATAGATCAAATGTACTTAACAGATATTTCCAGAATATTTCATCTAATATCCTTTTCAGAAACTCACAGAACTTTCTCCAAAATAGATCATATATTATGTCATAAAGTCTTAGTAAATATGAAAAAAATTAACATAATTTTGTGTATCTCATCAGACTATTATGAAATGAGACTAGAAATCCACAGCAAGAGAAACTGCAGAAACACTACAAACACATGAAAACTGAATAATATATCTTTAAATGAAGATTGGGTCATTGAATAAATAAAGGGAGAAATTTTGAAATTGCTAGGATGAAATGAAAATAAAAACATGTACAAATAAAAAAATAAAAATAAGATACCAGAATCGATGGGAGAAGGAAGTACTAAGAGGGGAGTTTATAGCTATGAGTGCCTACCTTAAAAATCAGAGAGATCTCAAAGAAACAAACTATTGATGCATCTTTGGGTTTTATATAAATAAGAATAAACCAATCCCCAAACAACTAGAAAGAAAGAAATAATAAAGATCAGAAATTAATGAAGTAGAGACTAAAAGAACAACATGAAGGATCAATGAAACAAAGAATTGGTTCTTTGAAAAGAAATAAAATTGATAAACCTTTAGCCAAATTAAGCAAAGAAATTACATTAATAACAGAGATAAAAAAGGCAATATTACGACAAATACATCTAAAATCCAAAAGATTACTAGAGATTATTTTAAACATAATATTCTGATAAATTGGAAAATCTAGAAAAAAGGAAAACATTTCTAGGGACATATGATCTACCAAAATTGAACAAAGAGGATATTAAAAAACTGAACAGAATAATAACAAACAATAAGATTGAAGCAGTAATTAAAATGCTCCCACCAAAGAAGAAAAGCCCAGGATGGGTGAATCCATGGCTAAACTTCACCAGACATTTAGAGAATAAGAAACAACAATGCTTCCCAAACTTTCCCATGAAATAGGAAGGGAAGGAGTGCTTTTAAACTCATTTTACAAAGCAAGTATCACCCTGATATTAATACTAAAGAAGGACAAATTGAATAAAGAAAATTACAGGCCAGTATCCTTGATGAACATAGACACAAAATTTCTCAGTAATACACTGCAAACAAAATTCAACAACATATTAAAGAGATAATACACCATGATGAAGTTGGTTTCATTACCAGAACAAAAAGATGGTTCAACAAAAACAAATAGATAAATATATTACAACATGCAAATAGAATCAAGGACAAAAAAAAAAAAAACATGGTCATCTCAATAGATGTAGAAAATGCATTCAGCAAATCTTAACAACCCTTTCACAAATAAATTGGGGATAGAGTTCTTACTTTGACATCATAAAGGTAATATATGACAAACCCACGTCCACTCTCCCCATTACTACTCAATATGCTTCTTGAAATTTTAGCCAGAGCAATTAAACAAGAGAAATAAATAAAAATATACAAATAGGAAAGGAAGGAGTCAAATTATCACTGTTTCAGATGATATGAGTGTATACTTAGGATACTGTAAAGGCTTCATCCACCACAAGGCTGCTAGATCTGATTTTTTAAAAAGTCAGCACAGGAGTAGGTTAAAAAAGTAACATATAAAAATAAGTGGATTTTCTATGCACCAGTAATGAACCCACTGAGAAAGAAATTCAGGAAAAGAATTCCATTCACAATAACTTCAAACAAAGCAAAATAAAATAAACAATAACCCTAAGAGCCAGGTGCAGTGGCACATGCCTGTATTTCCAGTGGGTTGGGAGGCTGAGGCAGGAGGATCATAAGTTAAAGCCTGCCTGAGCAATTTGTGAGGCTCTAAGCAACTTACCAAGAACTTGTCTCAAAATAAAATATGGCCTGTGGATGAGGATGTGGCTCAGTGGTTGAATGCCCCTGGGTTAAGTCCCTGTTATGAAAAAAAAAAAAAAAAAAAGCCCTAGGAATAAACCCAATCAGTGAGGTGAAAGACATCTACAATGAAAATTAAACACTGAAAAAAGAAATTGAAAAGACTCTATCAGATGAAAATATTCCCATGCTTATGTAAAGGCTGAATTAATATTGTTAAAATAGACATCAAAAATGATCTAAACATTCAAAGCAATCCTTCTCAAAATTCCACAAATATACTCAAAAAACTAGAGAAAACAAACCTAAAATTTATATGGTGGTATAAAGGACCAGAATTGCCAAAGCACACCTGAACAAAAAAGAACAATTTTGCAAATACCACAATACTCACTTTCAAGATATGCTACAGAACTACAGTAACAAAACAGCCTGGTACTGGCATAAAAACTGGCATGTCTATTAATGGAAAAGAATAGAAGACACAGAAGTAAATCCACACAGCTACAGTCATCTGGTTCTGGACAAAGGTACCAGAAACCCAAGAAAATTCAGCCTCTTTAACAAACGATGCTGGAAAAACTGGATATCCATATGTAGAAGAATGAAACCAGATCCCCATCTCTCAAGCTGTATAAAGGTCGATTCAAAATGGATCAAAGATCTAAGTGTAAGACCTGAACTTTGATATTAAGAGAAGAAAACACAGGGGAAACACATCAAGATACATAGACAATGACTTCCTGAATAGGACTCCTATAACTCAGGAATTAAAAGCAAAAATTGATAAATGGAACAGCATCAAATTAGAATGCTTCTGCACCATGACAGAAACAACTGAGTGAAGAGACAGCCTACAGAATGAGAGAGAGTCTTTGCCAGCTACTCTTCCACCAAGGGTTTAACATCCTTTGGATAGAATGTGTAAAGTACTCAAAAAATTTAACTGCCACCAATGACGCATTCAATAAATAGGCAAATGAACTGAACAGACTCTCCACAAAAGAAGTACAAATAGCCAATAATCATTTGAAAAAAAATTCAGCACCTTTAACTATCATGGAAATGCAAATTAAAACTACATTAAAATTTAATTAACCCCCATAATAATGGAAATTGTAAAAAAAAAATACAAATAATAATGCTGGGAGGAGGCTGAAAAAAATAAGCTTCATACATTGTTGTGGGGATGTAAATTAATATAGCCTCTATGGAAATAATTATAGAGATAACTCAATATACTAAAAATAGAACTACAGGGCTGGGGCTGTGGTTTAGTTGTAGAGCACTTGCTTGGCAGGTGTGAGTTCCTGGGTTCGATCCTCAGCACCACATAAAAATAAATAAACAAACAAATGTATTGTGTCCATCTACATTTAAAATTTTAAAAAAATAGAACTACAATATGATTTAGCTATGTCTTTAGTATGTATTAGTATTTATCTGAAAGAAACAAAGTCAGTACATTTTGTAAGTATCTGCACAGCTGCATTTATTATGGTAGACACATTATGTAATCAGCCTAGGTGCTTGTCAACAGATGAATGAATAAAGAATATGGAATGTGGAATATGTATACAGTGAAGTATTATTCAATCATAAGGAGAACAAAATTATGTCCTTTGTAGAATGTGAATGGAACTGGATATCATCATCTTAAGCACAATTAGCCAGACTCTCGAAAAGAGAATCATCATGTTTTCTCTAATATGTGTAAAGTAGGAGAAAGGGAAAAAAAAAACTTTTAAGGTATAGAAAAGTGATTGGGGGAGGAGAGGAGGTGAAACAATGGGGAATGAAATTGAGGGAATAATGTTATATGCCTGTATGAATGGCCACAATGAAACTCACTCTTCTGTATAAGTAATATGAAGCAATAGAAAACAAAAATTGTAATAATAGCCACCTCCCAAATATATAACACTAATGTATCTCTTATTAACTGTAAGTCATATATTCATCATGTCTTTATTTTGATTTATCTGTAGATGTAGTATAAACACTGAAGGTTAAATATTTATTGAGATGTGCAGTCCAGGTTTTTATAGCATAAATTATAAAAAGTGAAAATAATATTGCAGATGATATGAATGTTTAAAATTTCTGGCATAATTATCCTCATAAACCTATGTCTGTGGCCTTATTTATTGTATTGTCTATCTCTTATTCCAAAAAGAAACTTGGTGGTGGCATCCTGTGTGGAATTAGTTTTTCAAAAAATGAAGAGATAGTGAGCTAAAAGATAAGTGACAGGGCATTTAATTCATACGGAATACCTGTTTTATTTTATTCACAAAATTTTGATATTTTCTTTTCTTTCTTTTTTTTTTTTTTTACAATTGCATGATTTCATTTTAGTTATTGTTTGAACTCAAGTTTTTAAATTAATTTTTCTTAGGTTGATATATTTTTAACCAAAAAATTCTCACATTTCATAATGTGAGTTTGGTGAACATTTGCTTATTTCCAAAAGTGACAAGGGCAAGGGAATGCTGTTTCCTTTTTGAACTATAGTTCAGCCATGCTATAGTCTCAGCACCACTGGTAATTGGGTATGTGGGACATTGTTCGCAATGTATCAGAAGTTTCTCCATTCCACAGATACTTACTACCACCAAATGCTTTCCATTCTTTCCATTTTTTCATTTATTTTTTCCAGATTATCCTCCCTAGGGTAGAACAGTTAGGCTGAATCATAAACTTGAATATATACAATCTTGATTTCATTTTAATTCCATATATATTTTAACACTCTTCATTCAGTTTTGAAAGTCTTCCCTTTAGTCCCTTATCATCTTCCAGTTTTTTAAGATGGGCTTTTAATTTTCATTAGCTCACTTTTTTTGTGGATGGGCATATATGATAACTCCATTGTTTGTGATGCTTTGCAAGCCATTGATAATTTCATATGGAGTGCCTTAATTAGATAACCAACATCTAAATTAAAATAATACTCTTGCTCTAGGCCCTAATAGTGGCAGCTACTCCACTGGCCAGATATGCAAATCCAGATCCAAAACAAGTGTTACTCTCAATCAAGATTCACTGTTGCCCACTTGGAAACAAGGATAATGGCCAATATAATGCACTAGCTAGCTCTGTTTTTTTCTGGACACTTTCTGTGGACAGCTCTTTCTATGGACAGCTCCTTTTAATCTGTAACCTTTTTACTGACAAGTATAACAACTTGCAGGTATGTTTCCAGCTCTTGAGGAGACAGGATACCTATTTTTTTTTTCACACATGGCTGCACTGTTTGAATGCTTCCATGCCCTTTCATCCTGTGGCCCCAAGAGGCCACTTTCAAAGAGAGAATAAAGATTCCCATTTGTTGGTTCTTGTCCTTCTCTGAATTCAGAAGAGAAGTTTTATGATAGATATATTTACACACTCCACATTGATAATCTCGCTTCAGGTCCATATATTAAGGTGTCTTACAGTTTATGCCTTACACAGGGATCCTTCAGACCCTTAAGGGGCTTTATTTTCAGACTGTATTACTTTTACATTAGTTATCCTCTGAGAATTGATAAAAATTCATATATATCATTGTTATCATTATCTTTTTTTCTCTTTAAAAATTTTTTTTATTTGTGTTAATTACTTATACATGACAGTAGAATGCATTTATGCACTGTGATTTATCATACATAGATGGGATATAATTTCTCATTTTTTTCTTTTTTAAGATTTTTTATTATTCTAATTTGTTATAGATGTTTGCAGAGTATATTTCACATCATATTACATATAAAGAGCACAATTTTTCGAGTTGCTGGTTTAATATAGAGTATTTTTACAATAATTGTCTTCATACATGTATTTAGGGTAATCATGGAAAACTCAGTCTGCTATTATTCCTATCCCTTTGCCTCCTCCCCTCCCTCCCCCCTCTTTGTTCTATTTAAAAGCTCTTCCATTCCTCTCATTCCCTCTCTCTTGCCTTTATTAGTTAGTATCTTCATATCAAAGAGATCATTCGATCTTTGGTTTTTTGGTATTGGCTAACTTCACTTAGCATTATTTTCTCCAACTCCATCCATTTACTTGCAAATTCCATGATTTTATTCTCTTTTAGTGCTGAGTAGTGTTCCATTGTGTATATATACCAAAGTTTCCCTATCCATTCCTCTGCTGATGGGCATCGGGGTTGGTTCCACAATCTAGCTATTGTGAATTGTGCTGCTATAAACATTGATGTGGCTGTGTCCCTGTAGTAAGCTGTTTTTAAGTGTTTTGGGAATAGGCCAAGGAGTGGGATAGCTGGGTCAAATGGTGGTTCCATTCCCAGTTTTCTGAGGAATCTCCATACTACTTTCCAGATTGGCTTCACCAATTTGCAGTTCCACCAGCAGTGTAAGAGTGTGCCTTTTTCCCCACATCCTCGCCAGCATTTATTGTTTGTTTTTTTTTGATAGCTGCCATTCTGACTGGAGTAAGATGAAATCTTAGAGTTGATTTGGTTTGCATTTCTCTAATCGCTAGACATGTTGAACATTTTTTTCATATATTTGTTGATTCTTTGTATATCATCTTCTGAGAAGTGTCTGTTTAGTTCCTTGGCCCATTTATTGATTGGGTTATTTGTTTTTTTTGATGTTAAAACTTTTAAGAGCTTTATAAATCCTTGAGGTTAGTGTTCTATCTGATGTGCTTGTGGTAAAGATTTGCTCCCATTCTGTAGGTCCTCTATTCACCTCACTGATTGTTTCTTTTGCTGAGAAGAAGCTTTTTTAGTTTGAATCCATCCCATTTATTGATTCTTGTTTTTAGTTATTGCACTATAGGGGTCTTACTGAGAAAGTTGGAGCCTAAACCAACATGATGGAGATGTGGGCCTACTTTTTCTTCTATTAGGTGCAAGGTCTCTGGTTTAATTCCTTAGTCCTTGATCCACTTTGAGTTAATTTTTGTGCATGGTGAGAGAAAGAGATTTAATTTCATTTTATTACATGAAGATTTCCAGTTTTCCCATCACCATTTGTTGAAGTGGCTGTCTTTTCTCCAGTGAACATTTTTGGCACCTTTGTCTAATATAAGATAACTGTAGGTGTGTGAGTTCATCTCTGAGTCATCTATTCTGTACTATTGGTCAACTGGTCTATTTTGATGCCAATACCATGTTGTTTTTGTTACTATTGCTTTGTAGTACAATTTAAGGTCTGGAATAGTAATGCCACCCATTTCATTCTTCTTGCTAAGAATTGCTTTGGCTATTCTGGGTCTCTTATTTTTCCAGATGAATTTCATGATTGCTTTTCCTATTTCTATGAGGAATGATATTGGTATTTTGATTGGTATTGCATTGGCTCTGTATAGTGCTTTTGGGAGAATGGTCCTTTTGACAATATTAGTTCTACCTATCCATGAACAAGGCAGATCTTTCCATATTCTGTTATCATTATTTTGTTCTTTGGAGGCATGAGAAAATGGTTTGTAATTCTTCCTAAGTCAAATAGTAAAGATTACTTGGAAATATTATTTTATTTTTTAACCTACATTTATTCATCCTTAGAAAGAAAGTCTTAATGATTTATAATAGGTTTCTGACTGAACTTCTGCAATCTTAGAATAGAAAAAAATCTCAACATATTTCCATTTTTATTTAAAGTGCATATGCAGCACATTATCGTGTGTACTCGGGTGTGTTTAATGTGTGCATATTAATGCATTTGTGCATGCATAAATACTGTTCCTATGTTTAAAGTAAAATTTTGCTTTCCAGAGTCCCAACTATTTTACAGTAAAATGTGACACCTGTTAAAAAATACTATAATAATCAAAGTATTAATATACACCCTCTAGCATAGTAGACATTTTAAAATCCTATTTAGGTAATGTTCTGCCTACCTGTCTGAACTTATGCCCCAAACTTTCATTATGGACTTACAAAAACTTTCATTATGGCCTTAACATACGGATTTTCTTTTGTCCTGTGAGTTTATTTATTGTAAGGGTTATCTCTGGTGATGGGATCCCACATGGGAAATTTATCAAGAAGAATGAACAGAAAATGAGCTGAAAAGTGAAATAACTATGCATTGAATTCATACCAAATATTTGTTTTATTTTATTAATAATAGCCAGGTCATTTCTCAATTATAACATATAATTTTAGTAGTTATGGTTTGAATTACTAAACTCTGAATTAACTTTGCTTCAGTAGGTATACTTTAAGCAAAAAAAACTCTCACATTTTGCAATACATTTTGATGAACATTTTCTCCTCTGCAAGTGACAAGGACAGGGGAATGGTGTTTCCTTTTGGAGCTGTAGTTCAGCCACAGTATAGTCTCAGCACCACTTTTAATTGGGTGTGTGGGACACTGTCCCCAATGCATCAGAAATTTCTCCATTTCACAGATGCCTCACTACTCCTTTAAATTGCTTTGGGAATTGGGGAACAATTATAATAATTGTTGCACAATACATATTTACTCTTCATATCTATGGAATTGGGCATCATTTCTTGAACCTGACCTTAATTCATATGGCTGACATAAATGTTAAGTAAAATGTAGTTATTTCTTCTAGTAGGTAGAAATAATGTACCATTATAAAGGTGAGTTCTGAATACCTTGAAGCCATAAATTTTCATTCATAATTAGGACTATTACTAAGTATGAAATTACAATGTGAATAAAAATTAGGCAATATAAATTTATTAGTACTGAATAGATTTATGGTTTAATGTTGTCATTATTATTATCTGTACCATCTAGGTTAATTCATAAAGCAGTTTTTGCATGTATCTGAATTTCTCTGAAAACAAATTGTGAGGTAAGTAAGTTAGGGATTTTTGTCTCAGCTGTACAAATGAAAAACTGAGGCTGTATATTAGAAGAAAAAAGCACCTCAAATCAAGAAGTTTTGGAACTAATTCTCAATATTTTCACTTTATTTATCTTAACAAGAAGTCTACAATGAGCATAGAGTCATTTTACCAGAAATGTCATGTTCTGAGATAAAACCTCTGGGATTAGAAATTAGGTCCTTGAAAGTGACCATTCTTTCTTTCCATTGTTAAATGCTTAAGTGTTGCCTTTATCTCATTTTCTATGTAGCAACAACCATTCTTCATTGTAAATATTCTGTAAAGATTTTAATCCAAACTTCCAGGCATGAAAGTAGTGGAAAGAGAATGGGTTTTGGGTTTGGGCTCTGCTTATATATTAGCCATGTGATTTTAAGCAAGTAAGCTAAAGTCAAGTGCAATATCTGGTACATAGGAATCTGTCAGCTAAATTATTTCAGTGGCTTTTTTCCACTTAAGAAATTTTGGGGGTACACTGAATGAATATAAATAAAAATTTGGTTTAAGACATAAAGGTTTCATCTCTCATGTGGGAATTCAATATTTTTTCATCTATGCTTCTCATCAGGTTAAAAATTTCGACTTGGTATTCTGTAAATTATTTCTGAAGTGATAATTTCTCTGCCTGGTTTGGCTTCTGACTCCAAGAAATTATACACTACAGAGAAATTTTCTCACCTTTCTTCACAAAATGAACTGAATGTTGGAGCTGGCTAACTGAAAGGTGGTGGTGATTATGAAAAGATGATTTTTGTGTGTATATGAAGGTCACAAATTACTAACAACCTAATTAATCTAGATCTCTCAACTTTCTCATGCCATATTTCTACTCAAAGGCCCTATAAAACTGAATCATGTGATGTCAAGTTTATAGGGCAGCTAACATCACAGGTCTAAACAGTCACTTTGTGTTTAGTTTCTCCTAACAGGCTCCTTCCTCATAAAAACTATTGTCAATTTCTTTGCCTGGCTTTTGAACCTTTGTATACACCAGCCTCATGTGCTTATAGCTGCGTTGGCCACCATTTCTCCATAGAAACTCCCTGTATGAAAAGCAGGTACTATGATCATGCTGTTGCTAAATGTTGCTCAGTCTGTCTCTTTTTGGGGTATTCACTTTCTTTTTTAATGTCAGACATCTCCCTTTTCTTCTTCATCCTCTTCCTCCTCCTCCTCCTCCTCTCCTCCTCCTCCTTTTTTTCCTCCTTCCTCCTTCCTCCTCCTTCTTCTCTATTTCTCCAGATATGCCTAAATTGGAAATCCTTTCAGAATTTTATCCTTACTTGTTTCTCATTAGCATCCTTCTGAGAGTTCTTATAATATTCACCCTGGACACATGATTGAGTCATATGGTATATAAACTGATGCCATGAATATTTTCCTCTTTCCCTTGCTGAATTGTGCACTTTTATTGGCATACATGATGGGTCATACTTTTTCTATCCTCTTGTGGATTGTTAGGATTGTACTGAATTAGGCTATCAGTAATAATGTACACAAATAATACTGTCTGGCAAAAGATTATATGATCTTTATGTTTCAATAATATTCAGTTTCTGTAGTATACTGAATAGCTACAATATGTGGCCCTGCAGTGCACTGGACAGTGCGAAATATAATCACGTTGGTCTTTTTCCAGGTTGTTAAGTCAGTCCATGTAATAATTCAAAAGAAAATCTATTGGCGTCAAAATCATCTCGATGACCTGCCAATTCACAATAAGAAAACTAACATCATGATTCTGAAAACCTGTCCTTATACCAGCTGCTTTATCACAGCCTGTGGAAGTTTATCAGAAATGCACATTCACAGGACCTGCTCCAGGCCTACTAAAAGAGAATTTATGTTTCAACAAAATTCTCAGGTGATTGATATGTGCATAAAAATTTGAATGTCTGAAGTAGTTGACTGTTCATTATTCCACCAAGAGAGAAAAATTCAGACTGTGCTCTGTGGGAAAACAAGGTGTAGTAACCTTTTTGGGTTGTAGCACATAGAATTTTAGATATCAATGCCAAAAAGCTAAGTGTAGTGCTCCATTTTATGCTTATTGCATGGATAATCTTTGCTCTATCCTGTCTTTCACATCTGATGAAAATTATGGGATAAGGAGTATATTTTTTTGCCATTTGTAAAGTATTATGTGCCACACATATATGCAAACATACTTAAGCATTATTACTGCTTCCTCACATTCACTTAAACAATAAATCAAGGGTAATTCTTAAGTCATAAAATAAGGCATGTGAAGAGAGAATATGTATTGTTTTCCAGAGGTTCTCCATCACATGCAGAGCTAATCTAAACAATGCTTGTGTGCTATAAAATGAAATAGAGAGAGTATATTGTTTCTGTGAGATCGACAATTAATTTTAACTTTGAACAGATATTAAATTACTGTATATGTGGTTCAACATGCTATGACACAATGGTTGCCCTTATGAAAATACACATTTAACTAGCTCAAAAAAGATTCAGAATTTTAGGTAGACAAAGAAATATGCATAAAAACCAAACCTGCTTTAAATTGTGAATATTTCAGTGAATCAGTGGTTAAAATTCTAGTCTTTGTTGACTTTTGTCTTCTCTTTTGCTCTCTCCCTGGGCTTAATGAAATGAAGTAGTCAGGATTATAGTTTCTAATATTCCAGGGCTTTTAGAAAAGTCAACTAGGAGTGTTCTAAATGATAAGAGTATTGCTACTGAATTTGCTTCTGATCCCAGATATATCTTCATGTATTAGAGGCAGGACAGAAAAATCCTAAATATTCTATCACATTTGTCTTTTAGGCACAGACACTGTTGAAGATAACTGAACTACACCGTTGAAACTCTCTTTCATCCTACAGTTTTTATTCAGGAAATTTGTTACATTTATTGCTTGGCCATAAAAAAAAATAATTTAAGTTGGACCTGGCTTTGACATCCTAAAGCTGGGGTATGGATGGGACAAATGCAACATTTGTGAGAGAATTCATTCTTCTAGGACTCTCTGGTTACCCCAAATCGGAGATGGGTTTCTTTGCTCTGGTTCTAATTATGTACCTAGTGATTCTAAGTGGGAATGGAGTTCTGATCACATTAAGCATCTTTGATTCCCGTCTTCACACTCCCATGTACTTCTTCCTGGGCAATCTCTCTTTCCTGGATATCTGCTACACATCTTCTTCAGTTCCCTCAATGCTAGTGAGTTTAATCTCAAAGAAAAGAAACATTTCCTTCTCTGGATGTGTATCACAGCTGTTCTTTGGATTTGCAATGGCGTCAACAGAGTGTTTTTCTCCTTGCCATGATGGCTTTTGATCGCTATGTGGCCATCTGTAACCCTCTCAGGTACCCCATCATCATGAGCAAGGGGGTGTGTGCACTGATGGCCTCAGCATCATGGCTGTCTGGTGGAATCAATTCAGCTGTTCAAACATCTCTTGCCATGCAACTGCCTTTCTGTGGAAAGAACATTATCAATCACTTCACATGTGAGATCTTAGCTATCCTCAAGCTGGCTTGTGCTGATATATCCCTCAATATTATTACCTTATCAATATCAAATATGGTCTTCCTGGTTCTCCCACTGCTGGTCATTTCCTTCTCCTATGTGTTTATCCTCTACACCATCTTGAGAATGAACTCAGCCACAGGGAAACGGAAGGCCTTTTCTACCTGCTCAGCTCATCTGACTGTGGTAATCATATTCTTTGGTACCATCTTCTTTATGTATGCAAAACCCAAGTCCCAAGACCTGAATGGGGAAGAAAAATTGCACACTTGGGACAAGCTTATTCCTTTGTTTTATGGGGAAGTGATTCCCATGTTGAATCCTATCATCTATAGCTTGAGGAATAAGGATGTTAAAGCTGCTGTAAAATATATGCTGAACCGAAAATCTATTTAATAAGGCCGTCAGAAGGTCAGGGCAGGAAGATTGCGAGTTCAAAACCAGCTTCAGCAAAAGTGAGGTGCTAAGCACTTCAGTGTGACCCTGTGTCTAAATAAAAATACAAACTAGGGCTGGGGATGTGGCTTAGTGCTTGAGTGTCCCTGAGTTCAATCCCTGGTACCTCCCCCCACCCCCGCCCAACAAAAAAAATAAGGAAATGCAAGTTTATGTATTTGTGTCAAAACCAAAATCTCACCCACATCATCTACTCAGATGCTTCACCCTTTGCCATTCTACTTCCTTCAGGTCAGTTGTGGTTTCTATCTAAATGCCCTGGTCCCTAAACCCTGTGGTCCTGTGTCTGTTCCCATAGATGTGAATATTGTTACTGCAGAGCACCTATGACTGCTGGTGTCTCTCCTCTTGGATCACACTGTTCTGGATTCAACAAGTTGTGAAGGAGACTATGTGGATAATGGCATTTGAACATCTGCTGCCTGTCCTTCATCCCTGTCACAGGACCTACACTTATTATGATCTCTGTTTCGTTTTCTTGAAATTCTGATGTATATAAATAAGGTTTTGGCCTTTATAAATTCTATTTCTATTGTTTTATCGAACTTCTTAGCACCTAACCTTAATTTTTCCCTGACAATATCATGAGTGCCAGCATCTTGTACGCAGGTTTATATCAGGTTGGACTCATCACCTGTTAAAACATTCCATGGATATATGTGGTGAATATAATTTGGCTTTTATATAGAAATGTTTGTTCATGTTATTCAAGGATCAGGAAACAAACAACTTTCATAAATAATTGCCCTCCCTGAATTATCAGAAAATCCTTAATAGATTGTTAGAAATATTAAACTTTCATTCATAAAAATAAAAATTCAGTGTTTTCTGAAATTTCAAAATCATAAAAAAGAAAAAAAAATGTTTATGAATTATTATAGTGAAGCAGAAGCAGGAGTAATTCTTAGTTCCTCTGAATTTTGTAAAATTGTAACAGTTTAAGGACAAAAATGTAGGGCTGAGGTCATATTTTGAGGTTTAATATTGGATCCTCAGAGACTTAACAGAGACTCAGAAATCCTGATTACTGGAACAGAGAGTGAAAAAGAATTCATAAGTGCCAAACCTGCTTCTGGGGCACTGAGGCAAGGCAGGGGCAGATGTCAAACAAAGGGAGGAAGAGACACATCTGAGAAAATTGTTAGGGGATCAGGTGCAGAAGAGAACATCAGTTTGAGTTCTGCTGATTCTGAAACTATACACCAGGCTAGTGCAGAGAAATGCTTCACTTCTCTTCATTTGCAGCCAGAGAGCTGTGTGGAGGGAACCCATCTTGTAGAGGTCACACCTAAGCTTGTAACTTTGGGAATATAAATCTCTGAGTCTCATTTCCACTGGATTTTGCAGTTTGTGTTGCCACAAGAAAACAACTTTGAGTGCATGTATGAAGTCATGAATGATGTGAATATACTTTGTATACAACCAGAGATATGTAAAAATGTGCTCTACAAGTATAATATGAAATGTAATACATTCTGCTGTCATTTCTAACAACTTAGAATAAAAAATAAATTTGAAAAAAAAAAAAAAAAAAAGAAAACAACTTTGAAGGAAACACCCTGAATAAAATATACATGGTTGCCAAGGCACCATGGAGAGCAGTAGAAACAGAGCTTGGCGCGCTCCACCACCTGGGCTTGAGTGTTTCTTTGTACACAGGAAGGGATCCTGGGCACCAAAAACCCACCACCTGCTCACACCAGGGAGGAATCCATCTTTTGGGTTGGGAACACCCAAAATATTCTCCACTGTTCAGTCACAAGACTTGCCTCTTCCCAGTCCACTTCAGAGGTACTAGAGCTACCTCAGTCACACTGGAGGGGAGTAAGGTGAAAACTGTGTGAATAGGCTCTGGGCCTGAGTTCTGTACAAGTTATTTAATATGGTTATTGATGTAGATATGGAAAAAATATGCAAATTCCCACCCCAGTGCAGAGCTGGTTAGTTTCAATTGCTCTCATGCCCAGATAGAATCAAAGGATATGTCACTGAGGTTTGGGCATTTGTCATACCCACAATACTTGGTGGATTCCAAAACCCAAAGTCCTTGAGATCTGCCTCTCTGGCTTAAATATTGCCGTTGGGGAGGATGTTACTCTTTTTCATGTTCATTTTTAATATTGCTTTTATTGTCTTCTGTATTGGTTTGTTTTGTTTACAGTTATTGTTATTTCATGCTTTTGCCTAATTTTATGAATTTTTAAAGTTTATCAATTTGATTCTTCTTTTCTTCACTTTCTCAATTTTCCCCTTCCTTTTTCCTTTCTTACTCATCTTCTATCTCTCTTCTCTAAACCACCCCCACCTTTTAAAATTTTGATCTCTTTTGTTTTTCTTTCTGTGTTTTGTTTTTCCATTTCTTTCTTTTTTCTATGTAGTTTAATATTAATTTGCCTCCTTTATTGCCTAATCTTTCAGTCTATTCCATATTATTATTTCCTCTTTCTTCTCTTTGGGTGGTAGAGTGATAGACAATAATTTTCATTGCTTTTAACTTATGTTGGTATATGGTTTGTTTTAAGCTGTCATTGTTACTGGAGTTTATCTTTCTTCTCAAAGTGATTCTGGAGATTGAACACAGCACTTTGAACAGGTGGAGTGCATGCTCTGATACTAATATACATTCTGACCTGAGAGTACATCATAAAGAGAAAGTGCAACACTAAAAATACCCTCAAATAAAAATGGAAGAGATATCTTCTCCAATAGATTTGAAAATCTCAACATGAAAACACTGGAATATGTGAAAACAAGGAAAGGAGACATCTCCAAAAGTTTATAATTCCTCGATAACTTGTCCATGAATATCAAAGCGGAGGAAATTCTGGACAAGGAACTTAAAACTTGATTGAAAAAAAAAAGTGATCAATGAATTAAAAGAAGATACAAATAAACAACCAAAAGCGGATATGGAAGAGCATTTCAATAGAAATTAAAAAAAAAAAAAAAGCAAACATAAATTCTCCAAATGTAAAAGCTCAGTGAGTCAAATTAAAAAAAAAAAAAATCAGTGGAAAACCTCACCAATAGACCTGATCAAACAGAAGAAAGAATATCAGGTCTCACATTTGAAGTGGATGAAGTAGGACTTTCAACAGTAATCAAGAAAAGAAACTGTGAACAGGATTTATAAAAGTGCTGGAATAGCATTTAAAAACCAAGTTTAAGATTCATGAGTCTGAATGAAGAAGTAGCAATACAGGCTAATGGTTTCTAAAGCTTATTTAGTTCAATAATAGCACAAAATTGCCCTATTCGTGGAAAGGAGATGGGCATGTTGATACTGAAGTATACATGACCAGAAAAGAACCACTTCACAACTTGTCATAGTTAAATGTCAACAATTTGGAAAAAATAAAGGATTTTAAAAACTCCAAGAGAGAACTTACAGGTTACTGATAAAAGATAAACCATCAATATAAAATAGTTTATAAAGAGAAATGCTAAGGATCAGTAGGAATGATATATTTTAAGCCCTGAACAAGAATAAGTGCCAACCTAGATTACTAAATACAGAAAAGGTAGCTTCAGAATTGATGAAGAAGTAAAGACCTTTCAAGATGAGCACAAGCTAGAAGACGTGAAAACCAAGAGAATATTGCAGAAGATACTTAAAGGAATCCTATAAACAGAAAAGGAAGATAAAAATAACAAAAGAGCATAGAAGAGGAAAATATCTCACTAGAGGAACAGATAAACAAATGATAATTAGGAAGAAATAAAACATTAGAATCAAAACAAAATGACAGGAATTAGTATGTACCTCTCTATAAGAATCCAGAATGTAAATGATCTTAATTCTGGAAAATTCAGTTAAAGACAAGAAGCAATTGTATTGTGCCTGCTGCATACATACACCTCATTAGCAAAGACACACAGACTGAAAGTGAAAGATAGAAATGATGTTTTATGTGAATGGAAATTAAAAAACAACCTGTACTCATATATGACAAGGCAGTCTTCAAGACAAAATTAGTTAGAAGAGAAAGAATGTCATTACATATTGGTAAAGGGAACAATCCAACAAGATATACCCATTGTAAATGTTTATGCCTTCAATATCAATGTACCCAATTTCACAAAACAAACACTACTAGACATAAATGGATAGACCACCAATAAAATAATAGTGGTTGACTTCAGTACTCCGCTCTCACTGTAGGATCATCCAGAAACACACATATCAACAAAGATACAGCACAGTTAAACTACACTATAGATCAAAAGTACTTAACAGATATTTCCAGAATATTTCATCTAATATCCTTTTCAGAAGCTCACAGAACTTTCTCCCAAATAGATCATATATTATGTCATAAAGTAAGTCTTAGTAAATAGGAAAAAATTAACATAATTTCATGTATCTTATCAGATCATTATGAAATGAGACTAGAAATCAACAGCAAGAGAAACTACAGAAACAATACAAACACATGAAAATTGAATAATATATCTTTGAATGAAGATTGGGTCGTTGAATAAATGAATGGAGAAAATTTAAAATTGCTAGAATGAAATGAAAATAAAAACACAATGTATCAGAATCTATGGGATAAAATGCAGGAAGTTCTAAGAGGGGAGTTTATAGCTATGAGTGCCTACCTTAAAAATCAGAGAGATCTCAAACAAACAAACTATTGATGCATCTTTGGGTTTTATATCAAATAAGAATAAACCAATCCCCAAACAACTAGAAAGAAAGAAATAATAAAGATCAGAAATTAATGAAGTAGAGACTAAAAGAACAACATGAAGGATCAATGAAACAAAGAGTTGGTTATTTGAAAAGAAATGATATTGATAAACCTTTAGTCAAATTAAGCAAAGAGATTACATAAATAATATTAGAGATAAAAAAGGCAATATTACACTCATACATTGCTGGTGGGACTGCAAAATGGTGCAGCCGTTATGGAAAGCAGTATGGAGATTGCTTGGAAAACTGGGAATGGAACCACCTTATGACCCAGCCATCCCACTCCTGGGTCTATTCCCAAAGGACTTAAAAACAGCATATTACAGCAACACAGCCACTTCAATGTTTATAGCAGCACAATTTACAATAGCTAGGTTGTGGAATCAACCTAGATGTCCCTCAGTAGATGAGTGGATAACGCAAATGTAGTATATATACTCAATGGAATTTTACTCAGCAATAAAAGAGAATAAAATAATGGCATTCACAGGTAAATGAATGAAGTTGGAGAATATAATGCTAAGTGAAGTTAGCCAATCTCAAAAATCCAAATGCTGAATGTTTTCTCTGATATAAGAAGGCTGATTCACAGTGGCATTGGGTAGAGGTACATAGGAGGATTAGAGGAACACTAGAAAGGTCAAAGGGGAGGAAGGGGAAGGGAGGGAGCAAGGGGGTATGGAGGGGAAAAAAAAAAAGAAGGTGGTAGAATAAGATGGATATCAATATCCAAATGCATGATCGAAGACTTGAATAGTATGAATATACTTTGTATACAAACAGTGTTATGTAAAAAGATGCTCTATATGTGTATTGTGAAATATAACGCACGCTACTGTTCTAAATACAACAACTTTGAATATAAATAAATATATAAAATTTTTAAAAAGGCAATTTTACAACAAATACATCTGAAATCCAGAAGATCATTAGAGATTATTTTGAATACTAATATTCTGATAAATTGGAAAATCTAGAATAAAGGAAAACATTACTAGGGATATATGATCTGCCAAAATTAAACAAAGAGGATATTAAAAAACTGAACAGAATAATAACAAACAATAAGATTGAAGCAGTAACTAAAATGCTCTCAACAAAGAAAAATCCAAGATGGGTGATCCCATGACTGAATTCCATCAGACATTTAGAGAAGAAGAAACAACTGTGCTTCCCAATCTTTCCCATGAAATAGAAAATGAAGGAGAGCTTTTAAACTCATTCTACAAACCAAGTATCACCCTGATATTAAGACTGAATAAGGACTCAATGAGGAAAGAAAATTATAGGCCAGTATCTTTGATGAACATAGACACAAAAATTTCTCAGTAATACACTGCAAACCAAATTCAACAACATTTTTAAGAGATAATACACCATGATGAAGTTGGTTTCATTACAAGAACAAAAAGATGGTTCAACAAAAACAAATAGATAAATATATTACAACATGTAAATAGAATCAAGGATAAAAAAAAAACATGGTCATCTCAATAGATGTAGAAAATGCATTCAGCAAATCTTAACAACCCTTTCACAAATAAATTGGATATAGACTTCTTACTTTGACATCATAAAGGTTATATATGACAAACCCTAAGCTAATATCAGAATGAATGGGGAAAAAAGTGAAAGCATTTCCTCTAAAATAAGGAATGAGACAAGGATGTCCACTCTCCCCACTACTACTCAATATGGTTCTTGAAATTTTAGCCAGAGCAATTAAACAAGAGAAAGAAATAAAAATATACAAATAGGAAGGAAGAAGTCAAATTATCACTGTTTCAGATGATATGAGTGTATACTTAGCATACTGTAAAGGCTTCATCCACCACAAGGCTGCTAGATGTGATTTTAAAAAAAGTCAGCACAGGAGTAGGTTAAAAAAATAACATATAAAAATAAATGGATTTTCTATGCACCAGTAATGAACCCACTGAGAAAGAAATTCAGGAAAAGAATTCCATTCACAATAACTTCAAAGAAAATAAAACAAACATTAACCCTAAGAGCCAGGTGCAGTGGCACATGTCCTGTATTTCCAGTAGCTTGGGAGGCTGAGGCAGGAGGATCATAAGTTAAAGCCTGCCTGAGCAATTTGTGAGGCTCTAAGCAACTTACCAAGAACCTGTCTCAAAATAAAATATGGCCTGTGGATGAGGATGTGGCTCAGTGGTTGAATGCCCCTGGGTTAAGTCCCTGTTATGAAAAAAAAAAAAAAAAAAAAAAAAGCCCTAGGAATAAACCCAATCAGTGAGGTGAAAGACATCCACAATGAAAAGTAAACACTGAAAAAAGAAATTGAAAAGACTCTATCAGATGAAAATATTCCCATGCTTATGTAAAGGCTGAATTAATATTGTTAAAAATAGACATCAAAAATGATCTACACATTCAAAGCAATCCTCCTCAAAATTCCACAAATATACTCAAAAAACTAGAGAAAACAAACCTAAAATTCATATGGTGGTATAAAGGACCAGAATTGCCAAAGCGCACCTGAACAAAAAAGAACAATTTTGCAAATACCACAATACTCACTTTCAAGATATGCTACAGAACTATAGTAACAAAACAGCCTGATACTGGCATAAAAACTGGCATGTATATTAATGAAAAAGAATAGAAGACACAGAAGTAAATCCACACAGGTAAAGTCATCTGGTTCTGGACAAAGGTACCAGAAACCCAAGAAAATTCAGCCTCTTTAACAAATGACGCTGGGAAAACTGGATATCCATATGTAGAAGAATGAAACCAGATCCCCATCTCTCAAGCTGTATAAAGGTCGATTCAAAATGGATCAAAGATCTAAGTGTAAGACCTGAACTTTGATATTAAGAGAAGAAAACACAGGGGAAACACATCAAGATACATAAACAATGACTTCCTGAATAGGACTCCTATAACTCAGGAATTAAAAGCAAAAATCAAATTAGAAAGCTTCTGCACCATGACAGAAACAACTGAGTGAAGAGACAGCCTACAGAATGAGAGAGAGTCTTTACCAGCTACTCTTCCACCAAAGGATTAACATCCTTTGAATAGAATGTATAAAGTACTCAAAAAATTTAACTGCCACCAATGACACATTCAATAAATAGGCAAATGAACTGAACAGACTCTCCACAAAAGAAGTACAAATAACCATAATCATTTGAAAAAAAACATTCAGCACCTTTAACTATCAGGGAAATGCAAATTAAAACTACATTAGAATTCCATTAACTCCCATCATGATGGCAATTATAAAAAATACAAATAACAATAAATCCTGGGGAGGAGGCTGAAAAAAATAAGTTTCATACATTGTTGGTGGGATGTAAATTAATATAGCCTCTATGGAAATAATTATAGAGATGACTTAAAATATTAAAACTAGAACTACAATATGATTTATCTATGTCTTTAGTATGTATTAGTATTTATCTGAAAGAATCAAGGTCAGTATACTTTAGAAATATCTGCACACCCACATTTATTATGGTAGACACATTATGTAATCAGCCTAGGTGTTTGTCAACAATGAATGAATAAAGAATATGGAATGTGGAATATGTATACAATGAAGTATTATTCAACCATAAGGAGAACAAACTTATGTCATTTGTAGAAAGTGGATGGAACTGGATATCATCATCTTAAGCACAATGAGCCAAACTCTCAAAAGAGAATCATCACATGTTTTCTGTAATATGTGAAAAGTAGGAGGAAAAAAAAAGACTGTTAATGTATAGGAAAATGATTTACCTACAAAACTGTGCTCATATGTATATACATTTTGACATATATTTATATATTCACATATAAGTTCTTATGTACATCCATGTACTTATATGTATACATTTATATATTTGTAGCCTGCTCTACAGCAAAATGTGACAACATGCCTAAGTCTACGAATATATGAAACGTGTTTTATGTAATTTTCACATATATTTTCTCATATATATTCATGTACATTGATATACATATTCTTGCCCAAACCCGAACTAGAAAATTCATATTTATTTTCATGTATGTGGATATACATGTTGCTATTCTAACCCTAACTCTAGCCCTACAAAGTTAAGACTAAACCTAACACTATCTGTAACCATAATAATATTTCATATAAAACCATATACATTTATATGAATACTCATATTTATTTTGAAATATATATTTATATTAATATTTTATTTTATGTATTTATATAAATGCATTTATATATTAATACCCTATATTTAAGCAAAACCATAACCATACATTTATCCTAAATTATCCGTATGAAAAAACATATATATTTATATAGTATTTTAAAAATACTTTCAAATATGTATTCACATATATTCACATAAATTGATATGTATATACATACCCTAATCTTAACCATAAACTGTACCTTTAAACTTAGCCCTAACCCTAACACAACTCCTAAACTTAAAACAAATCATATGTAAAGCCATACATGTTTATATGAATATTCACATATATTTTGATAAACATATTAATTTATTAACAAATATATTTATATATGTTCATACATATTCACTAATATATTTATACCATATTTTACCATATTTTTAAAGCAATCTTTAACAATCCACTTAATACTAAACCTATCCATATACAAAACCTTATGTATTTATAAAGGTTATTATATGTATTTCCACACATATATTCACATATATTTATATATTGATATGCATATATAGTGATACTTATGTTTATACCCTAGCTCAAACCCTATCACTTCCAACTAAGTTAGTCCTAACACTAACAATACTCCTAAACATTAGCCATTTTCATATAAATCCAAACACATTTATATTTTTGACATACAGATTCAAATGTATAATCGCATGTATTCATGTACACATTTATACCATATCTTTAAAGCAAAATGTAACCATACACCTAACAGTAAAACTATTCACATATAAAAACATAAAAATTTATATTGTATTTCTAAATATTTTAAAATAAATATTCATATATATTTATATAAGTGTTCATACCCTAACCTGACCCCAATGCTAACTCCTCTTACTACTAACCTTATAAGATCCTAAAAATTAAACTATTTACATGTAAAATGTATATTTATATAAATATTCATATGTAATTTGACAAAT
Source organism: Tamias sibiricus (assembly GCA_025594165.1). NCBI lineage: Eukaryota > Metazoa > Chordata > Mammalia > Rodentia > Sciuridae > Tamias > Tamias sibiricus. Next base: position 192,270,505 of record CM046657.1, on the reverse strand, counting down.
ATATTTATATTTACATATAAATTAATAAATGGTCATATATTCTTAATATATTTCTTTACATATTCATATCCTGTTTTTAAAAATATTTTTCTAGATGTCAGTGGACTTTGTTTTGTTTATTGATATGCAGTGCTGAGAATCAAACCCAGTGCTTCACTCATGCTAGGCAAGCACTCTACCATGAGCCACAATCCCACCCTCATACCCTATTTTTAACCCCAACTCTACACATACATTAATTCTAAAACTATCCATATATAAATTCTGTATATTCCTATAGGATTTCATAGAGATTTTCACATATATTCACATAAATATTGACATACATGTTCATACCCTACCCTACCCTAACCCTACCCTAATTCTAAACTTAGTCCTATCCCTAATACTACTCCTAAAATTAAAATCATTTATGCATAAAACCATATATATTTATACTAATAGTCACATGTATTTGACATATATATTTACATATCAAATCATATATATTTTCATTTGTAATCATTTATATATTCTTACCCTATCTTGTAAACAAACCATAACTATATACCTAACACTAATTCTATCATATGAAACCATGCACATTTACTATTCATATATATTTATATATATATATTGACATATATGTTCATACCCTAACCCTAATCTTACACTTAAACTTATTTGAACCATAACACTGCCCCTAAACATTAAATTTTTTGGGGGGAGGAGGGAATACTGAGGATTGAAATCAGGGGCACTCCACCACTGAGTCACATCCCAAGCCCTATTTTTTTAAAAATTTTATTTAGAGACAGGGTTTCACTGAGTTGCTTAGTGCCTTGCCATTGCTGAGGCTGCCTTTGAACTCATGATCCTTCTGCCTCAGCTTCCTCAGCTGTGGGGATTACAGGTGTGTGCCACTGCACTTGGCAATATTAAACTTTTTATATATAAAAAAACATATTTATGTGAGTATTCATATATATTTTCACATATAATTTATTATATCATATATATTGATATAGATATTATACATTTTACCTAACCATAATCCTAATCCTAAATAAAACCCTAACCTTGATTCATACCCTAACTCTAACCCTACTCATAAACCTAACCGTACTCATATATGTATATTTCATAGTTTTCATAAATATTTCATATATATGTTTGTGTGTTCATGTATATACATACATATGTATATACATATTGTTACCCTAACTTTAATCCTAACCTTAACCCTAAACACCAAACCCTAAACCTTGGCTCTAAATTCTGAATTCAAGCCCTAACTCTAGATGCTATCCTCTACCACCCAAACTAATATACTACTCTAACACTAAACTGAACTACAAATCTAACTCTACACATATACATGTATATATTCATATACACAATTTTTACCCCATCCCTAACACTAACAATATTTCTAATTCTATAATTATCCCTAAACCTAACCATACTCATAAATATATATGTATATATTATATGTATTTAAATAAATATAATGATATGTCCATACATGTATAAATCTGTGTATCCATTCATATATATGTTCTTATATGTTTTTGTATATATTGATAACCTAAACCTAAATTTAACACTAATCCTAACCCTAACCCTATTCATATTTATAAAAATATATATTTATATAAATAATCTTATACATATTCACATATGTTCATCTATATTTGGTGTATATCCATATATGTAATCTAATCTAACCCTAACTATAACCTTATACTTACCCCTACCTAATCATATTCATGTAATACTCTTGTATATATTTAATTTAGATTTATATATACATATTCCATGTATATATATTTTTATATATTCATGAATATATTCATATATATTCACTTATAAATTTGTACCCCAGAACTAAACCTAAATTTAACTCCATCCCCAACAGTAAAGATATTCATAAAGATACGTATACACATATATGTTTGTATATTATTTATATATGTATACACATATATTTTCATATATATGCTTATATATACATTCATATACATATGTATATTCACATATATATTCAATCCCTGTTTCCAAACCTAACACTAACTTGAATCCCCAAAATGATCATATATATTCAAATATATATTTTATATAAACATTTCCATATATATTCATAAATACATTGATATGCATATTTATGTAGATATTTTATATATTCATAAGTATATTTAAACCATAATCTTAACAACAATAACTCCAATCATATTCGTAACATTATCCACTCTCAAATATATTTCCATGTGTAAATTTATATGTATTTTAATATTCTCCCTCATAGAAATATATTCTTATATAAATACATATATATATACTAATTTGTATATTCATAATCTGCCTTTAACCCTAACTGTAAACATATATCTGACCCAAAACCTATACATATCTAATATAGGTTTTCATATATATTTTCACATATGTATTCATATATGTTGACATATGTTATTAGTCTAAGCCTAACCCTAAACTACTCCTAAACTTAGTCTGAACCCTAACACTACTCTTAATCATGAAACTGTTTATATATAAAACTATATGTTTATATGAATATTCATATATACATTTTGTATTCCCAAATAAATTCATATATATTCATATATATTTATATATTCATACTTTTTCTTTAAACCATACTGCAACTATACATAACCCTAAACCTATCCATATATAAAACCATACGTATTTATGTAGGTGGTCATATATATTTTCACATGTATATTCATATATATATTCATCTATATTGGTATATATATTCATACCCTAAACTTAACCCTGACCTTAGCTTTAATGTAAGTCCTAACCCTAACACAGTCCCAATCATAAAACTATTTACATATAAAACCATATATGTTTATTTGAATATTCTTATATATTTTGACATATATTTATATTTCCACAGAAAAATTCATATATATTCATACTCTTACTTTAAACCAAACTGCAATAATACACCTAGCTCTAAATCTTTTCATATGTAAACCATATATATATGTATAGATTTTCATATATATTTTCACATATATATTCATATAGACTGATATATATGTTCATACTCTAACCCTAACTGTACCCCTAAACTTAGTAATTACCCTAATACTGCCAAACCATAAACTATAAAAACATATATTTATATGAATATTCATATATATTTGACATATATTTATATATTCACATATATATTTATATATATATTCATTTATGTATTTATTCCCTATCTTTGTACCAAATTTTAACCATACATCTAACCCATAATATTAATGCTATACAAACAACATATTTACATTGGTTTTCATACATATTGCCGCCTATATATATCTCTCTATATATTCATATAGATTGATATATATGTTCATACTCTAACTGTATGAATATGAATATTCATACATATGTGATATACATTTTATATATTCACATATATATTCACATATGCTAATATGTATTAATAAATATTCATTTATGCATTTATATTCTATTTTTAAAGCAAATTGTAACCACACACCTAACACTAAACCTATCCATACATAAAACCACATGTTTATATATGTTCCCATATACATTTTATTCTAGAATAAACTGTTCCATGAGAAGATTTCCCGTTTAATGGCACTCATGATGAGTCATTCTTTTCTTATCCTTACATGTCTTAGAATAGGATTTTGCTCAACTTAGGTTATCATTAATATTGTACCCACATTAACATAGATCAGAAAAAGTGTATTCTAATTTTATGATATTCTTGTTTCAATGGTACATTTTTTTTTAAGTATACCGAACAGTTAGGTGTGACCCTGCTGTTCGCTGGAAAATGTGAAGGAATGATGGTGTAGGTCATTATCCAAGTTGTTAATCCAGTTTATATAATAAAACAAAAGAAAATCTGCTGGGATCAGAAATACCTGGATAATCTCCAAACTCACAGTGGGTACACTAGTATCTTTTTGCTTTGAATGTATCATCATGCTAGCTAGTTCATCACAGCCTGGACATTTATTAGTTCATCACAGACCTTTTGCTATATCATTAAAAGAGAATTTTAGTTAACAAGATCCTCCAGCAATTGTATGCTGGAAAAACAAACAAACACATGAAACACTGAATTAGGTAGTTCTTTATTCACCAGAGCAGGAATCTTCAGATTGTAGTTGGTAGGAAAACAAGGTGTAATTCACCACTGATGTTGTTGCCCATTGAACTTCATTGCCAGAGAACTGAGCTTCATGCTCTAATTTTTATGAAGAGATTGAATAGCTGTAAACATAGTTGGGGATAATGAAAGGCAAGCTTTGTTTTTGTAAAATAGCACGTGCTACAAATGCACATTTACAAGCATAAGCATTATTATTGTTTTCTTCCAGGTTCACTTAAACAAAGTCATCAAGTATAATTTCAAAGTCACAAAATAATACAAGTGAAGAGAGACTATGTTTTGTTCTTCAAAGATTTTCCATCACATATGTGCAGAGCTGGTCTATGAGATGGTCATGTCTAAAAACACAAAATAATAAACGCAAACTGTTTCTATGAGACCAATGATTAAATTTAACATTGAATGGATGTTAAATTGCACTGTATGTGGTTCAATTTGGTATGATCAGATGGTTGCTCTGTGAAGATTTATCTGACTGAAAAGAGATTCAGAGTTTCAGATAGAAAAGCAAATATGCAAACCTCCTTTGAAATTAAAAACATTGCTTTAAACATTGAATCAAAATTTCTGTCATTGTTTTCTTTTGCCTTCTTCACTGTTATCTTACTACACTTGACTAAAGGAAGAAGTCAGTTTTGCTTTCTGAAATATTCTTGGGCTTTTAAAAAAGTCAATTGGGAGTTTCCTCAACAATAAGGAAAGTTGCTTCTAAATTTGTTTATGATCCTAGAGAAATCTTCAGATAATAGAAACATGGCAGAGAAACTCTCAATATCTTGGTATCATATATTGGCACAAACACTTTGAAGATGACAGAATGACAGCTTTGAAACATTCTATCACCCTAGAGAAACAATTCTACAAGATGTTTGTCATATTTGTTGCTTGACCCTGAAAATATTTTGTGTTGCATGTTCCTTTGACATCCTAAAAGCTGGGACATGGATAAGGTAAACCAGACATTTGTGACAGAATTCATTCTTCTGGGACTCTCTGGCTAGCCCAAACTACAAATGATTTTCTTTGTTCTGATTCTTATTATGTACCTAGTGATTCTAACTGACAATGGTCTTTGAACACAGCAAGCATCTTTGATTCCCGTCTTTTCACACTCCCATGTACTTCTTTGTGGGCAAACTCTCCTTTCTGGGTATACTGCATACATCTTCTTCTGTACCCTCAACATTGGTGGGCTTGATATCAAAGAAAAGGAATATTTCCTTCTCTGGATGTGCAGTACAGATGTTCTTTGGAATTTCAATGGGGTCAACAGAACGTTTTCTCTTTGTCTTGATGGCTTTTGATCTCCATGTGGCCATCTGTAACCCTCTGAGTTACCCCCATCATCATAAGCAAGGTGGTATGTGCACTGATGGCCTCAGTATCATGGCTGTCTGGTGGAATCAATTCAGCTGTGCAAACATCTCTTGCCATGCAACAGCCTTTCTATAGAAAGAACATTTTCAACCATTTCTCATGTGAGATCTTAGCTGTCCTCAAGGTGGCTTATGCTAATATATCCCTCAGCATTGTTACCCTACATTGTTACCCATTGTGTCAAATATGACTTTCTTGATTCTCCCACTACTGACCATTTGCTTGTCTTATATGTTCATCTTCTATACTATCCTGAAAATTAACTTAGGTACAGGGAGACATAAGGCTTTTTCCACCTGCTCTGCCCATCTGCCCATCATGATCATATTCTACGGTACCATCTTCTTTATATATGCAAAACCCACATCCCAAGACTTCCTTAGGAAAGACAGTTCACAAGCTATAGAGGGGCTTATTTCTGTATTTTATGGTGTAGTGACCCCTATGCTGAATTATAGCTTTAGAAATAAAGATGTGAAATCTGCTATGAAATATTTGCTGTGTCAGAAACCTGTTAAGCAGTAACAGCAATGGGAAATGTAGGTCTTTCATGTGTAATTAGCTTGATCTAGAGATTTCACAATATATACAAATATCCAAACACCATGTTATACACCATTCAATATATATTTTTCTTATTTGCTTTTGGATATAAATTTTAAAAGTAGATTATAAATGGCATCATTGGGTAATCATAGAGTACCTTATTTAGGAAAAGCAAATTTTTTGAGAAATATTTTTATTCTTTGCCTTCACTAGTCCTGTGCAAGTAGAATATCTGAGAACAGAAGTTTGCTGTACAGCAAGATTTTAAGAGGTTCTGATCCATCTCTCTCAAAGACAATTAATTTCTTTTGAATCATCCCTTGTGATAGCTGGAAGGAGTGTTTCTGGTATATCTGTGGCAACTGAGTGGAAAACATCACACATAGGCTTTGAAAACAGATGGTAGGTGTATAAATTCTATTATCTCACAAACTACTTAAATAGTATTGGGCAGGTTATTCATCCTTTCTAAACTGTATTTTCCTTTTTGTCAAAAAGGAGTAAATCAACCCTGCTCCTGTGTGATTGTTAAGACAGTAAATTGCACAAAGTGCCCATTGTAGTGGCACATTCATACTATTTCCCTTTGTAGGGGACGTTAATGTAGAGTTTTCCATAGAATCAGAATTTAGGAATTGAAGTCAATATTCTGAATTGAAGATGAAGGACCTACCATCCACCTCCTCTGTCGGGCACCAATTATTAGAGCCTGGCATCTCTCTCACTGAGTCTTTATATAAATATGAACCACCGTAACTCTTTGCCCTTTCTCTGACATATCTATATAAGAAAAGCATCAACCATGGTTTCTGTGGAAAAGCGGGAACACAGTTTGTTCTAATTGATCTGAGATAAGGAGGTTCTGCAAAAGAGCCTATTTGAGGTTTGGGGTGCCTGCAAAAGGAGGAGAGATTGATATCAGGCTCCATGAATGGAAGCTTGCTGAGCTATCTCCCTCTAGGCTCTTTACCAGCAGAGAAACTGGTCTAGAAGAGATCTGGGATGTGTTTTTGAGGACCTAAAATAACCTAGCAATTTTGAGTTTGCCTGAATGTTTCACTCAGTGTTTCCTAGAGTTAATCAAAGACATTGTTTTACCATAATCAGAATATTATTATTAGCACAAAAAATAATACAACTGTTATTCAATTTTGTGGTCAGCAAACAATGGACTGGTCCAAATTGGGCATACCACTTGTTTTTGTGTGGTCCCCAAAGCTAAGAATGATATTTACATTTTTTAACTGTTGAAGAAATTAGAATATTATTGCTTTATGAATATCAAACTTGAATGTACACGAAGTTTAAAAATTTTTCTGTTTATAGATAATTGTAGAATCATAGAAAAATTGCAAAAATAGCATATACTATAGAGTATTGTGCATCATTTTATCTAGCTTTCTTCATTTCTGACATTTTATGTTATGGTAGTAAATATCAAAACTACAGAACTTGCATTGGTTCAATACTATTAGCTAGATTATAGAACTTTTTCAGTTTTACCATTTTTAAGTGTATTCATTTATATGCATACACACACGTGTGGGTATAGTTCTGTGCAATTTTATCCTATGTTCATATTCTAGTTTCTACTACCATAATTAAAATACATTTCTCTTACATCACTATCAAGGATCTCCCTCTTACCATCTTTTGATAATTAATTTTAATATATCCACTCTGTTAGGGTCTGATTCCTAGTTGTCTGGTCAAACACTTGTCTAGGTAGTGCTGTGAAGGTGGTTTTTAAATGTGGTTAGCCTATAAATCAGTAGACATTAAATAGAGTGCATTATCCTCCATAGTGCAGGTGGTTCTCATCCAATCAGTAGATGGCTTTCTGGAAAAAGACTGAGATCCCCATAAAAGAAAAGAATTCTGCCTCTAAACTGTCTTCAGACAACTCTACAACATTAACTGTTGGTGGAACTTCTAGCCTGCAAGTGTGCTTTGTTGATTTCAGTCTTCCCAGCCCTGACATGATCCAATTCTTTATAGTGAATGTCTCTCTTGCTCTCTCTCTACATATATATCCTATTTGTTCTGCTTTTCTGGAGATCCCTAATAGGTATCCCTTTACATTTGTACCATTACTTTTCCCTTCCCTTGGTAAGCCCACATTTTCTATTCTCCCTCTCTGCATTCAGAAATAATGTTTGAGGACATAGTGTACTCATTTATTTGCACACTGTCTGTGGCTGCATTTAGCTGAATTTAGTAACTATGACAGAGGCACCTGGAAGGCAGAGCTGAAATGTTTACTATTGGTTTCATTATAGAAAAAAAGTTTTTTTGGCCATTCATCTAGTTGGTAAAATTTATTCAAGTTTTATCAATTTCCAAAACTCTTTTTAGTAAATCGATTTTTTTTCCCTAGGTTGAATATATAGCCCAGAATAGAGTGTTGCATTGAGTGGTGACATCTATTTAGTTTCCTTTAATTTATAGTGGTTTTTAGCTTTTGTTTTTCATGACCTAAACTTATTTACAGACCTGTTATCTTTGCAGTATTTCCTCCTGATTGGGTTTTGTTTCCTCACAATAATATTCCTTATATAATTGTTGTCAAGAATGACACCGGAATGTTTTTTGTTCTCAGAACCTTATATTTGGAAACACATCAGATTGATTAGACTCATTAATGGAAGTATTAACATTGACCACTTGTTGTGGTGATGACTATCAGATTTAATCTGTGTAAAATCACATTTTTTCACTTTTATTTTTAAAATTAAGAAAAATTAAATTTTGATAAGTACCTTATAAGAAAAATACATTACTATTATGTGAATATCCTATTCTTCAACACATACACCCCTAAGTTTAATGTTAATTGGTTATTATTTCCTGAACCAATTCTTACTATCATTCTTGTTACCTGGTAATTTTCTAGCTCCATCATTTTTCCATCATTTATATATTATTATTAAACTCTAAGGAGTAGTTTACAAATAAATGACTAATTTACTTATTTATCATTGATTTCTTTGTTTAAATAAATTTGTACACAAAATTTCTTATTTGTTTGTATTCCAATATTACTACTATTAATTTTGATGCTCAAATTGTATTGATTTTTTTTCCAGTGCCACCCCTTCAAGCTGTCTTCATGTCCTTTTAAAATGTACCCACAATTCTTTGAGCACTTACTTACTTTTCCTTATTTATTTAATTTTTTTAGCAAAACAAGATGTTTTAAGCTCATCTTGTGTTTTCCCATCTTACTTCTTGGAAGCTGTCACTTCTCTAAGAGCCCTGGGTTTTTGAACAGAATGTATATTTAGAAATAATATCTCACTGTTTCCAGAATGTCACTTTTTCTAGGTTTTCTCAGTAATTACAATTAGGAAACACACACACACACACACACACACACACACACACAGACACATATGTACATATGCTGGAGATTGAACCAAGAAATGTTTTGCCACAGAGCCACATCCTTAGTTCTTTATCTTTTTTTTTTTTTTTTTTTTAAAACAGGGTCTAAGTTGCTGAGAGCCTTGGTAAATTACTGAGGCTGGCCTCAAACTTGTGATCCTCCTGTCTCAGCCTTCTGAGCTGGTGGGATTACATGTGCAATTATTTTAATATCCATCATTTATATCATAGTCAATAAAACCACGAATTCATTCCAATGCATTTGAATACTAAATATTCCAGTATTTCCCTTTTTGATATTTGTACCTTCCAACTCCAACAGTGACACATTTACAGGACTAAAGTGAATACTAAAGAAACGAAAATCACCAGCAAGTATAAACCAAGAAATTACCAGAAATCACATAGGTCTGGGAATTATTTGATTTCTTCCTCAAGGTTAGAGACCTTGTTTTCTGGGTATGGCATATTTAGTAGAGAACAATATGGGTCTCATTTTAATTATGGGCTAGAGTATCCTTATACTAGAAGCTATTATAGATTTGCCTTGAAATTCTTTTCAAAAAGTCTAGAAAGAATGAAACTCATCTGCAAGAAGTTTAACTGCCTGCTAAAACAAAGTGCAACATTCCAATATTCTTTTTAAAAAGTCAACAAAACCAAGCACTCAGCAAAGTAAATTTCATAATATCTGTAATCCAATAAAATTTTTCAAGGTATGCCAAGAAGCCAAGTAATATAACCTGGTTAATAGAAGAAGACTGAGAAATGGAATTAGAAGACAAGTCATTTAAATGAGCTATAATGAATACAATAAGTATATTGAATTATTTAAAGGGAAATAGGAATATAATGTGAAAGGAAAATGGGGAAAACACTATTATTCTAGAGGTAAAAGATTCAGTATATGAACTTCAAATTTTACTTTTTTCAGTATATCAAATGTTAACTAGATGAGGTTAATAGCAGGGTAGAAATTTGAGAAGTAATGATTATGAAAATAAAGACATGGCAAAAGAAAATATCCTACAAATGTGCTGGGAGTACATCACAGTTGTGGAGTCGTGGCCTTTTTCATGCAAGACCCTGAGTCCTAGTACCACTAAAAACCAAAATATCCTAAATGAACCATAGATAAACAAGGATTGAAAATAAAATGAATATAGCCTCAAGGAGCTGTGGACACTACCAGACAAGGCTGGACTATATTTGAAGTCCCAGAGGGAGAACAAAGAGAGAGGAGGGCCAACAAAATGTTTGAGGAGATAAAGGACTAAATATTTCTCAAATTTTATGGAAGCTATAAATCCAAAGACCTAGACTTTCAGGATAATAAAGCAGGGGAAATGTCAGGAAAACCACAACGCCAAATATTATAATCATGTTGCTGAAAATCAGCAATATGTACTCAGGCTACCCTAAGTTCATTAAAACGTTTTCTCTCTTCAAAAATAAACAGACACCTATAATCCCAGAATAAAATAGAGTCAAAATTTGAAAGATCTAAGAACAGGGCTAGGAACTTCCTGTGATAACAATGGTTTTCCAATATGCCATAATCCCACATATCTGTATAGTAGTGAGGGTGGAAATAAAGGCACATTTATAACAGAGTTAGCTTGCTGAAGCTACTTTTAACCTTTGTCTTTAGAGCTATTTCATCCTGTCTTGGGTTTGTGATTTCTTGAGATTTTAAGCTCTTGGCAACCATAAACCCTAAACACTTCAAGATTTACTAGTGTCCATGCAAAGCAGATTGGCTTGAAATGGCCAGGAATCTGTACAAAGCTGTCATAGTACTTACCATTGTTGTTATTTGTCCCTTCTACACTTTTCACCCCTCCCTCTTTCCTCCTTCTCCTTTTTATTCTTTCTTAATATTTTAGGCATAATTTATCAGAGGAAATTTTAGCAAGTGTTCCAGGTGATTTTTTGATCTAGTAAATTTAGGAAAAATTGGTCTAGCTTCTTTTCTAAAGGTTGAGTTTTCAGAACAAGCTCAGAGAAAATTTTGATGCAGAACAATTATTAAGGAAGTGCTCCCAAGGAAAAAAAAAAATGGTAGAAGAGGAAGCAAGAAAGCTGAGATTACAGGCCAATGTCCCAATGTATAACTTGAAACCCAGAGGAAATTTAAAATGTGACACCTCAGAATTCTGTCACCACACACAAACTAGTTCGAATGAAATAGATTTTAAAAATGAAAAGGTGACCATTCATGCAATCAAATTTTCTACTTACTAGATACCAAAAGTATATGAATGAACCTTTCCTCACTTCTCAACTTATATGAAGTCAGTTGAACACACTTTGAGAGCCCTTGTGTCATAGGATTGGTATTACTGAGAAAATGTTGACTCCACAGGAATGTAGAAGATCCAGGGCTGGTGAAGAGTCAAAAGTTTTCACATCATTTAAGTCTGCCATCTAAAATGTTGGGATCTAGGACTAAAATCAATTACAGACCCTCACCAATTCCCTTCAGAGAAAGCATTAGACATTACTGCAAATGTCTCTATCCTTACCTCTTTTAATTTGTGAATTGTCCTGCAATTGGCTGTTTGCAACAGAGACCAACAAGTTTGTTATTTCATTCTGTAGACATGAAGAGAAAACAATAGTGTCACATGGAAAGATTAAACATAAAATAAGATTGAATCTCAAAAAAAAAAATACATAAAGTTTCCAAGGTGAGAAAATAAGCAACAGCAATCTGCCTTACCTCAGCCATTAGATGCATCAGCTGAGCTGTGCTGCTATCTGTGGTATTTGCTATAATGCTTTTGGAATGGAACACATTGATAAATCGCATTATTTCATTTGAAGTAGAGCTTATTACCAAAAGTAATCTACATTCAGTGTAAATGATCAATATGATTTGGTTTTTCTGAGCTTTATAAATAAGTTTGTAGACAGCAAGAGTTGAGAAGGCCAAATATTCTTTTCAATTTGATCAAATTTCTAGCTTTTGGAAATAGTAAATACAAATATTTAATGAATACTTAAATATTTTTAAAATATTTATTATGTATAATACATAATTGATCAAGATTTACCCTAGGTACATGTATGACTACACATATGGTGTGATGCTACATTGTGTACAATCATAGATATGTAAAGTTGTGCAGCAATTGTGTACAATCAAAATGCATTCTGCTGTCATATATACCTAATTAAAATAAACTAATTAATTTAAAAAAAGATTTACATTTGTATGCAAATCCTGAATCTCACTGAGATTTTCTTATCTATTGTATAAGGAGAAAAATACCTATATCCAAATTTATTTAAGGATTAAAAGGCAATTTGTAAGGTACCGTGTTCATGCTAAGTATAATCTTGTAAAAGTCAGTATCTCAGGCTATCCCAGACGTTTATTTCGCATGTAACATAGCAGAATTATTAGTACCTAATTATGTACTATAATGATGATACATTCCTCCTTATTCATCTTTTGTCAAATTCAAGTGGAAAATTATTAAGTATGACCATTTGTGGAGTTATCTGTGTTTTACCAAACAGTATTCCTGACATGCTGGCTTATATGATATTTTGATTAATCCTAAAATAACTTTGAAGGTAGGTATTTTTTTCTCCCTATTTGATATGTAAATAAATTAATCTCATTGAGATTAAAAAATATATACAAAAATTAAATGGAATCAATGTTGGAAAACTTGTATTGAGTTTAACATATATGCAACGGTATGCATAATATACATTCAAAATATTTGTTGAGTCAGAGTCCAGGAGGATTGAGAACATTCATGCAGAATGGTCAATAAAACACATGCCATCAGAACCCAAGCAGGGTGAGAAGGATGTCCATATGAAGGGTGACATTGACATGAGGAACCAGAGGTAGCAGAGTGAGGAGGGCCCCCACCTGTGCAGGCTGCCTCATACTAGTTGTAGAACCCAAACATGTAAGCAGGGGCATCCACATGGAGGGGGCCTGGCATTACCTAAGGAGTTTTTAGTGGAGTGAGTGGGAAATCAGAGCCTAAGCAGGGTGAGGAAAGTGTCCACATGGAGGAGAAGCTCTGGGTGTGTAGTCAGAGTCCAAGCAGGGAGAAGTAGGCGTCCTTGTGGGGCTGTGGATGTGAGAGGCAGCCTTAAATGGAAATTTATTTTAATAAGTAAATTCAGAGTAATAATATATACAAATATGTTACAGATCACATAAACCAACTTTATCACTATCAAAGAAAAGACTTAGATATAAGACAGAGTAAGAGAGAGAGAGAGAGAGAGAGAATGAAACCTGTAATGAACTACTGAAATTGGAAACACAGGAACTACTAGTGGTTTTTTATATTAAATAGAGGTGAAAATTAATAAGGGTAGAAATGTGTGTGTGTGTGTGTGTGTGTGTGTGTGTGTGTTTCTTGCACTGTCCACTGAGAGGGCCTAGGAACAGCAACTTTTGGTTCCAGAGACTTCACCACTTTCCTTAACATTACTCAACCAAAAAGGACCCACCTCACAGCTTGCTTTACTGACAAGGTCAAGAGTATGTCAGATGAGCTCTCTTTGTTCAGATTTCTCTAGGTGTTCTCTAGCTTAGGAACTGTCCCCCTCTGATTACCAGGAAGATAAATTTCCATTTAAAACTTCCTGAGATGATCCTTAGAGATGCTCCTCTTATGGCTGTGACTTGGCACATCCTGGCTTCTCCTTCTGCCATGCAGGCAGCTTCTCCAGCAGCTTTGGAACCTGTGCTATTTTCTCCCATCTCAAGATGGGTGGACCTGAAGATTCAGTTAGAAAGTCCAGTGTGGTCCCCTACAACCATGGCTGCTGCCGCCGCTGCTGCCAGCGCTGGGGAGCCTCTGTCCCCCAATGTATTGCTCCTGAAAGGCGACACGGAGAAAACTGAGGAAGAGCTGGAAGAGGACGACGACGGGCTAGATGAGACCCTGTCCGAGAGACTCTGGGGTCTGACGGAGATGTTCCCGGAGAGAGTCCGGTCTGCAGCCGGAGCCACTTTTGATCTCTCTCTCTTCGTGGCTCAAAAAATGTACATGTTTTCCAGGGCAGCCTTGTGGATTGGCACCACTTCCTTTATGATACTGGTTCTTCCTGTTGTCGTTGAGACTGAGAGGTTACAAATGGAGCAACAGCAGCAATTGCAACAGCAGCAGATACTTCTAGGGCCTAACACAGGGCTGTCAGGAGGAGTGCCAGGGGCTCTGCCTTCACTTCCTGGAAAGATCTAGATTGTTACTGCTACATTTGAGCTGTCTTGATGGGAGAAATATGAAATTCAATTGTGTTTGAACTGATTATTATTATTATTTAAACTGTGGCACATTGATCCAAACCTGGTAGGAAGAATTCTCCCCTTATTGTCTCACAGAGACACTCCCAACTTTCAACTGTACCCTCCACGCTGTCCTCAATGTTGCTTCTGTCCTCACTCTGATACCAGAGTGCAGCTATGCAGATGGTAATTCCAGCTCTGGCCACCTTACCCCTTCTAGTAAATTGCTTCTAACTGGAAGATCTCCTCACTACCTCGTTATGGGGTAGTAACGATGCCCCACAATGGGAAGGAAGGATCCCTGACCATAATGACTTTTTTTTTTTTAGAAGAATGGAGATGTTGGGGAGGGACATGCACATATTATAAAACTGACAAAGTGCACTGTGGCTGTCTTGTAAAGCACCAGGAAGCTCCATGTATACTCAAGAAAAGGGAGGCTGTTTGCAGCTTCAGCCACAAAATGGGGACGATGGGTGTGGAGGACAGAGCAGAGGCTTATTTCCTCTGCACATTTTGGCTATTAGACCTGTGTGTAAAACAAGTCAGACCTGTGTGTAAAAGAAGTCAATGCTCACTTTTTGTATTTAAATATTAAAAATGATTCCAACTCAAAAAAAAAAAAAAAAAAAAAAAAAAAGAAAGAAAGAAAGTCCAGTGTTCTCTTTATTTGTGGTCATACCATGCATCATTCCTCAGTGCCCTTGATTCCAATCAACATCTGCTGCTTTTTTTTTTTTTCCTCTCTCTCTGAATAGAACCTGGTAGATGCTCATCTGAGTAATCCATTCTTAACCTAAACACAAAACTTATGACTTAGCTTCTTTCTGTCCTACGATCATATAATTTTTACTTTGCCTTCCAGATTCAACATAATCATAGTCACTAAGTCTTCTAGTTTCAATTTTTCAAAATTTACTTTCTGCTATAAAGTCTTCTGCATACTGTTTACGTGATTAGAGAATGAAGGAGTAGGAACTTAGAGTATTATAATAATATTTACCCCTAACTTACCAGATTCTTCTTTTAGGTATAAGACAATTGGATTTTCAGAGTGGTACTCCTGCACTGAGAAACAGAAATTGTAGAAAAAATGTACTTTTGAATCAAACAGACCTGGTTTGGATCCTAGATTTACTGTTTATAAGTTGTATGAATTGACCATTTGCTTCATCTGTGCACTTTGTTTCTTCTCTAAAATTTGAGAATAATAATCCCTACTTTTCAGGTTTATTGATAGTCTTCAATGAAATAATAGGTATAATTATCAAACATAGTCCATGGCAAAACAAAATTAAAATAGTGCACAATAGTTTTTTTTCCTTCAATTTTTTTTTTCATTTTGTTTGTATCTGTAATGTTCTCCAATTAACTTATAGACTACAGACTGTATGTACTTTAACTATGAAAAATAATACGGAGAGATTTTTGTTATCAATACTGACTTTTGGGTTTTCTTAAAAGGCTATAAAGTGACAAGGCCCAGAGTTTTCTTGTTTACTTATTTTTTGTTTTATTTCATTTTAGCAATAGATACGAACTGGAGTGAATATGAACTTTGTAATTAGAAAAAATGGAATTAATTTTCAGCTACATGATTTTCTAGCTATGAAACATTAAGGGAATAAATAAATCTTGATGTATTCTAACCTCATCATGTGTAAAATTCCCATATGTATACTTAGCATTTAAGGTAATAAAGAGGATTCACTTGTGAGAATTGAGCAGAGTTTTCCTCTTCTTACCTTCTCTCTGCTCTTTCTGCCTTTCTCCTAGTCTACTATGACTCAAATCAAACTGTTAACTGATTTTGATCATTGCTCTTGGGACAATCTTCTTTTCTGTTTGGCTGAGTGGTGAAATGAGAGAAGTCCCAGGAAGACCACTTCAGAAGACAGATCATGGTTCATACCATTAAATAGCTCCCTTCTTCAGGGGGTATGGTATGCTGCCTTGGCAAACCTGGAAGCTCTATCCTTGACCTCCCACTCAGAATTAGGATCTTGATTTGATATTATACAGGAAATATATGACCTCATAAAAAGCTGGCTGTCTCTTCTGTGGTGCCTGCTGTGGTAACCAATATGATGAACACACAAGTGATGGGGCTCATAGGGTCTGAGCCCTCCTTTGCAAGAGAGGAAGACAGGGAAAAAGAGACAAAGGATTTAATACAATTCTAATTTGATTTTTTTAAATTTATTCACATTATATCATTCGTTAAGTAACTTAGCTTATATAGCATATATAGTATAATAGTAAGCATGTTTTAAATAGAGATACAAATAAATTAATAATATGAAACTTGAGGACAAACATGAAAGAGAATTTTTTTTCACATTTTCAGAAAGTATACCATTATCTATTATTAAACATCTTGTGTATAAGTGAGAGATCAAGGCAAAGTCAGACATAAGGTTTGCAGGGCCTATGAAATTTCTTTTCATTAAGTGAGAGGGAACTTTATTCTCACAAGGCCCTAGAACTTAAGATTGACCATAAAAAGCTGAACTGCAAAAAACTGAGCTGAAAGAGATAGTTATCTGTGTATTATACATTAACAATTCCTTCTAGCTAGACTAGTAGATATACCCAAGCTATGAGTACTCAGAGACACCAGTTTCGGATTTGGAGGGATATTCTTTCTTTATTGTCATCTGATTTCTAGGATTTAAACTTGCTATCCCTAATGATCTTTTTCTTCACTTCATAGTAAAAACAGACTTTTATGGTCAATCCTCATCTTTAAACAGAATTAATCTAGCTTTATGACTCAGCCTTTTAAAATTTACTGCTGCCGGGCGCGGTGGCGCACGCCTGTAATCCCAGCACTTTGGGAGGCTGAGGCAGGAGGATCGCGAGTTCAAAGCCAGCCTCAGCAATGGCGAGGCACTTAGCAACTCAGTGAGACCCTGTCTCTAAATAAAATACAAAAAAAGGGCTGGGGATGTGACCCAGTGGTCGAGTGCCCCTGAGTTCAATCCCCGGTACCACAAAAAAAAAAAAAAAAAAAAAAAAAATACTGCGGACATATTCCACACTGATGCCAATATACAGCTCTGAGAGGAGGTGACTTCTTTTCTTGGAGGGGTTACCAGGGATTGAAATCAGGGGCACTTGACCGCTGAGCCACATTGCCAGCACCATTTTGTATTTTAGTTTAGAGACAGGGTCTCACTGAGTTGCTTAGCACCTTGCTTTTGATGAGGCTGGCTTTGAACCCAAGCCACTGGGATTACAGGTGTTTTCCACCACTCCTGGCCCAAAGGGTGGCTTCTAAGTTCAGATTTTTGATTCACTACAGTCCAGCTATCATTTTACTTCCTAGTATGTAGATATTTCCAAGTTCTGGAGGTGGGCCCAATTCTTCTTCAGTTCCCCACTGTATCTGAATACCCACTAATTTAATAGCAAAGCTGAAGAGACACACTGAGATGAAGAATTGAAGCAAATAAACAAAATAGTTGTAGTTACAGGTGTGTTATAAGGAAATTAGTTTTATACAGATTGATTTGGGTTGAATTAATGTTGCAAGTTCTTTTAATTATATTATCTGTTTTAATAGAGATGTGGCATGTAAAGTAAATTGGCATAACCACTGTAAAAAGCAATTTGGGGTTACATATTGAGAGCCATAAAATTTTTGTACTAGAAGTATAGGATTTTTCATTGACTTTGATGGTGTAAACATACTCCTAAAAATTTATTCTAAGATGGAATCAAAAAGAAAAAGAAATCACATATAGGAGGGTGTTCCTATTAGCATTAGTGATGGCAAGATGTATGTAGACATAAAGAACATGTTTCAGTCAGCTTTGTATTGCTGTGACCAAAAGACCTGACAAAAACAATGTAGAGGAGAAAAAGTTTATTTTGGCATAAGTTTATCAGAGATTCAGTCTATGGTTGACTGACTTCATAGTTCTGGGCCCAAGATGAGGCAGACCATTATGGCAGAAGAATGTAATGGACAGAAGCAGCTCAGGGCATGGGAACCAAGAAGCAGAGAGAGAAAGAAGAGAGAGAGAGAGAGAGAGAGAGAGAGAGAGAGAGAGAGAGAGAGATCAGAGATACAATATAAACCCCAAAGTCATACCTTCAGTGATTGATTTACTTCCTCTAGCCACATTCTGCCAGTTAATTCATGTCAGTGGATTAAACCATTTATTAGGTTACAGCTCTCATAACTCAATCATTTCACTTCTGAACATTCTTGCATTGTTTCTCACATAAGCTTTAGAGAGACATCTCATATCCAAACCATAACACCACACTTTCATGTCATCCCTACATGGTGATGCATGAGAATCTGCCATAATGAGTGAAGGCTGAATCTTCTCTTTATTACCAAGACTCACCACCATGTTCATCTCATCCAGTTTCTTGATTTTAAATACAATTTGTATGCTGACATCTCCCAATTTAAATCCCTAGTCCTGGCTTCTCTAAACACAAGACTTGCTTATTCATGTACATAGTTATCATATTTAATACAGAATTTGAACTTAATAAAGACATGATACTCTTAAACACATGATATTTTCCTACATATCCACCTCTCTGCAGCCTTGCTTCTTTTTGTGATTGATAACTCCATCCTTTCCACATTTTGGTCAAAAAACCTTGAGGTCATCCTTGATGTCTCTCTTAGTCACATATTTAATCCTTTACAATACTCTGCCTTCTCAGCATAGCCAAAATATGAATATTTCTCACCACATTCATAAATATCACTCTTGTTTGAGCTAACTTTTTTCTTTCAGAATTACTACAGTGGGTTTTCAAAGTCTTCCTGGTTCTATACTTATCCCACCATAAACTTACCTCAATACAATATGCAAATGATTCATTTGAACATGCAACAATTATATATCATTATATAACATTATAATATGAACATGATTCACACTTTAATTACAGAGCTATGGATATCAGATTAAACTCTCACACATCATTTTTTTCTAATTGTTTCTAGGATCACTCTGCAGTGATTGTTTTTCATTGATAGAAATGTTATTATTATATTACTAAAATATTTAAGTAGCCTTTCAAATATTTCCCCTCTAATTGTATGCAGAATTCATTTTTCAAGGTAAAAATGGAAAATTGATTTTTACCTATTTTCTATACAAAACATGTTGCCTCAAACAAAGCAGAGGAAGCAGAGGAAGTCTTGCATTTGAACAGTTGTTTGAATAGTAGCAAGTGGTACGTACTCAAATGTCACATCATTGGATTCTCCTTTTCCCTTGTGCTTTGTAACAATATTCTGGCAGACAACACATTTTTTCTTAAATTCTGATCAGTTCTGGTATGTGATATTCTTATCTCCTTGATGCATATTTTTCTACCTACATTAAGTAAAATATTAAGTAACGTGGTACAATATTTTCCATTCAATGCTCACTGCCGGAATTTTCTAAAATTCTCATATAAAAATCACTGGGTCTTATAAAATATACAGAGTAGCAGATTGCTCCCCTGGAAATTCTGATCTGATAAATCTAGGTTGAGCCTGAGTATAATAGCTTTAGCAAGCATTTTAAGTAATCTTTATTTTCTGGATGGTTTGGGAAATCTTCAAGGTAGATTAAAACAAAGTATCACAGGTTATTATTCAGTTTATGGGAAATTACCAAAGCAACAGAAAGTATAACATCAAAAATAAATAAAACCTTATTAACTTGAACAAAGAAAAATAAAACCAGAAATACTTAGTAATAAACATTAATCACACTTTTATGAATAAAGTATGTGGGTGAGTTCCTATTTACTGTGTGAATCCAAAAGCAGGTAAGTGTTTGTTCTGAGATCAGAAGAAAATATTTGAAGGTGCTTCAAAGAGGTGGGTCACAGTGAGATGCTTCTTAAGCTTTGGAAGCAATGTTGTTCTCTGAGAGTTAAAATGCCACAGGGATCAAAATAGCTTTGTTCATTGAAATCAATCATTGGTATGAGTGAAATAGCCAAGGACACAGAATATAAATATTGCAGACAACATATGAACTCAATGTTAACTGAGAAAAGCAGGAATGAATGTGATGCTATCATGTGTGTTGCATCTAGAAAACTGTTTTTTCTCCTAATAGAGAGTATTGTAACAGTCGAGGCTCATCTCCCTGAGACATAGAAGAGTAATGCAATCAAAACCAAATGCAGGACTACATGCACAGTTCTATATTGGGGATGGGCAACAAAAAATATTTGGATGACACAGAAATTAACTCCATCTTGGCTTTGGTTGTTTGGACATGATGATTCTTGCAGAAGCATCTGAAATCTAAGGACCTTCTCTAGGCTTGTGGGGATCCAGTCATATTATTGGATTTTGCTTCAGGAGAGCTTCTTATACTGCCCCACAGGCAATTCCTTGCTCATCTACATCCATTAAAAATGTAAATAAAGGCCGGGCGCGGTGGCGCACGCCTGTAATCCCAGCACTTTGGGAGGCTGAGGCAGGAGGATCGCGAGTTCAAAGCCAGCCTCAGCAATGGTGAGGCACTTAGCAAATCAGTGAGACCCTGTTTCCAAATAAAATACAAAAAAGGGCTGGGGATATGGCCCAGTGGGTGAGTGCCCCTGAGTTCAATCCCTGGTACCACAAAAAAAAAAAAAAAAAAAAAAAATACAAATAAAAATATCATACAAGAAGATGTCACGTGGAGCAGATGAGACCTAAAATTTTCACGTCAGTACTTTTAATATGGGTTTTCTTTCAATCAGTATAAATAAATATTATGAATTTGTGTATGCCAAATATTTGGATTAAGTGAAATTAGTGTATTTGTGAATTGGTGTGGAGATTGGATGCGTAATAGGTTTAACATTCCTTTCTCCTCTTCAATTGAATAGAATGTCACATGTGGTCACTGTACTGAGGTATTTAAAGATGAAAATAAAAATAGCTGTGTCAACTTTTATTCATAATAAAAATTTTCTAGTCCATATCTTTGGAGAGACTCTAAATTAATAGAACTGCACCTTTGATAGCTGAGAAACAAAAGTTTGCTCATTGTGCTAAGGGCACTTGGATTAAGGTCACCAGCAGAGTTCCTACTCAAACCCTTTCTTCCCACAAGTTTCCTTCCTCTATTCATTGAGTTATTCCTTGCAAGTTCTGCCTTGCTCAGACTTGGATGTTGTGTAATAATTGCCTTTAATTATTGCCTTTCCTAAACCTAAGACTCAGGGAGATGAAATACCTTTTTCATAGGATAAAGCCATCATCCACATAACTCCAAGGAATCTTCTCTGATAAAGAGGAAATATTCTACACATATTTGCCTTCTTTTTCCCCAGCTCCAGTGAGAGTGTAGAAGACAAAGAAAAGCATATGAATTTGTATTATGGTGAAACTATAATTAATATAATTTTGTTTACATATGTTAAAGATAGTCATTAATAATTTACTATAATACATGTCTATTAATAAATAAATTTTTGCAATGTAATCACTACAGGATAGAGATCCTTTTTTTTCTTAGCTTTCATTGGTCAAATTTTCAGCATGCTTTAATAAAAATAATAACATTGTTGGATAGAGTGAATAAATTCACTAAGACATTGTGAGAGTACACTGTGAAGTACACTGTGAGAGTACTCTGACCCTTGACCTATAGCACTTAAAAATGTCCTGATTGTTACTCTTACTGCACCTCATCCTTAGAATTATTATTGTGCACAGTTTTGATATGACATTGTTGCTCATTCACTGATATTTACTCATCCCCACATACACATCCCAAATAAACAAAACCATTCATACTTCATAATATGTGAAATCATGTATTTATCCCATTTTAACATTTTAGAAACTAAAAAGAGCTACAAAGTTGATGGTATTGGGTTTTTATGATATATATGCATATATATTTACTTAAGTTAAAATATCTCATTTTTCTTAAGACAATTGCAAATTGTTAAGAAAAAATCATTTCAAAAATTACCAAGTTCAAAATTTTACATTCTTGTTATATGAGTTATTTTCCTGGATGTGCCACAGCTAGATTCTGAGATTACATAGTAAGTCAAGTATGAAACAATAGTCAATTGTCTAATATTACACTAATATTCAATAAATGCTACTATCCTGGAAATATAATTAATTCTGTGTAAATGATTCATCTGTACAAAAAGTTGTACAAAAGTACAAGGAAAATCAGGATGGAGGATATAATAGTGAGATCCTATTGAAAACAAATGCACTCTTTCTAATATTTGATGGTGGAAATGAAGACATTCCTAAAAGGATTTCTAATCAGCAGTTGCTTCACAGCCACTTTTACTTCTTTGTTCCGTAGACTATAGATAATAGGATTCAACATGGGAGTTAATCCTGCATATACCAAAGCCATAAATTTATCTATTTCCTGTGAATTTATAGCTGAAGGCTTCAGGTACATGAAGAGAGCTGTCCCATAGAACAGGATCACCACAGTCAGGTGTGCTGCACAGGTTGAAAAGGCTTTGCTTCGGCCATCCACTGAGCTGATTCTCAGAATGTTGGAGAGGATAAATACATAAGAGATACAAATGAGCAGCATTGGCATGGGAAGAAGAAGCACACTTATTGCCAGCATAATTAACTGTACCATGGAAGTGTCTACACAAGCCAGTTTCAAAATAACCAGAATTTCACAAGTGAAATGATTGATGATATTATTACCACAGAGAGCCAGCTTCAGCACAGACACTGTTTCCACCAGGGCAGTGAGGCAGCCTGTCACCCAGGAGCCAGCTGCAATCTGCACACAGACCCTCTTGTTCATGATGAGAGGGTATCTCAAGGGGTTGCAGATGGCCACATATCGGTCATAGGCCATCATGGAGAGGAGCACACACTCAGTGGAGCCCATGGCAAGAGAGAAGTACATTTGAGAAGCACATCCTGAGAAGGAGATAGTGTTTTTCCCTGAAATAAAGTTTGTAAGCATTGGGGTAAGAGCAGAAGAGGTGTACCAGATGTCCAGAAAGGAGAGGTTGCTGAGGAAGAAGTACATGGGGGTGTGCAGGTGGGAATCCAGGATAGTGATAGAGATCAGAATTAGATTGCCCAGCACAGTGCTCAGGTACATCAGCAGACACAGCACAAATATGATCACCTCAACTTTGGGGTAATGGGAAAATCCTAGGAAGAAAAAAGCTGTTACAGATGTCCAATTTCCCTGTAACATTTTGTTTATATTATGTCCATTTATACATGCACAGATAGGTTAACATCAAATATTATATAGATATTAAAGGATCCCCCCTTCACATTTTCTGGCATTTTTTTTATATAAGCCTGTGATCTGTGCTTAAATGCTTCTCTAAGTTGATGAGAGTACTATAATACATGTTAGAATAATCTGTCATTATTATAATTAATCAGGAAATCCACAGATCCATACCCAGATTGTTGCTTTTGCTGCAAAACACTTTTTGTTTGTTTGTTTTTGGTAATATCAAGAGAGAGTGGGAAGAGGGTTAATTTACTAAACAGAAGAGAAGGAGAAAAGCATCAATTTTTGCTTTCTTTCCTTTTCCAAAATCACATTTGTAACTGATCTACGGCTATTTCATCTATTTACCTTTGAACCATTGAAATGGTTTTCTTCCTCTAGATTGGTAACAGTCTTCTTATTTAGAAAAAAGTTCTGCTTCCCAAGTTCATAATTCTTATGCCACTCCTATAGGTATGTGAAGAATGACTTAGAAGATACAATGATTTAAAAAAAGATAATAGATTTCCACAGACAAAAATTCACTGAAGACATTGGACATTTAGACACAAGTTCAGTTTTTCCTCTTTAAATCCAAGAAGATGGTGACAGACAATGTCAGGGTGGGAGACACATGGTAGATATATCTTTTGCATTGCAGAAAACATCCTCCAAAGGACCAGTCATTGGTACTGTAAGACAATTTAAGCTATTTGTTGCTTTTGAAAAGTTTCTAACTAATGCTGCAAACTAAAAATACCGTTTCATTTGTGGAGTATTACAAAACTCCAGGGATAATGTCCCATAGATCCAATTATAATCAGTAGTTTATGTGGTCTGATTATGGTGTTATTCAAACAAGTAATAAACATGTTCCTGTCAACACTCTTTGGGAAAAAGGGACTTCACTCCTTTCGTGATCATTCAGTCTGGTTAAAGTTAAGAAGAATCAATAATGTTGTCATTTTCTCCTTCAGATTGAAGAAGAGTTTCATAACATGAATAAGATCAAGTTGTAGTAGATAAGAAACCCAACAA
This sequence comes from Tamias sibiricus, assembly GCA_025594165.1. Lineage (NCBI taxonomy): Eukaryota > Metazoa > Chordata > Mammalia > Rodentia > Sciuridae > Tamias > Tamias sibiricus. The sequence continues at coordinate 192,245,544 of CM046657.1, read as the reverse complement.
AACTGGAGGACTGAGAGCTAAATTTCTGTTGTTCCTCATGCCTTAACAGGACAATTTGTGAGAGCAGATGTTCTTCATGGAAAATGCAACTCCATCTGCTTTAAAGAGTGCTTTTCCTTTTAGGAAGTTAACTTCATCATATTAAGGCATCTTGACCCTTCAGATTTCCACCTAAATCTCTCTCTGAGTTTTATAATCTCTGTTTACAAGTTGTTGTTCCCAAATTGAGCTACGGATGGTTAAGAGTGTGTAGTGGTTTGGGGAAAACCATCTGTCAATTTTATTGCTGTACAATTGTAAATGAATAACTTGCTTCTTAAGTATTGGACTATAATCACAGACATTACTGAATTATTTATACCACTTATTAAATATGTCCTCATTCTCAGAGAAAGCTATAGATTTGTACTATTGCACAACCCCAAATCCCCTCACTGCTATCTGGTATTTGTAATCAGAATGCATCATTTGACCCTTTTATTTACTCACTCCCACAGGGATATAACCTGCAAGACCCTGAGATTATGTATATGATTCACTTCTTAACTCCAGGATGGTGTAGTTCACAGGAAAGACATGGGTTTTAGTGCAACAAACACTTTCCATTCCACTATTTCATTTTTTTCACTTAGCGTGAACTGATGATTCTCATTGAGATTCTGCTTAATCATAAAAGGGTAATGACAATATTTCTCTATTAGGGTTGTTGTGAGGTTGTTGAATAGAGATACTTTATGTAGATCAACCAATATACAGCACGTTCTTAAGTGTTAGATTTTTATGTATTCTGGTTTTTATATCCTTCAATAAACTAGAAGTAATTATTGATTCCTTATTCTCCTTATCACACATTTGCTCAGATATTCCTGCAAACTCTCAGACTTCTGACTTATAGTAATTTGCAAAATCTTGTAGCCCAGTAGCTTGGATCAAACTAACCTTCCTCCTAACAACATATAAGTAGAAGGCACAAAAAGACAAAGATAGAAGATACACACAAACAAAAACATATTAATAATAATATTAAGCACAAATAAACCAAAAACCAAAGACAAAAAGACTAGTTTAAAAAAGAAGACCCATATTTATATTGTTGTCAAAATTACTCTCTAAACTAAAACATAGATAAGTCAATGGTAAAAGACAGAGTAAAATATGACAATGAGTAAATGAAAGAAAGGTGGAATTGTTATATTAATGATAGGTAAATTAACTTCAAGGAGAGGAACATTCCTATAAATAAATGATAAAAGGGTGAAATCATCAAGAATACATTAAAAGTCTATGCAATAAATAGCATAATTTCACAACTAGGAATATATGTATATATATACATGCACATATACATATATATGTTTAAAGAATATGTATATATAAAGTCACATTTAGATATTTTAATTTCCACTTTCAGTAACTGGTAGCCAGAAACTTAGTATGATTTAAAAGATTGAAAAATGCTTATAAAATGAATTGATTTAATTGATCTTTATAAAATACAATTGAAAAATTTCTTTAACTAAAGGCTTTTCAAGTGAGTATAGAACATTCGCTGGGATATAGTATATATGCTGATTTATAAAAGAAGTTGTCACGAAGTTATAAGGGGTTGGGGTCTTTAGCCCATCCGTACCCGGGATGGACCTCTTTTGTCCAGCAAAAGAGATCAGAGAGGCCTACCCCAACGAAGAGACTAGATTGGGAAAGTGAAGGCCGCCGATATTCCCTCCCCTGCCCTCAAAGGACACAGGAACATACCGGGGAGTCCAGTCAGTCAATGCTGGAACTCAGTTTATTGAGGAAGTTGGACGGTCTTATAGAGGACATGGGCCAATCAGCAGAAAGATCATAGGGACACATAAGGAGCATGGGCGGATGCCATTGGCGAATGCCATTGGCGGAGCCATTGGCCTATCCTTGGGGTGGTTTCAGTTCTCACAGCCACGCCCCCTGCTTAGCCTAGGTCTGGTAACAGGGGTGGTAATGTGGCAAGCAGCCAGAAAGTCAGAGTTTTTCCATCCCCTTGGCAGACAGTGTAAGGTCCTGACAGAAGTCTCAGTAAGTTTCAGAATACTGAAAACATAGATAATGTTCTTTGAACACAAAATTTGAAAGCAACATCAGCATAAAAAGTAAAATATTCCAAAATATTTGTAAATTAATTAATACACTCACAACTAAACAATGTATCAAAAAGACATCACAAGTAAAACTAAAATATATTTTGAAACAAATGAACATGAAAATACAATATATTAAAATTTTTGAAATGAAGCCAAAGTGCTGTTTAGAAAGAAGAAAACAGTGTTAAGTGATTACAGTAAGACGATATTAGGTAAATTGCATAAGATTTCAATAAAAAATATCCTTGGAAAAAAAAAAGAGCAAAGTAACACAAAATAAGTAGAAGAAAATAATAAAGGACAGAAATAAGTGAAATAGAAAACAAAATAGAAAACAAAATAGAAAAATAAAGCCAAAATGTTGAAAGTTTGAAAATATTTAGAAAATTAATAAACATCTAGCCAAATGATCAATAAAAAGATAAAAGCACAAACTAAAGGTTGTAGGAATAAAACAGAGATATTCCTGTACTTCCTACAAATATTTAAAAGAGAATGAGGAACATCATTGATAACTTATTCCAATAAATTCAACAACTCAGACTTGATGTATGTTTCTTGCAAGGCAGTACTTACTAAAGCTAACCCAACAAGAAATAGAAAATCTGAATAGATCTATGACAAGTAAAGAACTCAAATTTATACTTAAAAACTTTTACAGAGAAAACATCAGACCTGGACAGATTTACCAATGAATTATGTAATATGATGAATAAATGATAATATGATTTTAGAGACACTTACACCAACTCAGCCAAAAAAGGAAAGATTTCCATACCAGGAAGGCAAACCTTGTTTATGAGACCAACATACTTGTTATCAGCCAAACCTGATAAGCATATGATGATAAAACAAAATTTTGAAATAATATTCCTCATAAAGATAGACTTAAAAATCTTCAGCAAAATATCAGCAAATTATATATGCCTTATGCCATCACGTCAAAAACTTATTTTATCAAGAACAAGTGAGTATTGGCCTAGTAAGAGAATGCCAATGTGCTATTTGACTATCCATCAATTACTTATGTAATTTTGTCAGAACAGGGTAAAAATTCACATATCCACACATGCACAGGAGCAAAAACATGTTTACAAAATTATAAACCTAAGGGTAATTTCTACAGCATGGTAAAGAATGTCTACTAAAAATCTGAGCTTGCATCAAACAACATGCAAAAAGAGTAAAAGTTTACAGTTTTAAAAACTACAAATTGTGAATTTTTCTTTTCTTGATGATGACATTTTGGAAAACTTGTCTAAGAAAACTTTGTCTTCGTCAAGGTAAAACAAATATTCTGAATATTTTATGAGAAATTTTATAGATTAAACATTTGTGTTTAGGTCTGTATTATACTTCAAATTAAAAGTTGTATATACTGTAAGAGGTGAATATATAGTTTGTTTCAACACCAGCTGCTGAAAAAAAAAAAAAGTCCCTGTCCTCAGTGAATTACCCAGGTGCTATGCTAAAACCCAATTGATCTTGTGTGTATAAGCTTCTCTGAACTCTTTTATTCTGTCCTAATTATCTATTTGTCTTTTTTTATATGATTGCCAAAATGGCTTGATCATTTTAGGTTTATAAACATTTTTATGATGAGGTATTTTTACAGGCTTTTCAAAATTATTCTTCTTTTTCAAGATTGTTTTGGTTATCCTAGGTCTTTTCCATTTCCATATCAATTTGAGAATCACCTTGTTCGTTTCTCCAAACCGTCTGCCTGGATTTTTAGTGGGAGATGTTAATCTGTAGATCACTTTGGAGAATTGATATTTTAATAAGATTGAGATTTCTAATCCATAAACAAGTTACCTCTAATTTTTGTAGGACTTCTTTAAATTTTGTCTGCACTGTCCTGAAGCTTTCAGTATAAAAACCATGTACATATTCTGTTCACTTTCTCTTACATTTTTAGTTCTATCACAAATAGTATTTTAAAACAAATCTTTTCTAATTGTTATTGGTAAATAGGATTTCAGCTGATTTATGTGTTCTGACACATCCTGATAGGTTGGCAAATTTTCTTATTAATTTTATTTGTTGTTGTATAAATTCCTTTGAAGTTTTCATACACATTTTAGTTGTTTGCATACACTGTCTGGTAGTCTTTGAATAGTCTTAGGAGGAGAACATTCAGTTTTTAAATTGACTTCACAGAACTGTTTTACCTTGGTCATATCTCCATATTCAATGTCTTCTTTCTTCTATCTAATTAGAGGAAATTGAAACAGGTTATCTTCAACATTTCTTTCAACCATGCCATCTCTAAACTCTGATGTTCATTAGTATAAGCATCTGCTAAGCTATATAATGGCTCATTCTTACAGTCATAGGGACTACATTGGACCCAATGTGTATATACCTATATAAAATATAAAATTATATCTATTCGATACAAGATGTATAGAATTTCTCTCTATATATTATTTTCTTAGATATTAATTACTTTTGTAAATATTTGTAAATACTAAACAAAAGAAAACAATCAGGGAATAAGGGCTAGATGATCAAATGCTAACAAAATAGGGAGTCAAATCTCTTAAATATATAAGGTGATTAAGACTTGAAACTGTAATGATCCAGCACTGAGGAAGAGCAGGAAGAACTGAGGAGGAGCAGGAAGGAACATCTGAAATACAGCCTGGCTGTCCACTCTAAGAATCAGCAGGAAGATTAAATGCAATGGCCTGGAGTGATGGAGAGTTGTCTGGATCTGAATCTGAGATGACCTAAATATGCACATATTGACTTGTATGCTCTAGCATTGAGGACTCAGAGAAAGCCTGGGTCATCTGAAACAGAGAAATAGATATGCTATTGTGGTACAAAGAACATTAGGAAGAGACAATAAAGTTATAAAGTTAAACAAATTGGGATTTTCTAGCAACAACATTATATCACTATGTGCTCATCTCTGGTGGTGGCATAACAAGCTGAAAGTTTATCAGATACAGAAGCAAAATCAAATGATGACCTTAAAAGCACTGGTGCTGAGGGGATCCAAGGTGGCGGGCCAGAGGGAGGCAGCATTATGTGTTGCTCCGTGACCCAGCTGTCAACTAGTATGAATACTGCTTCTCTTAGAGTTAGATGGCCACTCCACAGCTGCGCCTGCACAGGAATCATGGCTGTTGGTCCGGTGCAGGGCTCTGGGCCTCAGCATTAGAGCAGACCTCCTGACTCCCGACTACTGGCCCATGCAGTTCTTGGGGTGCCTTAGCGGGATCACCGGCATCAGCACTGGTGCAGAATTCTCAGATGCCGCTCCCACACAGGACACTCAGCCTCTACCCACACACAGGAACTCTGGCTCCCACTCCCGTGTGGATCCCCATCTACCAACATGAGGTTCTCCCAGTTGCCTCCAACTTGGGACTTGGCAGCTACTGCCATGGTCCCCCATGCGCACAGTAGCCTGCCTGCACCTGGGGACATTGCACAGGCTCTGACAGCCTCAGCACTGCATGCCACAGAGCTCTTCTCTGAACACATTGCACAATGCCATCGCCCACTCCCCACACCTGACCCAACACCCCATCACTGAAAGTAGCTGCCTCCATCTTGGGTCACCTCCATCACCATCTTTAGTTGTGGCAACTACCAGTTTGGAACATGGATAGCCAAGAACCCATAGTTTCTAATTCCCCCAAATCCCCAATAGCCCCTAACCCAGCATAGTGACTGCCCAATACAAAACAGCCCTCTGCAACAGGTGCACAGTCACCAGAGTGCAACACACGAGATGTCTGGAGAGAAACATTCCTGATTAGGAAGTAGAAAGACAGAGGGCGAGGGAGATATACTTTAGACACTAATTTAGAGGCCAGAAACTGTGAGGTCTACAGGCAAGATTTGGAGATAAAACCAGGCACCCACATCACACAAACAGGTCCCAAATGATGTCCTTGAGGTACAGTCTTCCATCGGGACTGGTGGGTGCCAAACCCCACCTCCAGGTGCCCTGCACCCAAGACCAACCCTCATATCCTTGTAACCCTCCACCATCCTGAGGGTGGAGATACCTGCTAAGAACAGACAAGCCCACCTATTGGATGAGAATGGAAGCAGGAAAGATACTAATTGCCAACCAAAACAATCCTTGTTTCTTCCTTCGAGTTTTTTTCTTTTCTTCTCCCTCTCTATTCTCCTGCCCTCACATCCCCAATATATGTGAAACCAAACACTTTGCATGAGTTAGGATACTAAGAACTGGGATGTCTGAATAGTATATTATAGTTATGTTATATATCCTTTTTTTCTTTTTCTCCTATTTTTACATTTTTAAATTTTCTTAATATTTATGTGTGTTTGTTTTACATACTCTACTGTCTCCCCACTTAATTGTCTACCCAAAAATACTTCCTCTCTCTTCTCCTCCTACTAACCTTCTTCTTAAGATTCCTCTTTCACACTTTCTAAGATATAATAACTGTATATTGCCTCCTACCTCCTCACATATCATCCTACATCTCACCCTTGGTTCTTTGTCCACCATCAGAAACTATAAACCCATTTGCAAACTGTTTATATTGTAGATAATAATTGAATTCACCATTTCTGTATATTGTGACCAAACTGTAAACTTCTTAATAGCAACTATTAGGTTTAAGGTGGTATATTGCATATATTGGGATCTGTTAACATTGTCCTTTCCCTCAAAGGAGAGGTATGGAAATCCTGCAGGGGCCCCATAAGCCTATAGGGTAAAACAGTAATACCTCGGATTCACAGTGCTAGAAAGAAAGACACTCAAACAACATGAAAAGACAAGGAAAGAAAGTGCCTTAAACAAATCAAGATACTACATTCTTAGAATCCATGGCTAGCACAGCAGAAGAAATGACAGAGAAGGAGTTCAGGATCTATGTAATTAAAATGTTATGTGAATTAAAGGATGATATAAGGAAGCAAATACACACAGCAAAAGATCATTTCAATGAAGAGCTACATAAGTAAATACAGAAAGCAAAAGTCTACTTCAATAGAGAGATAGAGTTTCTTTAAAAAAATCCAGAAATCCTTGAAATGAAAGAAACAATAAATCAATTTAAAAGTTCAATTGAAAGCATCTCCAACAGATGAGATGACTTGGAAGACAGGACCTCAAACAATGAAGACAAAATATATAATCTTGAAAAGAATGTAGACCACACAGTGAAGATGGTAAGAAACCATGAGCAGAACATTCAAGAAACATGGGATAATATAAAAAGACCAAATTTAAGACCAAAGAATTCTAAACCAAATGAGTGAACAATATAATATCAGAAAAATTTTCAAACATGAAGAATGTATTGGAAAACCAAATACAAGAAGCTTATAGGAAGCCAACTGTACAAAATCACAACAGATCCACAAGAAGGCACATTAAAATGAAAAAGCCTAGCATACAGAATAAGGAGAGAATTTTAAAAGCCATGAGAGAAAGGAATCAGATTACATATAGGGGGAAACCAATTACATGCAGATTTTTCAACCCAGTCCCTTAAATCTAGAATATCCTGGAACAACATATACCAAGCTCTGAAAGCAAATGGATGTCAACCAAGAATCTTATATCCAGAAAAATTAAGCTTTAGATTTGATGATGAAATAAAAACCTTCCATGATAAACCAAAGTTAAAAGAATTTGCAACTAGAGAGTCTGCACTACAGAACATACTCGGAAAATACTCCACGAAGAGGAGATGAAAAACAATGATGAAAATCAGCAGAGGGAGGTATTACACTAAAGGAATAACTAATCAAAGGAGAAACCATGTCAAGTTAAATACCAAAAATAAACAAAAATGGCTGGAAATACAAATCATATCTCAATAATAACCCTGAATGTTAATGGCCTAAACCCACCAATCAAAAGACAAAGACTAGCAGACCAGTCAAAAAAAAAAAAAAAAAAAAAAAAAAAAAAGACACAACAATATGTTGCCTCCAAGAGACTCATCTCATAAGAAAAGACAGCCACAGACTAAAGGTGAAAGATTGGGAGAAATCAAACACTCACGTGGACTGTGAAGACAAGCAGGGGTTTCCAGCCTCATATCAAATAAAGTAGATTTCAAGCTAAAGTTAATGAAAAGGGATAAGGAAGCTCATTTCATACTGTATGGTTCAAGGGAACCCATACACCAACAAGACATAACAATTATAAATATATATGCCATATATATGCCCCAAACAATGGAGCATCTATGTTCATCAAACAAACTCTTTTCAAGTTCAAGAGTCAAAAAGACCACAACACAATAATTCTAGGTGATTTTAACATACCTCTTTCACCACTGGATAGATATTCCAAACAAAAGCTGAACAAATAAACTATAGAACTCAATAATACTATCAATATCTTAGACTTAACTGACATATATAGAATATTTTATCCTTCAATGAGTGAATAGACTTTTTTCTCAGCAGCACATGGATCCTCCTATAAAATAGACCATATATTATGCCACAAAGCAACTCTTAGCAAATATAATAAAGTAGAGATACTACCCTGCATTCTATCAGTTCATAATGGAATAAAATTAGAAATCAAAGTTAAAATAAAAGCTACTCCAACACATGGAGACTATATAATATGATACTGAATGAACAGTGGGTTGCAAAAGACATCAAAGAAGAGATTAAAAAGTTCTTAGAGGTAAATGAGAACACTGATACAACATATCAAAATATCTGGGACCCTATGAAGGCAGTTCTAAGAGGAAAGTTCATTGCATGGAGTTAATTCCTTTAAAAGAAGAAAAAGTCAACAACAAAAAAAAATGAACTGACATTACATCTCAAAGCCCTAGAAAAAGAAGAACAAGCCAACACCCAAAGCAGTAGAAGACAGGAAATAATTAAAATCAGAGCTGAAATCAATGAAATTGAAAGAAAAGAAACAATCAAAAAACTTGACAAAACAAAAAGTTGGTTCTTTGAAAACATAAATAAAATTGACAAACATTTAGCCATGCTAATGAAGACAAGGAGAGAGAAAACACAAATTACTAATATATATGATGTAAAAGGAAATATCACAACAGACACTACAGAAATACAGAAAATAATTAGAAATTATTTTGAAAACTTGTACTCCAATAAAATACAAAATATTGAAGGCATTGACAGATTTCTAGAGTCATATGATTTGCCCAAATTGAATCAGAATGATATACACAATTTAAACAGGTCAATTTCAAGCAATAAAATAGAAGACGCCATCAGAAGCCTACCGACCAGGAAAAGCCCAGGACTAGATGGATACACAGATGAGTTCTACAAGAACTTTAAAGAAGAACTAACCAATACTCTTCAATTTACTTCAGGAAATAGAAAAAGAGGAAGCATCTCCAAACTCATTCTATGAAGCCAATATCACCCTGATCACAAAACCAGGCAAAGACACATCAAACTTCAGACCAGTATGTCTAGTGAACATAAATGCAAAAATTCTCAATAAAATTCTGGCAAATTGAATGCAAAAACATATCAGAAAGAGTATACCACGATCAACTGGGGTTCATCCCAGGGATGCAAGTTTGGTTCAACATATGGAAATCAATAAATGTAATTCATCACATCAATAGACTTAAAGATAAGAATCATATGATCATCTCAATAGTTGCAAAAAAGGCATTCAACAAAACACAGCACCCCTTCATGTTCAAAACACTAGAAAAACTAGGAATAACAGGAACATACCTCAACATCATAGAAGCTATCCAATCTAAGCTCCAGGCCAACATTATTCTAAATGGAGAGAAATTGAAAGCATTCTCTCTAAAAACTGGAACAATACAGGGATGTGCTCTTTTACCACTTCTATTTAACATAGTTCTTGAAACACTAGCCAAAATAATTAGATGGATGAAAGGAATTAAAGGGATATGGATAATAAAAGAAGAACTCAAATTAACACTATTTGCTGATGATATGATTCCATACCTAGAAGACCCAAAAAATTCCACCAGAAAACTTCTAGAATAAGTAAACGAATTCAGCAAAGTAGGAGGATATAAAATCAACACCCACAAATCAAAGACATTTCTGTATATCAGTGACAAATCCTCTGAAAGGGAAACGAGGAAAAGTATCCCATTTACAGTAGCCTCAAAAACATTAAAACACTTGGGAATCAACTTAACAAAAGAGGAAAAAGACCTATATAATGAAACTACAGAACGCTAAAGAAAGAAACCAAAGAAGATCTTAGAAGATGGAAAGATCTACCTTGCTCTTGGATAGCCAGAATTAATATTGTCAAAATGACCACACTATCAAAAGCACTATAAAGATTTAATGCAATCCCAATCGAAATCCCAATGGCATTCCTCATAGAAAGAGAAAAAGCAGTAATGAAATATATCTGGAAGAATAAGAGACCCAGAATAGCTAAAGAAATCCTCAGCAAGAAGAGTGAAGCAGATGTCATCACTATACCAAAACTTAAACTATAATGCAGAGCAATATAACAAAAACAGTGTGGTATTGGTACCAAAATAGACTTGTAGCCCAATGATGCAAAATAGAGGACACAGAGACAAACCCACATAATTATTGTTATCTTATATTAGAAAAGGCACCAAAAATGTACATTGGAGAAAATATAGCCTCTTCAACAAATGGTGCTGGGAAAACTGGAAATCCATATGCACCAAAATGAAATTAAACTCCTATCTCTCACCATGTACAGAACTCAACTCAAAGTGGATCCGGGACGTAGGAATTAAACCAGAGACCCTGAGCTTAATAGAAGAAAAAGTAGACCCAAATCTGCATTATGTCAGATTAGGCCCTGACTTCCTTAATAAGACTCCTATAGTGCAAGAATTAAAATCAAGAATCAATAAATAGGATGGATTCAAACTAAAAAGCTTCTTCTCATCACAAGAAACAATCAGTGAGTTGAAGAGAGCCTACAGCTTGGGAGCAAATTTTTACCACATGCACATCAGATAGAGAGCTAATCTCTAGGATATATAAAGAACTCAAAAATATTAACACCATAACCCAATCAATAAATGGGCCAAGGAAATGAACAGACACTTCTCAGAAGATGATATACAATCAATCAACAAATATATGAAAATATGTTCAACATTTCTAGCAATTAGAGAAATTCAAATAGAAACTACTCTAAGATTTCATCTTATTACAGTCAGAATGGCAGCTATTAAGAATACAAACAAGGGCTGGGGTTGTGGCTCAGTGGCAGAACGCTCGCCTCACACGTGCGTGGGCCCAGGTTCGATCCTCAGCACCACGTAAACATAAATGCATTGCATTGTGTACAACTAAAGTAAATAAATAAATATTTAAAAGAAGAATACAAACAACAGTAAGTGTTGGCGAGGATGTGGGGAAAAAGGCACACTCATACATTGCTGGTAAGACTGAAAATGTGTGTAGCCAATATGGAAAGTAGTATGGAGATTCTTTGGAAAACTGGGAATGGAACCACAATTTGACCATGCTATCCCACTCCTTGGTCTATACCCAAAGGACTTAATAACAGCATACTACAGTGACACAGCCACATCAAATGTTTATATCAGCACAATTCACAATAGATAAATTGTGAAAGCAGTCTAGATGCCTTTCAGTAGATGAATGGATAAAGAAAATGTGGTATACATACAGCATTAAAAGAGAATAAGATCATGAAATTTGCAGGTAAATGGATGGAATTGGAGAATATAATGCTGAGTGAAGTTAGTCAATCCCCCAAAAAACAAAAGCCAAATATTTTCTCTGCTATAAGGATGTTGATTCATGATGGGGCTGGGGGAAGGAGCATTGGAGGATTAGACAAACACTAGATAGGACAAAGGGGAGGGAAGAGAAGGGAGGGGGCCTGAGGCTAGGAAAGATGGTGGAATGAGATGGACATCATTACCCTAAGTACTTATATGAAGACATGGATGGTGTGACTCTACTTTGTGTACAACCAGAGATATAAAAAATGTGCTTTATATGTGTAATATGAATTGTAATGCATTCTGCTGTCACATACAACAAATTAGAATTAAAAAAGCAATGGTGGTCAGGAAATATATGAAGTATAACCGCTCATGCTTGTCATTGTCACATCTCTGACATGTGAAACTCCAGGTGAGGCCAGCAGTGGCCACAGATGCAAACCCTTCTTTGGGCATCTCCTCCTTCTAATCAGGAACATACAGTGCAATGGTAGAAGTGCTTTTCAGGCATGAGGATGCATGAGTAACTTCATTATGGTCTGGGAATGGTTCATAAGGAACATCACAGAAGACCTGCTACCAGAGTTGGACTGGGAAAGTTAAGAGCAGCCCCACGAGCAACTGAAAGAAAAACATTCCAGGCAAGGACAATAGCATATATTTAAACTTGAAGTTGTAAAAAGTCATTTGCATTTAGGAAAAGATAAATAGACCAGTGTGACTGCTCATGAATAAGGCCCAGGGTAAATCTGGAATTGTCACCCAGGTGGAGTCCGTGCTGATTGAAGGGCTTGCTAGTTAACACATTTTAGGAACTAAATAGGGATTTTTTTACCAGCAGAAAAGCAATATCAATACGTCTTGAAGTTTTAAGTAAATCACTTTGGTGGGATTTGGAGATGGGAATGAAAATGACTTAAGACTGAAATTAAAACTCTTAATCAAATGAGAGGACTTTGAGTCCTGGTATTAGAAGACATTCAGCAATATGTATCTCTTGGGCTATGGCATCATCTGCTGTTCATTGTACAGTATAACTCGATTCAAGGAGTTAGAACTACACAGTGGAACACAGTTTGAGAGAACTGGGAAAATATTAAAATGAGCTCTCAGTCAAGATTATAATATGGCCTACTAGTTTAAGACTGAAATTAAAACTCTTTTTTTTTAAGTTATTTTAAGTAATGCCCTCTTTTTACTCACTTTAAAGTTCCTGGGCATGACACTCAAAACATATTGATAAAGGGCCCAGCGAGGCTGGATGCCCATTTCAGTAATTCGAAGGATCTACTTGCATGGGTAAATCTGGAGAGAAGTGATCTGAGCGCTATGTGGGGTGAGGGAGTGAGGGAGAAAACAATTGTTCTTTCCTGGATGAATATAATTCTGGCTTGAGATCATCCTGCCTTCCCAAAGGTGACTCAGGATCAAGGGAAAGACAACTTTATCTTCAAAGAAGTAAGATTGCTAATAAAATTAAAGACACTCATGGATTCTTTCAAATTTTCTAGTGGAGAAAGAGCATCAAACGAAGATTAGAATTATTGCACAGGAGACTGTATTTGTTTGTGAGAGCTGCCATAATAAAATCCCACAGCCTGGGTAGCTTAAGCAACAGATATTTATTTTCTCACACTTCTGGAGACTAGAACTCAAAGGTTGAGGTGTTAACAGGCTGGGTTTCTTCTGAGGCCTCTCTCTGTGCTTATAGACAACAGTCTCCTTTTGGTGGGTTCGCTTGGTCATTTCTGTGTGCCTGTGTCTCCCCTCCCCCCTTCTGTACCTCCACGTTTCCTCCTCTCATGAGGACACTATTCCTATTGGATTAGATCCCTAAAGACCTCATTTTTAAAAAATATTTATTTATTTGTTTTAGCTGTACACAATGGGTTTATTTGTACATGGTGCTGAGGATCGAACCCGGGCCACGCACGTGCCAGGCAAGCACTCTACCACTGAGCCACAACCCCAGCCCTAAAGACCTCATTTTTAACATTAGTCACCTCTTCAAAGACCTTATCTCTGAATATGTTACATTCTGAGGCACTGGGGTCAGGCCTTCAACAAATGGACTTTTGAGAAACAAAATCCAGTCCATATCAGAGGCTGTGGTGACTTGGCACTAACTCTATACTAGGCATTTCACACGTCTTCAGGTGACTAAGGCTAGTAACTTGAATGTGGGGACAGGTTTTAGGCTCTGTGAGGTAACCCAGCCACCAAAATCTATACTGATCTGCTCTCCAAGTAGAGTTTCTCCCTTGGTACCAGAAAGAACAGCCACATAGTAAATTTTCTTGTGCTTTTCTAGAGCTGGAGTAGGGGTCATTGTTGAAAGTGGTGTGCACAGAATTGTAATTTTCCCTGCATTTTCCACCTAGACAGCAGGCATTGTCTCAAACCCAGTTGACAGGGGCCTCAAGGTGGGAGGGTTTTGATGTAGTATCTTTTTTGCTTCCCAGTATAATTTTCAGTTGGTTAGAATTCTCTAAGGATAATGCAGAAGCCAGAATTTAAAAAAAATATATGTCTAAAACATATTGCCAAAAAACAAATTGAAAGAAGTGGAGTCAAATAAATCATTGAAACAAAAAGTAGTTTACAGCCTGAACCAGGGAAGTCATGGGAAGTGAGATCTAAGCACTAGAAGACCCAAATGGATGGGGGTGGGAGGAAGCTATATTTGTGAAAAGACTAACTGACCCAGAGGAGTGAGACTTACACAGCAAGGGCAGAATATATTCTTTTAAATAGATACTTTATGTCTGACTCATTTATGTCACATGATGACCTAGTTTGTGGAACAGGTGTTTTAGTCTATTTTATATTGATATTACAGTGACTGGAATGCAGTAGTGACCAAAAAGAGATTTGTTAAATGAATGAATATTTCATCACAAAGGTCATATTCCTGCAGCAGGCACAAGATTAGCAGGCAAAGAAAGTCTGCATTCGCCTGCTTTGTGTACATATAGTGTCTGAACTCTGCACAACTGCATTTTTCTAAGCACAGTTTTGAGCATTTCTTTGGAAAGATTGAGAAGGAGTTTTTATTTGGCAAGTATTCCTCCATAACGCCAGGGGATAAGTCCAGGAAGAGTTTAAAATTCCAGGATTTTAAAGAGTTTAAAGAGTTTAAAGTTCCAGGATGTTATAATCCTCTATTGCCGCTAGATGGCAGAAAAGACACGCTTGTCGTCAAGGCTCCCTACACAACTGCTTTCTCAGAATAGAAATTCATTGGTTTTTCTACTTATGCTCATGGGTATTCACAAATAAGAAAAAAAAAGTTATTTATTATTTTATTAAAATTATTTTAAAAACAAAGTAAACTAAAAAACACAAACTATTAAAGAGTATAGCTAATGTCTTACATCAAAAATGAAATACTAGGAAATAATTATGTGCTCAGCATTGAGTTGGATGCTCTGGGGAACAGAAATAAGCAGAAGGCTTTGTTCCTAACAGTGTCTCTTACATTGTACCTGTCAATAGCTGCCTTGCCTTGCCATTGCATATGGTAAATATACGGGAGCTCCACGTGAAGCTGCAGTAGTCACTTGATGCTTTGTGTGATCACGAAAGCAAGATAGGACACAGTGTTGGTTCCCAAGGTAAGTGATTTTCGAAGCTTCAGCCAAAGCAGAACTTAGGCCTGTCCCATAGCATGGCTTCAGTGGGATAGAGTGGGGGGGGGGTGGGGTGGGGGGAGATGTCCTGCACTGATCACACAGACACTGTTGTTTCTAATGACGCTAAAGAACGTCTATTAGTTTTCTGGTGCTGTCATAACAAAGTACTACACACTGGGTGTTCTTAACAGCAAAACCGATTGTCTTAACAGCTCTGCAGGCTTCTAGTCCTGTTCCAGGTTTGGCTCTTTCTGAGGGCAAGAGAACCTGCTCCCTGCCTCCAGCCTGGCTCCAGGTGGTGTGCTGGCATGCTTAGCAGTCCTTGGTTTGAGGAAGCATCACTTCAGTCCTTTCCTTCATCTTTACATGGAGTTCTTCCTAGACAAGAGAACTCATCTCTGTGTGCAGATTTTCCATTTTTGTAAGGACACCAGTCACATTGGATCAGGGCTTGCACTACTCTAGTGTGGTTTCATCTTAATTAATCTAATCTGCAACAACTCTTCTATGACTGTATTTCCAAATAAGGTCACATTCTGAAGTACCAAGGATTATAACTTCAACATAGGAATATTTGGGCGGCAAAATTCAGCTCACAGAGAAGAATTTAAAACTATTACCCAAGAAGAGATTACAAGTATTCTCTGGTTGTTGATTCTTTTTCCTTTTCCTTCATGGGCATACAAATTTCATGAAATGGTCAGTATGGCTACTGTTATAATTTTGATATGAGTTGTCCCTCAAAGATTCCTGTTTATACAAGAATATTTACAGATTAGAGTTAGGATTAGTTGACTAAAACAAAAATTGGTACTAAGAGTGGGGTCATTGCTGTGACTAACCTAACCACGTGGTTCAGAAGCCTTTGGCAATGGTTTGCCGGAGGAATTTGGAAAAGCTTGAAAATTCAAGCCGAAAAATTCTTAGAATGTTGTAAGCAGAGGTTAATGGGCAATTCTGGTGGGAGCTCAGAAGACTAGAATGCCAACAGGGATGCAGGATGGCTCATGAAGTTTCAGAGGGGAATGAGGACTCTATTACAAATGGAACTCAGACCATTTTTAAATATTCTGGTAAAAAAGAACTTGTCTACATTTTATTCTTGTTCTATGAATTTGTATGAGGCTAAATTTAAAGGTTATTATTCTGGCAGAGGAAATTTCAAGGCATCGCAGCACTCAGTCAATGCCATGGATATTGCTGGTAGCTTTTTAGCCAGGTTTACTGTGAGACTCAGGAACAAGAAGTAGATCCAAAGGATTTTAAAAACTTGCTGTTTGGCTGGAAAAGTGCATGTATAACTGGAACCAAGAAAGGCAAGCTTGTTAAAGAGATGATAGATTCTGAAGAGATGCTAAGTACTTTCAGAGACACTAGGAAAGATGTTTTGAGGGCATCTCAGGAATCTGCAAGATCACATCCACTGCAGCCTTCAGGGTATTAAAGGAAAATTCCTTTGAGAAGAGATCATGGGGGTGTCCTGCTTGCACAGGGGAGCCTAGGAAGTTCTTTCATCATGAAAACTATGCAGGCACTCAGAGGCCACTGCAGCCTTGATTACAGGGGGCCCATGTACTGTGTGAGCTGGTAGCAGAGCTTCTCATTA
Source organism: Tamias sibiricus (assembly GCA_025594165.1). NCBI lineage: Eukaryota > Metazoa > Chordata > Mammalia > Rodentia > Sciuridae > Tamias > Tamias sibiricus. The sequence goes on along the minus strand of CM046657.1, from coordinate 192,228,497 downwards.
TCCACGTGGTCCTGGTTCTGCAGAAATACAGGATGCTAAAATTAATAAAGGGGTCTTGGAGGCTTCCACTGAGATTTCAAAGAAAGACCTGGAAGGCCAGATGAAGTGTGGCAGGGTTAGAGTACCTGTGGGCATCCTTTGAGAGGGCAATACATAAAATTATGAAGGTGAAACTGAACCTGGGATGGAGACCCCAAGAATTAAGAGATGCCAATACTGAGAACTGCTAAAGAAAGCTGATGGCTATAGAAAGAGCCAAGCTAAAAGAGAGGCCACATGCACTGAAATAGGCAAGGCCAAAGAGGCAGGGCTGCCTAAGCCCTTTGAAAGCATATCTCACAGCTACATGTCCTAGATGCTGTATGAGGAGTAATAGGACCTGTTTGCCTGGCTGGGTTTTGGTCTTGCTTTAGTCTCATCCCGTTTCTTTTGTCCCTTATTCCTTCCTTTTAGAATGGAAACATTTACTCTGTGCCACTGTATATTGGATATATGTGATTATATGTAATATGCTTTTGATTTTTAGGGGGAGGGGCTCAAAGACTAGATTTTTGCCTTGAGTCTCAAATGAGACTTTTGATATGGACCTTGGGCAATAATAAAACTATTAAGACCATGGGACTATTGGAGATGAATCAGATACATTTTTCTTTTCTTTTCTTTTCTTTTTTTTTTTTTTTTTTTTTTTTTTTTGGTATTAGGGATTGAACCCAGAAGCACTTTACCCCAGTCCCACCATTTTTTTTAATTTTTAATTTTGACACTGGGTATTGCTAAGTTGCTTAGGGCCTTGCTAAGTTGCTGAGGCTATCTTTGAACTTGCAATCCCTCCTGCCTCAGTTTCCTGAGCTGCTGGGATTATTGGTGTGCACCAATGCTGCCAGCTAAATTAAATGCATTTTGCTTTGTGAGATGGACGTGATTTGGTGATTTGGGTGGGGCGGGAGCAGGAAAGGGCAGAATGTTGTGGTTTTTGTAGAAGATATTCCCCCAAAACTACTGTGTTTCTGTAGGAATATTCAGAGGTGAAATGATTGGATTGTGAGACCTGTAACCTAATCAGTCCATCTTAGTTTGAATGAACTGGGTGGTAACTGTAGGCCAGTGGAGCATAGCTGGAGAAGATAGGTCATTGGGGGAGTGCCCTGGAATGGTGCATCTTCCTTGCTGCCAAGAGAGGGCCAGCCATCTTCCACCATGCCCTTCCCCATAGTGTTCTGCCTCACCTTAGTCTCAGAGCAATGCAGTTGACTGTCTATGGGACCTCTGATACTGTGAACCAAAATAAACTTTTCCTCCTCTAAGTTGTTCTTGTCTGATATTTTAGTCACGGCAAAGCAAAAGCTGACTAAAACAGCTATTCTGTAGAAATGTATGAAATGCATCATTAAATTTTTATGCTAAAAAGCAATCATGACTTCCTTCCTTTTTTTTTTTTTTTTCTTTCTTTCTTTCTTTTCATGCAATGATGTACTTAGGTTTAGGATGCAACTGAAAAATACTGAATCAGTAGAAAATAGGAAGGTCATAAAAGTAGAATAAGATAGAGGAGACAGTTTATAATTTATCAGAATACTAGCTCTCGTATTTTATGCTTTAAAGAAAAAATAGCATAGTCTTTTAAGTTGGGAAAAACCAAGTTTCATCTGAAATATTCTAAAGTCTCTTGATAAATAAATGGGCTTTTATTTTATTTTTTTTAGTTTTGAAGGGCACTAGCAAGAAGCTTCTTATAATGTCATCCTGTATTCTATTTGTTACCTGGATAAGATCCATTAGGAAATTATGTGACCTATAGAAGCCAATCTGGCCGCTAGGAAGAATGCCCAAAAAGAGGATGTTAGTAAGTGATCTGCCTTAGCAAGAATATGAGTCAACACACTGTGTTGCAGCTGGATCTTAGTGCTGTATTAGATTTGCCTTCATGTCTTATGTTATTTGCATTCTACATATTTAGAAAAATATTTTGTACTTTAATACATACAATATACTTTTGAGGAATATTTTATATGTGAAAGGATAAGTTTTAGCCCAGAAAGACTGAGCTGGATAAGTTATAATCTTTGTCATTAGAAGGAACATCATCCCATGAAGGTGAACTCTTTCAACAACTTAGATACATGTGTGTGCTTTTCAGCAGCATAAACAACCTGAATGTCCACTGAGACCAGTGTCAGAATCCAGAACAAAGGCCGGACACTCCACAGGTATTTGATGGGGACACCATGCCAGCTGGTAGGTAATTCCTGTGCATGTATAACTGGCTCTTTCCTCACTGACCATTCTGCTAGCCACATTTATGGGTCAGGCATGTGAGGGTGGGCATGACACCTGGATTTATCTTTGAGCATATTTGCTGAGTATGATTATCATCATGATGAGTGTCCTCTTCCCCAATGAAGGACAAGTCTAAAATGTCCTCTATTAACCTTAATGTGCTCATTAATTTTTCAATTGATCAGCATTCTCAAATAACATTATTTTAATATTAACTCTTCTTTTACTGGCTTAAATTTATTCCCCAAATTCTCAATTCTGCTTTATTTGATGGCTTTTTATTGTATGAAATAATGCATTCCTGATTATAAATGTGCAATCTATTAACATAAAGAAATCCTTCCTAATTCATATACCAGATTAGCTGTACTTTTACAAGGAACACTGAGTCTTTCTGGTACTCTGATGATGGAAGATCTACCGGAGATGTGAGACTACTGGTGTGAGAAAACTCAACTGAAAAGCTGGGTGGAGAACTGACAGGAAAAGCATATATTCCTAAAGTCAGCAACAGGAACCCTTGTAGTGAGACAGTCAAAACCAGAGGTGGACATACATTGTAAGATACAGGCCCAGCAAGACACCTCACGGATGCAAGACAGTCTTCACTCATACTGTCACCAACGTTCAGCATACTGGTAACGCCTTGTAGACATGTGTCCTCTGATTGTGTGAATGCATGGAAGTTCGCTTGCAATAGTTAACTCTGTCATTTGGGAATTGCAGGTGTATAAGAGCTATAAAAAGGGCCAATAGCTTATTTGATAAATAATTTGCATGCAGATCACAAAAGACTACAGGTCCAGACTTTTTTATTATTGATTTTATTTCATTTATTTATTTTTGGTACTGGCAATTGAACTCTTTGGGGTTTTCCCATTGAGCTACTCTCCCAGCCCTTCTTCTTCTTATTATTTTTTTTTTTTTAAATTTTGAGTCAGGGTCTTGCTAAGTTGTTGAGGTTGACTTTGAACTTGTGATCCTCCTGCCTCAGCCTCCTGAGTCCCTGGGATTATAGACATGTGCTACTATGCCCAGTTTATTAATTTTATTTTTAAGGACAAATAATTTAGAAATTGATAATACTTGAGGTATGAACTTTATAATTAAGTCAAATCAAATTAAATTTGCTAATGTGTAAATCAATACACCAGAAAAGTTGATACCATGAAATAAGTTTATATTCTCTGTAATCTTAACTTGCAATTAATTCTCCAGATTGATAAACATGGTATGCCTGACCAGCACATGAAATTTATTTGCATTATCTAGTATAAAGTAACACTTTATGATCTGAAATTGAAGAAGAAACGTCCCAAAAGTAGCAATTTCAAATCAAAATCAATGAAAACTTTTTCTTTTTTGTACTAGGGATTGAGTCTAGGGGTGTTCTCTCACTCAGCTATACCCTCAATCATTTTTACTTTTTATTTTGAGACAACGTTTCACTAAGTTGCTGAGGCTGGCCTCAAACTTGCCATCCTCCTGCCTCAGACTCCCAAGTTGCTGAGATTACAGGCATGTACCATTGTACTTGGCAAAAATTTTTTCTTAGTGAAAACTTTACACCATAATGGTAAGTGTAAATCTTCTATTTAGCATAACTTGAGTTCCAGCTAGGTACCACATGCCCAGACAATGCAACTTTTTTTCTTAACTGTATTCATTGTTTAAAAATAAATTTTTACCATGTTGATACAAAATAATATTATGTATCACTATTAATAGAGACAAGGAGATTTTTTTATTAAACTTTTTTTTTAGAAACAAAATCTTTCCCACTATGAGAAAGATCAAAGAATTTCTAGCTTTTAAAATTCTTTAATTCCATAAAAATTAATGCTGTGAATATTTAGGAAGTATGTGCCATAGTTAACTGGTTTAAGAGCTTGGTAGAAAACCACTTCAAAGAGACTCAATTCCTGGAGGACATTAGCTATAACAAGAGGTCATAGATACTAATAACATGTTTGTGATAAGGTCAGAGAACCTCATTATTATTTAAGTGTTTTGACATGTGTTTTATAGAAATACTTAAATGTGATTCAATAAGTTAGTCATCTACTACAGGCTAGAAAAGACTGCCTGTAACAACAAATATCCTTGGGAAATGGCTGCAACCTTTATCAGGAGGATAAAGGATCAGAGTTGCTAGTCCTGCAGCATGAAATGAGAATGTGTTGTGTGTCCCAAGGAAATCAGTGCACATTGGTGCTGTCACTTCTATAAGAGCCAAAACAAGGTGTCTTCAGTGCTTCTAGGTAAAATCATCTTCCGTGGAGGTAACTCACAGTATCCAATACTTCAATCATATACAGTCAAAACCCAATAGCTTACAAACTAGTCCAAAGATAAATAACTGAGTTATAGACATTACCCAAGCTTTACTAAAATGACCAATTAATAAGAAGAGAAATATGTCACTGAATTATCTTCAAATGTGCACATTGTTAATGAAAGAATAATCTTTTCTGCTTGAGTCTAAAAAGAAGAAAGAGAAGAAACAGTCTGACCACTAGAAAATGAACAAGATGGAGGGACAAGGAGAGACCATTAACTTTTTGGATATCTTTTTTGGAATATTTTCCAAGAGAATCTTTGCATTTGTTCTGATTTCTGTTTCTGAGCAAACTTCTGACAACACATTCATTTCCAAACTACCAAAGCATCTGGGATTTAATACCAGGAAAAGAATATCCTGAATTTGTTGGGAGTGTTCATTCTTCCATGATAAACTAATCAATCTCTTAAGTATCCACTTCACTATGTATCTCTTGAGCATTTGGTTGTTACACACTAGCTCCTGGCATGATAAACGCCATATTTAACTCCTGGCATATTAAATTCCACTTTCTGGGACTGAAAAGTGAAGGGCTAGACTCTGGGCTCTTTGGATGCCCTGACGGAAGTTCTGAAATCCTGTGTGAGCCTACTTCCTGTATGCCTCTCTGATAAGGTCCTTCTTCTACAATCACATGTTCTAATCACAACCATCCAATGATTAGTATGTGACTTTAAACATCCAAAGTTTCTTAGGAAACTGATCTACCCACTTTAAAGTATGTGGATGAGTTAAGGTCCCCTTATAAATTTTGTAGTTTGCAAGGCATGTTTTAATACCATGCATCCTATCATACCAGCTTAAGCCCTCCTTGCAAAGCTGAGCTTGACAACATCACATTCTGTCTTCATGCCTCAGTTCTTGCAGGCTTTATAAGGGAAAGATCTTATCCATGTGCAATAATTCAATGGCTCAGTATAATAACAACAATAAAAACTGTGATTATTATCAGCTAGCCAGATTCTTGGTACTCTCAAGCACATTTAATTATCTAATTAGTTCTTCACCCTGTGAAACAATTTCCATTTTACAGATTAAATAATAGAGGATTTTGATAATTAAATAACTTGTTCAGAGTCACAGTGACAAATTCATAGTTTGAAGTTAGGCATATCTGACTCCAAGAACCATGTTCTTTATGCTATGGCCTGCTCTCTCTCTCTCTCTCTAATTAGTAAATGAGTTTTAATAGAGTTCTTTTACTAGTACAATAACTTTCTGGCAACAAAAACTCCTATATTGCAAATGACCTAGATGTTATAAGGCGATAGACCTCACCAATTAAGAAAAGAGAAAACAGAATGTAGCATGTAGTAATTGAACTGATTTAGAATTTCTTAATAGAATTCCATTTAACTAACAAATTTTTGACTATTAATTAACAGGGCCATGGTGGGGCTGGGTTGATTGTCTACGGCTTAATTGCTCTAGGGCTCTTTGCTTTGGCAGTCTTTCCACAAACACATTTAAAGTTGAGTTCATTATCTGCTGTCTGTGAAGGGCTACTAGATTTACCATTTAGACTGAGTATTCTCAATAGTTCAAGGTCTAATGAAAGAACAAGATAAATATAATTGCAATGAAATGTGTTGTTACGACCATATTAACAAATTGTTGTGCGAACCAGAGGGGAGGGCAATGAATTACCTGGACTCCTGGGAGTGTTTTTCCAGTGAGAAGATATCATTTGTGTCAGGTCTAAAAAGGATAGATTAGGAGTTTGCTGGGTGAAAAAGTGAATAGAGAGAAGAGCTTTTCAGTAAGTGGACCAAACCAGGTACCACAAAAAAGTTTTAAACATATGAGAAAATTTTGTTAAGTCCATAGAATAAGAAATTCAGTGTGGTTTTCTGTTGTCATTGTTATTTTGTTTTGTAATTATGAATACATTGTCTAGAGGTTAAGATAGGTAGCTTGTAGGCCAGACCCAGATCATGGTGTTTGATGTTCTAAAGTGCTTGACTCTTTGTTGCTTACAGATTCTGTCAGTGTGTGACTGCTAGTCCAAAGGAAAAGACTAGATGAGACAGATTTAGGTCTCCCACTCTAATTAGGCTCTAATTTTAAAGCACAATTATCCCAGCTTCCTGGACTTTGATTAGACTCTGCTTCAGGTCATGTTCAGGGGATGCCGTGCATTCACACTGAACGTTCCTTGACAAAAGATTGTCATTATGTGTTTATCAGACCAATAAAACTGCAGAATCTGGAAAGCTGACTAAGAATGCTAATTTCTGGGTCCTAGAACTCTGAACTATTGTTGTAAGGAATCTAAGTTGTTAACAAACACTCAGTGGAATTCTGTTATATATGTAAATGTGTAGAACCTTGACCTATAACATAAAATTCAGTTATGAATACACTTACATTGAATTGGAACTCTCTTCATCCAAATGTTTTCTTTACTTTAGGATAAAACAAACTTCTGACAGTGTGTTGGTAATATTAACATAGAATTAAATGATCAGTTTCTAGATCTAGAGATGAAATACAATATAGATTAAAACTAATTCAATTTGTGTATATTAGAGCAAAGGTTACAATGTGACAGTCCATTCCATTGGATTTTGTCACATAAGTGTTTTTTGGGGGTTTATAGCTTAATTTCTAAAAGTTTGAATTAATTCCCACATTTAAACATGGGGATAAATGTAATGTATAGCTGGAGCTGGTTAGGGGATGCATTCTTTGGGAAAGAGTGTAGGATCTTCACTTTTAATAGATTCCACCCAGCCTGCTCCACACTGGACATGTGTTTAGACTGTAGAAATTGTCCTGTCTCCCATCAGGGAGACTGAGCCACATCTGACTACTCCCTGCCTTCCAGTTTTATCCCTGCTCTTCACTTCTACTAATGCTCAAGTTTTGCCAACTATTGGGAGGTAGTTGGACAAAGACCTTCGTTCTTCTGTATCTTTGCACATACTGTTACTTACTGTTACTCACTTTGTCAATTTCATATTCTTGGTAATATTTTAAGACACAAGGCATGTGTCATATCAGCTGTGCAATCTTCCCAGACTCCTCCAAGACCCCTTTAGGAATTCATCCTCTGTACATTTTAAGATCTTTATAAAACTCTCTGTACTCTTATCACATTGTCATGTAATCATGACATTTACTCAAACATGTCCACTACTACACCACAAGTTTATTCAGTACTTGATATTCAAAAGAATTTTTTACCTATGTTTTAGGTAGAAAGGATTTTCTGGAGCCCACAGTTAACTATAGGATCAAAGAATCACACAGATCTAATTTCTTTTTTTTGTTGTTTTCTTTTGTTTTGGTTTTGGTTTTGGTACCAGGGATTGAACTCAGGGGCACTCAACCACTAGGCCACATCCCCAGCCCTATTTTGTATTTTATTAGAGACAGGGTCTCACTGAGTTGCTAAGTGCCTCACCATTGCTGAGGCTGGCTTTGAACTCATGATCCTCCTGCCTCAGCCTCCCAGGTGCTGGGATTACAGGTGTGCACCACCGCCCCTGGCCTAGTTTCTTAATTATCTCAGTAGTAAAATAAAATTGTGGCATTATTTTGGAAGAATGCATAACTATTTTGACTTTACCTAGAAATATTTAGGCAGAGTTCATTAAGTAGGTGCAGTGTATTTTTTAAAATTTCATTATTATGATTACCCATCTGAAATGAAGTTGAATATAGAGGACCTAAAAGCCTACTTCATTAAAATTCTTCATAATATACTACAGCTACATCTTAGCTAAATGCAATTTGTGATCATTTCTTAGAAGAATATCCTGTTCTATATTTAAGTATAGACTTATCTAATATTGAAGTCACATTAACTCTGAATTCTGTAAAATAGGTTATTGCCCCCTTCATAATGATATATTTTCAGTTATACTATCATTTTCAACATTCCATTTCCCCCAAATATCATCTAAAGATTTTTTTTCCTGTTCCTGAATATACTTATTAGTTTCTCCCTCTCTTTTTGGCCAAATGCTGTGTGGTTTTTAATTAATTCCTTCTACAATATTTGCATGCTATGATTTTCTTTAATTTATTCTGTCTACACTCTTGCCTTATTTAATTCAAGGGAACATTTGGGGAACGGATACGGTTTGCATAAAGGATGCTATGCAAATAAATTATGCTGTTTCCAACTGCCAGAATAGGAAAGCAAAACTGTGCAAAGCCATTTCTATAAAGTCCATCTGCAAACAACGAAAACATTTCTGATTAATGTAGGTTAAAGGTACACCAAAGTCATTAGTGCACTTCAGCTGCACTTGCACACTTCCTTTTTTAAAAGGTAATACTAGGTTTAAACGTGTGAAATTACTCTTCCAGTGTCAGTTCCAAGATGAATGTGTAAATCTGTCCCTGTTTGGCTGATAGTTCCCTGTCCAGATGGGATTGTGCATGTGAATTTATAGTGTATTGCAAGCTTGGAAGTCCAGTGATTGTACCATGTTTCACAGATCAAATTCCTTTCCTTTGTGAATTGTTGCTGATGTAATAGCATTTAATTTTTTGAAAATAATTTCAAGCCCATTAAAACTAACTGGGTGAATTAATTTAAAGCATATTTCTCAAAGCTGTTAGCCTGAAGAGAGGGAGAAGTGGGGTTAGATGTAGGGGCACTGGGTAAACTGATAGAGACGGGAAAGTGTCCAATTAGAGATTCCCCAGAAGGAGGAAGATCCACAGGGTGACCAGGGTGGAATATTTTCACTTTTCTGTCCCTTACCTCTTTCTATTCTTTTTCCTTCATAGAACTTTTACAACTCAGTGTTGTGTAAATGTGGTCATTTAATTGCTTATTATCTCTTTTCTCCATTAGAATACGAACTCTAGCAATGTGGGAACTATAATAGTTTCGTTTTCAAACATATTACCAGCAACTATCATAAGGACTAATATATTGTAGCTGCTCAATAAATATTTGTTCAACATAATCGTAAAAGACTGAGAAGTTAGTGCATTTTCAAATTCTGGAAGCACATAGGCCAGAAAGGTTTGAGCAACCCAAAAAAGGAAGGGAATTGTAAGAGCAACTCGAAGTCAAATACAGGAAAAAATCAAACAGCTAAAAGAAAAGGGAAAGATTCTGGTAATTATCCACAGAACTAATATGATAATCCCCTTTAAAATTTACAATTTCTTAGGAATTAGGATGTAGCTCAGTGGTGGGGCACTTGCCCAACATGCATGAAGCCCCAGGTTTGATCTCCAGCACCACATAAAGACAAATCCTTAAAAAATAAAATAACTTATGTGTAACAGACTAACACAGATGAAGTAGTAACCAATATCAGTGTGCATGTATATGGGTTTTATTTTGCAAGGGGAGAGTACAAAAATAAGAGTAGAGTATTTTAGTGGCAGTATATCTGGCATATTTATGATGGTTTTATCTTTGAACAAAAGGGTTTCCTTCTTTTACTTAGAGAATCAAATTAGCAATTATTTTGGATACCAAAAGAGGGTTGAAATAACATCCAGCAAATTATCTACTGAAGGTAGCAAGGCAGTATTTTATGAAGTAGACTTCTTTAAGATTGCTTCCATTATGAAAAGGATTGGGATGAATTCTACCTCACTTGATAGTAGAGAATAAGCAACAGACTTTACTGAAGAATGGGAAATCTCAAAATGCAAGATTAGCAACACAAATGCATATGGTCCACCAACATCTCTTCCCTGTACACAAAGGTACACCAAAGCCAAGGTTTTCATTGATGAGGTTATGGATCTTCTTTCTCAAAGGGTAAACTTGAGAAAGTGGCCTTATCATGGAAAGAATAAACAAGCCATTGGATTTTGGATTTTTTATAGGAGTTGTCTAGAATGCTCATGGTCCAGTATCCAAAGAAGTTGGGACCTAACAATATTGCAATTACCTGGAGAAGCAAGCCCCAAATACCTGGCATGCTGAGTCTGGGTGAGCTTCTTGAATTAGGAACTTTCTGACTGTCTAAAAAAAAAAAGGCAGAGAAGCACAAGTCATAGTAGTACTAACTTTATGCTCCTTGACAATCCAAGGAGGCTTCAACTTTATTATTTAAAAATAGGAATTATGTGTATCTCATGAAATTCGTTGAAAATGTGGACCTTATTCCAATGAATTAGATGCATTTGTTTCTCACATGTGGGCACTAGACAATACAAAGTTATACTTTTCTGGTTTTCATGAGCTTTTGGAATTTGCACCCAAATGATAACTCCATTCCAAAGCTCTGTGAGATAATACTGAGATTTAAGTGGAGAGGAGGCAGGAAGAGAAGTGAAGGTCAAGCTGTCAAGCATCGATGAGAACTCTGGAGCATAAATAAATAAATTTTTTTTTTCAGAAGGAAAACAGGAAATTTTCTTAGAAGCAAAATCATTTCCTTTTCTTTCTTGACATTACATTTTCAAATTCAATGAGGAGTTCAACACGTACCCTAATCTATTACAAGGATTAAAAACAAAACAAAACAACAACACAAAACCTAGCTTTTTTGGATTTATTTAGGGCTCTCTCATGGAGTTTAGATATACATACATACGATGGGAATGGGGACAAATAATACACACGCAAAGGGCACCCTGTTATATATGGAATTACTCTGCCTCTTCAATGACTATGGTTTTGTTATTAAGTGAGGTTCCTGGCTTTTTCTATCTTTATAATTCCTTTCCTGGGCCAACATACTTTTAAGAAAGGGTAGTGTTCAGGTTTAAACTGGGATATTGAGCATTATTTTCTAGCAAGTCCTTAAAATTCTTTGAAAAATCCTTACTAAAATTATGATGGGATAGGAAGATTGTTCATAGAGTCATTCTGTCTCTTCTCCTTGGGCTTGATGTCAGATATGAAGATAGCCTTTTGCCAGGCATTGCTAAATGGTGAATAAGATTCCTAACCTATGTAAGTGAATTTTGGCAGTAACCATACTTCTTAGCTTTTGTCTTGGAGATTTCAACTTTTAAGTAGACCTTCCCCATCCCCTAGGCATGCATGTCATTTTCTGAGGCAAAGCAACCCCCAATTTTGTGTACGGCCATCTCATCCCTTATGTGGTACAGGAACCGATGCTGAGTCATTAGCTCAGAGACTATAGGATTGGATTTCTCAACCTCAACAAACCCCTCTTTCCTTCACAGATTGTCTCTAGCTTCAGACTTTGGTCCTCATCAGTCTGTTATCAGAGAGCTGAGGGAATTAACTCTGTGAACTGTGGGGGTCTCCTACATGTCTCTGTGTCGTTGGGATGGTACAGGCTAATGGCCCCTTTCTTTGTCCTGGATTTTCTCTAGTATTCTTTTCCAGCACATCAATACTGAAAAAGCAGCACTGCTCCTAAGCATCTGGTTTCTGAACTGAATTTATCTGGTTTGGACATAAAAATCAGAAAGTGGTATAGTTTACAAAAAAAGGAAAAGCAGATAAACAAAAATGTCTGAAAGGATGTTTGACTACTCCTTACACAAAGAAGTGTAACACATTAAATAACTTTATAATTTTATTTCATTTGACAAAAACTAAGCAATAGTTTTGATATATCTTAAACTGGTAAGCACAAAATTATGTGGAAGCATCTTTTGGTGCTGAAATAGTAGATGTGTTCCTCCTTAGTGTCATTTTGGTGACACATGTGAATTAGAATTGCCTGTGCATTTTATTCCAGGAATTATATCGTACATACCATATAGACACCCTCACCAAACTGTACCAAGATATGTGTGTTCAGTATTCATTTAATGTTGTGATCAACAACCATCCACAAAGTAACAAAAAGACATCAAAAAAGAACTGGATACAACCAGAACTTCAGTCAACTGAGAACTGGAAAAGTGCATTTTTAAAAAGAAAAAAAGGCATATACTGAAAAGGAAGGATTCATAAGATATATGAAATGAAAAAGGTGCAATGAGCACAATGAATAGTGTGATTCTGGTCTGCAATATTAAAAAAGAACCTCTGCATGTGGCATCTATTTTTTCCCCCCTAGGAGAAGATGACAGTAAATGCTAGGAGTTACCACCTTTGGAAAGATAGTGACTAGAGGGCGGAGGCTTGCATTTTCTACTTAAAGTCCCTTGTGTCTCATAACGCAATATTTACGTACTTTTAAAAAATGGTAACAGGAAATATGTGAACTGTGAATTTTTAGACCAAATTTTTATTATTTAATTATGCAAAGTGCATGTCTATGTATATTTAAAAATTTTATTCTATTTTTTATTTTTTAGATAAATGCATGTTCACATGAGGTTGTAAGTAACAATGCACAGTGTTTTGGGATATATCTCTTTGTTTAGCCTTCTTAGTGGTGCTATGTGGGTAGATGAAGATGTTTAAATATATAAATGCATAGTGCTAAGGAAGCTGAAAAAAATTTAAGCATTATTGTATTAAAGCATGATTGGGGTAGAAAAGAAAATTTTGAGAATGGCAACACATTAGAATCACCTGGGAGCTTTTAAAAAATAATAATGCTCAGTTCTCACATTATATCAGTTAAGTAAGAATCTTCTGTGAGAGTAAAGAATAGTAATACATTTTTAAAGAGGTTCTCCAAGTGATTTCTAATGTGCAGCCAGAGTTGAGAACCAGTATTGGCTATATTTCTCAAACTTTAGTGTATGTGAGAATCAGCTGAGGACCTTGTTACAACGAAAGTTCTGATTTCATAGATTTGGGGTGTGGCCTGAGAATCTGCAAGTCGAAAAGCTTTGGCCTGTTAATAATGGTCATCTATCTATGGACTGCACTCGGGGTTGCAAAGGGCTGGAGGGTCAAGTTAGCGTTTTCAGAGACACTGAATTTTGAAACTTGTAAGGCTCTGTGTGATGAGTTAGGCTGCCAATGTAGAAAAAAAATGTGAGTTGGAGGATGGGAGTATAAGAGAAGCAAAAAGGGGTGGGAAAGAAGCAACAGTACTGGTGACTAGATAGTAGACAGATGGGATGACTCTCAGGGCAACAACTTTTCTTTTACCCTTCCCTTATCAAATCCCATTGCCCTTTGGAGACACTTTGTCTAAATTTCACCATTATCCTAAGCAGTCATTATACACATGGAGAGTTATAATTTTGGAGAAAAGTTTTGGAAATGTTCCCTTGGAAAATATAAATGCCTGAATGAATTTATAGCTCTGCTTAGTCTTGTCTCAGCAAGCACCTTCACATCATAATGGTTCTAAACATTTTTGAAGCAACGTTAAGGGCAAATGAGAGCACTCATCCGAATGTTAACAAATATTTATTAAGCTCCCAGTATGTGCCAGGAACTTTCATTTATACTATCTAATTTAATTTTACAACAGCACTATTAGCTATGTACAATTTTTATTTTCATTTTGGAGTGAGGAAACTGAATCTAAATCATTAAAACATTCAAGTTGTTTCTCAAGGTCACGTAGATATCAAAGTATGTATACTCAGACACTTTAAGTTCAATATTCTTTCCAACTCAACTGGAAGAATCTGAAATTACAGACATGGCAGATTTGTTAAAGAATAAAGGAAAAACACATATATGATGGCATTAAAAGTTGGAGACTAGTATGTAGGTTACAAAACGGGTTTATGAAAAAGAGCACTGCATTCAAAGAACATAATAAATTTGAAGTTCAAAATGTAATGTGGAAAATAGAGTGGTTTTCCAGTGGACTACTCTAGTAAAGGACTCAACTATTTGAAAAGTGTAAGAGTAGTTTAGAAATTTAATAAAAGACTTAGTTCCTTGCCCCCAAAATGCCCTAATATCAGAAACAAATTTTAGTCCCCCTCCCCAGCTCATTTGCTTCTAACTACCTTATAGACTGAAGCTCTTATGCAAAGTTATCAGAGCCTCTGTGAGAGAACTACCCAGAATATTACCCTAGGAACAGAAGGGATGTGTTAGTCAATGTGGGTCTATGTGTTAGAAGAAACCCATGTTAAGAAAAATAGGTGATATAAATGGATGGAACTGGAGACTATCATGCTAAGTGAAATAAGCCAATCCCAGAAAACCAATGGCTGAGTGTTCTCTCTGATATGCAGATGCTAACACACAATAAAGTTCGAGGGAGGGAAGAATAGAAGTTCATTGGATTATACAAAGGGGACTGAAGGAAAGGGAGGGAGATGGGAATAGGAAAGACAGTAGAATGAATTGAATATAAATTTGCTATAATCATATATTAATACACGACCACTGTAACTCCACCTCATGTGCAACCACAAGAATGGGAAGTTATACTCCACATATGTGTAATATGTCAAAATACATTCTACTATCATGTATAACTAAAAAGAACAAATAAAAATTTTACAAAGAAAAGTAGATAATGAAATTTTTGATATTGTGTTTGAAATAGGATATGGAAAGAAAATTCATCACTATGTACCCTAGGAGGTAGACTGAAATAGAAACACCTTACATAAAGGAAGGAGGGATGGATGTACATTATCTACTGTTTCTACACCTTAAGTTTAACTAACTAGACCTTGGATTTGTCCAAAGCCAAGCAAACAGCTGCATTCTGAAACTCCAGAATTCCTTTGCACATTAGAACCATCCTAACTTCATAGAGATTGAGGGAGGACTCCATGAGTAAAAACTCATTAACATTCATTCTGCAGGAGCAACTAAGAAATACCTGAAACTGATGTTGGTGAGCCAAATCAATGGATCAGACAGCCAACCTATGTAACTTAAGTTTCCATGTGTTCATGGGTTGTAACCATTGGATGAATTATAGTTTAACTTTTTACTTTTTAATCTCACCAAAGCATAGATCATCAGATTACTTTTTAGATTCCCACCTCTTAAAAATCAGGGATTGGGGCTGGGGTTGTGGCTCAGTGGTGGAGCACTTGCCTAGAGCATGAAGCACTGGGTTCGATCCTCAGCACCACATAAAAATAAATAAATAAAATAAAGATATTGTGTCCATCCACAACTAAAAAATATTTTTTAAAAAGTCAGGTATTGGGCTGGGGTTGTGGCTCAGCAGTAGAGCGCTCGCCTAGCACTTGTGCGGCCCGGGTTTGATCCTCAGCACCACGTACAAATAAACACATCCTGTACAACTAAAGTAAATAAATAAATATTAAAAATAAGTCAGGTATTACTCATAGCAACAGCACACAATGTGCATCTTAAAATATATATGAGCTTATATTCATTTGTTTAGCAGTGAATATCCAAGATAACTCATTTAAAAAAAAAAAAAAAAAGGCTAATGGGTCAAAGGTCACTGCCTTTTAGATGAGTCTACAATGCCACTGCTGCTATCCTGCCCCAGATTCCTCTGTAATCCTGAAATCAGAGGTGACTAAAATTGTTGGTGAAGGCAGATAATTTTGTGCTGAATTCACTTTATTGAAAATGGTGTGATAGTAGATTTGCAGTGCTGACAGTAAGAAGAGCACTGAGGGCTATGGCCATCTACATTTAGTAATCATATACAATGACTTAGATCATGCTAAGACACATACACTTTCAACTGTCATGCTAAAAACCATTCCAAGGCCCTTTTGCTTCTACCACATTCCTGTGTATAAGAATATTAGCAGCAGTTGTCACTCTTTTCAGCAATCACTCTGGACTCTCCTTGACTCTAGAGTTCTCTGATGCTTTCCTTCACTTCTCTTGGTGCATCATTCTCAAAGAAAAGATGGACATGAGGATTAGGCTCTGACTTCCTTAATAAGACTCCTATAGCACAAGAATTAAAATCAAGAATCAATAAATGGGATGGATTCAAACTGAAAAGCTTCTTCTCAGCAAAAGAAATGATCAGGGAAGTGAATAGAGAGCCTACTAACTGGGAACACATTTTTACCACATGCACATCACAGCTAATCTTTAAGATATATAAAGAATTCAAAAATCTTAACACCAAAAAAAATTTTAAAAAATCAATAAATGGGTAAAGAACTAAACAGACACTTCTCAGAAGATGATATACAATTAATCAACAAATATAGGAAAAGATGTTCAACATCTCTAGCAATTAGATAAATGCAAATCAGAACTACTCTAAGATTTCATTTTACTACAGTCAGAATGGCAGTTATTAAGAGTACAAAAAACAATAAGGGTTGGCAAGAATGTGGAGGAAAAGGCACACTCATACATTGCTGGTGGGACTGCAAATTGGTGCAGCCAATATGGAAAGCAGTATAGAGATTCCTTGGAAAACTGAGAATGGAACCATAATTTGACCCAGCTATCCCACTCCTGGGTTTATACTCAAAGGACATAAAAACAGCATACTATAGGGATACAGCCACATTGATGTTTATAGCAGCACAATTCACAATAACTAAATTGTGGAACCAACCTAGATACCCTTCAGTAGATGAATGGATAAAGAAAATGTGGTATATATACACAATGGAATATTATTCAGCATTAAAAGAGAATAAAATCATGGCATTTGCAGGTAAATGGATGGAATTGGAGAATATAATGCTAAGTGAAGTTAGCCAATCCCCAAAAACCAAATATTGAATGTTTTCTCTGCTATAAGGATGCTGATTCATAATGGGGATGCAGGGGGGTGGGAGGGAGCATGAAAGGAATAGATGAACTTTAGATAGGGCAAAGGTGAGGAAGGGGAAGGTAGGAGTCTGGGGGTAGGAAAGATGGTGGAATGAGATGGACATCATTACCCTAAGTACATGTACGAAGACATGAAAGATGTGACTCTACTTTGTGTATAACCAGAGACATGGAAAAAGTGTGCTCTATTTGTGTGACATGAATTGCATTCTGCTGTCATATATAACAAATTAGAATAAATAAAAGAAAAAAAAAAAAGGATGGACATGTCCTTGAATGCCCCCTTTCTGATCCCAAAATGTAGCCAAATTAAGGAAACAATGAGAGCAACCCTAGACTGGAATGTCCACCCATACATTATCCTGAAGGGCACTGGATTTCTCTTATGCACACTGTGTGCAGGGGCAAGTTATTATTAGCTGTATAAAGCTAATTTCTTGCATGTACATCAGGACAGTTGCTCCTTTGGATGCTGATCATACGGACTAAGTAAACTAATGCTGATAGTGTGACCTCTTTTGTAGTCTAAAATACCTCTCTCACTGGCAAATGGAGTCAAACTGAGGGCATTGTGGATAGGATATGTGCCACTTGTCCAGCTCATGGACAAAACCACATGAGGGAGAAGAGACACTTTATAGCAAAGCACAGTGAGGGATAGAGCCTGTCACCACTGGACCCTCTTTGCAAGAATTTCTTTTTTTTTTTTTTTCACAGACAAATTTTTTTAATCTGAGGAATTACATTACTTTTTTTTAAATTTTATTTTACCTTTTTAAAATTCTAATTTGTTATACATGTTTGCAGAGTACATTTCATTTCATATTACATATAAAGAGCACATTTTTTCAAGTTGCTGGTTTTATATAGAGTATTTTTACAATAATTATGTCTTCATACATGTATTTAGGGTAATCATGGATTACTCAGTCTACCAAAAAGGCAAGAATTTCTTAATAAAGCCATGCCTTGCATGCCATCTCAGGGCATTTTCTTTGGTCTCTTAGTAACCTATGCCACTATCCTGGCACAACTTGGCTGTGAATGTGACACCTGGCTTTTGAATCTGGCATGGTTTTATATGAACTTGGTTTTCCTGGTGATTAACTTCTGGCTCTGGAACTTCTCTGGTTTGACTCCTCAGGGCACCATTGTACTCTCAGGGGCTCTCGACCACTGGTTTTTTTGACAGGGTCCTGAGTTGCAAGAATTTGACCCCGCGATCCTCCTGCCTCAGTGCACCAGGTTTCTGCTAGCCCTTATCAAGTACTTCCTTCCTTCAGAAGTAAAAGAGACTCAGACAAATATAATTACAATTAATTGTGTTAAAGATATTCTCAATACACTAGATGTTGATATGCAAAGAGATATTGAGTGGTAATTTATGGACACCAATATTGTCACCACTACTGGCTAGAAACAGATACTACTAATGTGATCAAAGGAAACCAGAGCAGTCAAGGAAAACCTATTCGATCTCATTTGTAAATTCTGATTTAGAACTAAGTCTAATTGATCTTTTTCATTGTCAAATAATGGGCCATGGTTGAGGATATGAAAAACCAAGTGAGAGGGAATCTGCCAAAAAAGTTTCAAACTTAATATAAGTATTTTCCCCTTATTTATTTTTCTTATTTCTGTATTCATTCCAGACTTAAACATGTCATGAAACTGGACAAATGCCAAAGATAAAATTTAATGTTGTGCCCAATCTGAAAAGCTCAATGCTGGAAATCATCACAGAAAAAAGTACTTTCCAGGTCTGTTCCTTTAATGTCATTGATGTAAAAGCACAGCTAAAATCAAATGCGCACTTGTCACAATCACCTTTTATCATTTAAATGTAACTTTCCATTCTTTATGTTTAAAAGAAAATTCTGGTTATTATTCCCTTTTTGTATAGTTTCAATCTCCTATTGACATTTTCATATTCAGATATGATAATCTAAATACTTGTACATGGTAGAACAACTTTAGGCAAAATTTTGTCCCTTCTTTTTTTCATATACTATAGTTGCACTGAATTCTTTTATAACACCTGAAAAATACTTTCTAATTTCATGTTTAGTGAAATTCATATTTTTCAATACCAAGATCAAAAAGTCTGATCTGATTTCATCACTTCTTGGTATAATTGATGGCTCCTTCTTCCTATGTTTGGTAGAATATTTCCTATATATACTTCATATACATATTATACTTTATTATAACAATTGCCATCATGTTATTATACCTATTGTATTATATTGTTATTGTATCTATTGTTAGATGTTTATCTCTGTTACAAAATTATAATATCCTCAAGAATAGAAATTTTATTCATATTTATAATTCCTGGTACATAGTAAGTGCTTAATATTTTACTATGTTCATTCTTGTCTTATTCTTAAAAGCATGTGAGAAGCTTAGAACAGAATATAAGCAATAAAAGCATAGTAAGTTGTAAATCAAAATGTAGAGCCCGAACAAGTAGAAATACAAATAAAGTTAAAAACTTGAAAATATAAAATAAATGCCCAAATATGTGATCTTCTTAAGAACACAGCTGAGATTCAAGTATGGCTCTGGGTGTCCTAGAAGGCAAATAAGCAAAAGAGGGTATCTGGTGTATTAGGGTAGCTATTGCCAACAACAGCGAGAGTGTTATGGTTTGGATATTTGTTGTCCCCTAAATTCTCATGTGTGAGAGACAATGCAAGAATGTTTACAGGTGAAATTATTAGGTTAAAAGAGCCTTAACTTAATTGGTGCATCAATCCACTGACAGGGATTAACTAGGTGGTGGTTATAGGCAGGTAGGGTGTGGCTGGAGGAGGTAGGTCTTTGGGGGCATGCCTTTGGGGTATATATTTTGTCTCTGGGGCTTAATCTTTCTCTGCTTCCTTGTTCCATGTCCTGAGCTGCTTTCCTCTGCCACACCCTTCTGCCATTATGTTCTACTTCATCTTGGGCTCAGAGCAATGAAGTTGGCCTTCTATGAATTGAGACCTCTGAAACCGTGAAGCCAAATAAACTTTTCCTCCAAAATTTTTCTTATTAGGTCTTTTGGTTATAAGAATGAAATAGCTTACTAAAACAGAGAGATAACAAAGAACTATAATACTTTAGTGACCTGTGCCATTTATTTATCACAAATCTCTGGGTCAGCTTGAGCTCTTCTGTTGAATCAGCTGGGCTGAGGTCTGAAGGTTGGCTGGACATTGGCTGATGTGAATTGTAGTAACTGATGTGTTCTGCTTCAAGCTGCAGGTGTGTGGAGCTGATCCAGTGTGGATCAGCAGGCTAGCCAGATCACATTATCATGGTGATACAGCAATTAAAAGGACAAGCCCAACATCACAGGTGTTTTCAAGCCTTAACCCTTTGTTAGACCCACTAAACTTAGCCAAATGGTCAGACCCAATGTAAAAGGCAGGGAAATATCCTACTGGTGGCAAATATCATAATGGTGGCACCAAAAAGTAAATCATAACCTAATCATACATGATACATCTTAAATGTTTTTTTTTCAAGTGGAAGATTTACTTTATAAGAGAAACAAGACCTTTACCCAGTCCTGTATACCAAGAGATATTTCTCAAATGGTATTTTATATAGGAGGATTTTAGTGATATAGTGGATATATTATTAATCACTAACAATGGCTTCTAAGTCTATCTAGTTTTAGATTTGCATCCCAATTTCTTGAGATGCACCTAACACAGAGATGTTTATGTTGTAGTTATTGTTTCATATGCATTATTTAATTATGCCTCCACAGTCATGTCAGAAAGTGAAAGCAATACCTTTATTTCCATTTTCATATCATAGATGAAGAAATATAACTTGGTGATATTAATTTTCTCAGTGTCAAAGATTTAATTAATGATATTGCTGAGATATCATGAACTCCTAGTTCTTTTACCATATAATGTCATATTTCTAAGACTTGGACCCATTTTAATTGATAATAATAGAATAAATGGTATAAATATTCATAAATAGTATAAATTGATAAATAGCACAAATACACAAGACTAGTAGATGTATGCAGTATTGTCATTAGCTATTTTTATTCTAGCCTCCATCAAAATTCACAATGGTGTTTAGATTAATAACTTTTTTGCATTTGGATGTACAGGTGTTCTAACACCATTTGTTAAAAAAGGCTTTATCTGATGAATTGCTTTTGTTATTTATCAAAGATAGTTGACCTTAGTTGTATGGTTCTATTTTGGGGCTCCATATTCTGTTCCATTGTTCTATCTTCATCTTTCACCCAAATTGCAGTTTTATTATTGTAGCTTTATAGTAAATCAAGTAGCGCTAGCCTCTACTTTGTTCTTCTTCAGTATTGCATTGGCTGTTTTGAGTCTTTCACCTACTCATCCCATATGAAATTTTTCAGATTTATTCTTAAGTACTTCTTGTTTTAGTGCTAAAATGAATGACATGTTTTAAATTCTGAAACCCAATTTTCTACTGTTGATATATAGAAAAGCAATTGACGACTGTGTATTAATTTGTATTCTACAATCTTGCTCTGATTGCTTCTCAAATATGGGAATTTTAGTAGGTGATTGGGATTTTCTACATAGGCAATCATGTCATTTGTAAAACAAACAAAAACAAAAACACCCAAAAGACAAAATAGTTTTATTTTTATTTCATTTTCTTGTCTTAGTGCCTTTGCTCATATGTTCAGTATGGTGTGGAATAGGAACAGAGAGATAAACTGCTTTGTTCCTAATTTTAGGAGGAAACCATCTAGATTCTCATGATTTAGAATTATGTTATTTATAAGCTTTCAAATGTTCTTTATCAATTCACAACAGTTCCCCCACTCCTATTCTGTTGAGAGTTTTTGTTATGAATCAGTGTTGGTTTTTTTCCAAAGGATTTTTCAGTATCAATTGATATCATCATGTTTGATTTTTATTATTTCTTGATAAGAATTTACAAATCAATTACATAAATTTATTTTTTTTAAATTTTTAGTTGTATTTGGACACAATACCTTTATATTATTTATTTATTTTTATGTAGTGCTGAGGATCAAACCCAGTGCCTCACACATTCTAGGCGAGCGCCTTACCACTGAGCCAAAAACCCACATGAATTAATTTTAAAATATTGAATCAGCCTTGGTTGAACCTGGAATAAGTCCTAGTTAGTTATGGTATTGATTCAACTGCCAAATTTAGTAGCTCTCTTAAGAAGAACTCTTACTGTTTTCAAGTTTCAGAATGACCGGAATCCCTGGAACCAGAGATTATAAATATCAAAGACAAAAAAATATATTTATGTATCTATTCCTTGAATAAAAGTTTGACTATAATTGAATTACACATAGTCCTAAAAAAAATCTTTGGTCTAATGAGACAAACTAATAGATAACAAATTATTTAAATTTAATTCTTTGAAGCTTAAGTTTTTACTTTGCTGTGGACAGGTTAAAATTTGTTCTAGAATAGGAATTCAGAATTTATGACTTAAAAAAAAACTTTCAATCCTCATTTGTTACTTATAATCCCCATTTATCCCTATTTGTTTATTTTCCTAGAGTATAATTGCTTGAACCCTCAAAAATCTGTAAACTGGGTCTTCTTTCTTCTGTTTGCATAGTAAATTGCAAATCTCACATATTGGTCCCTAATAGAAAATCCAGATATATCTTCTCTCTGTGTAAAAGGCCAGTTGTGATTTTTCTTAAGGGGGATGTTTGTGTTAGGTTCAGAAATGTAGAGGTCAGAATCTGTAGTCAGACATTTCTAAACAGGAGACCAACAGCCTTAGTCCCTGGGTCACTGGGGGAAATAGCTGGCCCACTTAAGACTTTAATAAATAGAAATAAATGAAGGGGCTATTTGCAAATATGTGGTTATAATTCAGGAAATCAAAAAAGGACGGTGAAATACCCAGGGTGAGCAGTATCCAGAAACTGTTATCATCTGCAGGCTTGAGTAAAGAACCCAACAGCACTGCCAAAACCTAGTGAGAGGTATAGCTATGGAAGAGCTCTGTGGCTATAGGTTGAGAAAGAAGTATACAGATAAAAATGAAGTGCTTTGAATTTAAGCTGTGGGTATCAGTGTTCTTTTCTTTCTTTTTTCTGCAACAAATTACCCCCATAATAGCATAAAACAGCTCACTGTTATTACCTTATAGTTCTGTAGGTCAGAAGTATGACATGGACTCACTGGATTAAAATCAGAGCATTGGCAGGTTTGCATTCCTTTTTTGGAGTCTGTTGGAGACAATCTACTTTCTGCCCTTTCACAGCTACATGAAGTGGCCTGTATTTCTCAGCACATGGACCTATTCCTTCATCTTTAAAAGCAAAATAGCAGGTTAAGTTCTATCATCACAGTACTTTGACCTTCTCTTCTTCCTCCTTAAGTACACTCGTGATTACATTTAGCCTACTTGGATAATCTAAGACAATCTACCTATCTTTATAATACCAGCTGATTAACAAACTTAATTCCATCAGCATCCTTAATTCTTCTTTCTCCATAACCTGACATTTTCATAGCTTCCAAGGATTAGGATGTAGACATTTTTGGAAGCCATTATTTATTTTCTCTAAAATTTGGCTCATATTCTTTTGCCTATTTATGATTCTTATTTTCTCTCTTCACTGACTTTTTCTCTGACTCTTGAAATGATATTTCCTTATGAAATGTTTCCAACAAAAACACAAAAGAGAACCCCTTTCTTTGACACTCCATCCTCAAATAAATTTGCACACTAAATTATTCTTTATATTGGAACTTTATGAGAAGATTTGTGGCTGATGAGGACATAACACATAGCAGCAATTTAAATATACATAGTAGACATTTATGATCTTATTTTGTGGCACTTTAACTTCTGGAGTTTCTCAATGGATTGACAACTTCACTGCACATGGTGCCTAGCCTTCCTCCATAACATTCATTCCAAATTTCCCTCCTAATTATGTTGCCCCTTTCATTATTTTATGCAGACACTTAGCTGTCTCTTCCATTGCTTTAGCTCTGGAAGACACCCATGGCTTGGTTCTTGTCTGCTTCTACCAGATGCTTGCTAGGTTATTTTTCTAAAAGGAATTTTGGTGACAGTTAGTATAATACAATTATCATTATTGTTTGAATAGCAAACATACCACCAAATCCTGTTTGTCTTTTCACAAATGTTCCACTCTCTCCCTGTATTGTTTTGGTCAGAAGGATCCATGTTATTTGAGCATTGGCCTTGTTATAAAATAAGGGCCTTGTCATAGCTGACATCTGTGGTAAGATTTCAAAATTAAAATAGTTTCAATCCAATGACAATTGCATCACAAAAATATTTTTGAGGCAAGTATTATATTGTTCCTACTCTATCTCACTTCCTTTCTTGCTATCACTTCCTTTTGAGTTAGAAATGTAAATATTTTCATAGCTACCCTGGAGCTGAGATATCATAGAAAAGTAATTCTGGCCAATCAGATGCTGTATTGCAGCCCAGTCTTTTCTTTTTTCCTAATGCTTTCATAACAAAATATCACAGACAGGTGGCTTAAACAACAGAAATTTACTTTCTCACATTTCTAGAGCCTGGAAATTGAAGATTAAGAGGTCAGCAGGATTGGTTTCACTGGGCAGCTCTCTCCCAGGTTTGCAGGTGCTGCCTTCTTCCTGTGTCCTCACATGGTCTTTCCTCTGTGAATGCACATCCCTGGTGTCTCTTTTATGTGTCCAGATTTCCTCTTCTTATAAGGACACAAATCATACCCATCCATAGTTGACCTTAGTTACCTATTTACTGGTCCTATCTCCAAATGTAGTTACATTCTGAGATTCTGAGGATTAGAGCCTCAATATATGAATTTTAGGAATATACAATTCAGCCCATAGCATGCTAACTGTAAGTCTTCTGAGAACAGCCTTCAAGGAATTAAATTTTAACTAATAAAGACAGACATAGCTGCTATGACCCTTCTTCTTCTTCTGTCCTTTGTCCTGATTGATTGTGGATGTGATAGATGGAGCTAAGGGCAGTTGTCATCTGATCCTGACGCAAAGGCTAGGTGAGTCAAAAGTATTTCAGAACCGACAATATGGAGTCCAAAATTAATCAGTCATGGTCTACTTTTGGACTTCTTGTTATAAATTAATAAACTCCATTCATTTAAGTCTTTGAAGTAAAGTGTCTTATTAGTCTCTGATACTCATTATCTCACCTAATATAATTCTGTGAGAAATATTTTGGAAATATTCATTATTAAGATCACCATGTTTAAATCAGGATGCCAGCCTGAAATAGAATTCATCCAAATGTTTCAAATAAGGAAAGTTAATGATGGATTTACGCATAGCAGATAGGGCTAAGGTAAGAAACTAGGGATGGTGAGGCACCTAGAAATAAGGAGAAGAAAGCAATTGTCAGTTTTAAAATCAAATGGACAAGGGAGATAAGTAAGTTACCCCACTCCAGTGAGAGCTGAAACTATGGAAGAGTGGGAGCAGTTGCAACCTTATGTACACAGAGGGTCACAGCCAGCCAGAGGAATGGCAAAGAAACAGAAGAAGAGCAAAGAAAAAAGCTCTTCTTCCTCTGGATTGCCTGCCTGTGCCTCCAGTGTACAAACCCAACCAGAACTTCGTTAACAGAGAGCCTGGTAGATGGACTCTATTAATGTCATTCTCCAGGAAAAGGGCAGGGCAGGGCAGGGAGAGGCAGAGAATTAGTCTTGCGGAAATGAAAAATAATCAGCACAGTGCCCTAGAATATTTTAGCCTCATTTTGGTCATTTTTTATTTCAGTTGCTACTGATGTAATAAGGCCAGTAGCTCTTCTCTGATCTTAAATATCTATCCTTTAACTTAATTTGAAATGCACAAGCCTATGAATGAACAACCCTTGGGAAGTGAAATTTGGACTAAAACATCTGTAAGTGAAGTGTGATAGTACAAATTGAGAAACTGCTGCTTGTAATCAGTTGTCATCCCTCAGAATATTTAAAAAAAATAAATTTATAGCTTCATCCTAGAAATATCTTGGTTTTAATTCAGTAATGATAAAGATGATGCTAAAAAGCAATTAGAAGGGCTGGGAGGGATTCTCAAGTTTATTTACCAGAAATAAAAAATGGAACCAAACCCATTAATTATTTGATAGAACTCTGAGAATAAGACAGATATTAGTTATAAATATATATGAATATATATATATTTTATATTACATATATATATACTTTTAGACTAGAAATGGATAAACATTTTATAATGAATGTGGTAATTATATTAGAATAAAGACTAAATGTTGAAGATAGTCAAAATTCACTTCTGATGTGTGAGACTATTTTTCCTTCCTCTTCCCTCCCTACCTCCCTGTTTTTCTTCCTTCTTTATTTCTTGCTTGCTTACCCTCCTATTTCCTTCATGCCTTCCAGCCTTCAGCAAACATCTCCTGGCTTTGTGGTAGTTACTGGAAATACCAAGAGTGATGTCATTACAAGGAGAAGCACAAAACCTAATCTGGTGGTAAGAAAGCATTCTAGAAGGATGTGGAATCTGTTCTGAAATTTGAAGATCATGCAGAAGCTAGCTGTGGGAAAAAGTGAGGGAAGCACCCAGAACATGTGCAAAGACAGTGGGGCTAGGCATGTTAAACTTTAAAAACACTACACATATGTGAAGATGCCAAGAAAACAGGGAGACAGGAGCAATCAAGAGTGGAGGTTATCTAGGTCTCAGCATATGATTTGCTCAAGAGTGTGTATTTACAACTAAAAGTGTTAGATCACTGTGTAATTTGTATAATTTGGTTTTGTCATTCAAACCATAAGGACAAGGAGAGTTGGTGTTGTTAATAATTGCTCTGGGACAAAAGGCGTAAGCTGAGAGTATCCTGGGAGGACTGGGCTTTACATGTGCATTAAGTATTAGAGATATTTTAAAGAGTTTTAAGAGAGCTTATGGCACAACGAGAATTGCCCTTTAGGAGAAACCAGTTTGGATCCTATTTAGAATAATCAATTGGACCAATACTGAGCCCTTGGCTAAGTTGGACACAAAGCACTAGGTTTGAAAAGTTCAGAGCAAGTGGTATTAACAGGACTGGGCATAGAGAGTGAGGAAGAAATGTCAGTGTCTCCCAGGTCACTCACTCGTGCAAGACGGCAGTCTCCAATTTTTCATCAATAATAATAATTGTTTGATATTCATATCCACTGCAACTAGAAAGATTTTTAAATTATAAATCAGATCATTTATTGCTTAAATTGCTAAAGGACTTCCTATTGCTTTTAGAATAAAATCAAATTAACATGGCTCAAGGGCTTTGCATGGTCTGATGATTGCCTGTCTCAGCTAAATGTGGTGTGATCCTTCCCTTATTCACTTAACTCCAGGTATGTTAGCCTCAGTTTTGTGTCCTACACACTCCAATTTATTTTCCAACTTGGAAATTGTTACCTATTCCTTCTCCTACCTGAACTCTGTTCAGTGGGCTCTTTACAGGGTAGTTCATTTGTTTCTTCAGGTCTCCATAATGGACCTCTCCGTGGAGATGTCATTACTAAACACCTATCTGCAGAAGACTGCTCCAACTTTCCACTTGACTTTTGATTTATGTTATAAAGAACTTATGTGAATTGAAAGGAAGGTTGGCAAATTTGGAGCAATTGAAAAGCAGATGATGTGTTGTATTTTCCCCACATAGCCCCAGATTAATTCTTAAAATATTAAGAATTAATAATTCTTAAAATATTAATAATTAATTAATTAATTAATATTACTTCTTAAAAACAAAACCCTCCAGGGTCCTTCTCTTAAGATTAAAATAAAATGGAAAGGTTTCACCTTGGCCTTTATGGCCCTATGTGGCCTGGATCCTGGTTCTCTTTCTGGCCTCCTATAATATATCTTGCCCTTATTTGGTGAAGACCTCTGGTTTCCTTGATGTTCACTAAATACTGCAAACATACTCAGACCTCAGGGACTTTGCACTTATTGTCCATCTTCCTGGGAAGTTCTCCATCTACTTACTATGTGGTTTGTTCCTCCTGTCACACAGGTCTCAACTCAAATGCCACCTCCTACAAGAGGCTTCCCTGGAGCAATTCCTTTCAGTCACTCTTATCTCTCTTCATATTTTATAATTTTATAGTACTTAAACCACTACCTGATGTCATACACAAAAATGTATTATTGTCCCTTAATAGACTGTAAGATTCATTAATGCAAGAATGTTTTGTTTTATCATTTATTGCCCAATAATTATAACAGTGATTGGCACAAAGTACCATTCACTAAGAATGAAAAAAATAGATCCATGGATTCTCCACAGAATCTTCTTAGGCTCAGCTTTAGCTGAAGCAGATTAAATTTTATGTAAAGGGTTTTATAGTTATAGGAGACCAAGATAAGTTATTGATTCACTAATCTTCCTTTAGATAGGTAATTTAATAGTATTTGTTCTATTTAAAGGCAGGCCAGTGAGGCTCAGATAGTGAACTTATCTAATGTCACATACCTTGTAATTATCAGTGTTGGAAAGACTAGTTTCTCAAATTTTATCAGAAAAAAAAAAAAAAAAAAGCCACTCACATGATAGCACAGTTTTCAGAGGGCAAATCTGTGTTAGCCGCTTTATTCAGCAAAACCTTCCTATACAGATATGTAGAAAGGTAAAATAACTAGCCCAAGCTCATACACCTGGTAAGTTGCAGAGTTGTAATTTGGTAGCAAGTTTACCTGGTTTCTCAGCCTTGTAATGTTCAAGTAAGCATCTATTTTGATGGTACTTAGTACCTATTATACTCAGTACCACTACCCATCTTGATGGCAACGTCTGTGTCTGATTTTTAAACATACTAGAAAATTAATATGCAAACCCCAAATTGTAAAGTGATGGAATAATGAACATGAAAGAGGTGGGTGTAGAGATCTTCAAGAAAGGAAGGTGAGGATAGCTTCCTGATACAATGCATATTTTCCTATATGAATTTCATGAATGTGCCAATAGAATCAAGCTTCTGTATTAATAAGCTGCAATTAATTAAATAATTGGTTCATTTACTCAACAAATATTTACAGAGCAGTCCATGTGCAAATAATATTACTAAGCAATGTGAGAAGCATAGAGATATAGACTCTTCTCTCTAGGAATTATGAATCTAATCAGGAGGACAAAATATGCACAGGCAAAATTTAAAGAAACATTTGTGATAATAAATGAGGAGTTTTCCTTCACAAATACAGACAGACACTTCATTTAAATCAATTGTTTACATTTTTCCCACACTACTCCATTCTTTAGCTTGTGTTTTAGGTGACCACACTCATGGAGTAATTAATGAATAGGAAAAAAAAAAAAAAAAAGAAAAAGGAAATGTTTAACAATTCACAGCCATTTTTTTTTCCAGTGAGTACTAGGGTCACACTGGATGCTGGCAATTCGGGCAGGGGAAAACAGACATTGTGCCTGCCCTGAAGGATTCATGGTCTAATAGAGGATAGAGTCATAAACTATATGGCACCAGGACTCTTTAATGTCTTGAGATAAAAATTGGAAAAATCATGGAGGGGCAATAAAACTCACAAATATGCTGGATTCCTACTGCAGAGTTCATACCACATACCACTTACAACCTCTGTGGTGTTAACTACAAGCCTTAAAATCTATGAATTTCAGTATGAATTTAATATCTATGAATTTCTCTATGAATTTAACTTTTGTTATCCATAAAATGAGAACAATAGATTCTGTTTCCTATGGTCTTGGCAATGATAAGAAATTCTCATTATAATTTTAGCAGATGTCTGGGAAATTTTTCTATTGGAATTTGCCTCTGTCTGAGAGGACTGAAGGAAGAATGATGAGAGATATTTCCAGATTTAGGAGAACATTCTGGGCAGAGGGAACATCAAGAAGAGAAGTCAATATGAAAAACATGCTCTGGAAAATATAAGTGTTTGAATAAACCTAGACCTCGGTCCTCTGGCTAAAGGTAGAGGTTTCACTGCTACACTGATTCTGACTACAGTGTAGAAAAGAATTTAATCAGAGAAGTCACATGGTCAAATTAGACTTGAATTGTAGTGTAGAAATATACTGGAACAGGGAGAAATGGGGAGTCTGAAAAGCAGTTAGAAGATGGTTGTATTAGTGCTGGTAATGGATGGTAGCATCCTGAAGGTCTTAGATGTGGGGGGAAGAAAAGGCATGAAGCAGGGAGACATAGTATTTAGTGATTTATTGAGTTTATGGGGTGGTTAAGGAGAAAAAGTCTAGGCTGACTCACAAAAAATGCCTACAAAATTAAAAAACAAATAATTCTTTCAGTTAAATGATGACAATTGCAATTATTGCTGCAATTTGTTTCTACTACTCTGCCAGGAGGTGAATAAGTCTTCCTCACTGATCGCCTGATTGAAGATAGGCAGTCATTGTATTGGTTCTTAAAAGACTCCATTTAATTCTGTGCTTAACCATTCATGGAAACTAGTACTTTTGCTACAAAAATGAAACAAATTTCAATTATCAGTTACTATAATAAAGAAAATTAGAATTAGATGAGGAAAGCTGGGCCTCAAGAAAATGAACTTTGAGTTCATTTCTACTTCCAGAGTTTCAAAGCTTTGAAAGCTGTTCAGGAGTGGATTTTATTCCCAATGCCACCCACATTCTGGAATTTAATAAAGCCATTTCATGAACTTTATAGGGGAAAAGTTCTGTGGTTTATAGATGGTACATGCATTTGAAAAAAAAGACCACCAAGAGCCATATTTTCAACTTTTCATGGCTCCGAAGACCTTAACACCGTGCTGGAAATCCCAATCGTCATAGGGAAGGTATAGTTTGTGATTATGAATTATTATGAATTAGAATGTTAATGTCACCTGGGCTAGTCTCCTCCCTCCACAATCCTTCTGCTGCTTAGAAAACTTCTCATTACTGCGTTTACTCATCCAAAGAGACAATTCACTAGAGCTAGTGAGTATTTCTTTTTAGTTTAGGAATATAGGGTAAATATTTGACTCCATTTAGTACCACAAAATAGAATAAGATTTATGAGATGCTACTCTTCTCTTTCAAAGTGCAATTTTACTCTTCTCCTATTTGCTAAATATGACTTACAGGGCTCAAGATTTTTCATTGATTCACATGACCATCGGATGTTAAGTGAAGGCATGCATTTTTTGAACAGTATGTTGCATGCCAAGATATCAGTGTTGGCCAGATACATCCTGAATTTCCCTGACACTACTGAACAATTATCAGAACTTAAAATTAACACAAGAAAAATAACTCTGAATATCTGATATTACCATAGGAAAAAAAATACCCAAACCATTTTGATTTAATCTCTTCAGAGCACCCTAAATTCTTGTTTTGTGACACAACTTGTTATGTTGCAGTGAGGCTGGATTGGGAGCTGATTAAAAAATTTATGGCTAGGCACAGTGGTGCATGCCTATAATACCAGCAGCTCTGGAGCCTGAGGCATGAGGATCTTGAGTTCAAAGCCAGCCTCAGCAACTTAGTAAGGCTGAAAGCAACTTAGTGAGACCCCGTCTTTAAAATATTTATGTATAAAATGTGTGTGTGTGTGTGTGTGTGTGTGTGTGTGCATGCTCTGGGGATGTGGCTCAGTTGTTAAGTGCCCCTGGGTTCATCCCACAGTACCAAAAAATATATATATGAAATATTCAAAGGTTTATTATACTTAAGTTTTGAGGGAAATGTCTACTTCTTTGTGCTTGCTTAAGACTTCACAATTTCTATTCCAATTTCCTTTTCTACTCCAAAGAAACAATTTAAGGAAAATATAACAAAATACTAATCCTGAGGTTTTACATATTTAATAAGCTTATAATGATAGGGTTTGGATTTGAATTGGTATTTTCAAACTAGGTTTCAATCTTTTACTATAAACATAAGCCATCATTAGTGTTTGTAATCATTATCTATATCTCTCATAGCTACTTAGATTATTCCATTTGATTCAAATGACAAACCTTCCATAAGGCCAATTGTTATTTTTATATGTTTGCTATGTACTTTCTTTGGTGGATCATTAAATTCTTTGGCTCACAAGCAAACTTTGGCAGGCTATTGATTTGTTTTATTTATTTTTGCTTTGGGATTCTACTTCTCTATAAAATGTCAATATTGCTTATTCATAAGGGTACCCAAAGTACAACTTTGAGACTGCAAAATACTATGAGATAGTAAGAAAAAGAGAAAATCATTACAAATAATAGCTCAGCAGGAAAACAATACACTAAAATGTACAAAGAAGAAGAGTTCATAAATGTATGTGAGATAAAACCTTAGAAACCAAAAAGATTACATTGAAATTACACAATCTCCAATGTTATGGTATAGGTGAAGATAAGATGTTAATACAACTGATGTTTTCTAAGATTTTCTATCATATAATAAATGATGAACAACAATTTTTACTCAATTTTATGGTTATAAAATGTAGGAAAGGATAAATAGGAATTGTTTTAGCACATAATGGCTTATAACTGTTGAATTTTTCTTTGGGTTGTAAATTTTACCAATAGAAAATGCAAGGGAGGATATCTTGATGTAGCTAAAGATAATTTTTTTTAAAAAAAATAGCAATCTGAAGGTGAAAAGAAAAAAAAAAACCCTTCAGTTCCTTTTTCATCAAAGAATGTGCACAGCAGACATTACCTCATCTCTGAACCTTTCCCTGTTCCTGTTCTTTTTCTCTGTTTTGGTCACTCCCAAACTCTTAGCACAAAGGGAAGAATATAGTAAAGTTGAAGGTTAGGAAAATGATCTGCATTGTACATTCTCCAACTATTAAAAGGTGAAAATTTTGTTGTTTATAAATATTTAGAATCATAATTAGCATAATTTTTATTTCTCATTATAAATAGATGAGACTTTCTTTGTAAGCACATGAAACCTGAGAGAAAAGTGTGGAGACATAAATGGATCAATTTGATTCCATATAAAGGAAAAGATTCTAAAGTTTTAGAAATAAATTTTAAAGCTCCTCACTACCAAAGCCTGTCTGAAGGAGAACTTCATCAGAAAAAAAAAAAATAGTCATAAGGTCTGTGGCAGATTTAAAGTTAATATATATTTTAATAAATCAAAGCTTACCACATATTAAAGAAGATGGAATTCAGATTAAAACACTGGTATGTTGTTTTTTCCTTTATTAGGCTGTCAAACACTGGAATGTTAGATAATGCCAGGTGATGGTGTGGAGATAACAGTGTAGAAAGCCTAGGGCACTGCCATTGAAAACGTGGATTGGCTTAGCCAGTCTGTGGAGAAATCTGGGTGGTAATGGGTGACACACAACTTTTACATACACTGTGATTCAGCAATCTTTCTCCTGGGTAAATATCACAAATAAATATTCAACACATATCTGTATAAATGCATGCTCAAGATGTGCATGGAAACATCACTGGGATAGAAAGAAGTGGAGGTTATCTGAGGAAGTAGGTCAAGTGGTGGGTACAGACCACAGGGTTTGAGCCCGCAATCAGAAACAAAGGACTCAATGTACAAAAAACAACATGGATAGACTTTAAAAACAAAGACTTATATTTCACCACATAGGGAGCCTAAAATAGAAGGCTCTTACCTGTAGGAGCCACTTCCATATGACAAATAGACACATGGAAAAGATTTGGTTTTCCTACTTTGCTGCGATGACTAGTCCTCTGCTGCGATGACTAGTCCCCTTTTTCACTGCTTGCTGCCCATCATAGATTATATATCATCCAGCAACAGAAGTTAAAAGTACCATATGCTTTCATCCCAAAACTATGTTGCAATAAGAGCTTCCAGTTTGAACAGTCTAATCAAGAAGATATAAGGAGAATTCCAGAACAGTCTTGTTTTCCTGAGGAAACAAGTGAAAGCTCTAGCGTTGCTCTTTCCCCTTTTTCTTGCTTTGATGGTAGGTGTGAGTCCTACAATTTTAATGCCATTTTATCACCATGAGGCAACACCTGTGGAAAGAAAACCCAACACCTCAACATAGGGAAGCATAGCCTATAAAAGAGCCAAGTCTCTGATGACATCATTGAGTTACTGAACCAAGAGCAGTCCACTTCTAGATTTTTTTTAATTCTTTTTTTAAATTGTTTTATAATTTTTAATATGTACAACTCATAGTGCATGTATTTAGCATCTTTTTACATACAATTGTTTGTATACAGAGTATATTCGTACAATTCAGGTCTTCAATCATGCATTTAGGAAAATGATATCCATCTCATTCAAACACCTTTTCTTTTCTTTTTCCTTTTCTCCCTCTCCCTCCCCCCTTGCTCCCTCCCTTACTCTCCCTTCCCTTTGACCATTCTAGTGTTCTTCTAGTCCTCGTATGTACCCTCCCATCCAACAATACTATGAACTAGCCTCCTTATATCAGAGAAAACATTTGGTACTTGGATTTTTGAGACTGACTAACTTCACTTAGCATTATGTCTTCCAACTTCATCCATTTACCTGCAAATGCCATTAATTTATTTTCTTTTATTGCTGAGTAAAATTCCATTGTGCGTATATACCACATTTTCTTAATCCACTCATTTACTGAGGGACATCTAGGTTGGTTCCACAACCTAGCTATTGTGAATTGCGCAGCTACAAACATTGAGAAAGCTGTGTCACTGTAATATGCTGTTTTTAAGTCCTTTGGGAATAGACCCAGGAGTGGGATGGCTGGGTCATAGGGTGGCTCCATTCCCAGTTTTCCAAGAAATCTCCATACTGCTTTCCATAATGGTTGCACCATTTTGCATTCCCACCAGCAATGTATGAGTGTGCCTTTTTCCCCACATCCTCTCCAACATTTATTGTTGCTTGTGTTCTTGACAGCTGCCATTCTGACTGGAGTGAAGTGAAATCTTAGAGTAGTTTTGATTTGCATTTCTCTAATTGCCAGCGATGTTGAACATTTTTTCATGTATTTGTTAATTAATCGTGTATCTTCTTCTGAGAGGTGACTTCTCAATTCCTTAGCCCATTTATTGATTGGGTTATTTGTTTTTTTGGTGTAAAGTTTTTTGAGTTCTTTATATGTTCTAGAAATTAGTGCTCTGTCTGATGTGCATGTACTAAATATTTGTTCCCAATTAGTTGGCTCTCTATTCACCTCACTGATTGTTTCTTTTGCTGAGAAGAAGCTTTTTAGTTTAAATCTATCCCATTCATTAATTCTTGGTAGTAATTCTTGCGCTACAGGATTCTTATTAAGGAACTTGGGGCCTAATCCGACATGTTGGAAATTGGACCTTACTTTTTATTCTATTAGGCGTATTGTCTCTGTTCTAATTCCTAGGTCCTTGATCCACTTTGAATTGAGTTTTGTGCATGGTGAGAGATAAGGATTTAATTTCAATTTGGTGCATATGGATTTCCAGTTTTCCCAGCACCATTTGTTGAAGAGGCTATCCTTTCTCCACTGTACATTTTTGGCATCTTTGTCTAATATAAGATAGCTGAAATTATATGTATTAGTTTCTGTGTCCTCAATTCTGTACCATTGGTCCACCAGTCTGTTTTGGTGCCAATACCATGCTGTTTTTGTTACTATTGCTCTATAGTATAATTTAAGGTCCGGTATGGTGATGCCCCCTGCTTCACTTTTCTTGCTCAGGATTGCTTTGGCTATTCTGGGTCTCTTATTTTTCCAGATGAATTTCATGACTGCTATTTCTATTTCTTTGAAAAATGACATTGGGATTTTGATTGGAATTGCATTAAATCTGTATAGTGCTTTTGGTAGTATGGACATTTTGACAATATTAATTCTACCTATCCAAGAGCAAGGTAGGTCTTTCCATCTTCTGAGTTCATCTATAATTTCTTTCTTTAGTGTTCTATAATTTTCGTTATAGAGGTCTTTCACCTCTTTCGTTAGGTTGATTCCCAGGTATTTTTTTTTTTTTTTTTGATGCTATTGTAAATGGGGTAGTTTTCATCATTTCCCTTTCAGAGTCTTTGTTGCTGATGTACAAAAATGCCTTTGACTTATGTGTGTTGATTTTGTATCCTGCAACTTTGCCAAATTCATTTACTAGTTGTAAAAGTTTTCTGGTAGAGTTTTTTGGGTCTTCTAGGAAGATTATCATGTCATCAGCAAATAGTGCTAATTTGAGCTCTTCTTTTCCTATCTGGATCCCTTTAATTTCTTTCGTCTGTCTAATTGCTCTGGCCAGAGTTTCCAGTACTATGTTAAATAGCAGTGGTGAAAGGGGGCATCCCTGTCTTGTTCCAGTTTTTAGAGGGAATGCTTTCAATTTTTATCCATTTAAGATAATGTTAGCTCGGGGCCCTGCATATATAGCTTTTATAATGTTGAGATATGTTCCTGATATTCCTAGTTTTTCCAGTGTTTTGAACATAAAGGGGTGTTGTATTTTGTCAAATGCTTTTTCTGCATCTATTGAGATGATCATATGATTTTTGTCTTTAAGTCTATTGATGTGGTGTATTATGTTTATTGATTTCCGAATGTTGAACCAGCCTTGCATCCCTGGGATAAACCCCACTTGATCATGGTGCACTATCTTTTTGATATGTTTTGTATCCGATTTGCCAGGATTTTGTTGAGGATTTTGCATCTATGTTCATTAAAGATATGGGCCTGAAGTTTTCTTTTTTGGATGTGTCTTTGCCTGGCTTTGGAATTAATGTAATATTGGCCTCATAGAAAGAGTCTGGAAGAGCTCCCTCTTTTTCTATTTCTTGAAATAGTTTGAAGAGCATTGGTATTAGTTCTTCTTTGAAAGTCTTATAGAACTCGGCTGTAAACCCATCAGGTCCTGGACTTTTCCTTGTTGGTAGCTTTTTGATGACATCTTCTATTTCTTCGCTTGTAATTGATCTGTTTAAATTGTGTATAGCCTCCAGATCCAGTTCAGGCAAATCATATGACTCTAGAAATCTGTCAATGCATTCAGTATTTTCTATTTTATTAGAGTACAAGTTTTCAAAGTAATTTCTAATTATATTCTGTATATCTGAGGTGTTTGTTGTGATATTCCCTTTTTCATCACGAATGTTAGTAATTTGAGTTTTTTCTCTTCTTCTTTTCATTAGCATCGCTAAGGGTATGTCAATTTTGTTTATTTTTTCAAAGAACCAACTTTTACTTTTGTCAATTCTTTGAATTGTTTCCTTAGTCTCAATTTCATTAATTTCTGCTCTGATTTTAATTATTTCCTGTCTTCTACTGCTCTTGGTGTTGGTCTGTTCTTCTTTTTCTAATGCTTTGAGGTGTGATGTTAAGTCATTTAATTGTTGGTTTTTTTTCCTCTTAAGGAATGAACTCAGTGCAATGAATTTTCCTCTTACTACTGCCTTCATAGTGTCCCAGAGATTTCTATATGAAGTATCTGTGTTCTCATTTACCTCTAGGAATTTTTTGATCTCCTCTTTGATGTCTTCTTCAACCCCTTGTTCATTCAGTAGCATGTTGTTTAGCTTCCAGTTGATGGAGTAGTTTTTCTTATTCCTTGTTTTGTCATTGATTTCCAATTTCATCCCTTTATGGTCCGATAGCATGCAGGGTAGTATCTCTATTTTTTTATATTTGCTGAGAGTTGCCTTGTGACATAATATATGGTCTATTTTGGAGAAGGAGCCATGTGCTGCTGAGAAAAATGTGTATTCGTTTACTGAGGGATGAAATATTCTATATATGTCCGTTAGGTCTAAATTGCTAATTGTTTTAAGGAGGCTTAAAGTTTCTTTGTTTAGCCTTTGTTTGGATGATCTATCCATTGGTGAGAGAGGTGTGTTGAAGTCCCCTAGAATAACTGTGTTGTGGTCTATTTTACTCTTGAACTTGAGAAGTGTTTGTTTGATGAATGTAGGTGCTCCATTATTTGGGGCATATAGATTTATGATTGTTATATCCTGTTGATGAATGGTTCCCTTAAGTAATAAGAAATATCCATCTTTGTCCCTCTTGATTAGTTTTGGTTTGAAGTCTACCTTATTTGATATGAGAATGGAAACCCCTGCTTGCTTTCGCCGGCCATGTGAGTGATAAGACTTTTCCCAGCCTTTCATTTTCAATCTGCTGATGTCTTTTTCTATGAGGTGTGTTTCTTGGAGACAGCAAATTGTTGGGTCGTTTCTTTTAATCCATTCTGATAATCTGTGTCTTTTGATTGGCGAGTTTAGGCCATTAACATTCAGGGTTATTATTGAGATATGATTTTTATTCCCATCCATTTTTATTTGAATTATGGACTTTAGCTTGATTTGGTTTCTCTTCTGGTTGGTATTTCCTTTAGTTTAATATCTCCCTTTGTTGATTTTCATTATCATCTTTCTCTTCTTCTTCATGAAAAATGTTGCCCAGGATGTTCAGAAGTGCTGGCTTTCGAGTTGTGAAATCTTTTAACTTTTGCTTATCGTGGAAGGTTTTTATTTCATCTTCGAATCTAAAGCTCAATTTTGCTGGATATAAGATTCTTGGTTGACATCCCTTTTCTTTCAGAGCTTGAAATATGCTATTCCAGGATCTTCTTGCTTTTAAGTTCTGGGTTGAAAAATCTGAACATAGTCTGATTGGTTTCCCCCTGTATGTGATCTGCTTCCTTTCTCTTGTGGCTTTTAGTATTCTCTCCTTGCTCAGAATATTAGGCATTTTCATTATAATGTGTCTTGGTGTGGATCTGTTGAGATTTTGTTTGTTTGGTGTTCGGTATGCCTCTTGAACTTGGTTTTCCCATTCATTCCTCAAGTTTGGAAAATTTTCTGTAATTATTTCGTTAAATAGATTACTCATTCCTTTGGCTTGAAACTCTGCCCCTTCCTCTATGCCAATCACTCTTAAGTTTGGTCTTTTTATGCTGTCCCATAATTCTTGGATGTTATGTTCTTGATTTCCAACGAGTTTTGCTGTATAGTCTAAATTCTTCTCTAGGACAAATATTTTGTCTTCATTGTCTGAGGTTCTTTCTTCCAAGTGGTCTACTCTGTTGGAGATGCTTTCAATTGAACTTTTATTTTGGTTTATTGCTTCTTTCATTTCTGGAAATTCTATTTGGTTTCTCTTTAGAGCCTCTATTTCCCTATTGAAGTAATCTTTTACTTCCTGTATTTGTTTTTGGAGTTCTTTGTCAAAATGATCTTTTGCCTCCTGTACTTGCTCCCTCATCTCATTTTTGAGTTCATTCTTGAGTTCCCTAAACATTTGGCATATGTAATTTCTAAATTCCATCTCTGGCATTTGACCAACTGTGTTTGCCATGAAATCTACTGATGAGGAATCTTGATTTGATTGTGTCACTTTCTTCCCTTGTTTTTTTCATGCTGCTTGTGTGTCTTTTCTTCCTGCACTGTGGGACCTTGACTGTTTCAATTTTACCTTAATTCCTTATGTTGTTCCTGTAGTACGAAGCTATCAGCTCCCCTTATAATT
The DNA here is from genome assembly GCA_025594165.1 of Tamias sibiricus. Taxonomy (NCBI): domain Eukaryota; kingdom Metazoa; phylum Chordata; class Mammalia; order Rodentia; family Sciuridae; genus Tamias; species Tamias sibiricus. The sequence goes on along the minus strand of CM046657.1, from coordinate 192,188,975 downwards.
CCTTTACACTTTAAAACCTAACACTTTCTATTCAGAAAATTCAATTTTGATCACAATGTACAGATTTTGTTAACCCAGATATTATTTCCAATTTACTCTGTATGCTTCTGATGGGGTTTTATAGCTTCAAGTATTGGATACAGAGGTATTATGTTTAAGAAGAAGGAAGTGTCTTGAATTGTTCTTTCTTGGAAAGTATGAAAGGAGAGTCCTATTGACGTGGTTTACTGGAAGTGGTTTAGTATCAGTAGAAGAGAGAAGATAGAGAATGGAGTAGACACTTAGGTGGAGAGACCAATTTATATATAAAGCAAGATGGAAAAGTAGAAAAAAATGATAAAAGAGTAGAAATTGGTGTAAGAGAGGGGAGATAGAGAATCAAGAAAATGGAGAGTAAACTATATATAGCACCTCTTTGCTATCCAGTTCAATTGCGCTGTTTCTAGAAATCCCAAATTCTGCGTACAGCTTGTTTGTGCCTCTGTTTAGTATGCACTGGCAGGGTGCAAATATGAAAGATGAAGGAGGAAGAAGAGATGCCAAAGTGAGAAGGAAGAAAAGAAGGAACGAGAAAAGGAGCAGAAGCAAACAATCAAACACACTGACAATCAATGCAAAAAAAAGCAAAACAGAACAAGGCCAAAAAAAGAGAAAGAACAATAAACAGTCTAACAAAAACCAATAACACAAGCAGACCAACCAACCAAAAAAAAAAAAAAAAGTCGCACCCCAAGTCTCAAACAAAACGGGCCCTGGGAAGTCCCCCTCTCTTTTCCCTTTCCAGTTTAAGCCAACTGCATTGGATCAGGTCCAGATAGTCTTCGAGTCAAGTCTGCACCCTATGCCAGCAGCCGAATTGCTCAGGGGGAAGATTGGCTCAGGGTGGTTGTGTGTCAACAGATGAATGGCTCCGGGAAGGGGACCCTCCAGAAGGCACCCTTTCCCCATGCCCACCCACAGTTGTAGCTTCTTGTGGCCGCTGGGCTGGCCTCATACATGCCCTCCCCTGCTGGTTACCCGAGTCTCACCCAGGTGTGCGCTGCCTTCAGAGCGATGGGGCTCCCTGGATGTCTGCAGCTGTTGTCTCCTCCATCTTTTCCCCTTTGTCTGGGTCAGCCACTGCACTTCTCAAAGATGGCGGCGTTCTCCTCCCATTCAGCAGCTGCTCCGCAGACCCTTGTGTCAGTCCAGATCGTGCGGGGGGGTCGTCTTGGCAAGCAGCTCGAAAGAGCTCCACGTGGACACCGCCCACGCCTCTAGGCCTCTTTTTATCCCTCTCCGTTTGGTTTCAAAGCCGCTGGGTGGATCGTCTCCTTGCCGAGATGGTATTGGCCCCTGCGCCTGCAGCACCGACAGCGTTGTTTCGGGCTGTGGACCGCTGGGACTCTGTCCCTGGTTGTTGTGGTCCTGAGAACTTTGTATTTAGCTGTCCAGAGGTGCAGGAATGTCTCGGCTCCCTTTCAGTTGCAATAGAACCGCCAGCAAAGCGCTCAAACTTCCCACTCCGCGTCCTTCAGCAACTGCGTCCAGAGAGCACCTCCCTCCTGTCGGCCATCTTCCCCGAATAGCCTAGATTTTTTATTACATAAAAAAACCAAATCCTTATTTATTTATGTTACAGTTTGGCATTCTATTACTTCATAAAGGAATCTGAAGAAGAGTTTTAGAAATGTCTGGCATACTGAATTCTGAGGGACAGGTGACCCCAAGTGAAAAGAAATACCAGGAATGAAGAGATATTATGTTATTCTGAGAAGCAAGTACTCTTATAAGAAGTAAGTACTCTCATATTATACTCTTGATATTATTATATCAAGGTACTTTTATATTATTTTTTATCAATATTTAGTTTGAATATCACTGCCTTTAATAGGAGATGGTTACACATAATGGGAACTGTGTGTAGATATTGAGGAAAAAGTAAGCAGAGCAAATGAGTAATCAACATCTAAAAAACAATTATTTCAGGGAACTGATACATTTGACCATAATTTTTCTTTCCTTTAAAGAAATTAAAAGCAATATATATTTGTGAAAAAAAATTCAAAAGAGAAGTTACAGAAAAAGAAAAAGAGGCTTTAGGAAATTGTAACACCAGCAGTAGATAGAAAATGGCAGAATTCAAAAGAAACAAAAAAATAAGAATAAAATCTTTACCAATGTGCAAGATTCTTTAGAAGCAGTCAAAAGCAGAACTAATAGAAGGCAAATACCAGTTAGAAGCATAGGACACTGGTGTGAAAAATAATTCTCTCCAAATAAAATGTAAAAAATTAAAAATACCAAAGTGATTTGACCATGGTGATAGAATGCAGAAAGTGGTTGCTTCGAAAGGAGAATTGGCCATATGGGAGCATAGAGAAAATTTCTGGAGTAATGGGTATATTCTATATTCTGTTTAGTGTGGTGGTTTCATGAGAGCATACATTGCTCAAAAATCAACAAACTTGCAAGGCATGGAGGCACATTCCTGTAATCCCAGTGGCTCTGGAGACTGAGACAGGAGGAATGTGAGTTCAAAGCCAGCCTCAGCAATAGTGAAGTGCTAAGCAACTCAGTGAGACCCTGTCTCTAAATAAAATACAAAATAGGGATAGGGATGTGACTCAGTGGTTGAGTGTCCCTGTGTTCAACTCTGGGTACCCAAAAAAGACAAAACAAAACAAAAAAATCTCAACAAACTGGAACTTGAGATCTCTACATTTTTCAAAAAATAAATTTTATATGTATCTTTAAATAATAGAACACGATGTGATGGGATACATATAATGACTAAATGCTTGTGAAACATATTGACATATCGAGTGTCTCACATATTGACACACTTACTTTTTTTTAAGACTTGAAATCCTAAACTTTAATACAGAATTTACATACAGTTTCTAAAGTCCTCAAAATCATCTTTAATATATGGAGTCATTGCTTTATTCTATGTAGATTAAAATTTCCAAAGCAATTGTTAAAGAAATAAAAATTGTTTGGAATAACGATTTTATTTTGATTTTGGATATTTGTATTTCCAAAAGGATCATATACTATGGACATTTGGGACTCCTTATCAATTAATAACTTTAAATGCTTTAATATTTAAAAGCTATATTTTCTAATTTTAAAATTAATTCATGCTCAGCTTAGATAATTTGCAGAGAACAAAGAGACCACAATGCCATATTATCATTTACAACACTGAGAAGAAAATATAGTTGTCTTTTTGGTGTATTTCTTCCCAGCCTTTACTTTATGTTTAGGATTGTTAAGCAGGAGGAATTTCCCCTATCATTGAGTATTTTGCCAAACCAATACAATATTTTTATTGCTGCATATTATTCCATGGATTAGACTAGAGGTTTGCAAACTATAGACTGTGGTCCAAAGCTGGCCCACACAGCCTTTTTTTCCCCCTTTGTACAGCTCATGACCTAAAAATGGATTTTACATTTTTAAATCACTAAAAATATACTAATTAGTATTTCTTAGCATAAAAATCATATGAACTTCAAATTGGGGTTTCCATAAGTGAAATTTTATTAGAGCACAGCATGCTCACTTGTATTGCCTAAGGCCACTTTCTTGATACAACAGCAGAGTTGAGTAGTCATAAAGACTATTGACCCCAAAGACTAAAGTATTTGCTATCTAACTCTTTACAGAAAAAAAAAAATTCTCAACATTGACTTACATCACACAGCCACAGATTAAAATATATATTGTCTGAACCTTTACAGAAAAGTCTGCAGACCCTGTATATAAGCAGATGATAGTTTATATTGCTGTCTTTGCTCGTCAACCAATTTTTGTTCACCACTGATCCACTTCACATCTCTGTGATTTTGTTCTGTATCCCCTGTCTAAAAAGCTGTCTCTCCCCTTCTGCACTTTGAGGTGGATTCCTCCTTATCCCTAAAGTCACAACTGAGCTCTTTCCTCTCTGCAAAGCTTTCATCATATCAGGAGAGAGTTAAGCCCCTCAAGGTTGACACACTTACTTTTGTTGACAAGAACTACTAAAAATCTACCTATTTAGTAGAAATCACAATACCAGACAATTTTATTACTTATAGTACTCATGTTGTACCATACACTTGTTCATTCTACAGATTTGTGTATTTAACAGTACAGCAATTAGATAATGTAAATAGAAATATGCTAACATAGTTAGAGACAGTATATATATGCAAATGACAGAAAAAGAACTATCATCATAGAATTGCACCACTATGTAATAGTGGAGTACAAATGAAATAGTTAAAATATTTGACAATCTGTAGGAAAGGAGTTTTCCATAGCAAAAGATCAGAATATCTACAAGAAAAGCATATATTAAATCATAGGGACAATGAGCCCCAAATTATTAAGATGGGAGTTCCTAGGACTGTCTAAAAATACTCTATCTCCTGAAAATTATAAAATCCTTTCCTCAAAAACAAATATTTCAAACAGATAAAATCAAAATTTTAAGAATATCCAGGAAAATTATTTTTAAATACTCTATATTAATACACATAAAGCATAGCTAAAATTGGATTGAGAGAAAATTTCATCACTTTTAATGTCTTCCTAAAAGCAGAAACCAGAAAATATATTCAACCTAAATAATAAAATGAAGTAATTAATAACTTGATAAACAATCAAGCAAGCAAAGATAAGGAAAGCAAAAGAAACCAATGAAGTTAGAATTATTGAATCAGGAAATCAATTAACCAAACAACAAATGAAAATCTTTGCCAGAACCAATACATAAATTCAGAAATATTATTTAGTATAATACAGCAAAACAGATAAACCATTAACTACTTTAACCAAGGGGAAAATACAAATAAAAACAGAGATGAAAATGGGAAAATAATTACAAATATACAGAAAAATTTTCACATAGTTTATTGAGAACACTCAGATAAACCCATTAAAATTAATTTTTAAAATTAAATGAAATACCTGGCATTCTCAGAATTGCAATTGAGCAAAATGAACCCAGAAGGGAGATAAATATTAAAAGGGCTTTCAAAAAGTCAAATGTGTCAAAATAACAATTTTAATACATCTGTGAATGTTACTCTTACAATGGGCAACATTCCTAACTGTATTTCTCCTAGTAGGCTTTTTTTTTTTAGATTATTTATTTACTTATTCATAATGCACAAATATATCATCTTTTTACATACAACTGCTTGTATACAAAGTATATAAGTACCATTCAGATCTTTAATCATGCATTTAGGATAGTGATATCCATCTCATTCAACCACCATTTTCCCCCCTTCTCCTTCCCGCTCCCTCCCTTGCCCTCACTTTCCTTTGACCATTCTAGTGTTCCTCTAATCCTATGTACCCCCATACAATCACACTGTGAACTAACCTCCTTATATCAGAGGAAACATTTGGTATTTGGATTTTTGAAATTGACTAATTTCACTTAGCATTATATTCTCCAACTTCATCCATTTACCTGCAAATGCCGTTATTTTATTCTCTCTTATTGCTGAGTAAAATTCCATTTTGTATATATACCACATTTTCTTTATCCACTCATCTACTGAGGGACATCTAGGTTGGTTCCACAACCTACCTATTATGAATTGTACTGCTATAAACATTGAAGTGGCTGTGTCACTGTAATATGCTGTTTTTAAGTCTTTTGGGAACAGATCCAGGAGTGGGATGGCTGGGTCATAGGGTGGTTCCATTCCCATTTTCCCAAGAAATCTCCATACTGCTTTCCATAGCAGTTGCACCATTTTGCAGTCCCACCAGCAATGTATGAGTGTGCCTTTTTCCCCACATCCTCTCCAACATTTATTGTTGTTTGTGTTCTTGATAGCTGCCATTCTGACTGGAGTGAAATGAAATCTTAGAGTAGTTTTTATTTGCATTTCTCTAATTGCCAGCGATGTTGAGCATTTTTTCATGTATTTGTTGATTGATTGTATATCTTCTTCTGAGAAGTGTCTTCAGTTCCTTAGCCCATTTATTGATTGGGTTATTTTCTTTTTTGAGTTCTTTATATATTCTAGAAATTAGTGCTCTATCTGATGTGCATGTATTAAAAATTTGATCCCAATTAGTTGGCTCTCTATTCACCTCACTGATTGTTTCTTTTGCTGAGAAGAAGCTTTTTAGCTTAAATCTATCCCATTCATTAATTCTTGGTAATAGTTCTTGTGCTACAGGATTCTTATTAAGGAACTTGGGGCCTAATCCGACATGTTGGAAATTGGAGCTTACTTTTTCTATTAGGCGTATTGTCTCAGATCTAATTCCTAGGTCCTTGATCCACTTTGAATTGAGTTTTGTGCACGGTGAGAGATACAAGTTTAATTTCATTTTGTTGCATATGGATTTCCAGTTTCGCAGCACCATTTGTTGAAGAGGCTATCCTTTCTCCACTGTACATTTTTGGCACCTTTGTCTAATATAAGATAACTGAAATTATATGTATTAGTCTCTGTGTCCTCAATTCTGTACCATTGGTCCACCCATCTGTTTTGGTGCCAATACCATGCTGTTTTAGTTACTATTGCTCTATAGTATAATTTAAAGTCCGGTATGGTGAAGCCCCCTGCTTCACTTTTCTTGCTCAGGATTGCTTTGGCTATTCTGGGTCTCTTATTTTTCCAGATGAATTTCATGATTGCTTTTTCTATTTCTTTGAAAAATGACATTGGAATTTTGATTGGAATTGCATTAAATCCTTATAATGCCTTTGGTAGTATGGACATTTTGACAATATTGACTCTACCTATCCAAGAGCAAGGTAGGTCTTTCCATATTCTGAGTTCTTCTATGATTTCTTTCTTTAGTGTTCTATAATTTTCTTTATAGAGGTCTTTCACCTCTTTTGTTAAGTTGATTCCCAGGTATTTTATTTTATTTTTTTTGATGCTATTGTAAATGGGGTCGTTTTCATCATTTCCCTTTTAGAGGCTTTGTCACTGATGTATAAAAATGCCTTTGACTTATGGGTATTGATTTTGTATCCTGCTACTTTGCCAAATTCATTTACTAGTTGTAAAAGTTTTCTGGTAGAGTTTTTTGGGTCTTCTAGGTATATTATCATGTCATCAGCAAAGAGTGCTAATTTGAGCTCTTCTTTTCCTATCTGGATCCCTTTAATTTCTTTTGTCTGTCTAATTGCTCTGGCCAGAGTTTCCAGTACTATGTTAAATAGCAGTGGTGAAAGGGGGCATCCCTGTCTTGTTCCAGTTTTTAGAGGAAATGCTTTCAATTTTTCTCCATTTAAGATAATGTTAGCTCTGGACCTTGCATAAATAGCTTTTATAATGTTGAGATATGTTCCTGATATTCCTAGTTTTTCTAGTGTTTTGAACATAAAGGTGTGCTGTATTTTGTCAAATGCTTTTTCTGCATCTATTGAGACAATCATATGATTTTTATCTTTAAGTCTATTGATGTGATGTATTTTGTTTGTTGATTTCCGAATATTGAACCAGCCTTGCATCCCTGGAATAAACCCCACTTGATCGTGGTGCACTATCTTTTTGATATGTTTTGTATCCGATTTGCCAGGATTTTGTTGAGGATTTTTGCATCTATGTTCATTAAAGATATGGGCCTGAAGTTTTCTTTTTTGGATGCGTCTTTGCCTGGCTTTGGAATTAATGTAATATTGGCCTCATAGAAAGAGTCTGGAAGAGCTCCCTCTTTTTCTATTTCTTGAAATAGTTTGAAGAGCATTGGTATTAATTCTTCTTTGAAAGTCTTGTAGAACTCGGCTGTAACCCATCAGGTTCTGGACTTTTCCTTGTTGGTAGATTTTTGATGACATCTTCTATTTCTTCGCTTGTAATCGGTCTGTTTAAATTGTGTATAGCCTCCAGATCCAGTTTAGGCAAATCATATGACTCTAGAAATCTGTCAATGCATTCAGTATTTTCTATTTTATTAGAGTACAAGTTTTCAAAGTAATTTCTAATTATATTCTGTATATCTGAGGTGTTTGTTGTGATATTCCCTTTTTCATCACGAATGTTAGTAATTTGAGTTTTTTCTCTTCTTCTTTTTGTTAGCATCGCTAAGGGTATGTCAATTTTGTTTATTTTTTCAAAGAACCAACTTTTACTTTTGTCAATTCTTTGAATTGTTTCCTTAGTCTCAATTTCATTAATTTCTGCTCTGATTTTAATTATTTCCTGTCTTCTGCTGCTCTTGGTGTTGATCTGTTCTTCTTTTTCTAGTGCTTTGAGGTGTGATGTTAAGTCATTTAATTGTTGGTTTTTTTTCCTTTTAAGGAATGAACTCAGTGCAATGAATTTTCCTCTTACTACTGCCTTCATAGTGTCCCAGAGATTTCTATATGTTGTATCTGTGTTCTCACTTACCTCTAGGAATTTTTTGATCTCCTCTTTGATGTCTTCTTCAACCCCTTGTTCATTCAGTAGCATGTTATTTAGCTTCCAGTTGATGGAGTAGTTTTTCTTATTCTTGTTTTGTCGTTGATTTCCAATTTCATCCCTTTATGGTCCGATAGCATGCAGGGTAGTATCTCTATTTTTTTTATATTTGCTGAGAGTTGCCTTGTGACATAATATATGGTCTATTTTGGAGAAGGAGCCATGTGCTGCTGAGAAAAATGTGTATTCGTTTACTGAGGGATGAAATATTCTATATATGTCCGTTAAGTCTAAGTTATTAATTGTTTTAAGGAGGCCTAAGGTTTCTTTGTTTAGCTTTCCTTGGATGATCTATCTATTGGTGAGAGAGGTGGGTTGAAATCCCCTAGAATAACTGTGTTGTGGTCAATTTTACTCTTGAATTTGAGAAGAGTTTGTTTGATGAATGTAGGTGCTCCATTATTTGGGACATATAGATTTATGATTGTTGTATCCTGTTGATGAATGGTTCCCTTAAGTAGTAAGAAATATCCATCTTTGTCCCTCTTGATTCGTTTTGGCTTGAAGTCTACCTTATTTGAAATGAGAATGGAAACCCCTGCTTGCTTCCGCAGGCCATGTGTGTGATAAGACTTTTCCCAGACTTTCACCTTCAGTCTATTTATGTCTTTTTTTATGAGATGTGTTTCTTGGAGACAGCAAATTGTTGGGTCATTTCTTTTAATCCATTCAGATAATCTGTCTTTTGAATGGTGAGTTTAGGCCATTAACATTCAGGGTTATTATTGAAATGTGATTTTTATTCCCATCCATTTTTATTTGTATTATGATATTTAGCCTGATTTGGTTTCTCTTCTGGTTGGTATTTCCCTTAGTTTAATATCTCCCTTTGTTGATTTTCATTATTATTTTTCTCTTCTTCTTCATGAAAAATTTTGCCCAGGATGTTCAGAAGTGCTGGCTTTCGAGCTGCGAAATCTTTTAACTTTGCTTGTCGTGGAAGGTTTTTATTTCATTTTCGAATCTAAAGCTCAATTTTGCTGGATATAAGATTCTTGGTTGACATCCCTTTTTTTTTCAGAACTTGAAATATGCTATTCCAGGATCTTCTTGCTTTTAAGGTCTGGGTAGAAAAGTCTGAACATAGTCTGATTGGTTTCCCCCTATATGTGATCTGCTTCCTTTCTCTTGTGGCTTTTAATATTCTCACCTTGCTCAGTATATTAGGCATTTTCATTATAATGTATCTTGGTGTGGATCTGTTGTGATTTTGTATGTTTGGTGTTCGGTAAGCCTCTTGAATTGGTTTTCCCATTCATTCCTCAAGTTTGGAAAATTTTCTGTAATTATTTCTTTAAATAAATTATTCATTCCTTTGGCTTGAAACTCTGCCCCCTCCTCTACCCCAATCACTCTTACGTTTGGTCTTTTTATGTTGTCCCATAATTCTTTGATGTTCTGTTCTTGCTTTCTTACCATTTTTTCTGTGTAATCTAGATTTTCTCTAGGGTATATATTTTATCCTCATTGTCTGAGGTTCTTTCTTCCAAGTGATCTACTCTGTTGGTTATACTTTCGATTGAGCTTTTATTTTGGTTTATTGCTTCTTTCATTTTCGGAATTTCTGTTTGGTTTCTCTTTAGAGCCTCTATCTCCCTATTGAAGTAATCTTTTACTTCCTGTATTTGTTTATGGAGTTCTTTGTCAAAATGATCTTTTGCCTCATGTACTTGTTCCCTCATCTTATTTTTGAGTTCATTCTTAATTTCTGCAAGCATTTGGCAAATGTAATTTCTAAATTACATCTCTGGCATTTCACCAACTGTGCATGCCATAGAATCTACTGAGGAGGTAAATTGATTTGTTTGTGTCACTTTCCTTCCTTGTTTCTTCATCTTGCTTGTAGGTCTATTCTTCTTGCACTATGGGACCTTGACTATTTTGATTTTACCTTAGAACCTTACGTTGCTCCTGTAGTACAATGCTATCAGATTCCCTTATATTTCCTTTACACTTTAAAATCAGACACTTTCTATTCAGAGAATCCCAGTTTGATCACAATGTACAGATTTAGTTAACCTAGATATTGTTTCCAATTTAGTCTGTAAGCTTCTAATGGGGCTTTATAGATTCAAGTAATGGACACAGAGGTGATATGTTTAGTAAGAGGGAAGTGAGTGAACTGACTTGTTCTTTCTTAGAAAGTATGAAAAGAGATTTCTATGGAAGTGGTTTAGTATCAGCAGATGAGAGAGGATATAGTGAATGATTAGGTGGAAAGACCAATTTATATATAAACCTAATTTATGCAGCGGTTGAGAGAAGAAATAAAGAAATATGGAGAAAAAGAAAAAGGAAAAAAAAAAAAAGGAGGAAAAAGAAAAAAATGTGACCACAGAGTAGAAATTAGTATGAGAGAGAGTGAGTCTAGAAAATAGAGAATACACTAAATATAACACCACTATGCTATATATTTCAATTGTACTTGTTCAAAAATCCCAATTTCTGCGTATAAATTGTTTTTGCCTTTGTTGAGTATGCAATGGCAGGGTATAAATAGGGAAGATGAAGGAAGGAGAAAAAATACTAAAGTGAGAAGGAAGAAAAGAAAGGGAGCAAAGAGGAGCAGAAGCAAACAAACAGACTGTCAATCAAAACAAAACAAAACAACAACAACAACAAAAAACAGAAACTAACAAACAACCCCCCAAGAAACAACAAAACAAAGAAACAAACAAACAAACAAAAACGTTGAAACCAGGAATAAGTCTCAAGCCAAATGGACCCTTGGAAGCCCTTCTTATTTCCCTTCTAGATTAAGCCAATTGACCCAGATCATATCCAGTCAGCAATCCTGTTAGTGGAGTCAAGGCTGCACCTTTGGCCCTTTGCAGAATGGCATAGTGGAAGAGTGGAGGGGGCTTATCCTCAGGATGGGCCCTGCGTTCAGCAGCAGGGAGCTGCCACTCTGGGCCCTGCAGGCCAGGCAAACTGGTGGCTGGTTCTCTCCTTCCCGCGGGCTGGCGGATGCCTACCTACCTCTTACTCTGGTGACCGCTGGGCGAGTCGCGGGGAGTGGAGGTGGTGCTTCCCCAGGTCTGGCCCTGCATGCAGCAGCAGGGAGCTGCCACTCTGGGCCCTGCAGGCCAGGCAAACTGGCGGCTGTCTAGTAGGCTTTTTTTTTCCTTCTGAAAATTGTTCTAAAATGGGCATTTTCACTCTTTTATTTGTTAGCCCATTGTTTGTACAGATATTGTAAGTGGATGCTTTATAAGGAGCAAATTCTTCCTGAGCCCTGGTTTACTCATTGAATCTGGGAATTTTTGTTCCAATAGGGAAGTTCAAACTATTTTGAGCACATTCTAACAATAATCAATAATGTATGTTGAAACATGTATTGTGTATCGGACACTTTGCCATACACTTTATAATTATTTTGCCATTTAATTACCAAACCCTCACTATGAAGCTATCATCATATTTGAAGAACTACATCTTTTCCACATCTTAATGTCATTATGTTGTGATAGTTCTCACAGTAAATGACACTATGCAATTACAATTGCAAGTATTTTTTTCTTTGTAATGATATATAAAAATTTTGCTACTTAAATTGATGACATTGTGAATTAGTTTAAGTATATAACAACTATTTCCCAGGTAAAGAAACAGAGTTGACAAGGTTTAGCAATATTCCCAAAGTCACAATGAAGGTAAGTGACAGAGACGGGGTTCCCACAGGACAGCCTCACTTGCCATTCCAAGATTACTACCTCCATAAATGAAAGACATTGTCTTCCATCCTTTCACTGTCCATTGCCTATAAATGTATGCTTTCTTGCTCTATTATTAATTTTCCATATTTTCCCCCACAGACTATGGTTCTTTTGCTTATATTCTCTCCAACAGTTTGGGAGTTACTCATGTTGTACATCATGTCAATTGGAACCCATTATAAATATGTATTGAGCACTGATGTACCAGGCTTTGTGAGTAGGGGCACATACAAAAAATAGTTTTCTCTTTACCTTTAAACTCCACTTTGAGTATTTGTTTACTTTAGAAAACATAATTAAGTTCTCTGTCTCTGTGAGGTTCATGTAGATTTTTAAAAGCCAAATAAGCCTCTTACCAGCTTTATGACGCAGGAATTCCATCTTGAAGAGCTGGGAACCATCTCTTTGAAATGTGAGCATCATTGAAGGTAGCACCCCTACTTCCCAGTTATTGGGGGAGGAAAAGAGCCTAATTTGGGCAAATGTCTTAAAGATAGTGGAGATTTAATCTTCCTTTGAATAAAACCAATTAGCTAACACAGATGGTCAGCTGAACTGCCTAGGGAATTTAAGATGAATTGTGTGTGACAATTGGGTTGCCAAGTCCTCTTACTTGGGGACTGGTTATAGTTTATCTTCTAAACAGGACTGTAGTGGGTTGTATCTGCTTGCCTATGTATGAGAATAAGTTTTCTTTCTGTTTTTACAGTTTCCTAGCAAACTGCCTGTGATATGCACCACAATCTGTTTTAATGCTTATAAAATAATAGTTTTCTATCTCTTTTAAGTCTGTGAGGAAGTTTTCTAGTTTGAGAGAAGATTTTGTTTTTAACTGTATTTCCCCAACATATGCAAGAACTGAAATTTAGCTAGTAAAGAGTTAAATAATTGCTTGGAATGATTAAATGATGCAAGTTCATTCAATCAAAATGGTCACATCAGTCTGTGCTTATATATACATGATTTTATGCTTCTGTAAGTATGTCTATTATTACTGCCTCTCTGTGTATCTGAATATTTAAAAATCAAATAACTGCTGCTTTGTTGAAGAAAAAATAGTGAGTTGATTGATGGGGTATACAGTTGGCACTGATGTGTGTGAAATTAATATTCCATGTGCACCAACAGCCATGTCAATGCCAAGATTGTAAATTTGAAACTAGCTCAGTCTTCTGCACTCAAGCTCATAAGGAGCTTAGTGTCATGGTGGATGCCTGAGGATTGAGCTCTACCTTCCACCAGCTAATATCACATATCAGACATTTCCTAGTTTCTTAGTAAATGACTCCATTTGCAATTTAAATTATTTTTGGGGGAGAGAGGTTATTGAGAAAGGCACTTGCAGCAGAAACCATGCACAGAAATGATGTCTAGTTTGTGTGAAAGTTACTTCAATCAGGATGCAGATTTTTTTTGTTGTACTGCACAAAACTTTCTCTGGTTTCCTTCAGATAACAGAGAGACAATCATATCATTTAGCCCTCAGATTTTGTCAGTGTTTGCAAAGTCCAGTTTTAAAATTTATTTCAAATTATATTGGGCTCACTTCTTTCTTTGTCATTGACTGCATAGCTCTTCCCCTCCCCCTTTGCTTTTGGTGACTTAGATCATTAATCACATCACTTCTAAGCCAACTACATGGGTGACCACATACCATTTCTCTGCTCTAGCTAAAATGTGATGGAGGCTTAAATCTCTTTGAAGAGTGAAAAAAAAATGATAAGATTAGTATTTTTGAGTATGATTTATAATAATTTTGGCAGCCTGAAATAGAGAATGTCATTTTCATTTCATGTAAATGAAACACAAGGGCTGGCCAGAGCACTGACTACAAGACAGGCCTATGGCAGCCCAACTGGTATGAGAGATTAAATGAAATTCATCCAACTATGGGGCCTGCATCATATAAGGAATGTTGAGTTGTCTAAGTCAGTTTCTGAGTCGGGTACACTAGAGTTAAGGGGAATTTTTGGAGGGGAGAAATTTATAGGCTTTAGTGCATGTTTGAAAAGAGAGATACACAAAATAAATAATTTCAAGGTGTTTAACTTGGGTATTTAGGTAGATGTTACACTGTTGACTAAGATGCCATCAATTGAGGCAAAAAATAGGTTTAAATGAGGAAGATACTGAGATCAAAGTTGCACAATATATTTTCCTTCTTAAATACAATATAGAAGCCTAATGAGCATTTTGAGGTATGCATATATTCAGTTAGTAGATAAAGTATTTCTTATGCTATCTTAAGGCTAATATTACATGAATTAGAAAAATACTATATCTCATTTGATGGACAGATTCCCATTCTCCCTGTCACTCAGACCCAATCCCAGAGTCATTTATGTCTCTTCCCTTCCTTTTCCAATTTACATACAATCCCTTAGCAAACATATCAACTTAATATATAGTCAGAATCTAGTCTTTACTGCAACTACCCAGGTCTAATCTTACATTAATATTTGTCTGAATTATTGGTCCCATCCTTCTACTAGAAGCCAAGAAAGTTCATTTTCTATACAATTACCAGAGGAACATTTTGAAAATTTATAATTGTTTAAAATAGTTTCTCATGTCACAGAACTTACTGTTTTCTACTGTTCTTTCACACTCTATCATTCCAACCATCTTGGACTTCCTGATACTGTGGCTTCATAAACAAACTCAGACTTAACATTGAGTTTCCCTGGAATACTCTTCTACAGATATTGTTATGGATATTTCTTTTACTTCATTCAGGTCTTTCTCAGCTGTCACCTGCAGGGAGACCTCCTCTGTTTGCCTTATCCAAACAGGATACCTGTTACTCTCTACCCCATTGCTTTATTTATCTATTTATTTATTTATTTTTAATAGTACTTATTTTGTCATTATTTTACTTCTTTCTATATTTTGTCTATTTATTCATTTTCACCTTATATCTATCCATCTATCTAGCCATTTATCTCTATATATGCTTATTATCAGATTTCCTCTAACAAAATATAAATTGCACTAGGATAGGAATTTCTGTTCAGCTCACCACTTTTTTCCCAATGCCTAAAACAGAGCCTAACATATAATATGCTCAGTGTTTGAATGACTCAATTCACTTATTTCGTAAATTTCCAGTCAGTGTAGCAGATAATGGAGATGAAAAAAAAAATGAAGAAGATGTGAAATACACCACAGTTGAATGGAAAGAATAAGGAATATAGATTCAGTAATGTTTGGTCGGGGAGAGTTACTTAAACTTTAGTTTATCTATTAAATGAGGATAGAAGTAATAATGCCTTATAGACTCAAAACAGAAAAAAATAGCACTCATGTGCAAAATGGCTAGCACAGTTTGGGCATCCATTAATTGCTCAAGCAATTGCAGCTATTATTTAAGTTATTGTCACTACCCCAAGGGAGTTAGTTCACACTCTGGAGAAGATGAAACTCATAAGTAGGAATATAACCAGTGTCAACGGAAGCTTGACAGAAAAGAGCACACGGTTTACAAAATGGTGATGTTTAAATGTTTGATAGCTGATAGGGCCAGGGCACTAAACAACCAAAAAGAAAATTGACTTTCAAATCCAGGTAGTGGCCATTCTGGTTCATAGTGTGGAGTTACAAGTACTGGGGATGGGACAGAGAAGAGAGATCTTATACCCTCCTGGGGAAAAATCCTGATACCCTGTCACTTCAGATAATCCTCCCAGGAACTATTGGACTGATATTGATTACTGTCCTTAATATTATGCCTGATTCCTCTTTGTTGCTAATTTAGTTTGGAATGAAACACCCCAGACTGCGCCACGGGGTGTTTCTCTTGTGTCCTGACTTAAGCCCTGTGGTGTCCTCATGGTCTGATTCCAATGTTCAAGTGACTAGCCTTCCAAAGAAATTTCTCCAGCTTATGTCATCCTACTTCACTTCAATTCCCACTTTGAGTATGTATCATCTCTCCCCTGAGCTTGTCCATATATATCTCATCCTTCCTTTCCCTCAGGAGCCTGGAGCTCTGGCCCTGGAATGGAGCACAGTCCTTGGAGGCTTGAAGTAGCCTGAGGTTGCCTGGTTATTTGCCTATACTTTGGAACATTACCCATTTATTAGTACCCTCTTCTCCTCTTCAACCTATGGTCATAGCACAATTCATTACTTCAGAATCAACACTGAGAGGAAGTCAGCCAATCAATGGTTGGGAATAGTCTCTGACAATAACCAAGCTTGTGAAAGCATTTGAGAAGAGAACCCAAAGGGAAAATTGCCATATTGGGACAATAGAAAAGGAGAAATGAAAAAAGAAAGAAAGAACTGTAACTATGCTGCAAACACAGTGTTATGTTATACTGGTAATTCTGAAGTATGTTATGTGTGGAGTGTGTGTATATAAATATGTATTTCAATTTAATAACTTTGAATAAATGAAGCCAACAAAGCTCTGTTACTTATTATAACTCTAGTTTGTATAGGGCTGCAAAGACAGCATTAATAATCCTTTTATTTTCAAAGCAATCCTGTGTCTTTTACATGTAGCCAGCATCCAAAAGTAGAAAAGCTCTGGACAAGGCAGCCCTGTTTATAATTGAGGTTCTCTTCCTTTGCTCTATGTTTGGACTTGTGGCCTGGATCCTCTCTTCACTGAAGTCCTAAACTGTTGCCTTACAGTTTGGATCCCAGTGCTCACCCTTCACAAGTAGCTTATAACAGATACATTGGTGTGGCTTTGGAACTGTGTGGCTTTTCTTCTTAGACATGGCTTGTGGTTCCTCAGAGTAGTTTCCTCTTTCGATCCTGACTCTCCTAAATGATTCTTTGTATGAATATAATTATTCTAAATTGCTAAAAGATTTGTTATTAAATGTTTAACCATCATTCCACTATATATTTCAATTTTTTATAATATCTACTGATTCCTTCTGGAAATATCAAATATGAAAAGCAAAAGAGAGTGTATTGTGGGACCACATAGAATTAATTAGGTTTCATGATGTTACATTTAAGTCTTTCAACCTGCACTAGATATTTATTCATCATTAACAAAAAGGTCCATATAACCAATGTAGGCTTAGGAAAATCTGGAATACAACAACAGATCTAAAATAGAAATTAGAGGTCAGAAGAAGTAAAGTTTAAAATCCAAGAGCTGTATGTCATTAAAGGGTCATGTTCCAATTTTTATATTGCAAAGGTAATGAAAAGTAAAAATCAAAAGGAACGATGCAGTGTGTAGGATCACCTGCCCAGAGAAACAATGGCAAGAGAAAAAGGGTCTGTGAAGGGTACCGAGAATGAACAAGAAATATTTCCATTTCTTTTCAAGGCAAAGGCGCTATTAACTTGACAAATGGCTAGTTCATGGTTGTGCTGTTGATCACATACATTTATAGTGTCAGAAAGATGTGGTGTGACAATGAGGAATAGGGTAGCTGAAACTCTGGTTAGCAAAACAAAGACAGGAAACGAAATGAAAAATTGTCTTCAAAGTTTCCAAGATAATGGGGAATAAGGAACCCATGACCGAGTGCCATCCCCTGAAGCTTCCTAGCCCTTAAATACCAAAATCAAGAGTTAAATTTATTTACAAACATCACCTGCACCCAGAGGGGATCACTTCTAGTGAAAAGTTCTGAGAGCTTGTGTACATTAAAAAGATCAAGCCAAGTGCTTTTGATGGATGCTTCCATAGACTTAAAATACATTTCCTGAGGCTAGAGTTGGGAGGGATAAGATAAGAAACAGTAAATTTAGGATCCTAGAAATAGGGAAATTAACAAAGTACCAGTATGTGGAAAGTTCTGAGATAGAAATGACTATAGACTCACAGGCAGATGGACCACACAGAACACTGCACCTCGTTAGCATGAAATTGAAGTACAGAAGGAAAGCAGAGGTCTCTGATGTGGGCATTGTTTACCCAGGAGCTGCATGGAGACTGAGTCATCCACAGCAGAGTGCCTATCTTTCACTGAACCATTACCCAGTGTCTATGATGCTGGCTGTATGGTCTGTCAATTTTTAATGTGAAGTTGTGTTTGTTATCAGTTTGAATCTAGCCCAGAGACCTCCCAGCAAGAATTTTAATCTCATGTATGTCCTAAATTTTGCTCAGTCCCATATAACTTAAGCTGTGTGTATACTTAACAACCACATATACAATGTCAAATGATGTACATCAACTCAAAAAGTGATGTAGGCCCTCTCTCCTGGATAGAAGTGAGGAAAGTACTTATTCTTTCTTAGGGGAAAGCTGAATAAGCATCCCATTTACATTTTTATTAGATCAAACACATGGTCCTCCATAAATGGTGTGTTGATTGTCATTATCATTATTATCTAATTATTACAATGTATACTATTTGTCATTTTAAGAAAAATCATTTTTAAACACCCCGACTGTTAAGGCATAGTAACAGAGAAATAACGTACATCAGTTGAAATCATGGTCAAGGCTCTGATGCTTGATGATCAGTACTCCTCACAACATCATGACAGACAGGGCTTGTTCTTGGGCTGTTAGCATGTTATGGATCTACTATACAAAATATATTTTCATGGAATCAATACAAATATGTCGATTAGTATTAGCATCATACCTCTGGGAAACACTGTATAGTTCAGTTGGTCATAACTTGTTTGCTTTGTGTATGTTTTATTCTCCTTTTAAGCATCATAGTGCTCTAACTTCCATATCCGTCACCCTGATTTTTTCCCAGCATTGGTTCAGGTGAACTGTCCAGGTAGCAGTTACCCACTTTATCCTTTTGCAAATTTTTCTTCCTACAACTGCACTACAGACTAAAGAGATGATTTTCTTCACTAATTCAATGAATATTTATTGTATCCCTGTCCTCAGAGTGCTTAGAGCTGACTGGAAGGCTCTAAGAGTAAAACAAATGAATCAAACGGGTGATTATGCAAGTAAATTTCTATATTAATCAGTGTAATTTTTAAAAATGTGATAAACTATATAAAGAATGATTCTCAGGACTATCCTAGCACACAATGGAAGGCTTTCCATGTCGATGGGGGGTGGTGGTGGTGGTGGAGGTGAGGTAAACTCCTTTAAAGACTTTTCAGAGGAAGGGATGTTTATTCTGAGACTAAAAGTGTAAGCATGTGTTTAGTAGATTGGGGAGGTGGGAGAGGGGAAGGGAGAGGACCATTTGATTAATGAAAGACAAATATTTTACTAGACTGCAGTGTAATTTGCCAGCAATAAAAAGGGAGAATTTATACATATGATTCTTTCTGCATTGATTTATTCAATACTTTTTATACCTAGATGTGTTACAGTAAACTGGGAATACAATGGTAAGAAAATAGTTATTTTGGCTCTTTGTTTACTCAATCACTTATTCATTCAGTTTATAATCTAGTAGGGTAAATAACAGTTAATAAAATGACTATAAAATGAAGCATTATATTTCAAATGTAGCAGACTGTAATAGATACAAGACATATTACATAACATTCAAAATTTACCCAAAATGATATTCTTAAACTGAGAGTTGAAGGATTAGTAGGTATTAACTAGGAAATCACAGGAAGGGATTAATTTCAATATAAAATAACAGAAAACCAAAATCCTTAGAGAAGGTAATACCAGTGAAAGTATGATACAAAATGAAGATGGAGAAGTAGGTAGAGGGTAAGCCACACAGAATCTTTTAAGTGGGACATGTTGGTCTGGGTATACCAAGAAGGAGATGCCAAAGCAGGGTTTTATTAAGGGAAATGGCTGTATGACCAAAAAATAGGAAGGGAACAGGGAAAGCTGGGAGAACTTTCAAACCTAGTTATGAAATGAGTAGAGGCATTTTAGACTGATATTCAGGCCAAGGAAGTTTCGATAAAGTTTTTGGGGTGTCTGGTACCAACGTCCACAAAGTAAGTACTCTGTTCTAGGAAGAGGTACTTAGCAAATGGTGGAAAGTAGCTTATGTGTGGCATGGCCCCTGGGTGGCAGGCAGAGATAGATTTCAAAAACAGAAGCACTGCCTTTTGCTGACTGTGTCTATGACCACTTACTAAAATCTTCTGACTTCATTTTGCCTGCAAACTGGTATTTCTAGCTAAAGACTAGATCAGATCAGAAACATTTTTTTTTTTTTTGGTCAAATATAGCTCTTCTTTTAACTTTTGTAATGGTACCTTTTGATAGAAAGACATTTTTCATATTTTGCTATATCTAAATCTGTCAATGTTTTCGTTTTTATTCCCTATACTTGTTTACTATGCTTTATCTCAGTCTCTGCAGCTCATTTTGGTACTTAACAGGATATGGATTTAGACTGCCAGGTTAAAGTCCTGTTATAACCTTGGACACTTATTTTTTATATAAAAAATAACATATTTCGAGCTCCTACAACATACTTAGCCTAAAGTTTGTTTCTGTATTTTTGTTCTGTTTTATCTTGTTTTGTTTTTTCTTTGGCATTTCTTTTTTATGCTTTCAACTGTTTTGTAATTTTGCAATTGAGATGGGCCTTTTGTTTCCAGGTTTTGCATTTTTATTCATCATAACAATCTTTTTTTCTCTACTTCAAAGTGGCATATTTAGTCCCTTTTTACCAAAATGATAATATACTTGAATTATTGCAGAAAATAAGGTTAAAAATGCCACACAAATAAAGGGTAGTGAATTCTTTTCTTTATGAAAGGAGGAAAATAAGTTTTATAGAAAAGATAGTTTACCACTTATATTTTTATTTATTTTCTGTTTTGGTTTATTCTTTTTAGATATACATGGCAGTATAGTATATTTTGACATATCATACATACATGGAGTATAATTTCCCATTCTTGTGGTTGCACATGATGTGGAATTGCATTGGTCATATATTCATATATAAACATAGGAAAGTTATGTTCCATTCATTCTACTGTTTTTCCACCTTATATTTTTAAAAAGATAACTCTAATATTGCTACAGAGTAGAGATTTAATAAGAACAATAACAGATAAGGATAAAATCATGCACATGACAATGGGTGCTCCACCAAGATAATGATAGTGGGAAGGAAAGTTAGACTCCAAAGAATAAACTTTTGAAGTACTAGAAATGTTTAGATGTTTTGATTGAGGATGGGCAAAGCTTCTTCATAGGCTCTCTTATAGGTTTGTAGAATTTTTAAAAATTTATAACCATTCATTTATAGAAGAAATAAATGTGGACAAGAGGACTCCTGACAGAGTAACTAATAGTTATAACTTCTAATATGTTGACATTGAAGGGCCTGGAGGTAATCTAGAAAAAGATGTCCCAGCAGGGAATTCAATCTTAAATCTGAAATTTAAGATTTAGATTACAAAATGTCACTCAAGGAATCACTAACGTGTAAGTGATAAAAGTGCTTGTTACATATATGTGAGTAGGGGACTGCAAAATAAGAGTGTACATATGGGAAAAACAGGAGAGCCAATAACAGACTCTTAGGGAAGAGCAACATGTAGAAAGGTGAATAAAGTAAACTGGAGACCACCATCACCACCACGACACACTACACATGCAGTGAAAGACTGAAAAAGGAGAACATAATGGTGGCATGGTGGGAAAGAACCCCAGGAAGGAAAGTTGTCCAATCATAGGAAACGATGGATGCTGTCAGACTTCAGAGTGTTCTCATGAAGTAATAAAAAAAGAGATCACTTACTGGATTTAGAAAATGGGAAATAATTTAAAAATTCTACCAAGCATATTTCAAGAGTCTCACTGATAAGGACAAAAGGAAATTTTCTCAAAATTCAAGCCTCAGGTCACAGAGATGATTTTTGCAAATGCCCAAGACAAAAATCTAGCTATCATGCTTTTACACACTTGTCAATGTGGAGTATAGAGGCTTCCCATCAGCCATGATAGCCACCAGGAGTACTGATGTATTCTGACAGTGACAGCCTCTGCCACGCCCAGAGTTGTCTCATTTGTCTTGAACCCCCTGGCCACAGTGCCTGAGACATGGGAGAGGTCCATTGATGTTCATCAAGCATTTACTGAACATTTACTCTGGCCTATGCATTTGACACACAAAGATGAATAAGACTGGGTTCCTCCACTTAGCTCCTGTTTGACAAGTTAAGGAGACAGATGGAAGCACATTACATACTGATTTTTCATCCTATAATAACATAGTCTACTAGATTGTATTCAAAGATTTATTAATAACAAGCCACATGCATATTAGTTCAATGAGCTTAAGTCTTTTAAGATGAGAGTAATGTCTCTTCTGCTTTTATGTATTTGAGTACAAAGAGTTGAAAGCATTCCTTTTGATAAGAAAAATACCTATATAATCAAAAGCATCTAGTAAAAAATGGGGCCCTTCACTGCAATTCAGTACCTGGGTCAGATCTTCTCTCTAGTAGTTGGTAGATGGTAAATTATTATTAATTTATGTTTTTTTTATATGTATACAATATAGACACTAGTTTCAGCAACAAATACTTAGTCTTAAAATACTACTATTTTCTAACTCACTATACCACTTTAAGGAAAACTTCCAAAGATATACTTTTAAAAATTCAACATACATACCGATATTTATACAACAAGATTACTGTAACAACAAAATTCTAAACAAAGTTATGTTCCAAACCATTATAAATTTACCATTACTATTATCATTATCATAGCTTAGGCGTTAGTAATAGTAATAGTATAGAATAATAATTATAGTCATGTAAGGTGCCAGAACTAAAGAATAATTTCAATAAGTTTAATATCTTTATATTAAAGGGTCAATTGTAGTTGGAACAGAAATTATAACAGTGAACTAAAATGACTTTATGTCAATAAATCAATGAGAGAGATTTCACTATGTATGTGTGAGTGGGCATATAGCTGGCAAATTTCCAGAGAATTAAGCTGGTTTGAGTAGGATTCCATTAAAATGGCTTAACCAAGAAAATTCTCCAGAGAGAATTCCAAATCGTTGTACTTACTGCAGAAATCCTAGCAACATCAAGATGCTGACTCTCTGCCAAATGACAGACTTGGACTAATATGGCAGTACCTTCCCTCTTGACCTCCTAGATTAATTAACTGGCACAGCCGAAGGGACAGTGGATCTTCCATAGCAACAAAGAGGGAAAATCAAGTCATCCCAAGTAAAGGAAATGAAGTGAGTGTCATAAAGGCATTATTGTTCATGAATTGTCCAAAACTGAATGAAGATATTCCATCAAAACTGGGGACCAACTTTGCAAACCAGACATCATGGTGATTTCTTACTTGAATGTGCCTGAGCATCCGTTGTGTGTTAACCTCTCTATTAGGCTATTCTCAAGCATTATTTCATTTAATCCACTGACAGCTTTGTTTATTTGTTCAATAGATAACATTATTTTCATATCATAGATTTAAAAAATGATAGATGCATTATGCAACACACCCAATGTAAGAGCAATTATATACCAGAAGTATTTGGACTCAAATTTGCCTGATGCCCAAAACTCCCTATGCTACTTCACCTTACCATTCAATTGAATGGAGGGCTTCTTTTTTTAATATTTATTTATTTGTTTTAGGTGTACACATGCCTTTATTTTTACATGGTGCTGAGGATTGAACCTTGACCACACCCTCTATTGCTAAACCACAACACCAGCCCCATAGGGAGATGAGGGACTGCTCAGGTTTCCCTTGAAAAAAAGCTTTGTTGTCAGCTGTAAGAAATGCAATCCACTTCATGCAGTCCCTATGTAATCCTTTGCAACATTAAAGCTACAATCTTTGGGTGATGTTCTTAGTCAAATATTGAACACAGAGGGGAGATGACAGGGCTTGGGATTTCTGTCCAACACTTGCCTCCTCTAATGGGAAGTCTTTGCTCCAGAGCTGCCTGTGTGTTAACTGAGACTTTTACTGCTTTATGCTTCCTGTGCTCAACCATTTCCTTCCCATTTATGTTTCATTGGAATTAGAGAAATAAAGGATGAGGATGGTTAATCAAAAGAAAATGAAATTCATTGTTATTAAGTGGCATTGTTGTTGTACAAAAAGAAAATTAAAAAAAAATTAAAAATCTGAAGATGTATTACAAACAACTGCAAGACAGTGGCAAGGGAAAACCTTCCCAATGTGTACAGCTTTTAACTCTTATCTGGATTTGTTGTGTATTTTGTGTGGAAGGAAATGTCTGGTCAAGGCCTTGGAAACATGAGACTGCAAAATTATAGGCTGAAAAGTCTGGAGTAGAGGCACATGAATAAAGAGGTGCCAGAGTACCTGGGTGTTTAGAGAGACATGGAAACAAGAAATTCCCAGAGAAAGAAAGATGACAGATATAGTAATTAGCTTAACTGTGGAAATTATTCACAATGTGGAGGTATATCATAATATCACATTGTATACCTTGAATATAAAATATTTTATTAGTTGATTATATACCCCAATAAAGCTGATAAAATTAAAGAGAAGCTGTATTAGTTTCCTATGGCTGATTTAACAAATTAGGACAAATTTGATGACATAAAAAATACAATATTTATTCTATAGTGCTGAAGGCCAGAAGTGTATCCTCAATTTCCTTGGGTATAAATCAAAGTGCGGGCAGCACTGTATTCCCTACAGAGGCGTCAGTGTGTTCGGGGTAGGAGGCATGTCTGTTCTTTGTTTCTTCTAGCTTCTAGAGCTACGTTTTTGGCTCAGGTAACTCTGCTTATCTTCAAAGCCAGCAGTGTAACATCTTGTGATACCTTCTCTGCTTCTATCATCACATGACCTTATGTCTTAGTCCATCTCCCTCTGCTTCTTTATTATAAGGATACATTAGATTGAGTGTAGGGCTCAATCAGATAATGAGAATAGCCCCTCTTCTCAAGATACTTAAATTAATCATGTACTTTTCCATATAAGGCCATATTAAATTCTATGAATTAAGAGGTGACTTTTAAAGCCTACCACAAAAATTAAGATACAAAACTTGAATATTAAAAAGAAAGAAAGAAAGAAACCATAGGAAATAGTGTACCTCTTACTCAAGAAAAAGGCTGTCAATAGAAGTTGAAACTGAGTGGGCTGTGATATTGGTGTTGACAAGTGAATAGAAGGAGATTAAAAACAGAGAAATGAAAACTTAAAAATGGAACTAAATGGAACTTATATAAAAAATGAAAAAAAATACTGAATGGGATTAATAGTAGATCTGAGAAAACAGAATAAGTGATCTTAAATATCAATAAATAGAAATTATCCCATTTTAGTAAAAAGGAAAAAATAATGAAGAAAATGAACAATTTCATAAACCTGAGGAACAATCTACAGTGATCCAGTATACATGTCATAAAAGGGTGACCAAAGCAAGGGGAAGTGAACAGCTGAAGAAATAATGACCCCAGACTTTCTAAATAGTGTGAATACATTGACATACAGATCCAAAACTTCACTGAATCCTAAATAAAAGAAACAAAAAGAGAATCACACATGGACATACTGTATTCTAACTGCTGAATGGTAAAGATAGAAAACTTGACATCAGCAAAAAGCAAGTGACACATAACACTGAGGGAATATTAGGACAACCAATGTCTGACTCCTTAGAAACACTGAAAGCAAGCAGTCATCAGAATGGCATGTTTAAAATGCTGAAAGAAAAAAAAATGAAAACAAACTATGTCATATCATATACTAATATCACATGTGTTAAGATATATATCCACAATGTCAAATTATTGCCACAACTAAAATTCTTATACACAGACAAGCATCTTTTGAAAATACAAGCAAGATTTAAAAAAAAAAAAAAAAAACTTCAGATTAAAACATACACAATTGAAATCATTCAAATTTAGCAGAAATATGCTGTCAGAAATTATAGAATGTTCTTCAGGAAAAGAGAAATTAAACCAGATAGTAATCTGCATTTACTAAAAATAAAAAAAAAGGAAGAAGAAAACTAGAAATCATTAAATTAAAAAGGTGGGGGGGGGAGGGAGAAAATATTGTAACTAGGTTCATAAACAAAAACAATTTCTTTTATAATTCCATAGTAACTTCTGTTTAGGAACAAATGTAACAAAACGTGTATGACATTGCATTGAAGTGCAAAAATATTGCTGAGAGGAATTAATGAAGACTTAAATTAATAAAGAGATATAGAGACATACCACATTAATAGATTTTAAAAACTCCATGTTGTCAGAACATTAATTCTTGATTAATTGCACAACATATTTAATGCAATACCAATTGAAACACCAAGATACCAAATGAAGACTTCTCTTTGTTTTAGAAATTGAAAACCTAATTATCAATTGTACTTGGAATTGCAAATGACTTAACATAGTTACAAATTTCAAAAGTAAAATAGTTATAGAGCTTAACCTCCCTCACATCAAAATGTACTATAGCTGCAATTATCAAGACAATATTATGTGAATAAGAATAGTCATTTATTAGAAAATTGAAAGTTAAAAAATATATGAGTGTTCCTTATTAATACAGTCACTGTAATTTAATGAAGAAATGATAGTTTTCCAAAAAATGTATATCATCATGAAAAAAAATCATACCTCCACACTTACCTCACACAATATTCACACTACCTAAATCATATATCAAATATAAGAGCTAAAGTTATAAAACATCCAGAGGAAAACATAAAAAAAACTTGGTTTCCTTGGATTAGACAAGTATTTTGTAAATGGAAATACAAGAACAAGGAAAAAAGATGACTTTTAAAAATTAAAAATGTTTCATATTCAAAGGATATTGTTAAGAAAATAAAAACTTAAGTTGTAGTTTAAGATTGGTTAAAAAATGAGTAAACTATTTGGACAGATACTTTATTAAAAAAAGATGAAAATGGATAGAAAATATATGAAAAGATATTTAACATCACTAATAGTCAGATAAAAACAGATGAGATAAAACTACATACTGACCAGAATCATTAAAAATCGAAACAGCTGAAAATACCAGTGTTGGTAGAGACTCTTTGAAAAATAGTTTAGCAGGTTTTATTTTTTTCTATAAAGTTGAATATACTCTTATCATATAATACACAGCAGTTGTATTCCTTTATCTCTACCCAGGAAAGAGAGGTCAGTGTATACCCACACAAAAATCTTACCTAAATGTTAGTAGTAGTATTATTCACAAATGTACACAATGTAATAACCCAAATGTCCATGAACTACTCCTTGGATTAATCAAATTATAGTAAATCTGCACAATGGGACTCTATTTAAAAATAAAATGGAGAAAACTATTGATACATGCAACAAAATTGATAAATCTCCAATATGTTATGCTAAGTGAAAGAAGCCAGATGCATAGTCTACATACCTACTCTATGATTTAATTTATATGGAAATCTAGAAAAGGAGAGGAGAAATGATGTTAATAGAAAGAAACTCACTGATGGGGGCCAATGTTGAGGGTACTGGCTACAAAACGGTGCAAGAAAACTTTGTGGTGATGAAAATATTTTCTGTTTTTATTGTGATGTTGATAACATGACTGCAGACATTCACCAAAGATCATCTCACTGTGAACGTAAAATGATTGAATTTTTTTTTTTTTTTTTTTTTAGTACCAGGGATTGAACTCAGGGGCACTCGACCACTGGGGCACATCCCCAGCCCGTTTTTGTATTTTATTAGAGACAGGGTCTCACTGAGTTGCTAAGTGCTCACCATTGCTGAGGCTGGCTTTGAACTTGCCATCCTCCTACCTCAGCCACCCAAGTGCTGGGATTACAGGTGTGCACCACCGCGCCCGGCTAAATGATTGAATTTTATTTTAGTGTAATTTATACTTCAGTAACACTATTGACATTTGCTTTTATTGAGTTTTTTTTTTTTTTTACAATTATGAAGTTTTGTGCTATATATTTTTATACTGTCCGCCCAAGAAACTCTAGAGTATGTTATGAAAAAAGTGAAACCAATCAAATTTAAGAACCTTTTTTGGATTTCATCACAACCAATTGATAAAGCCAAGATTTGAAAGCCTGGGGCCCACTCATATAATATCAGAGTATGATAAGAAAATGGCTCAGATACAGATTTGTTTATTCAGGTTCTATGAGATTCCTTATCTAGTGTGGTTATTCTTTGTAGGTAGCTCTGGTCACTGCAAGCCACAGAAGCAGGAAGGAGAAAATCCAGAAACAAATCTTCCCCAGAGGAGGAAAATTTCTTCAGGAACTGGAAAAGACATTAACCTATGGAATTTCTTATATTTTTATGTATGACTCAGCTAATTATATTAGATTTAACAGTATTCAGATAGTTTCTTCATCTTAACTCCTTTTGCTTTCTTTAATTCAAAGAGTTTCAGTGATAAAAACAATTTCATATACATGGAAAAATAGAAAGCGATACAAAGAGACATAAATGCAGACAAAGACCCTAATCTGCAACATCCCCGTTCCTAGTGCTTCTTCCTGGAAGTGACCACTGTTAGCCATTCCAGACAATGCCTAAGGATTATGTTGTTTACAAGAATCAGTCAGTGTACTTGCACTGCCTCTTATCTCCCTTTCTGATTTTCCTCCCATTTCACTGATAAATTGTGTGTGTGTGTGTGTGTGTGAGCAGGGGAGGGGGGTGAGGACGGTTGTGTGTGTGTATGGGGTTGTCCTGTTAGTAATCTAACTTAAGTTTTATAATACATTTCAATTGATTAACTTTATGAATTGAAGAAATTCTAAGTACATTTTAATGTTTACTTTTCCCATCTGATGACCTGTTCCTTTAATTTTCTGCCAGATGAACCTATAGATTGTCATAATTTACATTTTTATTCACTTCTGAAGTTTTAAAACCATTTTCTTTTAGCCTACCAGTTTATTTTAAAATTGGAAAAAAATGTGTATTACAATCAAGGAAAGGATTAGTCATGGTAGAACAAAGTAATATTAAGAATTTGTAGAAAATAACTATAATTATAAATCTCAAAGATCTTTTCAGTTCAAGAAGAATCAAACATTGGAATGAGTTTTCTATTTTCCAGTACTTAATCATTCACAACTGGACTACAGTTTAGTTTTCATTCTTACACAGTTTTTTGTTCTCCCTATATTTTCTAGGTGTCTTTCTTTTTGCCTTTGTCAACAGATGAGATAAAGATTATATCTTATCATTAAGCTTTTCTAAATTCTAACTTATTTATTACTATATGGTTTTTGTATCTGTTCTCCTGCTCAAGCTTCTGACTTCCTGTTCTAACTTGAACTGTTCATTGCCTGTGCCTGCTGCACAGCTGGTGACTTATTGCACTTCTGGGTTATTTTTGTTCTTTGATGAATTTCATACAATTTTTTTCTTCTGGATACCCTTTTTCCCCTTCATTCTGCTATAGTTCATTCTAAATGAATTTTAGGTACAGAGAATATAAATTTAGAAACATGTTTCTGTGATTTTATCTTAATTTACTTTCACATCTCTTTGGCTGGGTGTAAAATTAAGGGTCAAATTTATTCACTTTTTCATTTTGAAGATAGTGCTCTATCTAACACTCTATCTTCCTCTTTTTCCCAATGTTGTGAATAAGAAATCAGGTGTATTCCACCATGGATGCCCCCTTTATCAATTTTCTGCTTGACCAATACACTGACATATTTCCCCACAAATAACTCCCCACTCTAAGCTTCTTGAGTGCCCCTCTGGAATAGCATGCCTGTCTCCATCATAACCTTCTCTCAGTGTGTATTCAGAGTTAAGAGTTTTTTCAGTGCATACTAAAATGATGCTGTCTGATCTTTGTATGTCAGAAATTAACAAAAGTTATTTTATTAATCAAAATTTATTTTATTATAGGCAATGCCTTAAGTGGAATATATATAAACATGCTTTTTAGCCATCCTAGTGGAATCTTGGGAGGAGGAAAAAGCAAAATGTGTGTTTCATCTGTTATCTGGAACAGGAAACATTTTTTATTGCTCTCTATAAATCCTCATAAACATTTTCTTGAACCAGGTGGATACAATTAGTAGTTGTGGTTTGCAGTGCTTAAACTAAATAAGAAAAATAAAAATTGTTACCAATTTTTTTTTATCCTAAAGTCTAGGTCCATTTGCCTTCTCAGAACTGTGGAACCAGTAACAAGACTGAGCTTGACTTAAGCAGCAAAGGAGAATTTTATTCTCATCTAAGAAGGGAAGTGGGAGACAATTTCAAAAACCAACTTTTCACCCTTGTGGGGATCAAGAGGTTATAGATATAAAATTTTTAAAAAGTGAGGGGGAAGGATAAAATTATAAAAGGTAAAAATATTCATATATTTTATTATAATGACTTCAGAGGTTGTCTGGTGGTTACTCTGGCAGCCATTTTTATCCAACCAGTTTCAGCAAGGCAACTGAAGAACAACTTCTGGACTTCAGGATCCTGTCTTCAAAGACAAGCAAGATTAGGGAGAGGCTAAAATTTAGCTAGGTCACCTAGGTAGTACAAGATCAGGATGGGGTAACAAAATTATGCGTGATACTTTCTTAATAGATAGCATTGTAAAATTAAAATACACCTCAAATTCTGATCATATGTAAAATACCAGTGTTTTTATTCAACTAATGAGAAAGCAAACTACCTTTTTACAGTCATCATTCTTTGGCTCTGATTTTGTATTATTATATTAAATTTTCTCTACATTCTAAAGAATAAACCTCAATCCTTATATACTTAAGGAAGTGTAAATTAAAAAGATTTTGAGGTATATCACTATATTTTAAAAAGGGTTAAAAAATCAACATGAAACAACAGAAATCAGGGATGTTACAGGGGCCAAGCAATAAATCCTTGTCAATCTTTCAGGAGAAGAAATAGGTGTATTGATTCCCACTCACTATTTTCATTAAAAATACTTTTTCTTTTAAAAATTTTTAACCTTATGTTTTTATTAGTGCATTATAGTTTTACATAATTGTAGGATTCATTTGGCCTTTTCATGAATGCCAATAACATATTTTGCTCTATTTCAATTCCCCCTACTACCTCCTTCTCTCACCTTCTATTCTATTCCATCAGTCTTCACGACTGCTTTTTTTTTTTTTTTTTTTTTAAACCAATACCATGCTGTTTGTTATTATAACACAGTAGTGTAATTTAGATCAGGTCTTGCATTGTTTCTGGCATCAGCCTTCTTGCTCAGTATTGCTTTGGCTATTCTGAGTCTTTCATTCTTCCATGTGAATTTTAGAACTGCTTTTTCTATTCTGTGTAGAAAGGCATTGGCATTTTAATGGGGATTGCATTAAATCTGTATATTGCTTTTGGTAGTATGACCATTTTGACAGTATTAATTCTGCCTATCCAAGAACGTGGGAGGTCTTTCCATCTTCTAAGGTCTTCTTCAAATTCTTTTTTCAGTATTCTACAGTTTTCAAGATAGCGATCTTTTACCACTCTGGTTAGATTTATTCCCAAATATTTCACTTTGTTTGAGGTTATTATGAATGAGATAGTTTTCCTGGTTTCTTTTTTCAGCAGCTTCATTATTGAAGTATAGGAAAGCTGTTGATTTTTGTATATTGATCTTGTATCCTGCTACTTTCCTGAATTAGTTTATCAGCTCTAGAAGTCTTCTGGTGGAGTTTTTTGGATCTTCTACATACAAGATAATGTCATCAGCTGAGATAATTTGCCTTCTTCTTTCCTTATTTGTATCCCTTTAATTTCTATATCCTACCTCATTGCTCTGGCTAGAGTTTCCAGAACAATATTGAATAGGACTGGTGAGAGTGGGAATCCTTGTCTTATTCCTGATTTTAGGGGAAATGCTTTCAGTTAGTTTTTGTTGTTGTTGTTGTTCAGCGTGATATTGGCTTTGGGTTTGTCATATATGGACTTTATAATATTAAGTCAATTTCCTTCTATTCCTAATTTCTTCACCATTCTCAACATGAATGGGTGCTGTATTTTGTGAAAGGCTCTTCTGCATCTATTGATATGATCATGTGATTCTTGTCCTTAATTGTGTTTATGTGGTGAATAACATTTATTGATTTGTGTGTACACAATCTTCCTAGTATGTTTTTTAATTCAGACAGCTAATATATTATTAAATATTTTTACATCTATGTTCATCAGGAATATTGATCTGTAATTTTTTTTTTCTTGATGTGTCTCTGACTCATTTTGATGTCAGAGCAATACAGAAATAAATTTGGGAATGTCCCTTCCCTTTCTATTTGGTGGAATAATTTGAGGATGTTTGGCATTAGTTCTTTAAAAGTCTGGTAGAACTTGGTTGAGAATCCATCTGATACTGGGCTTTTCTTTATTGGAAGGCTTTTAATTGCTCTTTTAATCTCATTGCTTGATATTGGTCTGTTTAGGTTTTCTGTATCCCCTTGGTTCAATTTGGTAGGTAATATGTGTCTAGAAATTTGTCTAGGTCTTCCAGTTTAGCAGAGTATAAATGCTCAAAATAGTTCCTAATAATGTTAAGGCACTATTCCAAAATCCCAAATAAAACTCCAGGTCTTATTGAGGTAAAGACAAAGGATTTATTCTGGCCAGAGCTAAGGGAGCAGAAAGCAGACTCTTCTGCAATCCAAGACACTTGAACCCTGGTGAGGGGGTAACTTAAAAACAGAAAAAAAACACAAAGGAAAGGGGCAGGAGAGATAAATAAGTACAATCATAAAACATATTTCTCAGAAATTTACACCTTTTGTACACACTCAGGAAGTAAGCTAATGTCTACTCCATAGTTTAAATACATTGTGGTCAGGGTGCAAGTGGGTGAGGGTGGAGATGTAAACTTCTATGTGAGTGGGCTTATGCAGAAAAGGGGGTCTATTCTGTGCAGGGTGAAATGTCTGAGCAGAATAGGATCAACTCTACTTAACTTTAAAATCAGCCCATAACAGAGATTCTTTGGATTTCAGAAATGTCTTTTGGTCTTTTTCATGCATAATGTAGATTTGGCGCTCTTGTGTGTGTTACCCACCTCCCCCTCATCTTGCTTATCTTCTTTAAAAACTAAAATTTTTTTGCATTGATCCTTTTAATTTTTTTATTATCAATTTTATTATTTTGACTCTGATCATATTTTCTGTCTTTTACTGAAGACAGTAAATTCTTCTGAATTTGAAATGAGTTTGTTCTTGATGTTGTGGGGCTTTTAAGTGTAACATTAGATCATTTTGGGAGGGGTCTTTTTTATAATATAGGCACTCAATAGTATAAATTTTCTTCTTAGAACAGCATTCATTACATCCCAGAGATTTTAACAGGTTGTATTTTTTTTTTTTTTTTTTTTGTACCAGGGATTGGACTCAGGGGTACACGACCACTGGGCCACATCCCCAGAACTTTTTTTTGTATTTTATTAGAGACAGGGTCTCACTGAATTGCTAAGTGCCTCGCCATTGCTGAGGCTGTCTTTGAACTCTCAATCCTCCTGCCTCAGCCTCCCAAGTGCTGGGATTACAGGCGTGAGCCACCACACCCAGCAAACAGGTTGTATTTTTGTTCTTATTTTGTTTCTAAGAATCTTGTTATTAATTTCTAATTTTTTCTCCTGGTATGCTTTTTCTGTATATTAAATGTTTTTGTTTTGGAGAGGACCTGTTTTGATCTTGCCTATTTGAGGTTCTAAGTGCTTCCTGTGTATTTCCATTTCATTCCTAAAATTTAGAAATTTTTATGATATTGTTTCATTGAAAAGATTATGAATTCCTTTAATATACCTCAGTGCCTTGCCTATGCCAATATATCTTGGATTTAATCTCTTAATGTTGTTCCATATTTCTTGAATATTCTGGTCATTTTTTTTTACATCTTTTCTTTATTATTGACTTTATTTTCAAGATTATGTACTTTTACCTTGAGACCTGAATATATTTTCTGTGTGGTCTACTATAATGGTGATTCTTTAATTTGATTTACTTTTATATTTCCAGGATTTCTGTTTGTCTCTTTTTCAGATTATCTATCTCTTTATTGAAATGTTCTTATTACATTCTGTATTATCTCTCTTAGCTCATTCTTTATATCTTCTTTAAGCTCATTGAACATTTTAACTATGAATTTATAGATCATTTATACAATATTTCCTCCATTGTAGTGTCACTGTGATCAGTTGTTGAAGTGTTGTTGGCTATTTGGAGTGATTTGTTCCCCTATTTTTTGTATTGTTGTATATCTACCTATCTGCTGAGCTGATTATTTCTTCTACTTTTATGTAATGGACTATTTAAAGAACTTCTTTCTCTTAAGTACCTAAAGTTAGGTGAAATCTAAGTGCTGATATTCAAACTCAATGTGTATCCAATATCATGCCCAGTATCTACCACCACTTTGGAGATGATAGTAAACCCTATTAACTGCAATCACTTCAGAGTAAAATAATAAACCTTAAAACAAAAGCAAAAAACAATGTTCTCTCCTCTACATTCCTTTAATCCAAGTGTAAAATTCTAGTAATGTTCTTGAATAGGTTGAGAAATTAGTTATTAAAGATAGCAAAATTACTATTAAGCTATATAAGTGCTGATAAGGGGAAAAGAGATGAGTGGACAAAAAAATAAAAAAAAAGATGAGTTAGAAAAAATGTTACAAACTAAGATAAAAAGAAAAAAAATTGGATGTTGTGAGATTTGAGACAGGAGTAGGTGGTACAAGAGGGAAAAGAGAGACTAAGAGGAGATAATGTAAACCTGAGCTAGGAAAGCAAAGATAAAAAGAATTATTCCAATTAAGGTTTTAAAAATTAGAAGAAATACAACTGATTGGGCTGAGGACTGCAATATCGAACAATAAGGGAACATCTATCAATTCAATATGAAACTATTTGTTAAGATCCAAACTGATATTAGAACTATTTATTATATTTTTATGAGCTATTTGATGTGGAAAGATTTCTTATTTCATCAGGATTTGGGACCTTTAGAAGATGCCCACTGCTTCTCAACTTTAAGTTTTCCTAGGTATAAAGGCAATGATCACACCAGTTCAACTCTGATATGGTTCTAGGATGCTACTTCTGATCTTTGGTATGTCCAGGTACATACTAGCTTTCTGGTGATAAGAAGGAATGGTCCTTAATTATCTATGAGTTAGCAGCTAGGTTACTCCTTGGTAGGGGTTACAGGCTTGTGTGCCCTCCTGAAGAAAAGCTCTGTGTGTCCAGCAGTGTCAAAGCCAGTGTGGGCTTTCCCATGGATACTTCGGAGTGTGTGAGATATGGTAACCAAAGGTAGAAGTCCTGTGTTCTGGTTGAAGTGGCATTGGGTGGCCCATGATAGCTGTAGAGCTACTTCTGCCCTCTGGAGTGTGTAGGTTGAAGCTCACTGGGCTTGTATCTGGGCACACTGGATGGTGGCTGGTGTCTGTGGATTCTCCTCTGTAAATCCTTTTATAGGGGGTACTATGTTGTGCATGCGTGAGGTTCTCTGCTGCTACTTGGGAAATGCCTTCTGTGTGTCCACGTGTCTGAATGTAATTTAACTGGCAACTCTGAGATCTGTCGCTGTGGACCCACTGAGAGGTGCTGGTGTACAGGACCTGGTTACTACAGTTCTTTTGTCAGACAGTGCTTGTTTGTCAGCCCAGAGTACCAACTACTCATGTTTGGAGGGCAGTGCATCTCTTGGTTCCCTCTGTTGAGTACAGTGGTGCAGGTAACAGGGCTCAGGGCTGCCACTTTCTACTCCAGATCACTGAGTGCCTGCTCTGCTCTGATGGGAGAGTTTTGGTCACAACGCTCTCTGAGAACTGGGTGGCTGTCTGTCTGCAACCGTGAGGCCTGTGAGTGTATCCTCTCTGTGGGTGGTCTGTGGCCAGAAACCTCTACACTGGCTGCTGCAGATCATTGGGTTTACCCATTCCCAAGACTAGAACAGAATGTCAGGAGAAAGATGTCTATGTTTGCTTAAACTTCTATCTTCGGGACTATGAATCACTGAGTATCCACTCCCTTCTTCTGGGGCTTGTTTGCAGCATTGTGCAAGTTCTCTTTCAGTCATCTGTGACACAGAAGCCACCACCCTGGCTCCCAGAGATCACCAGGGTTTTGCCCATCACCATGACTGGGGAAGGGTGACAGACGACCCAACTTTGCCTGAGGTACTGCAAAGGGTAGTTCTGTGGCTGTGAGGATTATAGGGTTGGGGTTAGTACTTCCTGGGAGTGATTTGCTCTTAGGCCAGCTCCACCCCCACTCCTTTTTCTGTGGTAAGGGGAGGGAGTTTTGGTAACCTTCAGCTAGCAGTGATCCCTCTACGAGTTCCTTCTAGATGGATTAAAGAATCAACTATTTGAAAGGCATCCCCAGTGGTTTTATTTGTGACTGTATGTATGTGGGAAGAAGCTGTATTGATTTAATTTCTTCTAGGGGGGCTGGCTACCTGTGGACTCCACAAAATGGCTGCCCTGCCCAGCACATTTTTCTGCCAACAGTTTGGGCTGAATTGTAAAATTTCCTTCAATGTCTTTGCGGTCCTGTCCTGTTTTAACGTGGTCACGTTTCTTTCTGACAGTTGTTAAGAAGTAAACTTGTGGGCTTTTCCTCTCTCTTTTTTACCCCTCCCGCAACTCCACCCTTGTCAGGGTTCAGGGTCAAGGGATTCTGTTTTTATTTTCTGCTCTAGTAACCAAGTTCCAAGTCCCTCCAAGACTCAAGCTGTCCAAGTCTTTCCAAGACTCAAGCTGTCCAAAACTGAGTTTAGAGTGTTTCCACTTATCTTTGATCAGCTCTTCTTTCACTGCTTTGCTTCTGAAATCTGGAAGAGTCAAGTATTTGCTGCCCAAATACACTTGGCTATATTCCCATTGCCAATTTATCAATTGCAAACCATTGAAGACAGCTACTTTTTGTTTCATCATTGGTTAGGAATTTGCCCTCTCAATTACATAGGGGTAGTGTTACATAAGAAAACAGAGTCAAGGATCAACCCTGAAAATAACTCAGCTGATACAAAGCATTACCAAAAGCATTATACAGTTTCAAAGAAATTCCAATCAAAATCCCAATGACATTCCTTATAGAAATAGAAAAGGCAGAGATTCATCTGGAAAAACAAGAGACCCAGAATTGCTAAAGCAACCCTTAGCAAGAAGAATGAAGCAAATGGTATCACAATACCAACCTTAAACTATACTACAGAGCAATAGTAACAAAAACAGCATGGTACTGGTACCAAAATAAACATGTAGATCAATGGTACAGAATAGAGGACACAGAGACTAACGCCCACAATTACAGCTATCTTATATTAAGTAAAGATGCCAAAAACATACATTGGAGAAAAGATAGCCTCTTCAACAAATGGTGCTGGGATAACTGGAAATCTGTATGCAACAAAATGAAACTGAACCTCTATCTTTCACTATGCAAAAAACTCAACTCAAAGTGGATCAAGGACCTAGGAATTAAACCAGAGACCATGCATCTATTAGAAGAAAAAGTAGGCCCAAACATCCATCATATCGGATTAGGCTCCTACTTCCTTAATAAGACTCCTATTGCACAAGAATTAAAATCTAGAATTAATGAGTGGTATGGATTCAAACTAAAAAGCTTCTTCTCAGCAAAAGAAACAATCAGTGAGGTGAATAGAGAACCTACTAATTGGGAGTTAATCTTTACTACATGCACGCACATTAGATAGAGCACTGATCTCTAGAATATATAAAGAACTTAAAAATCTTAACACCAAAATAACAAATAACCCAATCAATAAATGGGCCTAGGAACTAGACAGACACTTCTCAGAAGAAGATACACAATCAATCAACAAATACATGAAAAAATGTTCAACATCTCTGGCAATTATAGAAATGCAAATCAAAACAACTCTAAGATTTCATTTCACTCCAGTCAGAATGGCAGCTATTAAGAACACAAACAGCAATAAATGTTGGAGAGGATGTGGGGGAAAAGGCACACTCATACATTGCTGGTGGGACTGCAAAATGGTGCAGCCAATATGGAAAGCAGTATGGAGATTCCTTGGAAAATTGGAAATGGAACCACCTTATGACCCAGTCATCCCACTACTGGATCTATTCCCAAAGCACTTAAAAACAGCATACTACAGGGACACAGCCACATCAATGTTTATAGCAGCACAATTCATAATACCTTAGTTGTGGAACCAACCTAGATTCCCCTCAGTAGATGAGTGGGATAAAGAAAACGTGGTATATATAAACAATGGAAGATTACTCAGCAATAAAAGAGAATAAAATAATGGCATTCACAGGTAAATGGATGAAGTTGAAGAATATAATGCTAAGTGAAGTTAGTCAATCTCAAAAAATCAAAATGCTGAATGTTTTCTCTGATATAAAGAGGCTGATTCACAGTGGGGTTGGGAAGGGGAGCTGAGGAGGATTAGAGGAACACTAGAAAAGTCAGTGGGAAGGGAGGGGAAGGAAGGGGACAAGGAGGCATAAAGAAAAAAAAAAGATGGTAGAATGAGATGGAGATCATTACCCTAAGTGCATGTATGAAGATATGAACAGTATGAATATACTTTGTATACAAACAGTGATATGTAAAACTGTGCTCTATATGTGTATTACAAATTGCAATGCATTCTACTGTTATATACAACAACTTTGAATTTAAAAAAAGCATTAAACAAAAATGCCTTTGCTTGTGTGGTGACTGGTTGTAACTTCACTCAAACAACATTTCAGGGTGCAAAGTTATTGCAAAGTTCACTGGACCTGATGGTCAAAAAGCATCCCAATAATTATCTTTCCTGGATGCTATTGTTAAGCATAAAATCTTAAGTTGTGCTGTTTACCTACACTTATATCCCTTCCAAACAAATAAGTAAATAAAACCCAACTGCTTCAAAGTTTAAAAAAATGAGAAAGAATGAAAAAAAAAATCCTCAGTGAACCAATGAAAGGAAATAGAATAAATGATTAACCCTGAGGAAGCATTTTACAAATAAATAAGTTGACTCTAAAAATCATCTTATAATAGCTTTCATTTGAAAATTAATGTATAGTTCGAAATTAAAGATTATCCTTAAAATAACAGAAGTGTGACACTCAAAAATGGTATCAGTAAATTGCCTCATTTTATAACTGTCTCAAAGAAGAGGAATGGTTTTCTAAGACTAAAAGAGTTTGCAATTTCAAGAGGAAGACTCCAATACAGACCTCCTGACCAAAATTCATGGTTCTGTGAACTAGTTTCTAAAATTATATTGCAATAGTCCAAGAGCCTTTTATTTCATTGGTTGTGGGAATCTTTTGGTAATAATAGTTGCGGTTATTCTACTGGGAACACATCTTGCTGTGTTCTACAAAAATGATTTTTTACCAAACCAATTTTCCATTTTATTTTTAGGATGAGCATTTGCCTGGAAAGGTTAAAATTGTCGGTGACACCATTTTTGTTATTTTAAAACTTATATTTGAGGACCTTTTTTGATACTAAGCATTTTTACTAAGCCTATTGCTCTGAGGTTTTAATTAATAATTTATTTTAATACTTTTTTCTGATTTCTGAATATTGAATTGGATTTGACCAAAGTGCTTTTAATTAATTTGTTATTTTTTTTATTCTAAGTTGTTATAAATGACAGCAGAATGCATTACCTTTCATATTATACTTATAGAGTTGAATTTTTAGTCTGTTTATTTCAGTAGGAAGTATGAGCTATGTTTGAATTTGGAGATATAAAACTAAATAATATAGGATTTTAATTTTTGATTAATTCATACTACAGATAACTAGGAGGGACAAATTAAAAAAATTAATAACATAATGTAGTAAATGATACAACAGGGAAAATAATCAGGTTTATAAAAATATTATTGCCATAGAAGTCTGTATATACAAAAGAGTACAGTTCTTTACTGAAGGATTTCACACTTGGGGACTTTTTAATATTGTTCTCTATCCAAGGGGGAAATTCCCTATTTTGACTACAATTTACATGATAATTTTAATGATTTAAATGATTTTTAAAAAGCAAATTTGCTATATTCTTCAGAGTAATAAACGAAACAAAACAGAAATTCAGACATAATTTTTCTCTCTCTAATATGGAAATAAGATGGCAATAATACAGGATAGAAAGTTACAAATTTTATAAAAGTGGTACAGACAATGCTATGGAAATCTAGAAGTGGGACAGGTGTTTTCTAATGTGAAGAATATTCTCCACAGAAAACCTAGTGGTTTTGCTTAGTGAGTGTGAGTAAGATGTGAGAAATTTATCAAAGGGTACATGTTGAGGAAATTGCTAAAAGATAAATAGCATTAACATGCTTAGTGTTTACTTTGCACTTATAGAGAGAGTAGCTACTCTTGTCTGGTTGAAGCATAAAGTGTATCAATACAAGTGGTACAAAATAAGGTTTAAAAAGAGAGGTGGATGACATGCTCCTCATTGTCTAGGAGGCCTTGCAGAACAGGGCCTATCCCTGGGCAAATCTGTTATATAGTAGCTATTTGTCTGACCAAAGCATCAAAGCTGTCTCCAATCAGATTTAATAGCAATACAAATGATGTTATGATCTTAGAAAAAAAAAAAAAAAAAAAAAATGTGGAGCCAAACCAATAGGCCATTTAAAGGTAAGTTACTCACAATTTATCCAATAATTAATTGGAAGCCATCAAAAATGTTATAGAGGAAGGGCCCACCAGGAAGCTGAGGCAGCCATGATGGTCCTTGGTTACCAGTTCTTAGGCTCACCAAAAAGAGTTTAGACATGTTAGAGTAGCAGACATGAGTTTATCAGAGGGGATAAGAGGAAAGGGGGACACTCTCAAGGGTGAGAATAAGTCCCCTCAGAGAGGAGAGAGTTGGCACATCTCTCCTGGATTCCAGTTTTATTGAGGATCCCACAGGAAGTTTCCAGAGTCCCACCTAAGTTCACCTCTTGACCGATAACAGGATTGCATTAGACTTCTAAGTCCCCACTGTACATGGTCTTACTCCATGGAGGGGGAATTTTCTAAAGATCCTAAGTAACTCTGGATCACTTTGGCCTGTGCTGACTGGTTCTAATTGGAACTTGTTCTTATAGATTGTATGGTTGGAGGCTTGCTTCTAAATATTATATCTCCATGAGTTCTGGAATCTGCTCTGTATAAAGATCACAAAAGTTC
Organism: Tamias sibiricus; assembly: GCA_025594165.1. NCBI lineage: Eukaryota > Metazoa > Chordata > Mammalia > Rodentia > Sciuridae > Tamias > Tamias sibiricus. The sequence continues at coordinate 192,147,855 of CM046657.1, read as the reverse complement.
ACCCCCCCCCCTCAGGGTAAACTATGTTCTTATCAGCAGGAGGACACTTTCTGGGCCTGTTCTTCTCCCTACAGATAACAGGTTGTTTTCTGGGGGAATGTAATATATTCTATTGACTTAAGACAGGCAGGACTGCAAAGAAATTGCTTTTCAAAAGAAAGCATGTGGGGGTCAGCACAGTGGGCCCAGTTTATAGAATTATCTCCTTAACCTCATGTTCCCACTGCTCATATCAGTTACCTACAAAAATATCTGAACTAAAAAGCTATGAGATCAGAGCTGAATTTCAGGAAAATTAATTTTCTAGTATTAGGTAGACTGACTTGAAAGTGAGAAACCCTGGAGGGGGAAGATATCAATTAGAGCACTATCTCCAACAACCTGAGTAATGTATTATGAAGACCTAGACCAGAGCAAGGAAGCAGAAGAGGATGTGGCAGAGGTTATAAAAAACATAAAATTGTGTTACATTAAATATATGTACTCCATATATTCTTTATATATTCCTAGGTATCTGACAAACATACCCACAAATACACATCATGAAAAATATTTTGGAAAATAAAACATTTTATTTTGAAAGTTAGCCAAAATGTCATGCATTTTATTAATTAATTAATTTGTTGTTTGTTTGTTTGGGGGAAACCATGGATTGAACCCAGGGCTGCTCAATCACTGAGCAACATACGCAGCTCATTTTTTATTTTTTATTTTGAGACAAGATCTCACTCACTTGCTTAGGGCCTTACTAAATTGCAGAGTCTGACTTTGAACCTGTGATCCTTCTGCCTCAGTCTCCCAAGCTGCTGGAAACACAGGTATGTGCCACTGTACCCAGCTTGTCATGTATTTTATAGAGCTGATATGAGTCTATGAATGTGACAGATTTAATTTTATGTTGTAGGTAAGGGTGTGATTGGAATAAGAAATGTGAAAGCAAATAAAAAAATAATAAACCAATGCAAGGTGTGAGGAAGCGGCATACAAGAAAGAATTCTGTGTCAGGGAGAGATATAATCTAAATTAAGGAGGAATGTAAGAAGCTGAATTATGGTGCTATTGAAAGTTTCCTGGGAGAAAGACAAATAGACACTTCCTTCTTCTTCCTAACTGAATGACCTCATTATCTTAAACTTTCTGAGTCTCAGTTTCCCAATTTAAAAAATGGGTATAAACATTATCTATTGTCTTTCAGTAAGAATTAAGTGGGAAAATGAATGTCTTGGATCCTAGTGTTTAGTATTTAAGATGCATTCAGTAAACATTGATTGAATGGTGGGAAGTGGAAGATGGAGGAAGGTACCATCTAAATGGCAGAAAGCACACAGTTGCAGTGGATGGCATAAATTAAGTGAAAGGAAAGTTATATGTACTATCAGCAGAACACAGCCAGATTCCTAGCACAGAGAAAAAGTTTATAAAATGCTTTCTTGAATAGAATTTAAAATATGGGCTCCATAACCAACTATGCTTGTACTCTTTAGGCACACAATTTGGGGGGCTTAAATGACCTCAGTTAAATTTAACAGAAGAAATATTAGCACTATGAATCTTCAAATTAGCAATTGAATCAATCTGTATTTATGTCTATATTAGGGAGTCATAATTCAGTCACATTGAATGCCCTGTTAATGAGATGTTTTCGTCTTAGTGAGTTTCCCCATAAAGCATGTTTTTAAATTTAAATGAAATGAGAAAGCCAATTTCCCATGGCTCCCTGGGATTTTGCCCTGAGGCAAATTCCTTTAAAATCCCCAAGTTCTTTTGCTGCATTGCTTTAGCAATATTCTTTTATTAAAATATCCATGAAAATTGAAATTAAAACAATGCATGTGTTTATATGAACAAAAACAGGTTTAAAAAGATCAAAATGTTTAAGTCTAGCACATAGGATTATTATTTATCTGTCTACTACCAGAGGCAGGAATTTGACCCAGTGACAATAGAGATGAAAACTGAGTCAACAGTAAGAGAACACATAGACCAAGCTTTAATTGGGGAATTTTACCTTGAGGAGAGGGTAGACAGTGCTGATAGATCAAGCTGCTCCCTGAACAAAGGAAGGGACAAGCCTTTTATCTGGTGGGCAAGGGTCTGGTTGATCATTGTCTCAGTTTTGGTTCTGTGTAATGGCACTGGAATAATTCTTATCTTAAGAGGTAGCAATCTGGTTTCCATGAGGTGATTGATTCTGGTTAGGAGGGTAGCTTCAGTTTCTGTCCTGGGGTAGTTCTCCTGTTTAGCAGATTGAGCTCATCATGGGGTAATCTGTCTGCAAGGCTCTGTTATTCCTGGGATCCAAGGTGACCATAGGTTTAGAGCAATGACTGGAGACTTCTAGGTGTCACTCCAGGCAGTCTGGAATGGGCCATTGTGAAAACTGGCAGTTGAATGTCTCTGCAAATCTTAGTTACTCTCATCTTGCTATCCTTAATCTTGAAGGGGAAAAGATAGTTTAGCTAAAATCTAATGTTATGTTACCAGCTTTTGGACAGACACTCCTTAAATGATTAACATGTCGACATGCAGAGCTGAGCAAGAATTTCACCCAAAGTTTGAGGCAAAGAGGACAGATGAAACGAATGTAAAGATGTTGGCATCTTTATCCTTATCTTGCTTTTAGTTACCCAATGGGTTTCCGCAGACCTAAGTAAAGAGTGGGCGCTTTTTTATAAAGGCAGCCTCTCTAACTCCCTGTTACAATTGGGGGTTGGGCTTTTCCAGGATTGAGTACTTTTAATGGGTCATGAGTTAAGGCCTTGGAAGTGCATTTGCCTTTTGTCCCTGTGGGGGTATCTGTCTCATCTCCTTCCCTCCCCACAAATTTGCTACACAATTTGAAGAATACACCCTGCAGAGACATAGCATCATCCTGCTGTTTCTTGCAAGAGTAAACTCTGCTTGAGTTTCCCACACAATTCTAAGATAATTAAGCTTAACACTTTAAGGATGAGTTCAGGACTATAACTGACCTCTCCCTGGCTAAGTAGCACTCTGAGGGCAAATAACTTAATAATAGAAGATCATCATACACACACACACACACACACACACACACACACACACACTCAGAGTTACCTAAGTCCTGCATGACTACATTGGGGAAAAAAAAAAAAACAATGCCATTATGTGTGGGGGTATGGTGGGGGGGTTAAGCTTTGAAAATAAAATATTCTCCTGACTACAAATTAGCAGACATAGAATATATATCATGAGAGAACATAACACACATGCAAATCTTCACTGAATAAAATTAGAATATTAGAAGCCAGCAGAAAAATTTCAAAAATCATTCTCCCTGAAGAACATAAAAAAAAAAATCAGTAATTTATTAAAAGAAAGGAGTGGGTTCTAGAGACCCTGGAATCACTCTGTTTTTACAGTTACTCATTTACTTCTGTTCATATCACTCTGTGTCCTTGTATGCTCCTTCAAAGAAAAATAAAAGATGTTCCATGTGAAGCCCATACATGATCTCTGAAGGAGTAGCTGTTCTTACTCCCTCCTTCCTTGCTACCCATGTGGATTGACTAGATAGAAAAACAAAACCTGAAGTTTTATCTCCTTCCCTGTTTCACATCTATGTGAAAACACAGCTCTGATCATTTATCTCATAGTCTATTATAAGAATTAAACAAGGGATTGGAGAGGAAGGTGGCCGACAGGAGGGAGGTGCTCTCTCGACACAGGTGCTAAATGATGCGGAGTGGGAAGTTTGAATGCGTTACTAGCAATTCCATTACAACTGAAAGGGAGCCAAGATATTCGTGCACCTCTGGACAGCAAAATACAACTTTCTCTGGACCACGATGAGTAGGGGCAGAGTCACAGCGGTCCACAGTCCAAAGCAGCAATCTCTGCGCTGCAGGCAGGCGCAGCTGCCCAATACCATCTCGGCAAGGAGACATCCACCCAGCGGCTTTGAAACTGATCAGTGAGGAGGGATAGAAAGAGGCCTAGAGGCGTGGGTGGTGTCCACGTAGAGCTCTTTCGCACAGCTTGACAAGCCAATCCCCACACACTCTGGACTGACACAAGGGTCTTCAGAGCTGCTGTTGAATGGGAGGAGAACACCACCATCTTTGAGAAGTACAGTGGCTGACCCAGACAAAGGGGAAAAGACAGAAGGGAAGAACACCTGCAGACATCCAGGGAGCCGCCAGTGCTCTGAAGGCAGCGCACACCTGGGTGAGGCTCGGGTAACCAGTGGGGAGGGCGTGTCTGAAGCCAGCGCAGCGGCCACAAGAAGCTACAACTGTGGGTGGGCATGGGGAAAGGGTGCCTTCTGGAGGGTCCCCTTCCCGGTGCCATTCATCTGCTGACATACAACCCCCTGAGCCACTCTTCCACTGAGCCATTCTGCCGCTGGCCTAGGGTGCAGCCTTGACTCCACTGACAGGGCCGCAGACTGTCTGGACGTGGTCTGATGCAGTTGGCTTAAACTGGAAAGGAAAAAAGGGGGGCTTCCCAGGGCCCCTTTTGTTTGAGACTTTGGGTTTGACTTTTTTTTTTTTTTTTTTTTTTTTAGGTTGATTTGCTTGTTTTATTGGTTTACGGGTTTTTTTTTTTTTTTTTTTTTGTTTGTTTGTTGGTTTTTCTTTTTCTTTTTTTGGCTTTGTTTTGTTTTGCTTTTTTTTTTTGCATTCATTGTCAGTGTGTTTGTTTGCTTCTGCTCCTTTTTTCTTTTCCTCTTTTCTTCCTTCTCACTTTTGCATCTTTTCTTCCTCCTTCATCTTTCATATTTACACCCTGCCAGTGCATACTAAACAGAGGCAAAAACAAGTTATACGCAGAACTTGGGATTTTTAGAACCGGAGCAATTGAACTGGATAGCAAAGCAGTGTTATATATAGTTTACTCTCTATTTTCTTGATTCTCTCTCCTCTCTCTTACACCAATTTCTACTCTTTTATCATTTTTTTCTTTTCCATCTTACTTTATATATAAATTGGTCTTTCCACCTAATTGTCTACTCCATTCTCTTTCTTCTCTCCTCTACTGATACTAAACCACTTCCACTAAACCACTTCAATAGAACTCCCTTTTCATACTTTCCAAGAGAACAATTCAAGACACCTCCTTCTTCATAAACATAACACCTCTGTATCTAATACTTGAAGCTATAAAACCCCATCAGAAGCATACAGAGTAAATTGGAAATAATATCTGGGTTAACCAAATTTGTACATTGTGATCAAACTTGGATTTTCGGAATAGAAAGTGATAGGTTTTAAAGTGTAAAGGAATTATAAGGGGATCTGATAGCATTGTACTACAGGAACAACATAAGGCTTAAAGGTAAAATTGAAATAGTCAAGGTCCCACAGTGCAGGAAGAAAAGACCCACAAGCAACATGAAAAAACAAGGGAAGAAAGTGACACAAACAAATCAAGATACCTCATCAGTAGATTCCATGGCAAACACAGTTGGTCAAATGCCAGAGATGGAATTTAGAAATTACATATTCCAAATGTTTAGGGAACTTAAAAATGAACTCAAAAATGAGATGAGGGAGCAAGTACAGGAGGCAAAAGATCATTTTGAAAAAGAACTCCAAAAACAAATACAGGAAGTAAAAGATTACTTCAATAGGGAAATAGAGGCTCTAAAGAGAAACCAAACAGAAATTCCAGAAATGAAAGAAGCAATAAACCAAAATAAAAGTTCAATTGAAAGCATCTCCTACAGAGTAGACCACTTGGAAGAAAGAACCTCAGACAATGAAGACAAAAAATATGTCCTAGAGAAGAATTTAGTCTATACAGCAAAACTCGTTGGAAATCAAGAACATAACATCGAAGAATTATGGGACAGCATAAAAAGACCAAACTTAAGAGTGATTGGCGTAGAGGAAGGGGCAGAGTTTCAAGCCAAAGGAATGAGTAATTTATTTACAAAATAATTACAGAAAATTTTCCAAACTTGAGGAATGAATGGGAAAACCAAGTTCAAGAGGCATACCGAACACCAAACAAACAAAATCTCAACAGATCCACACCAAGACACATTATAATGAAAATGCCTAATATTCTGAGCAAGGAGAGAATACTAAAAGCCACAAGAGAAGGAAGCAGATCACATATAGGGGGAAACCAATCAGACTATGTTCAGATTTTTCAACCCAGACCTTAAAAGCAAGAAGATCCTGGAATAGCATATTTCAAGCTCTGAAAGAAAAGGGATGTCAACCAAGAATCTTATATCCAGCAAAATTGAGCTTTAGATTTGAAGATGAAATAAAAACCTTCCACGACAAGCAAAAGCTAAAAGATTTCACAACTCGAAAGCTAGCACTTCTGAACATCCTGGGCAACATTTTTCATGAAGAAGAAGAGAAAGATATCAACAAAAATCAACAAAGGGAGATATTAAACTAAGGGAAATACCAACCAGAAGAGAAACCAAATCAAGCTAAAGACCATAATTCAAATAAAAATGGATGGGAATAAAAATCACATCTCAATAATAACCCTGATGTTAATGGCCTAAACTCACCAATCAAAAGACACAGATTATCAGAATGGATTAAAAGAAACGACCCAACAATTTGCTGTCTCCAAGAAACACACCTCATAGAAAAAGACATCAACAGACTGAAAGTGAAAGTTTGGGAAAAGTCTTATCACTCACATGGCCGGCGGAAATAAGCAGGGGTTTCCATTCTCATATCAAATAAGGTAGACTTCAAACCAAAACTAATCAAGAGGGACAAAGATAGATATTTCTTACTACTCAAGGGAACCATTCATCAACAGGATATAACAATCATAAATCTATATGCCCCAAATAATGGAGCACCTACATTCATCAAACAAACACTTCTCAAGTTCAAGAGTAAAATAGACCACAACACAGTTATTCTAGGGGACTTTAACAAACCTCTCTCACCAATGGGTAGATCATCCAAACAAAAGCTAAACAAAGAAACTTTAAGCTTCCTTAAAACAATTAACAACTTAGACCTAACGTACATATATAGAATATTTCATCCCTCAGTAAAAGAATACACTTTTTTCTCAGCAGCACATGGCTCCTTCTCCAAAATAGACCATATATTATGTCACAAGGCAACTCTCAGCAAATATAAAAAAATAGAGATATTACCCTGCATTCTATCAGACCATAAAGGGATGAAATTGGAAATCAACGACAAAGCAAGGATTAAGAAAAACTACTCCAACAACTGGAAGCTAAACAACATGCTACTGAATGAACAAGGGGTTGAAGAAGACATCAAAGAGGAGATTAAAAAAATTCCTAGAGGTAAATGAGAACACAGATACAACGTAAAGAAATCTCTGGGACACTATGAAGGCAGTAGTAAGAGGAAAATTCATTGCACTGAGTTCATTCCTTAAGAGGAAAAAAAAAACCAACAAATAAATGACTTAACATCATACCTCAAAGCACTAGAAAAAGAAGAACAGACCAACACCAAGAGCAGTAGAAGACAGGAAATAATTAAAATCAGAGCAGAAATTAATGAATTTGAGACTAAGGAAACCATTCAAATAATTGACAAAACTAAAAGTTGGTTCTTTGAAAAAATAAACAAAATTGACAGACCCTTAGCAATGCTAACAAAAAGAAGAAGAGAAAAAACTCAAATTACTAACATTTGTGATGCAAAAGGGAATACCACAACAAACACCTCAGAGATACAGAAAATAATTAGAAATTACTTTGAAAACTTATATTCTAATAAAACAGAAAATATTGAAAACATTAACAGATTTCTTGAGTCGTATGATTTGCCTAAACTGGAAATGGAGGCTATACACAACTTAAACAGACCGATTACAAGCGAAGATATAGAAAATGCCATCCAAAAGCTACCAACAAGGAAAAGTCCAGGACCTGATGGGTTTACAGCAGAGTTCTAAAAGACTTTCAAAGAAGAACTAATACCAATGCTCTTCAAACTATTTCAAGAAATAGAAAAAGAGGGAGCTCTTCCAGACTCTTTCTATGAGGCCAATATCACATTAATTCCAAAGCCGGGCAAAGACACATCCAAAAAAGAAAACTTTAATGAACGTAGATGCAAAAATCCTCAACAAAATCCTGGCAAATCGGATACAGAAACATATCAAAAAGATAGTGCACCATATCTTTAATGAACATAGATGCAAAAAATCCTCAACAAAATCCTGGCAAATCGGATACAGAAACATATCAAAAAGATAGTGCACCATATCTTTAATGAACATAGATGCAAAAATCCTCAACAAAATCCTGGCAAATCGGATACAGAAACATATCAAAAAGATACTGCACCACGATCAAGTGGGGTTTATTCCAGGGATGCAAGGCTGGGTCAACATTTGGAAATCAATAAACATAATACATCACATCAATAGACTTAAAGACAAAAATCACATGATCATCTCAATAGACGCAGAAAAAGCATTTGACAAAATACAACAGCCCTTTATGTTCAAAACACTGGAAAAACTAGGAATATCAGGAACATATCTCAACATTATAAAAGCTATTTATGCAAGGCCCAGAGCTAACATTATCTTAAATGGAGAAAAATTGAAAGCTTTCCCTCTAAAAACTGGAACAAGACAGGGAATCCCCCTTTCACCACTGCTATTTAACATAGTACTGGAAACTCTGGCCAGAGCAATTAGACAGACGAAAGAAATTAAAGGGATCCAGATAGGAAAAGAAGAGCTCAAATTAGCACTGTTTGCTGATGACATGATAATCTACCTAGAAGACCCAAAAAACTCTACCAGAAAACTTTTACAACTAGTAAATGGATTTGGCAAAGTTGCAGGATACAAAATCAATACACATAAGTCAAAGGCATTTTTGTACATCAGCAACAAACCTCTGAAAGGGAAATGATGAAAACTACCCCATTTACAATAGCATCTAAAAAAAATAAAATACCTGGGTATCAACCTAACAAAAGAGGTGAAAGACCGCTATAACGAAAATTCTAGAACACTAAAGAAAGAAATTATAGAAGAACTCAGAAGATGGAAAGACCTACCTTGCTCTTGGATAGGTAGAATTAATATTGTCAAAATGTCCATACTACCAAAAGCATTATACAGATTTAATGCAATTCCAATCAAAATCCCAATGTCATTCTTCAAAGAAATAGAAATAGCAGTCATGAAACTCATCTGGAAAAATAAGAGACCCAGAATAGCCAAAGCAATCCTGAGCAAGAAAAGTGAAGCAGGGGGCATCACCATACTGGACCTTAAATTATACTATAGAGCAATAGTAACAAAAACAGCATGGTATTGGCACCAAAACAGATGGGTGGACCAATGGTACAGAATTTAGGACACAGAAACTAATACATATAATTTCAGCTATCTTATATTAGACAAAGGCGCCAAAAATGTACAGTGGAAAAAGGATAGCCTCTTCAACAAATGGTGCTGGAAAAATTGGAAATCCATATCCAAAAAAATGAAATTAAACCCTTATCTCTCACCATGCACAAAACTCAATTCAAAGTGGATCAAGGACCTAGGAATTAGACCAGAGACAAAACGCCTAATAGTAGAAAAAGTAAGGTCCAATTTCCAACATGTCGGATTAGGCCCCAAGTTCCTTAATAAGAATCCTGTAGCGCAAGAATTACTACCAAGAATTAATGAATGGGATAAATTTAAACTAAAAAGCTTCTTCTCAGCAAAAGAAATAATCAGTGAGGTGAATAGAGAGCCAACTAATTGGGAACAAATATTTAATACATGCACATCAGACAGAGCACTAATTTCTAGAATATATAAAGAACTTAAAAAACTTTACACCAAAAAAAACAAATCAATAATCAAGAAAACAATCAATAAATGGGCTAAGGAATTGAGAAGATACCTCTCAGAAGAAGACACACGATTAATCAACAAATACATGAAAAAATGTTCAACATCGCTGGCAATTAGAGAAATGCAAATCAAAACTACTCTAAGATTTCATTTCACTTCAGTCAGAATGGCAGCTATCAAGAACACAAGCAACAATAAATGTTGGAGAGGATGTGGGGAAAAAGGCACACTCATACATTGCTGGTGGGACTGCTAAATGGTACAACCATTATGGAAAGCAGTATGGAGATTTCTTGGAAAACTGGGAATGGAACCACCCTATGACCCAGCCATCCCACTCCTGGGGTCTATTCCCAAAGGACTTAAAAAAACAGCATATTACAGTGACACAGCTATCTCAATGTTTGTAGCTGCGCAATTCACAATAGCTAAGTTGTGGAACCAAACTAGATGTCTCTCAGTAAATGACTGGATTAAGAAAATGTGGTATATACGCACAATGGAATCTTACTCAGCAATAAAAGAAAATAAATTAACGGCATTTGCAGGTAAATGGATGAAGTTGGAAGACATAATGCTAAGTGAAGTTAGTCAGTCTCAAAAATCCAAGTACCAAATGTTTTCTCTGATATAAGGAGGCTAGTTCACAGTATTGTTGGATGGGGGGGGTACATAGGAGGACTAGAGGAACACTAGAATGGTCAAAGGGAAGGGAGGGGAAGGGAGGGAGCGGGGGGGGGGGGGGAGTGGGAGAAAAGGAAAAAAGTACAAATTAGAAAAGGTGGTTTAATGACATGGATATCATTTTCCTAAATGCATGATTGAAGACCTGAATTCTACGAATATACTTTGTATACAAACAGTTGTATGTAAAAAGATGCTAAATACATGCACTATGAGTTGTACATATTAAAAATTATTTTAAAAAATAAAATAAAATACAAATGGAAAAAAAAAGAATTAAACGAGGTATGTTTAAAAAAGGTGTTTATTAAAATTCTGAGCATAAAACAAGTACTCAAAACTGAGTTGAACAAATTAGGTTTGTCTATCACTAAAAAGTTTTATATCATGGAAGTTCTGGTTATAAAGGTGTATTTTTTCTTTATGAAGTTCGTGCAAAGAAAAGTAAACAGGATATATTCATTGCCCAGACACTGGGAACTTCATTTGCAGAAACTCTGTAATTAAATAATATAATATAATATAAATTAATATAATATAAATATAATATCATTAAATAATATAAAATAAATAATTTAATAAACAATGTTGAATTCATATACCTGGTTTGGTCTCATGTGTGAGAAATACAAAGTCTGGTGGTACATTGGAATGGAAGAATGGCAGCCAGAGGGGAAATAAAGCAGAATGGAAAGTTACAAGCAGTTGACACACGCAGTAGCACCACAACCTATGGATATGGCAAATCCAAAGTCCATGCACTCTAACAGACCCTTGACAAACAGGAGATGGGAAAGGGGGTTGGCCTAGCCAACAGAAATAGAAATCTCTCTGTTAAGAAATAGTAACCTTGGTCAAGAAGTAAGAGCAGTGTTCATGTCAGAATGTGTTCACCCCCAAGAAGACTTTCCCACCACAAGAGAACAAATGGAGGTGGGAACAACTAAAGGTATATTTCTTTAAATAGCCCAATAGGAGACCACAGTAAAACATGTTCATGAAGATTGTGCATCCCACAATACTCAGTCAGTGAAGAACCAGGGGAAGGATCTGGCTCGCTAGGGGAAAAAATACTAATTATAACTGCTCTGGATGTGCCTGACCACCAGGCACCCAATCATGGAAAACCATCATTAAAGTCTTGCTTTTTTTTTTTTTTTTTTTGCTAGAACTTATGTCTTTGAGCCTGCTCTTTGGGTTTGGGTTTGGGAAGATGAGTGTGTTTCTCACAGGTGAGCATGTTTTTCACATGTGTCAACTGGCATCATTGATGATCTTATTAAAATTGTAGGAGACTTCTCCAGATAGCAGGACTCAGAGACGTAAATACAGAAACAGGCACCTCTTCTTGTGAGTGTGATTGATAGTGTTTCCTGAGAAATGTGACAGATAGTTTAAAACTTGAAGAGTTTAGAGAAAGATTAAAAACTCAGAAAAAGGCATACAGATTACTATTACTATTACTAGTCCAATCATATTTTTCCATTTAGTCATGTGCTGGAGATTATAAAATAGCTTTTCTGAACTTTTGGCTCACATCTTGGGATATACAATTCATCAGCCAAATCCTGAAGATGAAAAGCAGCTTTGTTTGAATACCAAACTGTACACTCATCCTCCAACATCAAGTTAGATTGCACTAACATAGGAATGTACAATAATTTGTACATATGAAAGACAACTTTGAGTTTCTTAGTCTTAATTTTGCATTGACTGCTAAATATCAAGCCCTGGGTTAGATATTAAAAGAATAATTGTATGCTGCCTGGTACCGAAAACCGGGAGGAAAAACTCTCGGAGGCAGAGTGAAGCTTTTACTACTTTTACTTCTACTTTCTTAGAGCTTAGAGAGGGAAAGAAAGATTTTTAGAGAGAAAGATTAAAGCGAGCTTTTCTTCTTGTCTTCTTAGCTTAGAGTCTTAGAGAGAAAGAAAGATAGAGCTTAGCTTAGCTTCTTAGAGAGAAAGAAAGATAGAGCTTAGCTTAGAGAAAGATTAGAGCTTCTTTCTTCTCTCTTCTTTCTTCCTTCTTCTTTCTTCTGTCTTCTGTCTTCCTCAGGCGTCTCGGCCTAACTCTGACCAGTCATTACTTCTTCTATCTGGTTTCTCTTCTGTCTTCTGTCTGGTTTCTCTTCTGTAACCGCTCTGCCTACGTTCTGGCCGTTCTGATTCTTCTGACCGACCGAGTGACTGCCCGGCTGACTGAATTCTCCGTTCTCCTCACTCGGACCGCTTTCACCCGGTTATATACCTTCAGGTTTGCGGGTGCCTACAGGTGCGTCACATACATATCAGGTGGAACTTATGGCTTCCAGCTAGCTGCAACAGCCCTTCCTAATTAGGGCTCCTTCAAATAATAATTTCTTCTTCTCACAAGATATGTGCAGCCTGGCACATGAGAAAGAAAATCAAACTGAAAATGTTAATGCACTATTCAAAGTGCGTATTCCCTATAGGGGAAATGGAAGAAGAGCATAATAAATATGCCCAGGGAAAAGACCATCTTTGAGGAGTAAGTAAGATCTGTTCTGTGTCTTGAATGAGTAGACAGGAATACCAGGGAGAGAATCCAATTAGAGGAAATCGTAAGTTCATATGCATGAAGTTGCAATAAAACAAAACATGTTGTAGAACTTTCAACTCATTGTAACTGGAATATGAGGATATGAGGCAAGAGGAAAGAGAAAAGTCCAGAAAGTTAAGTGGAGGTAATTTAGAATTTTTATACCATGGAATAGGAAACATGGATCCTTTGTATTAAGCAATAGCTAGGGGAGTTAATGATCTAATTTATTTAAGGAAGATCACTGTTTCTAAAAATATCTAATATGACTATAATGTTTTGACTTTAAAAAATATTTTATTGTTGCATTCAATCTGTTAGTATTCTATTTAGGTTTTAATATATATATAAATATGTTCATTTAAATATATATATATATATACATATATATATATATATATACACACACACGCACACATACACATACACACACACATTTAAAATTGAGTTATAGTCTTTATTTCTTCTGATTACCTTACCAGATTTTAGCATTTGGTTGTTACTGGTTTCATAAAACAAATTGGGAAGAATTCCTTCTTTTAAAATATGGCTAAAGTTAAAATTATTTCTTCTGTATATGTTTGGCAAAATTTATTACTGAAGTCAATTGTACCTGAAGATTTCCTTGTGATTGTAATTCGAATTATAAATTATTTTCTTTAGTAGATACACATGGTATTGTATACCTGGTGCTGAATCTGGATTTAGATTTCAAGGTTAGTTTGAGGCTATCAAAGAGTTTTATGTAGGATGGAGAGTTAACATGACTTGACTTATAGTCTTAAAAGATCACCTTGAAAGATCTGTGAAAAACTCATGGGAAAAGACAATAAAGTAACAAAGAACCAGTAATGATACTCTTTTTATTCATGATTCTTTTTTAATTCTTATTTATTTATCCTAATTTGTTATACATGCTTGCAGAGTGCAATACCTTTCATATTACATATAAAGAGCACAATTTTTCAAGTCACTGCAGAACCAGTAATGATACTCTTGCAGTGATCAGGTGAGAAATGACAATGACTTAGGCCAACTGATGTTGGAAGAAATAAAGTGAGGTCAAAATAAGAGGACTTGGTTAAGGATAGGGCAAGGGTTTTTGGAAAGAAACTCAGGGAGAAGAAACAATTTCAAATGAAAGCTGGACTTTATTGTATGGGACTGGAAGAGCAAAGTAGAAGCAGCGCTGTAAAATATGAAGAAAAAATAGATTTTGCAAGAAATGTATTGGTACTACAATACCATTCAGCCTTCAAGAAGGATGAAATCCTGTCATTCATGAAAATGTGGATGGAACTGGAGGACATTTGTTAAGTGAAATAAGTCAAACACAGAGATAAATACCACAAGATTTCTCTCTTGTAGAATCTAAGAAAGTCCATTTCATAGAAGCTAAGAGCAGTATGGCAATCAGAAACCAGAGGGATTGAGAAGTGGCAGAAAAATAGGGGAAGTTTAGTCAGTAGGTACTGCTTTACACTTCGGAGAAATAAGTTCTGGTGTTCTGTTACGCAGTTAGGTGACAACAGACAGCAGGGTTTACAGTGTATTTAAAAAGACTAGAAGAAAGGTTTTGATTGTTTCCACCACAAAGAAATGAATACCCCGATTTTAGCATTATACACAAAATGCTGCATAAGCGTATACAACTTTTATCTCAAGAGAAAAACCTAAAAAAATATGCTGGAACATTTCATTAAAATTTTGAAAACAATTTAGATCACTTTCTCAAACTGTGCACCCAAGAAAGTTTTAGATAAGGTTGAAGCAATGAAAAAAAAAATAAATAAATAAACTGAGACCCAAATACAATAAAATAAAATATAGATGAATATTTTTCTCATTTGTATTGGGAAATGTCTTATAGTAAAAGGAACAAATTATAGGAGGAAATTGGTACAATTGAACTACAAATATTTGAAAACTTCTCAACATCAAGAACTTAACTTAAAAATACAAATGACAAGAAGAAACAATTTGCAGTACAATTGTTGGAAAGGATTGTTATTCCATATTTAAAAGGTTAAATGAAGGATCTTTAGAGTACTTTGGTAAAGTCACAAGAAGCAGGCATATGGGAGGAAGGATCAAGCACACAGCCTCTGTGTAGCAGGTCCTAAATCAATGCCAAGGTTTTAAATAGAGAAAAGCATAATGATGATTAGCGGTGATCACATAACTAAGAGAGATGACGAGCCTATCTACAGACAGGCTGTGGATTGGCATGGTCAAGACCAGAAGCCAGAATACTGGCTAGAATCATTCAGGAATCAGATTGTTTTTAATAGTTCATAAAAATATGGGACATAATCTCTTGGCAGAATAAGGAATGCTATTATAATTGACTTCTAGGAAATTGTTGCCAACTCTGTGAGAATTCATTTATACTTCATTTACATCTTGAAAGCAATTCTATTCTCTCTCTCTCCATAGATGGTTGCAAAACCTCTTTTATGGTGTAGTTTTCAAGTTATGCATGTCCTATGTTCTCTCCCTACTCCTACTCTCTCTACTTCTATCCAAATATCTTTCAAACTAAAAATGCTTAGATTTTATGCTTCCTTTTATGGAATGTAAAGTGAAAACTGCTGACTTTTATGGATATTGTAGTTATATTTCATTCTGGTTGTTTAAAAATTGGGGCCACATAATTGACCCAATAAGCCTATGTTCTGGAACCATATCATACCTAAATCCAAAAGCACACAAAGAAGAAACATTTGGGACAAAAGAATTGCAAATGATTAACTGAGTAACATAATAAGCTCTATATCACAATAAAATAATATGTAGTCATTACAATGACTATTAAAAAGAATGCAGTAAAGGAACATTCTTAAGACTCATTTAAGCAGAATATAAATGTATATCTATACTATGCTTAAAGCGTTATTAAAACATATTTTGGGGGTTGGGTCTGGAAAGGATCAGTGAAAATTAAAACAGTTTGATTCATAGAGGTGACTGAACAGTGGTTCTCCAACTACAGTATGTAAGAGTATCAGATGAAATACTCCCCAAACATTGACATTCCCAGGTCTACCCCCAAGAAACTTGCATACAGTTAGTGTGAGGAAGAGCTCCAGGACTTATATTCTATGAAAGGATCCTCAAGCAATTCTGAGGAAAGTTGTAACTATTGGGCACTGTGACAGTATTGTGGCTGATTTAAAGAATTATCACCGTGCTCCACAAATGTGATTATGCTGTCTGCCCCACAAGTATGAAATATAGAACAAACAAGGAACATCCTGTATTAATTGTCTAACACCTAGTTAAAATGTGATAGACTGAAATTCATATACACATTAATCATGCTTTATTGCCTGTGCCCATGGGCCCCTATTTCTCCATCTACTCATTGGGGAGAGACTGACCTCATTTGCTGATTTACTCCTCTATAGTTACCAATATTGAGCAGGGAAAATATTGATTTATTACAACTTCTTATTACTTGATGAGGATTTTATAACGATAATTCTCCAACTAGGAGTTTTGGCCTTAAACCAGCTGTCGTGGAGTCAGTATATACACTTCTGAGTAAACTTACATCAAACCTGGTTTTCCTCTTATCTGTAGAAACTAGATTTCATCTATGTCATCTTTGTGTGTGTGTGGGGGGGAAGAGGACTGTAAAACACCATGTCCCTGGAATACCCCTTTCCATTCCTAAGAACATAGCCAAATCAAGGGACCAATGAAAATGGCCCAAGCTGTAGTGTCCAGGTAAGTATTATCTTGATGAACGCTGACTCTCTTTCTCCTACACTGGGAAATAGGGCAAACTAATATAGAAACTGCTTATAAATCTGCCTTCTCATTTCCTTAGAATGCTGGTCATACAATGGGACAAGTATGATAATGATGTCACTGCTTGTGTAGACTAACCTATAAGACCCCCTCTGTGGTAACTGGTATGGGATCAAGTCAGCTGGTCACTTCTGAACAAAAAGCCAGGAGGGGTGGAGGCACTGCTTTATGGTAAAGCACCTTCAGGGACAGAGGTGCTCTCTCTAACCTGTCACCATTGGAACTTCCCATTAGGAGTTTTCAGTAGGCCTTATGTCTTCCATGTCCTCTCCAGACGTTTTCTTTGATTTCTTGGAACCTGTCCCCACTGCTCTAGCACAACTGAGCTCTGTACAGTAACAATCCCCTTCAGATCCTGCTCTACCTTGTTAGGATTCTTCTAAGGGTACTGAATTGCACCACTTTGGATTAATTCACTAGTTAGCTTCCATATTGAAAGGGTCTTATCAGAAGAAGCTCATAATTGGGTGCTGGGATTTAATTAATGATAGCTACCTAAACAGTTACTGTACCTAGAACTGTGACTAGCACATAGAAATCGCACAATAAAGGCTAATGATTATCAATCTATTGGCTGAACAGGACACGCTTAGATAGCAACTTTGACTCTAACCTTAACCATCCCTGCACCTGCTACATGAGCACCACTGCATATGGCTACATGAGCGTCCCACTTCAAATTTCTTGCAGATTCTCATTTCATCTTTTCCTCATCTAGTAAATCAATTTCAGCAAGTCTTATACATAGTCTTATCATATTTATATAAAGATTAAAAATTATATGTAATCTATAATTAGACAGAGACAGGACTGGTACCCTAATAATCACCTTCCCAAGGTACGCCATATAAAATATGGCTTGAGTGAAGAAAAAGGAAGCAGTGCCATGTTAAGTGCCTGGTACATACAAGTAAGCTTATTCTCACAGTGGTTCCATGTTACATGAGGAAGCTGAAGTTTGGAGATGATAGATATTTAAGTGAAGTGACAGAGATGAGATTCCAACTCACATTTATCTGATTCTAATGCTTTTTGTTGTTGTTGCTATGCTACAATGCTAGTCAACATGTTTGCTTTGTTGAATTTAGTTTGAAAGACAAAGGCAAACCCCTTCAAAGGGAAAGTTTATGAGTAGCATGATGTCAGATAAGTCAAGAAGTAAAATTAAACTCATGTTTGTCATGCGCTTTTTAAAATTTTTCTAGAACTGTTTATCTCAACCACGTGGCTAATGTATAGCTTTAAGAGCTAAGCATAATGAAAGAAGAGAGATGAGGTTTTAAGTGGAGATGTTATAGACGAATTCTTGACACTAAATTAATGTGCAGGGAAAATGGGGAATTGAGCAGAAATGATTAATTGCTCATTAAAATTTACCTTGATATCAAAGTGTGTCAAGGGCATATAGTCCTGAAAGGCTATCGGGCAAGACTACAAGTGTGAGAAAAATAAGAAATGGCTCTGAGGTCATTCTTTTGTTCTGCTCTTTGAACCTAATAGCATGGGGACCATTGCATAATGACTGACATGATGACACAGATAAAAAACAATGAACAATACAGCAATACAAATTAAGAGGCTAGTGTTAGTCTGACTTAGGAGAAGAATAATGAATAGGCAAGGTCACGCCACAAGAGAATTTTCTTTTTTAAATAAGATTTCTAAACAGAACTTAAATAGCAGTTTGTATTCTAAAGTTATCAGTATCTTTTCCAATATAATACTATAAAAGCAGTTAAAGATAGCATCTAAAAATTGTTCTGAGAACTAAGGATGTATGTCAACCATGGAAAAGAGGCCCAGAGAAGTTTCCATGATCTACCAGAAGCAGATAAAACTGGACTGAGAAATACAAGGTACTGACTATATATTGAATCCTTGTGAGGGATTAAAAAAAGGAAGATCACAGAGAATTGGAAATCCATCTAAAATACAATTTTATCTCTCCCAACTTAGCTTGGAGACTTTGTAGAAAAACAGCCTGAATACCTCCAACCTTTCCCCAGAGATATGCCTTCTTTATAGCCAGAGGCAGGGCCATATGTCACCCTGCTCCATCCTTCATCTGCATGTCTTCTTCTCTTTCCACTCAAGAAACAGACAATATGGTAGGTAGCAGAAGGGGGTGACTGATAGTGTGTTTCTTGATGTGCTTTTTCAGCTACCTCCAAAACTGGATGTGAAAAGAGAGACAAAAATAATATTGAGGTAAATAATGTTGAGGATTTTAGAATATTATGTACACTATTTAATGGAGAAACACACACACACACACACACACACACACACACACACACACTTTTTTTTTTTTCTGTAATGGGGATTGAAATAAGTTCGCCTACCACTAAACTACATTCCCAGCCCTTTGTTATTATTTTTTTCTTTTGAGACAGGATCCTGCTAAGTTGCTGAGGCTGGCCTTAAACTTGAGATCCTCCTGTTTCAGCCTCCCAGGTGGCTGGGATGGACTACAGATATATTTTTGTCTCAAGTTTATCTGTTGACTTACTGAAATTAAAATAATCTTAATTTTTATAAAAGCCAATTCTATTTTTGGTCAATTCTATGTGTCCATACATAATCTGGTTACTATAGACTGAATTGTGTCCATAATTACAATTTATATGTTACAGCTCTAGCCACTAATGCAACTATTTTGGAGACAGAATTTATTTATAAAGAGGTAATTAAGGTTAAATGAGTTCCTGAGGGTAGGATTCTAATCTGATAGGGCTGGTGTTTTCAATAAAGGAGTTAAGGACACCAGAGTTCTTTATCTCCATTATGTAAGGACATAGTAAGAAGAAGGCCATCTGCAAGCCAGGAAGAAAGCCTTCGCCAGTACCTAACTAGTCAGTACCTTGGTGTTAGACTTCCCAGCCTCCATAACTGTGATAAAATGAATTTCTGATTCTTTAAACCACCATTTTTCTGGTATTATGTGGTGTCACCCTAGATGACTATCACACTGATATTTATAATCTTAATAGTAATTTCATTATTTTCTTTGTATTTTTATTTTGAATTGATTTAATTTATTCTTTTTCAATTTATTTCTCTTCCATTTCTCTGGCTTTAGCTTCTTCTGATGGCAGCCCATTTTTTAGGATTATGTATTTATAATATCAAAAGTTATTTTGTAGTACAAAACTTACTTGTCTTTCAAAAATGTTCTTTAACCCATTCAAGTCTGATTTTCTCCCCTAAATTATTTTAGCTGTTTTCGTATGTATTTACATGCAATTTTGGATACTAAGATTGTGATGAAACCAAAAATTATTTAAGGAAGATTTGAGACCTGTATGAAATTGAAATTAATTCTTCATATACAGGTACTCACATATTTTGTAACTTTAATGTGAGTTTTGCTATTACCTGAAGGGCAAAAATCACACCGGAGATAACCGTGCAGCCAAGAGATTTATTCACCAGCCTTTATGGCTGGTCAGAGGTAGAAGAAGTATGGGGAGAGAGGAGTCGGGGACAGGGAAGTGTGCAAGAGCTCTGGTGGGAGAGAGGAGTCAGGGAGAGGGGAGTGTGCAAGCTCTGGACAGAGGGTCGGTGCCTGGATGTGCTGGCTGTGGTCTCTGGAGCTGTCTGCTGGGCAGCTGCCGTCAGGATGGAGGCTGGAGCTGTTGGCTTGGGCGGCTGTCGTTGGACTGGAGACGTGAGTCTGGAGCTGTCACAGTGGCTGTCTCCTCTCAGCAGGGACGAGCTGTTGTGTCTGGGCTCCGGGCAGGCAGGAGCTTTAAATAGGGATTTCTGGTGGGGGTGTACCAGAGTGACCTTTAATGCTATTGGCTCTTTTCCCAGGGAATAAGGCAACCTTTAAGCCAATTGGCTCCTGCCTGGGGAAAATGAAACCAGGTTGCTCCTCATGGAAATTCCCATGGGGGTGGTGGCCCCTTGGCCCAAGCCTATCTATCATTACCTATGCAGAGTTCCTATACATTTCCTGCTTATTTATTTTAATTGTATGTAAATTATTTAATTTATTTGTATTATCAAGCTAGTTATTATTACTAGAAAGGAAATTTATTAGCATATAGTTGTCATAACTGGAGAACATTAATAGACTAGACAATTCAATCAAATAATGTCTCCCATTGAGTAGGGGTTTTAAGCATTAATGACTTGAAAATTAGACAATGATATGATCCAAATATTGAGACAAGGACTCTTTCACTGCCTCTTTCTAGAACTGACCAAAATCCTTTTATCAATTTTAACTTAGATTGAGTATTTTCTGCCATTGGCATAGATGATGGCAAAATCTAGTCATGTCCCAGCCAACATTTTTATTAATTGGGAAACCTTAGATAAATCTGTAAAATCAGTCCTCAAAATTACTTGTGAATGACACAAGCATTTCCTAGGTGAGTAAATAATCAGGTCATCCTGGGAATATGGAAGTAAGAATATAAGTGTTTGAGAAAATAAAAATTAAACATTCTTTGGTTAATTAATAAATAAGCTTATTTTTCAGTTAGCTGGAAATGATGAAGTCAATAATAAATAGGCTTCTAGGATTTATTGCACAAAACATATGAAATAGCTTCACATTGCATAGCATAGTCACATCCTAAATATTACTTAGGAAGCTGAAACTTCAGTGTAAATGTGAGAAAAGGATAAAAGTCAATAGATGCTGGCAACAAGGTCCCAATGACCTCTGCCTTAGCCCTGCCTACTACTATAGTTTAAAGGAAGCAAAGGTGGACCAAGAAAAATGTTTGACACTGAGTGATTAGGAGCTATCACTAGAAAAATTGAAACCACTTGAATTTGAAAGTACTAAAAATAATAGCAAAGTAAATGAAAGAAGTTTAAGAACATGTATAAACAAATGAAATAACAGAAACTCAATGAAGAAACAGAAAATTTCATCAAAGAAATAAAAGATATATGTAAAAGCTATTGAAAGTAGATTTAAAATGTTCTTGCTACAAAAAATAATATTTAGGTAAGACAATGATATGTTAATTAGCTTGATTTACTTCTGCTACAATCTGTATATAAATCAAAACATCATATTTCACCCCATAAATGTAAAAATTATTATTTGTCAATGAAAAAATAACATGAAAAAGCATTCAGACTAAAAGTGAAATGTGAGATATGAAAAAGACCAAATGAAGATTTCATTTATTTTTTAAAATTAAATTTATTTTAATCACACATAAAAATTGTACATTTTAGTGGGGTGCTGTGTTTTTTTTTTTTTAATAATAAGGCAACTTGTATTAACATATCATTTACATACAGAAAAAAACACATACAATGCACTAGATAACCAGAACAAAAGATAATAAAAGAACTTACCAGGCCAGAATCCTTTATTGTCCTTCTCAAGCACTAACCCTTCCCAGGGTGACAACTTTTCTAACTTCTAACCCTGTAGATGAGCTTAACCTCTTTTGTCCTTAAAATAAATGGAATTATTACCTGAGGTTTTGATACATGTATAAATTGTGTAATCAGGTTAAAATCTTTGGCACCTCCGTGCAAAGAAAAAAGCAGACACTTAAAAGCTTTAGGAAGGAAGAGACCACAATAAGCAAAAATGTGGGTAATTACTATAGATTTTCCTTCTTTACTTGCATTTTCTAAGTTATGTTTGTTAGTGGAAGAAAATATTATAATTTTGCCTATATGTTTCTGAACATATATAGAGGAAATACTTAAATAATTATAAGTGGAGGACAGTAAATGGATACAAAGTGTCACTTGAACTGGTAAAATGAAGACACAAACAGACTATGATAAGTTATGTATATATAATATAATACCAAGAAAATCATCACCATGATAAAACACACTACAAATAAATCAAAATAGAATTTAAATATTGTCCCCTTCAACTATCCCCCAGAGGGGCAAGACAAAAGAAAATTTTAAAAAGAGGAGAAACACCCAACAAAGAGCATAATTAAAATGGCAGACTTAAGGTGCAACATGTCAATTACTATATAAAATTCAAATGGTCTACATGCATCAATTAAGAGAGATTGGCAAAGTGAATTAAATAGCATTTTCCAGTTATATGCTGTTTACAAGAAACTCACTTCAAATATAATGACATAGGCAAGTTGAAAGTACAAGCATGGAAAGAGATATATCATATAAACCTTATTCAAAAGAAAACAGAAATGGCTATATCAATAGACTTCAGAGCAATGGAAAATTATCAAAGACAGAGAGAGATCTTATATGATGATAAAAAGCTTAATCCACCAAGAAGATTTAGCAATCCTAAATACAGCAAACAACAGAGATGCAAAATATGTCAAGAAACTCATGTAATTTAAAAGAGAAATAAACAAATCTACAATTATAGTAGTAAATTTCAACATCCTTCTATCATTAATTGATATAACATGTAGACAGAAAATAAAGAAGGAGGTAGAAGAACTGAATCTCAGAACCTCTCAATAATATATAATTGACATTTGTAGAACACTGTAGTCAACAAAGTCTAAATACTACTTTAAGTGTCCAGGGACCATATACCAGTACGGGTAAGAACCTAGCCCCCCAAATACTCACCAAATTTAAAAGAATTAAAATTAAACAGAGTGTGTTCACTGACCTTATGAGTACAAATTTGAAATCTATAAAAACAGGGAAACCAAACTGTTGAAAATGAAATAATATATTTTTCTAATACTTCTAAATAATCTACAGATGAAAGAGGAAATCTTGAGGTGAATGAAAAATTACATAAGACAGAAGAAAAACACATTAAAAGTTATAGGACAAACTCAATAATAAAATATTTTTGCAAGAGGCAACTGAGTTTAGTAGACACTTCTCCAAAGAAGGTACAAAGTTGATCAACAGGTACTTGAATCATAGGGAAGTGAAAATCAAAACTAGAATGAGTGACTACTTTATGCCCATTAAAGATGACAAATGTCAAATGAACAGAAAATAACAAGGGTTAAAGAAAATGTGAAGAACTTGGAACCCTTGTATCTTGCTGGTGCAGTTACTGTGGAAAGCATTATGGCTATTTCTTAAATAAATAAGCATAGTAATAACCATATGATCCAACAATTCCATTTCTGGGTACATGCCCCAAATAATTGAAAATAGGGACTTAGATAAATAAATATGTTCACAGCAGTAGAATCCATATTAACAAAAAGGTAGACCCAACTATGTATATTTTATCACAATAAAAATTAGAGTGTATGGTTTAAACAATGTCAAGAGGGAAATTTATAGTACTAAGTGTGCTCATGAGTAAAGAGAAAATGTGGAGCTCAAGGAATAGTCTAATGGCAAAATATGTGTTTAGCATGCATGCAGTTCTGGGTCCAATTCTCAGCACTGGGTTAAAAAAGAAAAGAAATGAAAGAAAAAGGAAAGGAAAAGTAAATGTCTCAACTCAGCAACCTCAAATCCCAGATTAAAAAAAAAAAAAAAATCTAAAAACAGTGGAGCAAAATAAAGACAGAACAAGCAGATAGAGGAAATTGTGAAATTTTTGCAATGTTACACCATAAGTTCTGAAATCAATGACATTGAAAAATTGAACAACAGAGGAATTCAACAAAATAAAAGAACCTGTCTTTCAAAGGAATTAACAAACCTCTATCAAGATTGACAAAGAAAAGGCAAGATTTAAATCATCAATATCAGCAATGAAGCAAATTATATCCCTAGAGAATCTAGAATGTGTATCAAGCACTCTATTTGAAACATGAAATGTGATACACATCATGAAATGTGAAACTTCTAGCCCACCAATAAGCATTGGGATTCAGGTACTTTAATACTTAGGGATTCTTGTTAAAACCTGCCTGAGCTGGTCACAAATACTTTTTTGGTTATTTGCCATGTGACAATGCATTATTCATCTGAGAACAAACAAGCTTGATTAAACTGCTTTATGAAGTGCATTGCACAGCAAGTCTTAGTATGTTTCATTCCATTGAGATAATTTATTTGTCATAATGAGAAATAGAATGAGAGTTTAGAAATTTCCTCATATATTTTTCATTATGTCATGAGCATTTTTATATGATTGCTATTTTATAATAGCTCTGTTAGAGAATCAGCCACTTCTACATCTCAAATGATGTCATTGTCTTGGTATGTAAATAAAGGTCCCCTTATAGTTGGAAGGAATGACAAGGTTGTCCATGTAGCTTTAGTGCCAATGAAACTTGTTTATTCACCTCCTCACGAGATAGCTGCTGGGTGATTGACAAGATAACTTGATGCACTCAGATTTTCTAAATTCAAATCAGAAGTTTTTCAGAATCAGGATGCTGAGAAATCAGAGTATGTGATCTTTGATTACTACTGAATGCCATAGACAGTGGGTACTTTGTTCATAAACTGCGCTGGCTATTGTTTTCCTCCAAGTTCTGACCATTTTACTCATTGATTCCTACAAAGAATCTATTATATAATTGGGCCCTAGAAAGGGAAGTACTAGTCTCTACTGATGTTACACCATAAGTTCTACTAAATATCAGGAATCCATCATCATAAAAGCTATTTAAAGACAGAGAAAATTTTACAATTACATACGATAGTGTTTCTCACACTTTTGGCATCTTGAGGTCATCATGGTCTACTAAAAAAGATTTATCAAGCTGGGCGCAGTAGCACATGTGTGTAACCCCAGCAACTTGGGAGGCTTTGGTAGGAGTATCATGAGTTCAAAGCCAGCCTCAGCAAAAGCGAGGCACAAAGCAACTCAGTGAGACCCTGTCTCTAAATAAAATACAAAATAGGGCTGGGGATGTGGCTCAGTGGTCAAGTGCCCCTGAGTTCAATCCCCAGTACCAAAACAAAACAAAACAAAAAGATTTATCAAAGTAAAGCAAATATTTAAAATGATAATTATGTTTATTATTTCATGTCAATGAGAAAAATGAAGTTAATATTTGAGAATTTTCACAAAAGTTTCTTTATCTGGAAGGTTATAACTGACAATAAGGGTCATATTTAATGGATATATTCTTTTTTACATTTGTTTAGCTTCTTATTTTATTTTCATTTAAGGTTTAATTCAAAAATAAAAGTTGTGTATATTTATAGTATACACACAATACTTTGATATATGTATATACTGTGCAATGATCAAATTAAGTTAATTTCAGATATCCATTAATTCTCATACTTTTGCATGGTGAAGATATTTAAGATTTATTCTCTTAGCATTTTTCAAGTACACATTACATTATTATTAACTGTAGTCAGTTCTGTACAAGATGTCTCCAGAACTTCTTCTTTTTAACTACAACTCTGTATTCTTTGAAAAACGTCTTCCTATTTCCTGCCCCATCTCTAGCCCCTTGTATCCACCATTCTGTTTTCTGCTTCTGTGAATTTGACTTAAGATGCCACATGTAAGTGAGATCATGCAGCACTTGTCTTTCCGTGTCTGTTTATTTCACTAAGCATAATAGGCTCCAGGTTCATTGATATTGTTTACAAAGTACAGGATTTCTCCTTTTTTGAAAAGGTTAAAAAGTATTCCAGTGTAGTGTGTGTGTGTGTGTGTGTGTGTGTGTGTAGATGTGTTTGTACTATATATCTCTAGCTATATATCTCACATTATCCATTCATCCATTGATGAACCTTTAAGTTAATTCCAGATCCTCCAGTCATCCCAGGCAACAAAATAAAAAAATAGACATATGTGATTGCATCAAACTATAAACTTCTGCATAGCCAAGCAAACAATCATCAGAATGAAGAGACAACCTACAGAATGGGAGAAAACATTTACAAACCATAGATCTGATAAAGGGTTACTATTCAAAACATGTAAAGGAACTCAACTCAATAGTAACAAAACAAATAACCTGACTAAAAATGTGCAAAAGCATTATCGGTAACTATATTCACCCTACTGTGCCATAGAACACTGGAAATTACTCTTCCTAACTGTAACGTGTTATCCATTGGCCAACCTCTCCCCACACACCCTTACCACTACTCTCCTGTCTCTGATAACTATCCTTCTACTCTGAACTTTTATGAGATCAACATGTTTAGATTCTTTGTGAGTGAGAACATGTGGTATTTGTCTTTCTCTGCATGCCTTATTACACCTAACATAATGTCTATTGTGTATCTCAAAATACCTAGAGGATTTTGAATGTACTTGTCATAAGAGAACAATGGAAAATTTAGGGTGATGGATATGTTAATTACCTTGATTTTCTTATTGCCCAGTTTATACATGAATCAAAACGCACGTTTTGCCTCTTAAATATATACAAATACATGTCAATTAAAAAGAAATGGACACAAACCTGAATACACATTTCTCAAATGGCTAACGGGTATATGAAAAATGCTCAATATCATTAATCATCAGGAAAATGCAAATCAAAACCACAGCAAGATACCACCTCACACCTGTTAGGATAACTATTATCAAAAAAGACAAAAGATAACAAATGTTGGCAAGGATATGGAGAAAAGAGAACACTTTTATATTATTGGTGGGAGTGTAAATTAGTACAGTCTTTATGAAAAACAGTTATGTATGAGGGGGAAAAGGCACACTCATACATAACTGTTTTTCATAAAGGCTGTACTAATTTACACTCCCATTAATAGCAGGGAAAAGGCATACTCATACATTGCTGGTAGGACTGCAAATTGGTGCAGCCAATCTGGAAAGTAGTATGGAGATTCCTTGGAAAACTTGGAATGGAACCACCATTTGACCCAGCTATAGACTCCTGGGTCTATACCAAAAGGACTTAAAAACAGCTTACTATAGGGACACAGCCACATCAATGTTTATAGCAGCACAATTCACAATAGCTAAATTGTAGAATCAACCCTGATGCCCTTCAGTAGATGAATGGATAGGGAAATTTTGGTATATATACACAATGGAAAACTACTCAGCACTAAAAGAGAATAAAATCATGGCATTTGCAGGTAAATGGATGGAGTTGGAGAAAATAATGCTAAATGAAGTTAGCCAATCTCCAAACACCAAAGATTGAATGATTTCTTTGTTATGAGGATACTGACTCATAATGGCAAGGGAGGGGGGATGAGAGGAATGAAAGAACTTTAAATAGATCAAAGGAGAGGGAGAGGAGGGGAGGGGGCAAGGGGATAGGAATAACAGAGGAACGAGTTAGACATCATTACCCTAAGTACATGTATGAAGAAACAAATGGTGTGAAAATACTTTGTGTAAAACCAGTGACTTGAAAAATTGTACTCTATATAGGTAATATGAAGTGAATTGTATTCTGCAAGCATGTATAACAAATTAGAATAAATAAATAATTTAATTTAAAAAAACAGTTATGGAGGAGTCTCAAAAAATTAAAAACAAAACTGCCAAACAATCCTGTAGTCCCACTACTTTTAGACATATGCCAAAAGAAAAAAGAAATCAGTATGTCAAAAAGTTATCTACACTCCTACATTTAGTGCAGTATTATTCACAATAGCCTGGATATGGAATGAATTTAAGTGTCTATCAGTGGAGGTACAGATAAAGAAAATGTGGTTTATATACAGATGAAATGCTATTTTGCCATAAAAAGAAAATAATTTCTGTCATTTGTGACAACATGGATGAACCTGGAGGGCATTATATTAAATGAAATAAACCAAGCACAGAAAGAAAAATACTGTATGATCTCAATAATGATTTAAATCTAAAAAGTCAGACTCGTTGAAGCAGAAACTAGAACGGTGGTTACCAGGAGCTGAGGCAGTGGTGGTGAGGGTTGGGGAGATTTTTGTCAAGTAATAAAAAATTTCAATTAGATAGGAGATAAATTCAACAAATAAATCTACTGTACCACATGGTTGCTGTAGTTAGTAACAATATATTGCATTCTTGAAAAAAGCTAAGAGTGGATATTTAGTACTCTTGCCGCCAACATCAACATGATAACCATGTGAGGTAACACACATATGTAGTAGCTGGGATTAGTCATTCCATGATGAACATCTTGTTTTACACAATAAAACAATTTTATCTGTCAATTTTATCTGTTCATGTAAAAAAATCTCTGCAAAAAGTTTCTGCAGCTATTTGTCCCCTCCAGCCTTCTCTTAGAAGCATTTCTCCTCATCCATTGATGAAGTCTTGGATGTGCTCTGTGTCTCTTTGGTGAGAACAAATAATTTCATTTCCCAGTGTTACAAAACATTTCTAGGTTTATATTAAAGCTTCAATGTTTCATTTACTCTAAATCTTCCTCTATTCCCCAGCTAGACTCATCTTCAGGATGCAAATTCTGCAATGGGAAAATATAGATTATGTTGGTTTCCTCAATGCTTTCTGATTTTTCCCTTCTAGCCCATCTTAGAGTTGGAATGGGGAGGGCAGGTAAAAGGCAGGAAAGGTTTCCTCATCCAGGACTATCATAATCTGGCACTGGTACACTCTGAGTGTGTAGCACTTATCCAAGTCCTCATTCTTCTCTGAAAGAGTACTATGAGGGCTTCTTGGAGACTTACTGGGGAAACTTTGTCCTTCAGTTCCTTCATGTAAGTGAGGCATCCCATGGCTAAATACTGCTTATTTCCTCTTTGGTTCCTCAGTTGTGAAAGGTATTCTGAGACTCTGACAAGTATACTTCTCTCTTCTGATTATGCTCTTCATTGAGAATCAACACTCAAAGTTCAGCTAAACACTCAAGTACAGTGGTCTTCTATAGGATCTACATCTGGCCTCACATTTTACCCCACACTGGAAGTCCAGGCCATCTTTGTTGCAGCCATCTTTGCTGGCATTCGGATGCCCAGCCTGCAGGGGCATGGGCTGTGATTTGGTCATATCTGCTGCTGCCTTAGTCCAGTGGTGCCTGAAATTGGCCAAGTAAAATTTTCCAATTGTGGAGTTGTTTCCATAGGTAGGTTTGTCTTTTCCATCAAGTACATTTTTCTACTTTCTTTATGAAACAGATGTTTTGGCCTGTGATTTTATTATTTATGTCTCACTCTGTTCAGAATCTAGTAGAAAAGAGGGGTTGTCTTTAATGGATAGGCTGAAGAGTTTCAGTGGTTTACAGAGCACCATCCTAACAAACATTAGCTTACTGGAGAAAATGTCCCAGCACTTGGGAGGCCGAGGCAGGAGGATCGTGAGTTCAAAGCCAACCTCAGCAATGGCGAGGCACTTAGCAACTCAGTGAGACCCTGTCTCTAATAAAATACAAAAAAAGGGCTGGGGATGTGGCCCAGTGGTCAAGTGTCCCTGAGTTCAATCCCTGGTACCAAAAAAAAAAAAAAAAAAAAAAAAAAAAAAAGAAAAGAAAGGGCCTGGTATGTGGACTCTGCCTTCCACTTTTTTATCTAATTAGAGAGCTAGGCAAGGAAATCAATCTGTACAGGTTAATGTGATAACAACAATAATGGATATTTTTTATTGAATATTAACTGTGTGTCAGGCTTTATATATATCAACATACACATGTTATCATTTAATCCTCACAGTAACCCTGATTTAGGTACAATTACAATCTCCATTTTATAGATTAAAGCTCAGAGTTCAAGTAAATGTTCCAAGTTAGGCAGAAATACAGATGAAATGTGAATCCCGTTCTGGCTGATTCCAAATTCTTCAGGCCTCACTTTAACTGTTAGAAGCTTAAAGTCTAAACAGAGAACTAGACATGCAAATCTTCAATTTCAGGATAGGATAGTGAGAAAGACTTCGATATAGCAAATATTATGCAGAATTATGCCTTTCTTCATATGCTAATGCCATTTTATAGCAATGACAGAACATCCTGGGTATAAAGGATGAATCTTAAAACTCACCTCTAGCACTCACCCAGTTCAGATGCTCTCCTCTGTGTTTACTAACTGCTCATGCATGCTGACCAAACTACCATACATTTTTAGCATATTCCAAATACATGTAAATTCTACTCAGAATCAGAAAAGCTTGTAATTTTTGAGCTTTCCAAAGAGTTATTTGACTGTGCTCTATTAGATAGCTAAAAAATCATAACACATTATATTTTGCAAAAATACTAACTAACCTTAGTATTCTGTTTTTCTTTTAATAGTGATATAGATTTATTTGACATTTTTGATGCTACCAAGACATACATTATTATTGTCAACCATCAACATCATAATAATTATTATATTTTGAAGAATCTGAGCCTCAGCATTTTAGAGTGATTTGCCAAGTCACACAGGTAGCAGCTGGATGGATTTTTTTTTTTCTAATTGTAAATTCTAGCTTTTTCTATTCTCTCTCTCTGTGCCTCAGATGCTGCCAGCAGTTGCTCTAGCTTTTCCTTGGCAAGTTCCTCCAAAATGATAAATACCTTCAAAAAGTTGCCAACGTGACTGCAAGAGCTGATTATTGGTTAGCTAGAAACAAAGCATATATCAGACACTCTGGTAAAGCACAAAGTGCATTTATAGAGGCATTGTTTTTAATCATGAAAAGCTGGTATGACAGGTAATTTTTTGAAATATTAAATTGTGTTTTGCTTTTTCAGCTATAAAGAAATAAAAAAGGAATGAGTAGAATTTATGTTTTATGCTTTGTATTTTCCTCCTCTCATTCCAAAAAGGCAACAGAACTTTGCATTTCTTCCCTTGGGTGTCATTGCTGAGTCAAAGCCAAATTACTGAAAGAAAATCACTTTTTATGGTCTCACAGAAGCTCAAATTCATGGAGGATATCATAAGTGGGAGTGAAGAGAAATGAGCATCTTTCAGATTGAGAACAAATAGGTAAAAGCAGTAAAGTTTGGGTGTACCCTAATATTTAAAAAGGAACAACAATATTCTAATTTATGGATTATTTGGAAGGTGACCTTGATGCCATTGTGATACTCATGGGAACAAAAAGGCCCCCCAGGAGGGAATGACAATTGATAAATATCTGGAGTCTAGACCCAAGACACTAGGGCTGGAGCATGAGCTGCTACCTTAGTCTGTAAAAAGCTGCAGCGCAATAGGACTTCAAATTTCAGTGTAGTTTGCATGATGAGTTTATTACCACAGGGGCCTCCATCACCATCTCTGAAGGCAGGAGGAGGAAGAAGATTCTCAAAAAGATTAGTTTTCTGGACAGATTCCATCTGGAAATTTGAAGTCAGATTTAATTTTATTTAAAAATAATAAAGCATTTGTACATACATGTGTGCAGTAGAGTTGGATAGGCAAAATGAACTTGGCAAAAATGGGGATATTTCCTGAAAAAGAATGATAGATACATGGGGTCTTATAGTATTCTTTTTAATTATGTTTGAAGTTTTTCATAATAAAACATTTTTAAAAGACAATAAAGTTAGGCAATAATTTTCATATCTTTATTACATGGAGGTGTGGGGAAAGGACCTAAAGAGTACAGTGTGAGGAGTAGCTAAAAAACAATGCCTGTTTTTAAGTCCTTTGGGTATAGACCGAGGAGTGGGATAGCTGGATCATAAGGTGGTTCCATTCCCAGTTTTCCAAGGAATCTCCATACTGCTTTCCATATTGGCTGCACCATTTTGCAGTCCCACCAACAATGTATGAGCATGCCTTTTCCCCCACATCCTCACCAACATTTATTGTTGTTTGTGTTCTTAATAGCTGCCATTCTGACTGGTGTGAGATAAAATCTTAGAATGATTTTGATTTACATTTCTTTAATTTCCAGAGATGTTGAACATTTTTTCAAGTATTTGTTGATTGATTGTGATTGTATATCTTCTTCTGAGAAGTGTCTGTTCAGTTCCTTGGCCCATTTATTGATTGCGTTATTTGTGTTTTTTTTTGTTGTTGTTGTTTTTTTTTTTTTTTTGGTGTTAAGATTTTTGAGTTCTTTATATATTATAGAGATTAGTGCTGTATCTGACATGTGTGTGGTAAAAATTTGTTCCCAATTAGTAGGCTCTCTGTTCACCTCACTGATTGTTTCTTTTGCTGAGAAGAAACTTTGTAATTTGAATCTATTCCATTTATTGATTCTTGATATTAATTCTTGTGCTACAAGAGTCTTATTAAGAGACTTGGGGCCTAATCCAACATGTTGAAGATTAGAGCTTACTTTTTCTTCTATTAGGTGTAGTGTCTCTTGTCTAATTCATAGATCCTTGATCCACTTTAAGTTGAATTTTGTGCATGGCGAGAGATAAAGGTTTAATTTCATTTTGTTGCATATGGATTTAGGACTTAAAAAACAGCATACTACAGGGGCACAGCCACATCCATTTTTATAGCAGCACAATTCACAATAGCTAAACTGTGGAACCAACCTAGATGCCCTTCAGTAGATGAATGGATAAAGAAAATGTGGTATATATACACAATGGAGTATTACTCAGCAATAAGAGAGAATAAAATCATGGCATTCATAGGTAAATGGATGAAGTTAGAGAATATAATGCTAAGTGAAGTTAGCCAATCCCAAAAAGCCAAATGCTGAATGTTTTCTCTGATATAAGGAGGCCGATTCACAGTGGGGTTGGGATGGGGAGCATAGGAGGATTAGAGGAACACTAGAATGGCCAATGGGGAGGGAGCAGAAGGGAGGGAGCAAAAGGGTGAAAAAAAAAAAAAAAAAAAGATGGTAGAATGAGATGGATATCATTACCCTAAGTGCATGTATGAAGTCACGAATGGTGTGCATATACTTTGTATACAACCAGAGATATGTAAAAATGTGCTCTATATGTATAATATGAAATGTAAAACAAACAAACAAACAAAAAACAATGCCTGCATTGGGCTTAGAATGGAGAAGTGGCAATATATATGCCCTGCAGTTTCCATCCTCTATCAAGATTCTACCACTATTTTTAATATAAACAAAGTCATAAGAAATCAAAACATTCTAGTTCAGTCATCATCACACAGGGATGGAACCAATATGTCATGCTTCTGTGGGAAAGATTAATGATTTGGAACAATATTCACATCTTTTTCTTATCCATAAAGTTATCACCCAGTATTTGATTTTATAGCCCTTTTACAAACTTCTAGTGAAATGTGTCTGCTTGCTCTAGTTCCAGGAAAAGCTCTGCTAGAAACAGAGGTGGGATTTAACTAGTCTCTGAGCCACTAAAGCTGCTAGATGCAAGTAATCCTGCTGGTTTTGGTCCACCAGACTAGAATAAGCTGCCCTGATTCTCCCCAGAATTTGAAGGCTGGACTTCACTTCCACACTCAGAAAAAAAGCTCTAATATCCCAACACCTGCTTCCAGCAGCATCCCTGATGCCCCATACCTTCTCCCCAGCTCTGCTGGCACTCTGGGGAAGCACCATAAGATATGCAGGGCTCCAGGTTGCTCAAGTTCTTGCTCCTCCTAGAGCCCAAGGGCTATCAGGTCCACTGAGGCTTCTGAGTTGCCAGTCTCTTTCTATTCTGCCATTGAACATACAACTGGGAAGGTCCATAAGGCTGAGCCAACAGGACTCCTTCTTCCAAACTAGGTGTGTAACACTAAGATAACATTAAATGAAGGAAAGTCCTGCTGAGGAAAGCCACTCACCTACCCAGGGAGGCCAGGAGTAGACCTCTAAGGACCCCTGCTGTGTGAAGGCAGCTCTGGGGAGGAAGCTGAGCTCTCTTGAACCAATAATGAAAGAAAGCTTCCCATCGTTTGTAAAGATTTAAAATTAATTCTTATGGAACATAATCTACCAGCAAACTATCCACAGACACCTCTCTAGGTCTTTGGGGGAAACCATCCTACACTTAGAATGGGCTGTAGTGCAAAAATGTCCCCAGAAACAATTTCTGCTTGGGAACAACCCACCAATGCTTAGGCCCCTGAAAGTTCCTTGTTCCTCAGGGTTGAGAAAACAACACCATAAAACCCCTGAAAGGACCTCAAAGTTCTCCAAAGTGATGTTCAGAAAAAAAAAAAAAAAAAAAAAAAAAAAAAGTGAAAAATGCCACTTATATTTATTTTTGTCTTAAAAATGACTTAAAAATTATTCTTTAGTAACATCATATTGGCAGTGGTTTCTACACTAGGTCCTTGCATCACCGTAGGTGTAGGATGTATCCTGAGATAGCATATAAATTCTAGAACTCAAGGGGGTTGACACTTACATATCCATTTGAACTCACAGATTCATAGGGCAGTTCACATACACTTGGTTTTGTGGATTTAGGAATTTTGGATCATAAAGGGTAGAACCTTTATAATACAGAACTGCAATTTGTAATAACACAGGTATGACCTTATAAAATATATTCTATGTATTGTTTTTATTTTTGTTTGATGCAACATAGTTCCCTTGTTATTTTTGGCCAAAACATGAAAGGGTAACATTTTTCTTACACTAAATGACAAGAGTTCCAAATTTGCTGACCTTTTCTTTGATGACAGTAGCTGTCTATAGAATGCTACGAACAGAGATCCTTAAAAAAGATAAAGACACTTACTGTTTACCGTCTCCTTTCAAGATAAAGGTGACAGTCCAACAGTGAGTGAGAAAGTAACTATTTTTTTTTAATCCTGCTATCAAAAAAGAATGTTGAAAATGTTTACATCATTGTTGTCAAAAATGATTTGTCTCACTTTTAACTTCTTATATCTTACGTTTTAAAAAATTGAAGCATAATTCTCTAACCTGTTTTAAGTCCTTCAAATAAAGAGTTTTAAAAGGCTTTGAAACTATTGGATGAAAATATTAAAATAAAATGTCTCTTCTGATTCACTCACAAAAATTTGATTCCACAATGTATTCAAATATTAAAACATCAGATTGTATTTCTAAAACTTATGTAATTAGTATTTATCAATCAATAAAAAGACTAAATATTATTTAAAATCTGATTTTAATATTAGGGAAGAGGGAAATTATTAGATTTTTAGCAATACAAGTGAACAAAACATTTTGTCAGGACACTGAGAAATTAATATCATAATTTAGAAAGTACAGCTAATAATGTACCTCTTCCATTGAATCAAGAGATCTTTTGAGAAATATTTTGCAGCCCTGACAGTCATCAAAACCAAGTATCAAAATAAAATGAACAGAATTATTCAATTTTTTTGTGACATAAAGCATTAGACCAAAAATTTGTTTAAATGACAGTGCATATTCAATTAACATCACAATGTTAACAATATTAATAATTTTAGTAAACCCTGGAATTCAGACCTTTGCTTTTTTAATAAGTATAATTTATATGTTTAAATATTCATAATTCATATTCATAATATTCATTTTGTAACATCTATTTTGGCAACAGTTTGTAGTGTGTCTAATAGTACTGTTTAACATATGTGTGTACATGATCATACGCTCATTTCTCCAGCTACGTCCATATCTGTATTTATCTAGCTAACTAGATAGAGAATCAAAAATAAGCGGGGATGCACATGAATTATAAAAATAACTGGCCATTGCTTTTGAAACACAACTTGTATCAGAAATTCTGATGATAGCTCCTCTCTGTATCCGTAGTGTTAAGTACAAGGCCTGGCTATGCTCAATAAATGTTTGATAAATTAATGAAAGCTTCAATATGGCTAGAGGTTTGAATTGTACTCATATGGATATAAGAGTCCATGAGTTCTTTCAAAAATGTTTTAATCCAACCATGTGTGCACAGAGCAGTGAAACAAAATTGCAAAATGCTTATGCCTTTGTAAAAAGATTTATTTCTGGGTAGACCTGTGAAAAGAGACTTGATGTCTCTGTTATTTACCACTAGATGGCAATAGTTCTACATTATTCTCCTTTCCTGGGGCTCTTTCCCTAGTGGTGTTGGAGGTGGCACCTAGAAGGATTCTCTCTGCAGATATTTGCCAAGAAAAGGCATGTCAGCTGTAGAATTCTGAGATTGATAGTACTAATGAAAAGGCATTTCTGTGCTTGTTTCTTCTTGTATATGTCTAGGACTGTTGCAATAGTTATCTGCCAATTTGATTATCTTGGAACTGTAAATCATTATAACACAATCAATAAAAGATTAATTTTAAGCTGTGAGTCCATAAAGGTCTGCATATGGAAAATTTAAGATAATTGCTGTGCTTTTATAGAGTATTCCAATGTTCTCCACCCTCTTCTCCTTCCTCCTAACCTCATGACTTTGAAACATGAGCACAGCTACAAATGTAAAGACGGCAGAATGAGAGCTCTATTCTCACTCCTCTCACTAACTATTGCTGTGCAATCACAAGCAAGCCACCAAACTGTGACTCAAAACTATCTAGTTTCCTTTCCATGGAACAGATCTGAAGAGAACCTGCAAAATGCATGTGATTTTGAACCAAAGAAATAAAGACAGAATTGAAAACAGGGTAACAAATGTATAACGTGAAAGTCTCTTCAGTTCAATATCTTGGGGAAATGATACCATGTAATTTTCTTTTGAAATAGGAACAAAAAATGAATCAATGCTTTCATGGGCTGTTTTGTTTGAATTTATTCATGTAGTCATTCAGGGGAGTGGAAAGAAATCATAGGCACAGTCTGGGAATTGATGTGATCACTAGTCTGCTGTTTCTAAAGCCCTCACGGAGGAGTCCCAAATTTCTTTGTTTTCTATGAATTTATCAACTATTAGCTCTAGATGCCTCAAAAACCGGGAAAAGAAACAGGTTAAATTAAAATTCAAAGAAAACCTCTCTTGAGCTTTGAAATACTGTCTTTTTGTTTCTTGAAGACTTTTGACAAATATGACTCTGATGGATTCAGAAATGCAATTTTATTTTAGCATCTTTCTTTTCCAAGACAACTGCTTCCTGCCTCCCTCCCCCTTTTTAAGATTATTCTGAGGACAACATTGAGAGCGAGCAAGCACTAAAATGCAGATACCCTCAGCATTTCTTTTTAAAATCAAACAATGTTAGCAATGAAGAAACAAGCCTCACAGA
This sequence comes from Tamias sibiricus, assembly GCA_025594165.1. Lineage (NCBI taxonomy): Eukaryota > Metazoa > Chordata > Mammalia > Rodentia > Sciuridae > Tamias > Tamias sibiricus. The sequence continues at coordinate 192,110,202 of CM046657.1, read as the reverse complement.
TTTTTGTGATTTACTTATGGCTACATTCAGCTATCTCACCACAGTGGAAAATAACCCAAGTGACTAAGCCTCCTCATAACTTATGCATTTATTTAACTTAAATTCCATCTTAATCTCGTTCTAATTAGCTTGTTCCTGAGAGAACACTAAAGAATTATTTGAGATTGAATCTTCTATTGACTACCTACAACCAATTGTTGTTGAAAATTATTTTAAAAAGCAATCAGAATCCATGTCATGTCCAAAAGAGTGGTTGCTTATTCTGAGCTAGATTCTCTAGCTCTGCATCTTATGTAATAGTGTCCAGAGCAGGAATGAGAAAGTGGGAAGGGGTCTTCTTCTTCTGCACCTCTTTTCTTCAGGGAGAATAATCTTTTCAGGTATCTTGAAGATCACTTTTCTCAGATCTTTTTGACCAGAAGTGGGCCTTGTACCTCCCGTAGGCCAATGGAGAAGTGCATAGGGCTTCCTTAACTCTGAAACTAATCATGAGCCTTTCTCTAGATCTGGGTATGATGTCTCCCAAACACACCTGGAGTTCTGTTGGCCAGGAAGAAACAGAGGAGTGGTGAGTGTAAGGGAGAGGAGAAGTTGGATAATCAAGGAACTCTGCCTGCCACAAATAGAATTATACGTGTTGGGGAGTACACGAAGTTGAATATGCCTGCATGAAATTCAATGGGGAAATGCCTAAAGCCAAGCTTGATGGCAAGCAGGACGTGGACCAGGCTTCCATGGTCAGTATGTTCTTAATGGGAAATGGAGATCCTGTGAATGGTTTCTATCTAATTAGCTTGGTGACCTTTGAGTAAGTGGAATAGCCCCAACTAGCCAATGTGCATCTGAGAGTAGATGAACAGGATTCAATGTTCAATAGGCTGTTTGGAGCAGTTACATGATGAACAGGGAGCCCAAGACCTTTTGACAACTTGGTTGGGGTCAAGGGGCATCTGTAACACTGCAAAAGCAATGATTTGTTTTTCTGTAGCATGTGGCAGTGCAGTCCTTCAGAGTTCTGTGATTTTTTCTTAGTTGGGGATAAAGGGAGACCACCAGAGGATGGACAATGGGAAGGAAGTTTATAGGTATGGTCAGAGAGCAGGAAGCCCTGGCTGCAGCACAGAATATGAAAGTCAGGTTTCTGTAGACTTGATGGGGTAGGAGAGAAGCTCATGGGTTTGAAGAACTAGCAGGCCAAGCACCAGTGTTTCTGCAGTCCTGGTTGAGGCAGGACTAACATGTGGAGGTTCAATAGCCTCAGAATTGGGGGATGGTACTAGGGATCTCAAGAACCAGATTAGAGAACCATACTTATTTTTCCCTTTGTTCTAATTATTTATACATGACAGCAGAAGGCATTTTGACACATTGTACACAAATGTAGCACAACCTCTCATTTCTCCAGCTGTACACAATGCAGAGTCACACTGTTAGTACAATCATACATGTATATAGGGTAATAATGTCTATCTCATTCCACCATTCTTCCCACTCCCACACCCCCTCCCCTCATTCCCCTTTGCCCAATCCAATGTTCTTCCATTTTCCCCTAGTCCTACCTCCTCCATTGTGGATCAGCATTTGCATATCAGAGAAAACATTCGGCATATGGTTTTGGGGGATTGGCTTATTTTGCTTAGTATGATGTTCTCCAGTTCCATCCATTTACCTGAAAATGCCATAATTTCATTCTTTAAGGCTGAGTATTATTCCATTGTGTATATATGCCACAATTTCTTCATCCATTTACATGTTGAAGGGCACCTAAGTTGGTTCCATAGTTTAGCTATCGTGAACTAAGTTGCTATAATGATTGATGTAGCTGCGTCACTGTAGTATACTGATTTTAAGTCCTTTGGGTATAAACCAAGGAGTGGGATAGCTGGGTCAAATGGTGGTTCCATTCCAAGTTTTCTGATGAATCTCCATAGTGCATTTCAGAGTGGTTGCACCAATTTGCAGTCCCACCAGCAATGTATGAGTGTACCTTTTCTTCACATCCTTGCCAAAACTTATTATTGCTTGTATTCTTGATAATTACCATTCTGACTAGAGTGAGAAGAAATCTTAAGAATAGTTTTGATTTACATTTCTCTAATTGCTAGAGATGATAAACATTTTTTCATATGTTTGTTGATTGATTATATATCTTCTTCTGTGAAGTGTCTGTTCAGTTCCTTAGCCCATTTATTGATTGGGTTATTTGTTTTTTTGTACCGGGGATTGAAGATTTTTTGAACTCTTTTACTATATCCTGAAGATTAGTACTGGGATTACTACCTGAGGATAGGTGTGTGGTAAAGATTTTTTCCCATTCTATAGGCTCTCTCTTCATGTCATTGATTGTTTCCTTTGCTGAGAAGAAACTTTTTAGTTTGAATCCATCCCCTTTATTGATTCTTGATTTTAATTCTTTTGCTTTAGGAGCCTTGTTAATGAAGTCAGTTCCTAAGCCAGCATGGTGAAGATTTGGGCCTACTTATTCTTCTATTAGGTGCAGGATCTCTCTATGTTCTAGTGCCTAAATCTTTGATCCACTTTGAATTTTGTGTAGGAGTTTAATATCATTTTGCTACATATAGATTTCCAGTTTTCCCAGTACCCATTTGTTGAATAGACTATCTTTTCCCCAATGTATGTTTTTGGTGCTTTTGTCTAATATGAGATAACCATATTTAGTGGGTTTGTCTCTGTGTCTTCTATTCTGAGAACTCTATCTGTAAGGAAGAATAAGTTGTCTGAAGTGCCTACCACATTTAATATTCAAGATATCATTCTATTACAATAAAAAGAATAAATATAGCATATAAAGCAAAAACTTCAGAAATTTGAAGAAAACTGACAAATTAATATTAGAAAAGTTTCAGAAATTGTCTGAGTAATTGCATATCAAAAAAGTCAAAACTGAAATAAGCATATGAATAATTTGAATAGTTGATGTTTAAATACATATATCTCCAGCTGTGAGGCCTATAACTAGATGATTTTTTAAGTTATTTTTACCACCTTGATATATATTGGTAGTCAAGGAAATAATGTAATATGTTAAAAACAAAATATAAATTACTTGATTCCCACTTTAGGGCAAGATCAATTGGCCATTTCATCTTTAGGAGACAGTGCCATGAAAATAAACTAGAATAAATCAGAAGTCCTATTGTTGGTTGACTTTTGATCTCTCTGCAAGACATGTTCTTTTTTCCTTTATTTGCTTACCTGTGACATGGGAGGAAAGATAGCTAAGGTGTCCTTCTAATATTCTGTGACATTATGCATATAACTGTCATTCAGATAAAACAAGATGAAGTTTATTGACAAGTATTTATTGATGGATTATTAAGAATGATGAGGGTGGATATAGGAAGAAGTTATGAATCAGGGACCACCCAGCTATGTTTGGAATGTTTCAGAGAGCTTTATAAAACATTTTCAAAACAAGTCTTGAGAAAATGCATAATATATTCAGAGAATAGAAAAAAACATATCCATCATTTTCTTTCCAATGAGTAATTTATGATCCTCAAAATACATTGCACGATTTCCCTTTCATGCTACTAGTTCCTCTGATGATTTTTAGAACTAGAAGAAGAAAACAAGTTATTGCATCTGAGAAATCACCCCACTGGGCCAAAGCATATAAAATAAAGTTTGTGATGTTATAAAGAAAGATAGGAGTGCAAGAAAACAGGGAATCAAGCAGAAACTGAAAAGTTTGAAAAATCAATTGGAGTTAAAAGATCAGTCAAGAAAAGAAACATAGTAGCAGTAGGTTGGCTACTGATAACTTAATCCATGTTGTTCTTAAAGGGTACTTACAGACACACCAACAGAAGATAGTAAAGGCTGGCAGTGAAGAATAACCTGACTTCTAATAAAAATCAGGCTCATCTTGTTACAAAGGAATATAATTACTATTTCAGTGAGTACTAGAAAGGGTAATTAAGTATCTGGGGTATTTTCTAGTGCTAAGTAGGGAAGAAAACCTAAATATTTCAAGCAAATATTAGAAAATGCTTGGTCCTATTAAATATGGGCTCTAATCCAGATGAATATGAGTTTAATCCCAAATTCTAATTTAACAGCTGAGGGACCTGGGTAAGTCACTTATTTTTCTGAGCCTCAGGATCCTGAACTATAAAATCATGCTGATAATAGTATTCTGCAACGTTGAGTTATTGTGATGATTAAATGAGATAGTGAGAATGAAATTAATAACACAAGGCCTCATGTAGAGGAGGTGCTCAGTAAATATTAGCTCCTCTCTCCCCCTAGAGTAGTGCCTAGCCTACACCAACCTGGCTGTACCAGTTAAGTTATAATCAAGAGATAGAAACCACACAATGATGTGAATGTAGGATGTTTAATAATAATTTTGAAAACTATTAAAAATAACAGGGGGGCTGGGTTGTGGCTCAGTGGTAGAGTGCTTGCCTAGTATATGTGAGGCACTCAGTTCGATCCTCAGCACCACATAAAAATAAATAAATAAAATAAGGTTTTAAAAGAAAAACAGGGAATTGGAGTGACAAAGGAGTAGCTAGTAAGAAGTAAAAGAACTCTCAAAAATATATAGGAATGCAACTATAAGGCCTTAGATGAGCTACTATGTTTCTTTTCTTGAACATCATCCCTAGGAATGAGCCTTATAGCATTCAAGAAAGAGTCCCCACACCTTACTCTTATGACTGAGATCCAGATCTTGTTGGAGAAGGAGTGACTGTGACCCACTGGAGGGCAGAGAACTTGCTGTGTTCTGCATGCTCAGAAGCTATGGATGTCTTTCCTCTATAGTACTGGGGAAAATGTTTATAGGGAGCTAATCCACTTGAGACAGTTAACTGCAAACCAGAGAGGGGTTGCTGGAGAAAGCTGCTGGTTGCTAACTGCTTTTGGCCACTGTGAACTGCAGCATGTAAGTGACATCTGGACTGCAGAGCCCCACTGTTGGAGAAACCACACTCCTGCAGGAACTGGGTGCTGGAGAAGCCATGCATGATGTAAGAGCCAAATGCCAGGAAAGCTGCACATGCTGCAGGATCCAGAATTGCAGAAGCTATATGATTTGGGCACTAAAGAAGCTACACATACTGCAGGAAACTGTGGAGCAGAGCACAATGGAAACAGAAAGAAGGAAGATCCTTTTTCTCCTCCATTAATTGTCTCTCCAGGACTCTAGTAGCAAAGCTTAACAAAGCCTTATATTGAAAATAATAATTAAAGAGCCCATCTTCACTTTATATATCAAGCAATGAAGAATAGATTTGGAGCCTGAAGATAGTAAGATGCTTATTGCCAGAGTAGCTAACCTAGTCTTCTCTTTGGGATGCATCATGTAAAATCTCCCTATGAATTTATACAGAGACCCAGTCAATGTGAATGACCATCTAGCGATAGGCAGTCTAGCTTCTGAGAAAGGTCATCTAGGGTTGCTGATAGCCAAAGTCAGGGGAGAAATTTAAGATTATTTCTCTACAAGTGCATCCTAGCTCCCTCATCTTCCTGGAAAGAAGAAATTGCTAATCTAATTCATTAAATTCTGACCCATAAATTCATCCACTTTTGCTGTTGGGTGGAACGCTGTGTCATAACTAACAGAAATCAATGCTATGCTTTTTCTTTCATTTCTATTTTCTATGATGCCTTTGATAGAAACTCTGCCACTTCTCATTTTTTTCCCCCACAAAACCACCTAAACAGTCTGTGTGTCAGGCACCTGTACCATGTGTCTGGGCAATCAGTAATAAGATTCCAAGATGTGAAATTAGGCTACAGGCAAGAAAAGAGCTGTAGACCTCAGACTCAGCTTCAGCAACATTTTGCATTATGAGCTAGGTAGGTGCTCACTCAAATCATAATCAAATAATATTTGTTTCCCATTGGCTTTGTTTCCCATATCCATCTCCCTGCAGAATCTGCAAGGATGGATTGTGATTTACAGAACATCATTCAGGCATCTAAATTTTGGCCACAATACCAACAAACACCTTCAACACACCATCTTAACCACTATCCTTGTGTTTTTGCAGCTATCTAAAATATTTTTTAAGCTTCTTTTTAAGTAATCACAAAAAATCAGAAATATTTAAGCAGTAATTTATACTTTTCAACTTTATAAGCAGCCATCCATGTTTACTTTAGTTATCTTTACAATTTATTTATGACATTGTTCTTACTCCCACTTTGCTTCTAAGAAAATCCAAATTGAAAGGTTACACACATTTCCCAGAATCACATAATTTCAAAACAGCAGGGAAGGGACCTCAGTGCTGGGTGCTGGTGTTCTAATTCTTAATCCCATGTCCTGTCAGGGGGCACATAGTAGGTACTCCATAAATGTTGATATCCAAGTCCCTGTGCTCTAGTGTGCCAACTGCTGTCTGTGTGCAGGAGGGGATCTGCTAATGCAGCTGGTGTTCAGTTCCCATTGCTATGGTAATGCTAATTATTTAACATCTTGTTTTAAAGGCCAAGATCCCAACTGAGATCATCCATGGGGCTCCTGCTATAATGAACATGGCTTCTGGTGGTAGAAAGAGATAAATTTTGATCCCTGTCTACAATACGACTCAGTTGTTTTGCCATTTGTAATTTTCATTTACTGAGAAACAAGATAAATTCACCTGAGTCTGCTCATGCTGCTTAAACCTCTGTTTTTGTTTTTTCTTTCTTTCTTTCTTTTTTTTTTTTAAGTTCTTCTTAGGAAATGTAACTCTAAAACCAGCATTTAGAATAGCAGAGCCAATTGCTATGGATAGATTCAGAGAGGAAAACAGAGAACATCTGATGCTTTGAAAGGAAGCTTTTCCTAGTATATTTACTGTTGAGGACTAACAGCTTTTGAAAAAAAAATCAATGTTCATGCACTGTTGTTGCCATAACACATTTAAACAGTCCCCAATTCATTTACCAGATATGACCCAGAAAAATATACCATTTTACTGGCAACATAAGACACTTGCAATAGTTTATTATTAAAAAACAGAAAATGAGGTAAGGTGTTCATTTTCTACCCTTCCCCTCCCCCTCTCTCTGATTATCTCTATGAGAGCTTCCTGAGCTTACTGTGCAACATCCCCAGGAGTAAACGTCCTTCTAGATTCTGGTAATACCACTTCTTCTCTTTTGTTCTCCAACCCTAAGGGAGATACCTGCTTTCTGCAAGCATTTATCTCTAGTATATCCCTTCATCCGTTTCTGTTCCTCCAGGATCTCTCCTCATTTTCGCTCTTCTAACTTCCCAACAGTAGTGGGACAACTCCTGTTTTAAAATCGTAAAAGGATTTCTGTTTTCTTAATTGAATATAATTAATAGAGCAAACAAATCAATATGCTGATTTTGAAGTATGTCAAGGGCTTTGAAGGAGATAAACAGGGTAAAATGTGGCTTTTTAAATATTATTTATGCCCTCTTAAAAGCAAAGAGCTTTTTGAGATGCAACCCAGAGGATGAGAAGGAAAATATCTTAAAGAGATCTGGGAGAAGTATGTTTCACCAATGGAAGCCTTTTCTGGATGATAATGATTCGTGGTAGCTTGGATTAGAGGGAAAGAGGTGGAGATAAAGAGGATGGACTTTAGGTGTAGTTTTCAAGTGGAACCAAAAGGAATTGCTTGTGAAAAAACAAAGCTACTGAAGTTCCTGCTCTTTCCACTGAAATTCCTGCTCAGTCTTTTGGCCTTTCAAATCATTTTCTGAGAGATTTGTTGCAGTCTCTCTATTCGTGTGCAGTCAAATTTTGGAAAATTTCACATGCAGGCTTGGAGGCTAACTCCTCTGTGGATCTGTACCTCTTGCAATGAGCAAACTGTGTGCTATCATGAGAAAAGTAAGTAGAATATGGATCTTACCCATTGTACTTGCAGTATTTAAAGCACTTAGCTCCAGTTTCTATCTGCTTTTAGGTTGATATAAGTATACAGATATAAATAGATCTATTGTCATCACTAGGAGAGAGTACAACATAAATTGTTCTGCCATACTGTCATAAGAATTCCAGCAATTAAATGGATAAATTTTGATCTTAAAGAGTTCTGGAGCAGAAGGGAAAAGATGGGCATTTACAATAGGGAGAAATATAATATAGTAAAGTGCTTCTCCTTATTAGTTTCACATTAAAATCAACTGATGAAAATTTTAATAATCTATAAAGCTGGTGCTACCTAAAATCAATTACACCAGAATCTCTTGGGTTTAGACTGAGGCATTAGTATTTGTTAAAAAATTCTAGGTGATTTAGAGGTACACCTAGAATTGTGAACTACTGATTTTTGAAGAAGAGTGAAGGTAAGAGAAAGAGATTTAGATTTGGGTTTGGAAAATTTTATTCCTGTAACAGCTTTCATTTAGCTGATAAGTTTCTATTCTTGCATGGTCCTGGAAGAGAAAACTAAATTTCCCACTATAGCTATCTTTCTTTTGCATTTTGAATTAGTCTCTTTCACATTGTCAGTCTATTTCAGATGCCTAGTCTTAACCACAGTTGAATCAATTCTGACTTTTTCCCTCTGCCTTTTTCTGTGTGTATGTTGTAGGAGGTAGGGAGACCTAAATGTGTGGGTAGCATGCGTACCATCTGGGCTATTAGCATTAAAGAATGAAGCCTATTTTAGGATTCTTCACTAGCTTCCTTATTTGTGTTCATTACTCACCAAGTCACTGGGAAAGATGTTATGCTGTCAAGATTCCTTGCTGCTATTGATATCCACAATTACAGGTAGAACCTCTGACCCCTTGAAGTCCTCAAATATGTATTCCCCTCGACTAAAACCAAAGATTTTTTTTCTTTTCTGCTTTTCCATTTCCTCACTACCTATTTCCAATTGTACATAAGGAGCCAAGCCAAAGTTTTTAGATGAGAACTTATTAAAGGTGAAACTTTAGTAATAATAAAAGGGAATATGGCAAGTAATGTGTAACTAGCTAGAAAATAGGAAAATCCCAAAGCATATTTGTATATTAGAAGTGCAGACTCAAGAAAGCAAACCAAAAGACATATCCAGTAGGAGTTATGCCTCTTACCTAAGTTCTCCCTTAATCATTCATCAATGTCTATTACCTCTGGGTCCCTTATCTTGGGAACTGCCTTTTTGAAAGATAACTAACTGATAATATCTTGGTCTTTTAGGGAGATCTTTCTTTTATACAATCTATCAAAATAGCATAAGATAATGCCAGTATCCCTTTAAGAGAAGATGAATACACAGTACCACACAGCGTGTTTTCTTAAGTTTAAAATGGCAAAATATAAAAAAAAATACATAAAATAAATAAAGTGTTAGAAAATTTCAAGAAAAGTTGAAAAAGTGGTAGGCATAGAAAATTTGGATTCCATAAATACATTTGAAAACAAAATACACATTTTATCTGAAATACAAATGAAATAATACAAATGAAGAGATACATACATACACCTGTAGATGACTAGATGACCCAAGGCCTTCATTTAATGATTATTATCATGAATTTAGAACATAAGTGACTGACCCTAAAAATACGGTAAAAAAATCAAAGGAATGCAGAAGAATAAGATCAAACAATTAAAATTATATACAACCTTAGTACTAAAGGTGGGGCTTCCAGATAAGCATCACCAGTGTGTTCCCAGGAACATGTTAGAAATGTGGAATCTCAGACCCCACAATAGACCTATTGAGTCAGAATCTGCAAGGTAACAAGTTCCCCAGATAGTTAGAAGGCACACTGAAGTTCAAGAACTGGTCTAGAATATAGCTGAAAAACAAAGCAAAGCTGTCTTGAGTTCCAGGGTCCTAATTTGATTCTTCAATATTACAAAGCTAACACTGATAGCAGATGATATAAAAAATGGAAAGAGTCCAGTTATTTTGAGTAAGTGAATGGTAAAGAGCTATTCAAGTCATATAGGAATGAATTAACTTGAAAATTAATTCTGGTTTCAGAATGACCTGAAAGAGCTTTCCTCTCATGAGAGTTGATGCTTCTCCTTTGGCTAAGCTGGAAGGAAATGTAAAGCATTTCTAATTGAGTTGCAGAGGGCCAGGACTAGCAGTGATAACTCAAAATAAACATTAAATGCTAATTCAAATATTTGTAGGTAACAGGGATTGAAATTGAAAGCACACTTAGTTAATTAGCCAGGGTCTTAAATCCTGAGTTTTATCACACCTAATAAATGAGACTTGAATGAATTGTAAGTTTGATATGACAGCTCGTAAAATCTTACCTTCAAAACAATAGTCAATGTTGAACATTGGGGCAGCAAAACCGAGGCTTTGAGTTGCTACTCTCCACTCAGCTTTGCATAACCTGACAATTTTCTTGCAATGAAATGGCCTTGGTTAAAGTTTATTTGCTCATAATTATGGTTTCTTTATTTTCATTTGTTCTTTCATTAAATATTTTTAAATACATTTTATGTACCAGATAATGATCTGAATTCTGGGCATGTAGCTCTGAATAAGGCCAATTCCTGACCTTTGGGAAGTAAGAAATAATGGAAAGAGGAGGAATGGAGACATCCACACCAACAGGGAAAAGTCCTTGGGAGTGGTTTAAAGAAAGAGTGATGGAGCAGAGGAGGGGCTGATGGAAGACTAGAGAGTCAAACAGAGGACATAAAATATCCCAAGCAAAGTTTGATGTGTATAACTTTTACTAGTGTACACTATGGTTTATGATGCACATCTCATATGATCACGTTTCAGGAACCATGTGGAACAGAATTAATCATCCTTTTCAAAAGGAGAATCTGAACTTGAAGGAGGATCAGAAACTTACTCATGACCTTATGGGCAAACGATGGGACCTGAATGAGAAACCAGATTTTCTGACCTTAAAATCCCACACTAGCTCATCATTCATACATCTGTAATAAGAATGATTTATCAAAGAGTTATGTTTCAGAACAATTTAGGATCCTCATCCATGTACCTGTGAATGTGGTCTTGATGAATATATATCACCTGATTAATCCTGTGTTTTGCTGATATATTCATGTAGAATAATCTCTTCTCCCTCTGCAGCTCTTAGTCCATACCTTTGAAAGCTTTCCACTTGAAAATAAAACAAACACCTTTCAATCTTTAGTATAAGATTGCTGAGTTTTGTGACTTCACTGCTAGAATTTTTAAATATACTTATTTTATTTAAGGACTATTTATGATGCAGGCACATACTGTATATAAGGCATTATGCTGGACTATGAGGAAGAGCAAAAAAGTTTTAATAATCCAGTTACCCAGGTCTATCTCAATTCAACTAAAAACAGAATCTTCCATGGTTAGATACAAGAATCAGTACTAGTACAACCATCTCATGTGATTTCAGTGCACATGAATAACATCAATGTGGTGTAATACAGTGACAAAAGTAACAGCAGCTAATTATTGCTGAACACTTACCATAGGTCAGGCAACATGCCAAACTCTTTAATTGGATAATCTCCTTTTATCTTCATAAAAACTAATGTAAGAAGTATTAGTTATTCATTATCCCCATTTTTCACAGGAGTGAAATAAGGCTATTTTAGTCAGCTTTTGTGTCACTGTGACCAAAAGTACTAACAATTTTGAGAAGGAAAAGTTTATTTTGGTTGGCTGACTTCATACTTCTGACCCAGAGGTGAGGTAGAACATCCTGGTGGAGGAAAGCGGCTTAGGACATGGCAACAAGGAGCAGAGAGAGCTCTGCTCACCATGGACAAAACATAACCCCAAAGTCATGCCCTCAGTGACCTACTTCTTCCAGCCACACTGTACCCACTTCATCCACATCAGCGGATTAATCTACTGATAATGCAAGGCTCTCATAACCTACTTATTTCACCTCTGTAAATTCTTGCATTGTCTCACACATGAGCTTTTGGTGGATACCTCATACCTAAACAATAATACAAGGTTTTTCAGAAGACATTGTATCCAAAGTCAGTAAGAAGTCTAAAATTGAGGATTCTAGCTACTAGATTATACTGCCTCTCTGCAATAAAGCAAAAGTATTAGGATATCATCTCACTATACTTTAGTTTTCATTATATCTGTTATTATTCCATTAAGTGAAAAGGCAACACAACTTATAAGAATACATTTCTGAGATCAAGGATATTATTCTTTTTTTACAAAAGCAAAAAAAAAAATTAGAAGAAATTGGATGATTTTAGATACTAAAACTAGACATACTAAGTGTAAGGAAGTGTTGCTTAGTGGTTAGGAGCACAGGTGTTGGAGTTACATTGCCTTTCATTTATTAGGTCTGTGACTTTGAGCAAAATACTTAATATGTCTGAGCTTCAGTTCTATCATCTTCAAACTGCATGTAATAGTAGTTCTAAAAATAGAAGATTGTATTAATATTTGTAAGTTTCTTAGATTGGTATCATGTATGTAGTAAGTATAATATTAGTGTGTTATATAAAACAAATATGATACAGAGATACAAGCTTGCCAGTATGCTCCAGGGGAAGACCTGGTTAATTCTGAATGAGTGATAAAAGTTTTTTTTGATAAAAGTGACATATCATGTGACCTATACACCTCTACTATGAGCCTTGTGCCCCATACCTCAATGTGTAGTGAGTCAGGATGGGTCTTTTGGGATGATTCCTATTGCTCATACTGGATGTAAACCTAAGCAGTCTCCAAATTTAATGGAAAGTGAGGAATCTTGTTTCCAGGGTTTAACACATAATAGAGATAATTCCAAGACAACTGGTTGCTCTTTGCCATAATTACCAGAGAGGAATAATGACAAGCAATGCCCAGGTCCCCAGCCTAGGATCCCTTAGGTTAAGGAAACTTGGCATTCTTCTTCCTTCAACTGTGTGAAAGGAAAGAAAATACTGCAAAGATACAAATTCTAGCCCTAGAATCACAGCCCAATGTATGTCCTTGACCTTAACCCCTTCTTAGAGAAACTGCTACAAAGAGGAGGCAGCAGCCTTTATAAGTCAACTTTTCCCTACCTTTGATTGTTTTTTAAATAATCTGATGTGATTAACAGGAAGATAAGCATTAGCTGGAGACATAGCTAAACTATCTGGAAGAAGATAAAGATCAGTGGATGATCAGAGAATGCCTCCTTACATGATCCTGTTACTATTTTTAACAGGTTATATGTAGTCATTTGAAAGTCTGGTCACTTAATTTGTGCCAGGCATTAGGAATGCAGTGACATGGGCAAAATAGTATTGGGGCTCAGCTCTTAGTGAGTAAGCAAATAAATAAATTGTGCTTAGATCAAAACAGTCAGGACTTTTGGTTTTTTAACAATAATAAAAAATCAAGAATGCTATAGGAGGCCAATTGTCACAGTCTAAAAAGAGATTAAATCACAGAGTCAATAATAAGGAACTCATTAAAACAAGGTTAGCAAATCTGTTTATAGCATCAGATAGGAAATTCAAGATTTAATACAAATATGTAATTTGAGCATATGCTTAACTTCCTACCACAGAAATGCTTGCAAAATTAAAAATTTAAACTCTTACATTTAGTTGGATAGTCAAGATATTCTAGCATTTGAAAAAGGCATTTTTGTTATTGTTGTTAGAGTAATTATTGATACATCTAGAAAAGGTCTCTTAATCACCTATAACAAGAAATAAAGCATTCCCAGTTTCATCTTCTCCCAAACCATTTTCTTTCTGGCTAGCATCTTGGTTTATGTTACTCTTGTGGTTATAAGATGTATATATTCTCATTCCTTCATTTTTCTCTCTTGCTCAGAAGGAAATGTTCAAGAGAGTATTTGCATTCTTCAAGTTCATATGTCCATAAGTATGATTTAACCCACATTTTTATAACAAAAGTATATCAACATAATTAAAACTTCCTAATTTTGATATCCATAGAGCTTATAGTCTAGCAGAGACCAATTAGAATGGCAGATCATCCCCTTAGGCCTTTATGAAAATTCCTTTTAATATTGTCCCCAAAGCCTCTAAAATGGGTTAGTACAGGAATTAATGAGAGATCCCAAGCGTATACTATATATTAGAATAAATTATCCATGTTTCTATTTCCTTTCTCCTACCTACTCACAAGACAGGTTTATACAAGATGTGGAAGTTAACAGCAGAGTCCAAATAATACAAGGCCAGCAATTTAAAATGCCCCCAATTTACTGCCATCCTATACATTTTGACAATATTAACTCTTCCTGTTAGCACATAAGCCTTTTTCACCACGGGAAATTTAACAACTAACATGAAACTTTGCCTCTTTTTCTGCAGATAATGTCTCAGAATGTTTCTGAAAACATCTCTCCTACATTTCTGAATTTCAAGGGAGAACTCACTTAGGTGTCTTGGTAGAGAAGTAGGGGTTTCTTGTTCATAGCAGTGCCCAAGGCTGCTTTTCTCCAGAAGTAGGAGAGCACTTGTTCCTGGACTACTTCCAGCAAGAATACTCTCCCAAGTTCTTGTAGTATTTCAGGGGATCCACAGGGCACATGAGAACATCACAGTACCAGCAACATACTTCATCCATGAAATGTCTGGAGCCCATGTGACATTAGTAGCCCCTAAAGTCTAAGCATATTCCCATACACAAAAGCGTTTTCCAAGAAAAATGACGTCCCCATAAAAGAAAAGATGTTACAAGACAGACCCAAATTCTATTGCAAAGAATAGATTACATCAAAGACCTTGCAATAACTGAGGGAATAATTAAGACGATAAAAGAGAAAATATTTTTGGTTTATTTGAGCTTTTCCAGTATGTCCATCAATTTCCTGAGTCTCAGCCTATGAATTTAATCTTCATATGAGAGAAAATCTCTTACTCGGAGTTTGTGGCACTCTGTTTCTTATATCCTGAGGGCATAATAAAACAAAAAAGGAAGAAGTAATTTAAAAACACAGCTGCATATATAAATTAAGTGAAATTTATTAAAATATCCTCATCTTTTAAAATGTAGATGGTAGTATTCGAAAATTTCTTTATGGATGACAACTTTTCTCCTTTATGTCACAGACAATACATTTAATTCACATTTCGTCTTTAGACCAAAGTCCTTGGAATACCAATATTTAAAATTTTTTATTAGTGTATTATAGTTATACATAACAGTGGGGTTCATTTTGACACACCTGTTCATGCATGGGATACAGTAGGCCCCATTTCAATCCCCAGTATTTCCACTTTTCTTCCCCTCCTCCCTCAACTTGTTGACCTTCTTCTATGCTACTGGTCTTCCCTCTATTCATTTTTTTTTATTGTTATATTATAGATGTACATGAAAGTAGAATTCATTCTGATATATTCATACATGCATGTAGTAGTGAGCAGATTTCAGTTCTTTTGGATAAGTACCAAGGAGTGGGATAACTGGGTCATATGGTGGTTCCATTTGTAGTTCTTTGAGGAATCTCCATAATGCTTTCCAGAATGGTTGAACTAATTTTCAATACGAACAACAATGGATGAGTTTACCTTTTACCCCATGACATTGTCAGCATTTATTATTATTTATATTTTTGATAATTGCCATTGTAACTGGAGTGAGATGAAAGCTTAGTGTAGTTTTGGTTAGTATCTCCCTAATTGCTATAGATGTTGAACATTTTTTCTTATGTATGTTGGCTATTTGTATTTCTTCTTTTGAGAAAAGTGTTTAGTTCATTTGACCATTTATTGAATGGGTTATTTGGGTGTTTGTTTCTTTATTTTTGAATTATTTGTGTATTCTGGTTATCAATTCCCTGTCAGAAGAGTAACTGGTGAAAATTTTCTCTCATTGTGTAGAAACTCTATTCACACTCTTGTTTCCTTTGCTATGCAAAAGATTTTTAATTTGATGCTGTCCTATATATTAATTCTTTATTTTATTTTTTGTGCTTTAGGGTCTTATTAAAGAAGTTGATGCCTCTGATAATGTTGTAGGATTGACCTTGTGTTTTCTTCTACCATTTTCTCAGTTTCTGGTCTAATTTCTAGGCCTTTGAGTCACTTTGAGTTGACTTTCGTGCAGGGTGAGAGATAGGGGTCTAGTTTCCTTATCTACATGTGGATATCCAGTTTTCCCAGCACCATTTGTTAAAAAGGCTGTCTTTTCTCCAATGTATGTTTAGGCACTATTGCTATTTAGGCACTATTCCATTGGTCTTCATTTAATACCAATACCATGCTATTTTTTTTTTGAACTCTAACTCTATAGTATAATTTGATATCAGATATTGTGATGCCTCCAGCATCATTCTTTGTGCTTAGTATTGCTTTGAACATTCTCAGTCTTTTATTTTTTCCAAATTAATTTTAGGACTGGTTTTTCTAGTTCTGTGAAGAATGTCATTGTTATTTAAATGTGAATTGCATTGAATATATACATCACTTTGGGCAATATGATCGTTTTGACTATATTGATTCTGCTTATTCAATTACATGGGAGGGCTTTTCATCTACTGAGGTCTTCTCCAATATATTTCCTCAGTATTCTATAGTTTTCACCTCCTTGGTTAAATTTATTCCTAATATTTTTAAGCTTTGTTAATAGAATTGTTTTCCTGATTTCTTTCTTAGAAGATTCTTTATTGAAGTATAAGAAAGTATTGATTTTTGTATGTTGATTTTGTATACTGTTACTTTTATGAATTTGTTTATCAGATCTAGAAGTCTTCTGGTATAGTTTTTTGGGCTCTTCTACATATGGGATCATGTATCAGAAAACAGATTATTTGATTTCTTTTTTTCCATTTATATTTATCTATTTTTTTTCAAGCTTCATTACTCTGGCTAGAGTTTCAAGAACTATAGTAAATAAAATTATTGGAGTGAACACCTTGTTTTGTTCCTGGTTTTAGAGAAAATGGTTTCAGTTTTTCTCTATTCAGTACAATGTTGGCTTTGGGTTTGTCATATGTAGCCTCTATGATGTTAGGTAAATTCCTTCTATCCCTTTTTCTGCATTTTTAACAGTATGTGTACTGGATTTTGTCAAAAGTTTTTTCCACATCTATCTAGATGATCATGTGATTTTTGTCCTTAATTCTATTTGTGTGGTGAATTATATTTATTGTTTTGTGAACATTGAACCAACTTTGCATCCCTAAGATGAAACCAACTGGATCATGGTGTGCAATCTTCATACTGTGTTTTAGAATGCTGATTGGTAATATTGCAGTAAGAATGTTGGAGTCTATATTAATAAGGATATTGGCCTGTAATTTTTTCTTGGTGTATCTTTGCATGGTTTTGATAACATGTGATACTGGCTTTATAGAATGCTTTCAGGAATTTTCTCTCCCGTTCTATTTCATGGAATAATTTGAGGAAAATATGCATTAATTCTATTTTAAAGATCTTCCATAACTCACCTGAGAATCAATCTGATTCTGGGATTTTCTTTGTTGAAAGGCTTTTAATTGCTCTTTCAATCTTATTTCTTGATATTTATCTGTACAGGTTTTCTGCATCTTCTTGGTTCAATTTTGGTAGGTATATATGTATCTATAGAAATTTGTCAGGATTTCTCAGTTTTTGGATTTACTGGAATATAAGTGTTCAAAATAGTTCCTAATCTTCTGGATTTCAGCTATGTCTTTGGTAATATTACTTTTTATTATTACTTTTGTTGATTTGGGTCTTCTCTCTCTTTCTTTTGGTGAGTTTGGCTAGGGTTTATTAATCTTATTTATCTTTGCAAAGAACCAACTGTTTGTTGTATTGATACTTCATGTTTTTTAAAATTCTCTTTTTCATTAATTTATCTCTAACCTTGTTTCCAGTCTTCTACTTGTTTGAGGACTAGTTTGCTCTGCTTTTATAGGGCCTTGAGTATTGGATTCTTTGGGATCTTTCTTTCTTTCTTTTTTTTTCCCTCTATGTATGTACTCAGTGGTATAATCTTTCCTCTTAGAACTGCCTTCATTCTGTCTAAAGATTTTGATATATCTTTGTTCTAGTTTGCCTCTAAGAATTTTTTGATTACTTATTTCTTGTATGATCCAGTCTTCATTCAAAATTGCATTTTTCAATCTTCACATATTAAAATTATTTGTTTCTTACCTTGTTATTGGTTTCTAATTTATTGCATTCTGATCTGATGAGATACAAGGAATCATCTTGACTTTTTTGCAGTTGCTATGATTTGTACAGTGTCCTAAAAATATGGTTTATTTTGGAGAAAGTTCCATGTTTAGGTGAGAAGAAAATGAATTAAGTTTTTGATAGATGAAATATTCTATAGATGCCTGTTAAATCAATTTTATTAATAGTATATTTTAGTTCTTAAAAGTCTTTACTTAGATTTTGCCTGGATGACCTGGGTATTGGTGACAAAGGTATGTCAAAATCACCCAGTTATTGTAATAGGGCATTTTTGAATTTTTTATATTGATTAGGGTTTGTTTTGTGAAGGTAGATGCACCTGAATTTGAGGCATAGATATATGCAATTATTATATCTCATTATTGGATAGTCCCCTTAACCAGTATGAAATGACCTTCTTTGTCTCTTCTGATTAATTTTGGCTTGAAGTCTACCTAGTCAGATATGGGAGAAGCTACTCTTGCTTGCTTTTGGCCTCCCTTTACATGATATAAATTATCATCCTTTTATTTTTAGTCTATGGATGTCTTTGTCTGCATGGTATTTTTTTAAACATAATATATTTGGGTCTTGCTTTTTAATCTACTCTTCAAATCTATGTCTTTAATTGAAGATTTGAGATCATTTATATTCATTTGTTATTATAGAGTGATGATTTTTATTCCCTTTCATTTTAATTTATTCCCAATTTTTAATTCAGTCTTGATTCTTCTTTACTTGGCTGTTCTTCTAGGGAGATTAATTTACTGATTTTATGTTTGTTTTTCATTTCCTCTGCATATAATATTTCATTAAGTATTTTGTGTAATGCTAGCCTAGCAGCCATGAATTCTTTTAGTTTCTGCTCATTGAGGAAGGTTTTCATTTTATCTTTAATTCTGAAGGATAACTTTGCTGTATATAGCAACCTTGGTTTTCATCCATTATCTTTCAGGGCTTGATATGTATTATTCTAAACTTTCTTGGCTTTTAGGGTCTGGGATGAGAGATTACAGAAAGTCTAGTTGGCTTAACTCTAGCTATAATCTGCCATTTTTCTCTTGAGGTTTTTAAAATTCTATGCTTGTTCTGCGCATTTGATGTTTCCATTATAATGTGTCTTGGAGAAGATAATATTTTTAATATTGTATGTTTGGGGTTCTAAATGCCTCTTGTATTTGGATTTCAATCTAATATCTAAGATTTGGACATGTTTCTGATAATTTAATAAAAAAGGTGCACATTCCTTTAGTTTATCTTGGTGCCTTCTTATACATCAATGATTCTTAGATTTAGTGTCTTGATATTATCCCAGATTTCTTGAATAATCTGGTCACAGTCTCTTAACAACTTTTGTTTATCATTTACTTTGTTTGAAAAATTATATACTTCATCTTCAAGGCTTGAAAATCTGTCTTCTGTATAGAGTAATATATTGGTGATGCTTTCATCTGAATTTTTAGTTTGATTTATTGAATCTTTCATTTTGAAGATTTCTGTTTGGTTCTTTTTCAAAATTTCTCTTTATTAAAGCATTCTTTCATCTCCTGTATTTTATCATACTTCGTTTCCTCTTTTAGTTCATTGAACATTTCAACTTCCTAAATGCTCTACCTGGCATTTCTTCCACTGTGGTTTCAATGGAGTCAATTGTCATATTGTGAGCAATTTGGGTTGACTTGTTTCCTTTCCTTTTCATATCATTAGTATTTCTACTCATCATCTGGGAAGACTGACTCTTCTACTTTTATGCAAGTGAGCTACTTTCTCTTTACTAAGTGACCAAGGATGGGCAAATATCTAAGTGCCAAAACTCCCACTCTAACTACACTCATTGTCATGACTAGTACACAGTAAATATTGAGAGAAGATTCCAATCCCTGTTAATTGTGGTCACTTCAGAACAAAGCTATATATTCGTAAATGTAAGAAAAAAATTATTGAAAATATTGTTCACAATTCCTCTAATAAAATTGAAAAATGGGATTAATTTTCTTGAACAGGTTGAGGAATTAAGCATTAAAGATAGTAGAATTGCTGTTACACTATATAGTGGCTGAAAAGGAAAAAGAGAAAAAATGACAAAGGGGAAAAACAAAATAATAAAAGCCATGAGAAACAGAAAAAAATATGGTGGGGAAGAGTTGAGATGGTAGCAGGTAATACAAAAGGGAAAAGAGAGACCAAAGATAAGTGAGTATCAGCAGGAAGAAGGAGAGGAAAGAATGATTCCAACTAATGCTTTAAAACATTAGAAGAAATATATTCAACTAGATTGAGGGTTCTAATATTGAATAAAAAGGGAACGTCTGTTAGATTAATAATGACAGTGGAGCTATTTATGATATTTCATGACAAACTATTTGAGGTGGGGAGATTTCTTACTAGGTATTCCTCTTTAGCTTTCATCAGGGTTTGGCACATTTAGAAGATGCCCACTCCTCCCCAGCTTTACCTCTGTATCTCTGCATGCCCATGTAGTAGTCACTCCAGAATATCTGATACTATTCTAGGAGGTTCCCCTGATCTTTGGTGTGTATAGGCACATACTAGCTTTCTGGTGGGTCAGAGAAGACAGTCCCTAATTGTCTGAGTTAGCAGCCAGGGTTCTCTCTCTATCAAAAGGGTACAGTCTTGTGTGCCCTCCTGAAGGAAATCTCCATGTACCTGGAGCTGTCATATCCAGTTTGGACTCCTCTGTGTATATTTTAGAGTGTGAGTATGTGGCTGTCTATAATAGAGGTGCAGTGGTTTAGCTGATGTGGCACTGGGTGTCCTATGGGTGGTGCAGGGCTGCTTCTCCAACCCCTGGAATTTTCAAACCAATGAGTTTGTTATTGGGCACATGGGGCAATGACCCATGTTTGTGGGACACTCTTCTGTAACACCTCTTTGTGGGGTGTACTTTGTTGCATACACGAGGTTCTACACTGGCTACTAACAATTATCCCCAGAGAATGCCTTTTATGGTCCTGCATAGGTCTGAAAGTGCTTTGTGTCTATTCAGAGCTCTGGGATTTGTGGCTGAGGACCATTTGAGAGGTACTATGTTATTGGAAAACAGGAGTCTCTGTCCCAATTTCTATAGTTCCATGCCAGCCACAAGCATTTGTTGGCTAGTCCAGAGGCACCAGTCTGTGTGTTCCACGGCCATAACATCTGCTGCCTGTTTCTTTTGAGTGTTGGGGTTGTGGGCTCTGAGTTGTCATTGTTTGCTGTGGATCACTGCGCTCTGCCTCCCACTGCCAGACCTTGTTGGTCCTGGCCCTTATCTAAGCTCTTGGTAGCTGTTTGTGACTGTGATATCTTTGTGTGCAGGCTCTTTGTGGGCACTTTTGTGAGACAGACACCTCCATTGTAGGTTTTATAGATCAAGGGGATTTTACCTGCCACTGGAGAGAGTATAAGCTGTCCCATCTTGCAATGCTCAGGCAGCCAGCAGCACTGGTATAAAGCAGCACTTCCTGGGAGTGACTTGGTTTCAGATCAGCTCCACACCACTCCCCTTGTCTGTGGTAGGGGAAGTGGTTCTGATAGCCTTCAGCCAACAGCAAATCCTCTATAAGATCCTTCTATATGGATTATTAGGACAACTTGTTTCAGAGGTGTTCCCTATGGTTTTATTTGTTTCTATCTGGAGATGCGGAAAGGCTGTGTAAGCTGAATTTCTTCCAGGGAAGCTGGCTAGCTATGGTCTCTACCAAATAGCTACCCTGCCCATCACCATTTTCTGTCAGCAATTTAAGTTGAATTATGTGATTTCCTTTACTGTCTTTGCTGCTGTTATTCCATTTTACTTGTCTGCATTTCTTTCCAACTGTTGTTAAAGATATAAGCTTGTGAGCTTCTCCTCTCTCTCTTTTTCTATTGGTACCCCTCCCCTCAGTCCCAACCTAGTTAGGGTTTGGGTTGAAAGAATTCTTTTTTTTTTTTTTTTTTTTTTTTTTCCTGTTACAGTAACCAAATTCTAAGTCCTTCCAAGTCTAAAGTTGTCCCTTTTTTTTTTTTTTTTTTTCTTTTTGAGTATTTACTATGTCTCTCTGGTCAGGTATTCTTTCATGGCTTCATTTCTGGGCTGTGGAGGAGTTGAGGGTTGCTGCCTAGATCTGTTCCATCATCTTCCTCTCTAGGAATTCCAATTTTTAATGGAGCATAACCCATGATTAGAAGTTCCAATGTGTCATGAGCTCAGAATTTCACTTACAACAAGAACCAGTATAATTTATGATATGACATTTCCTGCTTTCCCTAATTCTTGCTTCTTTTCCTAAAGTTTCCCATTCCCAGAAGAACCACTATTTTTTTTTGAGCCATTTCCTCATATTTATGTTACTATGTAGCAATAGCTGCAGCATCAGCCCTTGTTATGGTTTGAATATGAAATGTCCCCTCAAAACTCATGTGAGACAATGCAGGAATGATCCGAGGTAAAATGATTAGATTGTGAGAGCTGTTATCTAATTAGTGATTAATAACGTGAAAGAATTATTGTACTCGATGGTAACAGTAGGCAAGGGGGGTGTGGCTGGAGAGATTAGGCCACTGGGAGTGTTCCCTTAGAAGTTACATTTTGTCCCTGCGTCCTCACTCTCTCCCTCTCTGCTTCCTGACTGCCATGAGCTGAGCAGCTGCCCTCTTCCATGCCCTTCCACCATGATATTCTGCCTCACCTCAGGCCCAGAGCAATGGAATCATCTGACCATGGACTAAACCTCTGAAACCAGAAGCTTAAAATACACTTTTCCTCCTCTAAGTTGTTCTTGTCAGGTATTTTGTACTCAGCAATGAAAAATTGACTAACAACCCTCTGCTCCTAAATGACTTAGACCTTGGATTCTCTATTTTAGAGAAGATTTCTCCCTGGGTCCACATTTGTCCCTGCCGAAGAACAGACTTATAAAATGGGTATGTTTTTCTTTTGCTTTCCAAACTTGTGTCTTTGAGTCCAGCGTGAGAATCTGCATAGGCTCCTGCTTCAAACATTGTTTTTCCTTGAATTCCTTGACCTTCAAAAACTCTTTACATGCCACATACAGAAGGAATACTCCTAGCATCCATAGTTATGTATAGCCCAGAAATCTGATCAGAGGGCCTCTAGAAATTCATTGTTTTTTACTTTAGTGTTTTTCAATATTCTTCTGAAAAGGCCAGCTGAGATTTTAGCATTTCAATGTGTTTCTCAACATGCTTCTTTGATCCACTTCTTCTTACCTATCTGTAAAACTAATGATGCTGAATTTAAATGGCTTTCTTTCTTTCCATAGATCAAATTTTACCTGCAAGAGCAAAACCTTTTATGATAGTAAGTTTCTGATAGTTTTCTGATAAAATGCAACAATTGTTTTCTGTTGTCAGTCTTCTTCCTTGCTGATAATGGTTTTCCCTCAGCCTATCAGCAATTCTGATAACTAGAGTCATTGTGTTGGATATGAACCCTTTTTATATAACAATTGAGTTTTTGATAAATGTACTCATCTTTTCTTTACCACACCGTAAGAATATGGTATAACTTTCATATACTAGTGGTCCACATTCTCCTTTATCTTTATGGATGAAATCCAGAAAAGCACTTTGCTGGAATGCATACTCTAGAATCAGAGTCCCCCAGAGTCTGTGCCATTATCAAGATTTAGTAATAAATTGGATCCTCAGGTCCTGGTTGGTGAAAAACAGGAAAAAAGACAAAAAGTTTCTGATAAAAATACATCAATATGAAAGTCAAAAACTTCTATAATGTTCTTGGGAATGAATGTGAACATTCAAGCAGGAGAAATGCAGAGAACATGTTCATGGAAACCTATTTTTTTTTTCCCTCTTGGGCTCACAATCAGACTACATTTCTTAGTCTCCTTTTCAGCTACTGAAGTCTTTCAGTTGGACTGGAGTAAATTAATG
This sequence comes from Tamias sibiricus, assembly GCA_025594165.1. Lineage (NCBI taxonomy): Eukaryota > Metazoa > Chordata > Mammalia > Rodentia > Sciuridae > Tamias > Tamias sibiricus. Next base: position 192,086,311 of record CM046657.1, on the reverse strand, counting down.
GTCATTCATGTGTATCACAATCAAGCCTGACTCATTAAAAACCTGCAATTTCATTTTCCATATGTGCTTGTCTGTTTCCCCTTATCTGCCAGTCAAAGACAGTTGACTCTGTGGAGTATTTCAAGACCCCAGGGAAAAGTGGGACGACAGATAGGAGAATTCTTGGTTCCTGAGAGAGTTGGTGGAGCAGAACATTCATCATTCATGCTTTCCCTCCATCCTATTGCACTTCATATGAATAAAAAATAGAATTCTAGTTTGCTAAGCCACTGAAGTTATTTGAGCAAATAGGCCTGCCCTGCATAATACAATCAGATAAAGATTGATATAAGAGCTTTTTTTCTGTGTCAAAGATGGATTTATTCAGCACTGGGGGAGATTTTCTGGCTCAAAGCTCAAATAGCAGTGTTCTGAAATCAAAGCCACTCCAAAGTCAAAAGAGGTTTCCAGCACTTTAAATTTTTTTTTATTTCCTTATCTATTAAAAGAACTACCTAGTGATAGCTCACAATTCTTTTCTTCTTGGAATATTTTCCTTTTATATTCTTCCTAGTTACTACATATGATTTCTTTTAGCATATTATGCTATAATACTACTGCACAAGTAGGGGTAGCCCAAGTAAGCTAAAGATACAAAATTAAATATCACAAAATAATGGGAGCTCACAAGGAAAAAATACAAAGAAAATTCTCCAAGAAAACATGACTAATTAGAAAATGGGTAAACATAAGTTCAAACTGGCTCTTCTCTGTTGATAATGTTCAAAATGAGTACTGTCAGATTGGTGATAGGTTACGATGATGCCAAAAGGCACTGAAATAGCTATGTTTTTATGAATTTGATAGCAAAATATTTGCAGATCCTCTTTCTAGTTGATAGATACACTGGACATGATTTTTCACATTCTAAATAATATTTCATATTGCATACTGCTAACTGCTATCTGTACCACATAGAATTTCACCAACAATCACAGATAGAAAGAGATTCTTACTTAAATTGTTTTTTATTTCTAACTTAACATTTATACCCAACACACAAGAACATAAAAGTTTCACCTACTGGAGTACTGTTTTAGTCAGCTTTTTCACTGTTGTGACTAAAGGATCTGACCAGAACAATTTTAAAGGAGGAAAAGTTTATTTGAGGGCTCAAGGTTTCAGAGGTCTTAGTCCATAGAAGGTGGGCTCCATTACTCAGGGCTTGAGGTGAGCCTGAACATCATGGTGAAGTGTGTAGCAAAGGAAAGCAGCTCACATCATGGTGATCAAAAAGAAGAAAGAGACTCCACTCTCCAGATACAAATATATACACACACACCGAAGCCACGCCCTAATTTCCACCTCCTCCAGCCTCACCCTACCACTTCAGTTACCACTCAGTTAATTCCTGTCAGGGGATTAATCCATTGATTGGCTGAAGACTCTCACAACCCAATTGTTTCTCCTCTGAACCATCTTGCATTCTCTCACATGTGAGCTTTTGGGGGATACCTCACATCCAAACCATAACAGGAACTATATAAGGTTTGATACGTGTATACATTGTGAAATATTTAAATCAAGTTAAACAGAATTCCAATTATTCTGAAAACATGTTAGCAAAATATAAGGTGAAAGCTTAGATTATCACAGCAATCTGTGAATTATATCTGTAAGTTTGTTATACAAATTATTTATAGCTATTTTGATGCAAGGTTATTTAATTTCTTGCTAAGATCAAATTAGGTGCTCATAGGGTAATAAAGAGGAAAATAGTCAATTTTATTGTATCATATTTGATATACAGAAATAACTATACTGATAAAAATGAAGCATAACCTGAAATTTAAATAGATAATAACATCCAAGTGTATCTATATGGTTCGATGAATATATTAGAAAGATAATGGAACATATTAAAGAATAAAAATAGAGTTGAAAACTGAAGGAGGAGAAGCAGAGATCACTTGGGGACCCCAAAAGCATGAGATTCAGAAATACTCTAGAATACTGCTATCACTGAAGAAAGGTAGTGTAGTAGTTGTCTACTGCTGCATAACAGATCAATCCAAAGCTTAGAGTCTTAAAATAAGAACATTTATTTCCCACAGTTTCTGTGGATGAGAAACCCAGGCATGGCTTAGCTAGGTCTTTGATTCAGGACTCTCTAGTTATCTCAAGGGTCAACTAGGGAAAAATCTTCTTCAAAGATCAGCAGCATGATTGTTGTCAGGATTCAGTTCCTTGTGAATGTTAGAATGAGGGCTCCTGTCCTGCTGGATGTTGGCCAGAGGCTGGCCTCAGTCCCTTGCCACACAGACCTCTCTGACATGACAGCTTGCTTCATCAAAGTGGGCAAGATGAGAAGGCAATTAATTATCAATAAGACAGAGTCATAGTCTTCTGCTACCTAATCCCAGAAGTAGCATCTCATCTTGACACTACTTTGGCCCTGTTCTATCCATTAGAAGCAAGTCACTAGGTCAAGCTCTCACTTACAAAAGGAGATTTACAATGGTATGAATCTCAGGAGGGAGGATCACGGGAAGTTGTGTCAGATTGTACCTACTACACTTCCTTTCTGTTTTGCTTCAAAGTTTCAGACTCCTAGGGGAATAAGTTATGAAAATTCAGTCCAGTTGTTTGATCAATTAATTATGTGGCAGGGGATGGAAAGAATAATAGAGGGGAAAAAAGGCACTTCAAGACAGTTCTAAAATTTACACATCAAGTCTATTTCTAGAGAGAAAGAGATTATCATGACTTGGTGAAAGATGAAGCCACTGCATATGTATGTAATGATACATGGTGGCAAAAATAAATTGTTGAAGGGCATACTTTTCAAACAATATTATATAGTATTAATATCTTTCTTTAAACACAAACCTAATGCTTGTGCCTTTACATAATTACTAAAGTGGTTAATCTTTTTTTTTTTTTTTTCCTCATGGTTCTTTGTAGTTGGAAGATCTTTACAATACTTCTTTTTATTTATTTATTTATTTATTTATTTATTTATTGGTACCGGGGATTGAACTCAGGGGTACTCGACTACTGGGCCACACCCCAGCCCTTTTTTGTATTTTATTAGAGACAGGGTCTCACTGAGTTGCTAAGTGCCTCGCCATTGCTGAGGCTGGCTTTGAACTTGCGATCCTCCTGCCTCAGCCTCCCAAGTGCTAGGATTACAGGCGTGCACCACCATGCCCGGCTACTAAAGTGGTTAATCTTAAAAAGATTATTTCCCTATTTTATTCATAGGGGATCAAAACCTTCATAGCAATTAATCCCAAAAGGAATGAAGGTAGTAATACAAGTTATAATTGATTCCTTATTTTGCTAAGGTTAAAATGGAGTTAAAGAGTATATCAGGAGAAAGTCTATACTATTGTCAAATGAGACTTTGCAATTTTCTTTAGTGACTGATTCTGGTGTTGAACACTTTTGAAGGCCAAGGTACCTAATTTAGTCATCTTTTGTGCAGTTTAGATATATATTTTCTGCTTTCAGTGGAGTTAGTGTTTTACAAATGTTACAATAAAATATGAACATAGATTTTAAACATGGCATAGAAAACATTATTTTTATCAGATTAGCTAGATCTTAGAGACCAAAATATATTTTGAAATTGAAACAGCTGATAAAGTTTTATCATCATAGTATTTATCATAGTTTTACCACACAGATTTCAAGGGACAGACTATTTTGAGAGTTAATATACCTTAAATATGAGTTAGATGTTGTGGAATGAAGAATCAAGTATTACATAGTTTAAACAACACAGAAACAAAGAGTTGAACATCTAACTATCAGACACTAAATTAGAGACCAAACAGTTCATCCCTCATGGATGACTCGTGCCTGATTAGATCTTGCCTTTTATCTCTGCATTTTATTACTGCACATAAAAGAGTCTTTCAATTAGTGAAGATGGTTACATGTTGATTTGTTCCTTTTAATTATTCTGAATATAGAATCACTTGAGGGTAAAAAAAATCCATGCTAACTTTAAAATAAAGAATTACATATATATGTTTTTTTAAACATTAAGCACAGAGAAGTAGGACTTTTTGATATCAGAAAAAATAATTTTCCTCTGTCTTATATTGCTTGTTCAAACCGGCTTTGTGAGGTTAATTCTGCCTTTATCCCTCATTTAATTCCCAAATTGGTCTCCATAGCTTTGCTGTTTTCTCATTTAGTAAAAACAACTTTAGTCATCTTAGTCCTCTAAACAGTCTGAGTTCAATAATAACATATTCAATCCAGGAAATTATCAAAACTTTGAATTTCTAGCTTATTAGAGCTCATATTATACCCCCAGAAGTAAAATTTAAATGTATGAGCTCTAACTATCAAGAAAATAAATGTGGTGAGACAGCAGGCTGAATATTGCATGTTCATACGCCATAGTCTAGATTTGTTGCTGAGTCAAGGCAGCCATTCCTGCCATTCAGTAGTACCATGTGAATGTATTCTGACCAATGAAATGCAAGCAAAACTTATATATTCCAGTTCCAGGACTGGACCATTAAAACACTCTGTTATAGTTTGGCTGTGAGGAGTCCCCAAAAAGTTCATGTGTGAGACAGTGCAAGAAGGTTCAGAGGAGAAATGATTGGGTTGTGAGAGTCTTAACCCAATGAGTGATTAATCCCCTGATAGGGATTAACTGAATGGTAACTAGCTGACAGACAAAGTTGGGCAGAGGAGGGGTCTGTGCTTTTGCAGACTGTGGCACAGAGTGCAATCACCGGGCAAACTTGCTGTTCCAGGGAAAAGTTAGAGAGTCTGGGTGTCTGTGCCCCATGGCTCAAGTGATTGGATTCTATGCTAAACATGTAAACATTGATTGGCTAATAATGATTTATAACCACTTGGCATTTCCATAATAAACTGAATTTGCAAGCCGCTCTCCCACTGCCTTGCCTCACCAATTCCCGGAGTCTGAGTTCTTGACTGGTCATTCCCTTCACGTGTGGTTCGCGTGCTGACTCCATAGCCTACTCACTCCAGCGTTGAGTGGGACCCACACCAACCCACAACAGTAATTGAAGCATTAGGGTGTGGCTGGAGTAGTTGGACTTGGGGCAAGGCTTTGGGATATGTATTTGTATCTGGCAACTGGAGATTTCTGTCTCTCTGCCTCCTGATCCTGATGTGAGCTGCTTCCCTCTGCCACATTCTTGCACCATGATGTTCTACCTCACCTGGATCCCTGAGGAGTGGAGGCGGCCTTCTATGGATTGAGACCTCTGAAACTGTAAGCCCTCAAAGAAACTTTTCCTCCCCTACAATTGTTCTGGTAAGGTCCTTTAGTGACCACAGGGAAAAAGCTAACTAAAATACATACCCAGATATTCTCTTACTTTCCTTTCAGTGCTGACTGAATGTCAATCCTCAAAGCAACCTTGGAAGATACATATTGAATTGAGGTGATGGATGTTTGTTGTGATATTTTAATACCTTTATTTGTTTTTTTCATAATATGAAGTTTCAAAAAATAAAATTAGTGGGGAAATAAAACAATCTGGCCTTCATTCAAACTGAAAGCATTAGGTGGATAAAAAATACAATAATATCTTACCTCCCCCACTGAAGTCTGATTTGAGATGGGAATCTTCAATGGGAAGGCAGTTATGCCCACCTCTTCCCCTATTTCCTTAACTTATACTTTTATCCCATTATCTCCTCCATCGCCAGCCATGATTTTTGGTGTGTCTAAGGTTTATGCACTAAGAAAGGAGAATGAATGAGGAAGATGTAAGAGAATCGAGTGTGTTTTTCTTGACTGATTATACTCTAAGTTGTTATCAAATTTCTCCATGACAGTAGAAGAATAATAATTCCTTCTTGTTCTTTGAAGTATATGGGTTGGGTTCTTTTTTTCTTTCTTTCTTTTTTTTTTTTTTTGGTACTGGGGATTGAACTCAGGGGCACTCGACCACTGGGCCACATCCCCAGCCCTTTTCTGTATTTTATTAGAGACAGGATCTCACTGAGTTGCTAAGTGCCTCGCCATTGCTGAAGCTGGCTTTGAACTCGTGATCCTCCTGTCTCAGCCTCCCAAGAGCTGGGATTACAGGCGTGCGCCACCACGCCTGGCTTTTTTCTTTCTTTAGTATATGGGTTCTTGAGCAAACCTGTCAATATCTGGGGACCATATATATTCTTTTGGATAAAATCTCATCTTTCCACCAGAGGATGTTGAGAACTGCTTCTAAGACACTTTTTGGTGGTGCTCTAACAATCTCTATCTGGTCCACTGAAACCTTCTTCTGAGGCCTTAATATTGAAAGGAGTAAATCTGCTTCCCAACTGAATCCCCTGACTGTGATGTCATGGCTCAATTTGACATTCTCTTGTTTACCAGATTTCTCGAGTGAATGTTGTATACAAGTCCTCTATGTTTTGCAAATTCCTGGGATCATATATAAATCTCAGTCAGTGTTTGCCTGAAGCTGCTATCAGTAGGCCTCAGGTGAAATGTGAACACCTGCCATCCCTTCTTCATGAGAGCACAGACTCACAGCACACAGTGGAAAACCCACCGAAAACCTTTCTACAAATACAACCTACCTTATTTCCCAAATTCCTTTTCCCTTTTAATGCTCTAGTGTGTGTGGAAAATGGATATACCCAAAGTTGCTATATATGTGATGAAGTTCTTCCTGATGAGAGTGGAATCCAACACTAATAAACTTTACGGGGGGAAAACACAAAGTTCTACTAAAATTTCTAACGTTCCAACAAAACCAAGTTCTATAAAGCACTATAGCATGATTTAAGATACTCTCTAAACACAGGGGAACAAGAGTTCCCTGGGGAAGGAAATAGCAAAACCTCAGTAAAGATGAGCTTATAGTCACAAATAGAAACCACATGATAACTACAAGTGAAGAATAGTGGGAAAAAGAGCAATCCAATTAAAATTGTTACAGAATCTCTAAAAGTAAAAATAAATGTTTAAATAATAATAATAATTAAATAATAAAAATGAAAATGAATAGAAGCCATATGAAAAAACAGGGTAATATTTAAAATGCAGATTGATTTGAAAAAGAACCAAATAACAAATCTAGGAGAGAAAAAGCATAAATTCCTTTCATGCAGTAAAATGAAATAAAAATAAAACCAATCTTACTCTAGTGAATAGGATGAATTATATGTGATTTTCAGAAGAATAGACACTGATAAAGCATTTAAGGACTGAAACTTTGACCTAAGTAAATCACCTACAATGCAGCATAGTGAATAAAAATTAGAGAATTTGTAGTCAATAAAAACAACTCACACCACTGGGTAAAGGTACCTACAATGTACTATCCAGTAAACTCTCTCTTTCTCTTCCTTCCTCCACAAGCACATTACCTTTAACACTGCAAATCATTTAGAAATATAGAATAAAACACTATTTTACAAAAAAGGAAAGCAATGCCAAATATATAAGTAAGGATGTGGAGAAAAGAAAGTTCTTATCCTTATTGATGTGAATATTAGTTAAAACCTCCTTTTTGGGAAACAAAACTAAAGATATGCATATTGTTTGACTCATCAGTTCCAAACGAAAGTATGAAGCCACGGCTTTTTGCAGTTTTATTTACAACAGCTAAAAATAGAACTTAGCTTCATTATTTATTGATGGATGTGGATTAATAAATTATTATGGAATCACAGAATGAAGGCCCAGACAATAGTTAGCATGAATGAAAGAAATATAAATTAATGAACAATGATAATTTTCAAAAAATAAAAGAAAAACTTCAATGATTTTTTTTAAAAAGGCAATTTGTTTCCTTTTCTTCAATGTGTGGCAGTCATGAGAAACATCCTTGCCTCTCCATTCCTATTGGTTCTCACATTCTCTCTCCCCTCTCCCCATCCTCTGCCTCTCCTATTTTTTTCTCCATCCCTTTCTTTCTACCTCTCCTTTGAACAGCTCCTGATTTAGGATTACACATGCTTGAAAATAATATATTTTCTGGATTCAACCACACATATGTAGTTTCTATGACTACAGAGGTGGTGGAGATATTTGAATATCTGAAGATCGCTGTCTTAAACAGTATCTTAATGAGTTCACTGAATTTATCTGTCCAGTGAACTTTCCAGGTCACCATAGCTTTTCTATTACTAATTTGCCTATTCTAAGCCATCTAAACTCCTTTCTTTAGTGATGGTTATCATTTCTCTCATCATAATTTCAGAGATGTCATCTGTTTTTGTATCTTTTTGTCCTACTGAACATCTGTTTTTATCAACAAATCTCTGGAGGTGTTTCTTTAGTTTTCTAATGTGTTTTAGCAGTCACTATCTCTTTAACTCTTCCCTATAAATTTTCTTTTTGGGAATCGTTTTATGAATTTTGATTCAAGGTTGGACAGAGAATAAAGGTCAGTCCTGTTGACTGAATAATTTCACTTCTTCCTCAGGATTTTGACATTGAAATAACTCTGTCTTAAGAAAAGTAAGATTTGGTCATCTTACCCAGGCATAGGTTCAAATGTTGTCTCATAACTGACTGACAGATCAGTCTGCACAAGACTAAGAGAGATGATAGCTATTTTATGTCTCACAATCATTCAGAAGTCAGGTTTGGAAAAAATGCACAGTAAAATTTTTCTGAACAAATTAAACATACCTTTATAAGTTGTTAGATGGGTTTATTCACACTTATGCATTTCTGAATTTTCACCAAAGTTCTTTATTATATAAAATTCTTTATTTCAGAGAACTTATTTTGTAATTTGAGAAATTTCCTTTTAGAATGGTCTGATTTGAGCTAAAAACTTCCTTATGCCATCAAGAGCAGTTAAACAAGGTGGAGGGATGCATTATTAACTCTTGGTAAACTTAATGAAACCAGGAGGTTGGTCTGAATTTGAAAGATCTTTTTACTCCTAGAATAGGTTTTTCTGTTGATTTTGAATAATGTCTTTTTAAAATTATGTTTTAGTTGTTGATTGACCTTTATTTTATTTATATATTTATATGTGGTGCTGAGATTCGAACCCAGTGCCTCATACATGCTAGGCAAATGCTCTATCACTGAGCCACAACCCCAGCCCAAATAATGTCTTTTGTCCAAATAAAATTTCCTAGAAAAGCCAAAAAGTTCTACCAGGTATCCAAATATTTGGTCTAAAAAACTGTTAAATATTCAGAATTTTGGGAAAATCTAGACAACTGTTCTAAAGTTTGATCTGGGTATCTGCTACTTCCCTCACATCGGCATCTACCCAGGTAATGATGTAATGTGTGTTCATGAATTTTTTTTCTGTATGTCTCTATTATTTCTTTGGATTTTCAGTGAATCACCTTAGGAGATGACTGACTTAATTTTTTTGAGAAAACATTACATCACTATTTGTGTTGTTCCATTACTGAACAAATTAATCCAGTGATACATGAGACAATTATTACTGCCTTTCTTAGCCATTCAAAACCACAGGGATAGTGGAAACAGAAGAGAAAATTTTCTAACCTGAATATTTGGGGACACAGAACTTCTAGTGATCCTTTAAAAATACAAGCAGTTTGAGGAGAGGTAAAAAATATTTTTAACCTATGTTGGTTCTTTAATATTACTAAATGCAACAATTTAAAAAGAAAGTGGTCCTTTACTAAAAATCACAGTGGAACAATTGGCACAATGCTAAAGCATGAGAGTAAATGACATACTTACATATATCCCAATGAGAACATAGGACATACTCACATATACCCTAATACATGTAAGTATGTCAGATAATAATTAATTAACCATATCTAACACTAATATGAGGGAGGGTACCATTCATTGAGCAAGCACACTTATTCACAGCTTGCTAGTAGTAGAAGTGCCCCCTCCTAATCTACAGCTTTATTATCTTCCATTTTGACTCATCTATTTTACTTTTTAGTTTAAAATCTTCAGTCCTCACAAATTTCTGTATTAAACCCATCTCCTAGAATAACATATAAAACACTTTGTATCAATCAGCTTACATGGTGTTTTGTAGTCCAAACAAATGGCCCCCAAATCAGTAACTTATAGTAACAAAAATTTCCTGCCCATGATAGAAGCCATTAGTTTGACTGCAGCTCTGCTCCAAATTTTTATTTTGGGAACAGACTGTAAGCTGCCTGTTGTGGCCAGCCACGGTGCCGCGGGAAAATTCTCGGAGGCAGAGTTAAGCTTTTACTACTTTTACTTCTACTTTCTTAGAGCTTTGAGAGGGAAAGAAAGATTTTTCTTCTTAGCTTAGAGTCTTAGAAAGAAAGATAGAGCTTAGAGTTCTTAGAGCTTTCTTCTTGTCTTCTTCTTAGCTTAGAGTAAAGATAGAGCTTAGAGAGCTTTCTTCTTAGCTTCTTAGCTTAGAGTCTTAGTTAGAAAGATAGAAAGATAGAGCTTAGCTTAGAGAAAGATTAGAGCTTCTTTCTTCTCTCTTCTTTCTTCCTTCTTCTTTCTTCTGTCTTCTGTCTTCCTCAGGAGTCTCGGCCTAACTCTGACCAGTCATTACTTCTTCTATCTGGTTTCTCTTCTGTAACCGCTCTGCCTACGTTCTGGCCGCTCTGATTCTCTGACCGACCGAGTGACTGCCCGGCTGACTGAATTCTCCGTTCTCCTAACTCGGACCGCTTTCACCCGGTTATATACCTTCAGGTTTGCGGGTGCCTACAGGTGCGTCACATACATATCAGGCGGAACCCATGGCTTCCAGCTAGCTACAACAGCCCTTCCTAATTAGGGCTCCTTCAACAGACAGAAGGTGCAAACTCAATCTGAGCATGCAACAAAGAACAAAAGTACATATGGTGGACTGTATGCTGGTTCTTACTCTGGTGGCAAGGACAATCCTAACTTTTGTTCTCATTTTATTGGCCAAAGGAAGTAATATGGAGAGGAAAATATCATTTAAATATGAAATATCATGACCTTACAGGGAGAGATGTTGAAAGGAGAAGCAATAAGCTATTACTTCTTTGTAAGTTTATTTTTTTTTATCAATATCTCAGCTAAAGGACTTCATATTATTTTTCACAACTTGCTGTTACCTAATGTGCCATGTTTGCCCAAGAATCTAAAAATTTTAATTGGCTATAATTCTCTATCTTATTTTCTTCCTAGCCATTTGTTTTTACCCACACTTTAAAAACTAAAAGACCCATATGGGTCCTTTTAGCTTCAACAATCTGTGCATCATATGTACATATTGATCAGGAAATTCTTGATTACCTCTTTCATTACTTCTACTCTAGCTATAGCTGTCCTTATCAATGAACATCTGCTGCTCTTGCACAGCCTCTCAAGTTGAGGGCTCTAAATTGGGGTAAATACCATGTTTGTTTTATTATAAGGAGGTTGAGAAGACTACCAGGTGTGGCATGGTAGCACACACCTATAATACCAGCAACTTGGGAGGCTAAAGCAGGAGGACCACAAAGTCAAGGCCAAGCTGGGCAAACTCAGAAAGACCCTGTCTCAAAATAATAATAAAAAAGGCAAAGCATGCTACTGTAATATAAACAACAACATTGAATAAAATAAAAAAAGGGGGGCTGGGGATATAGTTCAGTGGTAAAGTGCCTCTGAGTTCACTGCCTAATGCTGAAAAAAGAAAAAGAAGAGAAAGAAAAAAAAAAGAATAAAAGAAAGAAAACAAACAGACTGTCAGAGAGATACCTGACTTTGCTTCCATTTGAAGACATTTATACATATTTCTTGAGTTCTGATATGGCTCTGAGTTATCAAACCCACCATTATATTTCTTCTGGCAGAAAGGTTCCTTGCAGGCCATTTGGTTTAGCAGTTTTGTTCTTTCATGGAAGTAGTTTCATGGTATCTAGACCATACTTCATCCCATGGCAAACAGATCATTGTGATTATAGTAGTTAAAGAAGAATGACACTGTTACCGAAAAATACAGGGGCAGGGAAATGAAGTTGTTAGATGGAAATGTTAACACTGTAAGATTGGAACACTCCTGCTCTTCTCTACCTCTGGGAACTCTGAGACTCCACATCTAGGAGGACTGTACTTGGCTCCAGAGTTTCCTAAACCTAAGTCTATCTGAGAGATTATGAGGTTCTCATGGTCTTCTGTATTTTAAGAAGAGATGAGAGCTGGCACATCTGCCAGCTGTTAGTAAAAGCCAGTGGGGTTATTGAGCACATGAAGAATGTGTGAAAGTCTATAATTTGAGAGCTGAAAGGAACTCTTCAAATGATCCGAAGTCTAGAGGATCCTGAACATAGCTAGCTGTACATCAGAATCATCCCGACAGATTTTTAAAGTACAGATGTTGGAGTCAAAAGAGATGCTGATACTTTAGCTCTGGAATAAAGAACAGAAAATTTAGTCATTGAATCCAACCCTCTATTTACCCTCCACCAATCTCTCTTTTCTTCCCACAGTACCCAATTCAAGAAGCCGCAGAGAGCAGTTACATAAAAATGTGATTAAATGTCATGTAGTATAAATTCACAATCTTTTTTTTTTCCTGATAGTATATCTCATACTTATCCTGTAGGAAGAGAGAAAACTAGAATATTCTTTCACCATATAATATTTTGATCAGTTTTCTTAGTTTGGAAGAACATGTCTGACTCTTTCCTTTTTGTTTCTACCTGAATAACACTCTCAAATAAATAAATAAACACATAAAATTGCTGAGTGTAACCTACTTTGCTGAAAAAAAGAATGCTATGAACATCCTGATGTACTTATTAACTTTCATCCCAATAAAAATGAGTTTCCTAATTCAAAGTAATAAATAATTTTGAGCACCACCACATGTGAGATATTCTGCTAAAGTGATGGATTCTGTGACCTTAATCATACTCATGAAAAGCACGCAAAATCACAGCAGGATTCTGAGCTCATTACCACCCTTTCAGCCTCCATACCCCTCACTCACAGCTTAATTCTGTGTCCCTAACATGTTCTGGGATACAACTCCAATTCTTGGATGCACTTTACTGCTGGTAACTTCATTTCTTCCAAGATTTCATGGATCAAATTTCTCTTTCTACTCCACCTTCCGATTTATCCATTTTTTTTTTTTCCCCCTCTCAGGACCTGCTATGTTCCCGATGCACCCTTCTCTGCTTATAAAATCTAAAACACTTTATCCTGTGTGTGGAGTGTTTTTTTTGCTTTTTATAAGTAATTATACTTAATTCAGAAATAGTCTCTTTTTAAAAGAGAATACTATCACTTTTTTTAAAAAAAGAATATGGATTAAATTTAAAGTTTCTGCAACACAGGTATGAGTAGTCCTGTTTCAGTTGACACTGACTATCCAAAAGCAGCCTAATTAGTTCTTAGATTCCAGAGTGATTAGTTCCAGGACAGACTTGTTTTTGTTTATTGTTTTGTTGTTGGTGGTGTCTCTACCCCACTGTTGGCCACAAGCCATCAGAACATAATTGTCATCACCTGATCTTTTGTGAATGTAGTCAATGCTGTTCAAATTGTCATCACATCCACTGAATCATGTGTGTAATTGGTATCTCTCACCTTGAATTTAGCTGTTATTTACAATGTTTTACAAAAGACTGTTACAATTTACAATTGAAATAAAGAGTATATACACAATGTCCTGGACACAAAACAGCATGATACATGATTATATTCTAAGTATAAAAGGAACTCTTAAAAATAAATATATAGAAAAGAAATCTAAAAGTATTCTTTCAATGTACATCAAATAAATACCCTATGTGGAAAAAAAATCATGCTGTTGTATCACCAGCAGGAGCTCTTTTTTCCTTCCTAGTGGTACATAAAATAATGTGTTTCACACTGAATTTTGCTAGAAGAGGCATTGTGTTCAATTTATGGATTGAAATGGCCATGTAGCTTAATTTCATGCCTTGAAATATGTTGAAATAAAAAGAATGACAGGAATCTTTTAAGTAGGCAAACTTAAATGGCAGATGATAGATGATCTCTTCATTCTTTCTCACTGGACTGAGAACATGACTTAAGATCATGTATCCTTGAACACATGATGAATATGACAGATGGGACCAATCTAAACATTTTGTGATTTTCATGGGTTCAAGATACCAGCCGCCGGGCGCGGTGGCGCACGCCTGTAATCCCAGCACTTTGGGAGGCTGAGGCAGGAGGATCGCGAGTTCAAAGACAGCCTCAGCAATGGTGAGGCACTTAGCAACTCAGTGAGACCCTGTCTCTAAATAAAATACAAAAAAGGTCTGGGGATGTGACCCAGTGGTTGAGTGCCCCTGAGTTCAATCCCTGGTACCACAAAAAAAAAAAAAAAAAAAAAAAACAAACAAACAAACAAAAAAAAACATACCAGCCTTGGTCTTCCTATTTACAAATTCCCTAACACATAACTAAAAAAAAGCCTCTAATTTTTATTACTCTTCAAATAACTATTTAACTCAAAGCCAAGGACAAACCTTACACACAGATTGAAATATATAACATGAAGTTTCTTTAACTTTGAATAGCTCCCTGATAAGCTTATTTCCAAATAGTCCAGTAAATATGGTTTTTTTTTTTTTTTATAATTTTTAATATGTACAACTCATAGTGCATATATTGTATATTTTACTTGGTCTTCTGTGTAAGTAATACGTGATCATTATTTTAGAATATGTTTATTAATGGACTTTTCCCAATGTAAATGCTAAATATAAACAGAAATAAATATTAGATACAAGCTTTTACAAAAATGTATCAAAATATACCCAACAGAATTAAAGTGAATGATGTAAGGGTATACAATGTACTCTTTCCTCTTTTCTATAGGTTTCTTGTTTTTTCAAATTAGAGAGTAAATGCACACACATATGTATGCACATATATGTATATATGTATAAAATCTTCCTATGTGTTCTGGAACATTTGGTTGAGAAATACCACACTTGGAGAAACTCTGGTGCTTCCTTTCGTGTCTTATTGGGCAAGCTTAGAGTTCCAAAGCACTGAAAAGAAAGTGAGTCCCCGTTATACTGAGCCTAATTTCATAATTGTCTGTAACAGATAAAGAAATTAATTTCTTTTTTCCTTTTCCTCTTTCCTGGAAATACAAGCCCTCAAACATATACCCACTGCTCAATTTACAAACCGAAATGAACATTCTGACAACCCAGAGTTCGTTATAACTACAAGACTAATTCGAATCTTTTGAATTTCATTGGAAACAGGGAAACTGCTCTATTAAAAAAGAGATATCAGAAAATTCCTGCTCTCAAGTATGTTCAAATTTGATAAGTGAAATGTTTCAACATGTAGTTCAGAACTCTCATAGTAAAGCATTAATGCACTAGTCCCCATGACTGATTACAAGTCAGTTGTAGCAAGGGATGTAATTAAAGTCTCAGATGTTTTGAATTTCACAAATAGAAGTTTATCCTCCCTTGATGCCTTTTATCCCTGCTCAGAGTTCTTTGCAATTATTAGCTCATTAGTCCTAGTGGATTTTTTAATTTAATTGTAAATTAGTAGACCCTATAGAGTTAAATATGGAACAAACAGAATGTTAATGGCCCATTTCTTGAATGTATATAACAGTAGCTCAACTTTTATTATTTCAATATATACATTAATAATACCAGCAATGGCTTCAACTCTCCTCTATAGCACAATTCTGTGCTACACACATATTAGTACTGCACAAAATTTGTCTCAACCTGAAGATAACTTTACCTTTTGATATTTTACATCCTCATTTAAAATTTTAGCTATTGTAGAATGGCTACATATGTTCAAATTGTGACTTTTGTGTATTTTTGGTATATTCACATAACAAAATGTCTTTCGTATATTATGAACAGTAAGTAGAACTTTTTGATCAAATACTCTGCTGACATGTCCTTGTCACTGTTTACCAGGGATATTATATTAATTGCTTCCTGTTAGCACCTTGTAGTGAATGTGTATAATTTTATGTTGCCTGTTCAATTTAAGTATCAATTGGATTCTTAAACCAGAAACAGTGCTTAATACACCTTGACACTATTTTCAGTTCTGCACCTCTCCCAGTTCCTTAATGTGGACAATCTAGATATCTGCCTTACAAGTGCTCCCTGATGACTCTTTTCCTATAGGACAGCTAGAGGTGACCCGCTCAACTAGCCCACCTGATCTTCACACCCTGCATGGACTGTGAAGATTCCCCATAGTAACTACCTCTTAGTCACTGTGTGACCTGGAACTTGTGCCTTATTGTTTTAAATCCACCAGTTAAAGACTCCCCATGGAAAATCTGTTTGGATAACTCCCTGGTCTCTATAAAGGCATTGCCTTATGTGTCCTTTCCAGTCTTTCCCTGCCTGTACTCCCTGACCTCTGTGTGTGTGGCCTCCAGGCAGGCTTTGCCCACCCTTGAGGTCTAAAAGTAAACTCTTAAATTTTGATATCATGGTGGTTGTTTCATTGAACCTCTGCCTGCAATCCAAGAGCTTACCACAGGTCTCTGGAGGGGACTGCATATGGAGACCCTGCTGGTGGTGCTGTTCTGTTTGAGCCTCTGGTGGCTACAGGGGACAGTAACTGTCAGCTGAATTAAAACATGCCTTCACTCTAGAAAGGAAGCTATGGGCATTCCCAATGTGTTTAGCAGCCTGAAAAACACTTGTCTTTGTCCAGAAAAGGAAATATCAGATGTAGTTAAAGGATTGAAAGTGGACAAAGATTTTTCATATGGATAAATGCAGAAACGTACCCTGGCATCCCTAAAATGGAGAGGAAATAAGGAAATATATGAATTTTGCATAAACACAATTCAGTCCATAGCAGTTCAATGTGAATTCATAAGCCAACTGGACTCAATGAGGTTCAGTAAAGATTTTACTGTTAATTCCCAGAAATTTATTTTTCTTTTTTTTTTTCCTTCACCAGATAAGCGCATGCAGGAACAAGAGTGGGTATAATAATCTTATAACCACTGGGTGGGGATGAGGATCTGATGATAATGAATCAAATATTGGAAGTAGAGCAAAGAAATGGAGACAGAGGTGTCTATTTGCTTACAATTGAAGATGGGCTAAAGCTATATCTGAAGTCAAATATATTCTTAACTGTTCAGTTATAGGAGCTAAAATATTCCCTTTTACTCTCAAGCCTAACTTTTTATAACTTGAGACTGAAATGGAATCATAGTTAATATGATTAAATGATGGGATTAAGGATGAGGTGTCTATGTGAACAGCAAAAAAAGAGGAGGTTGTGGAATGAATACTTCTTTCTGCTTTTGTATTATTTAGATAAGACTCAATTTGATGAGTTCCTGCACAGAAATACAGCACCTTAATAACTGAACAAGCATGAACAAATCTAATATTTCTATTTCTATGAAATATTGAATCCCTTTTCACCACAGAAATATCTTATTCAAAGTCACAATTCCCTATAACAATCTCCCAGCAAGGGAGCAAACTACATGTTTCCAGATGTTGGACCCATGCCTGGTTGGGAAAAAAGGGACAGCTGAATTAAGAGGAAGAGAAATAGCATACAGGCTTAGCAGGACCATAGGTCAAATTCAGCCAGTTCTTGACCACAGAAAAATGGTCTTTAATCAGAGGTGATGTCTTAAACAGTGGAATTAGAAATTAAGGTTAATTCAAAAGGGTAATCTGGTCTTGGGAATGGGATGGGAACTTGACTTTCAAAGTACATAATGATGACTGTGGTATGTCAAGTAAAGTAAGATCATCATGAAGAACTATGTTTGAATGTAGGGAGGAGCAGGGCCTATCTTCCAGAAACATGGCAGAGAATCATAAGTCAGGCAAATGTGTTTTGACAAGTTCTCCTACAAGTGACATTGACTGTGAATTTTCATAATAGTGTGAGCACCTCTCTGATCTATTCAGATGCCCTATGGAAGCCCATTGTAAGGGCACTGAGTGGTCTATTTGTTTTCTCTGGGGATGTTGATAGTGCATTTATACTAGTCACAGAGGAGACTTCTACCCAAGGTCATCATGGAGGTGCTTAAACCCCCAACATAATTTCCACACCCTGATTGTCTGTTAAATGTGTACCATGTATTTGGGGATTCAATTCATTAGCTCTTTTTAGTTACATGCAAAACAATGCTCACTAGAAACAGAAAGGGGAAGTCTTGGATGGAGACATGTGAAGCAGGAAGTTGACATTATGCAGAGACTGCTGATGTAACATTATGTAAGGAACATAACTTCAGGTTTCTCTCTCTCTCTCTCTCTCTCTCTCTCTCTCTCTCTCTCGGTAATTAGATAACTTTGGGGATATTTTAATATAAAATAAGAACATTTTGCCTTGGGATCTTACACCTCGAAACTGTTGAGTCAGTGTAGCACAGCACCCTCCTGATGCTTAAATGACTATAGTGGATAACTTCTCTGCTGTCTCTGGTCTTCTCAGCCCACCTTTTAATTCTGCCATTTTTGTTTGCAACAAACTCCACAGGGGTACGTAATCTGAAAGCAACTCACTCCTGCCTGTCTGCGTGCTTTCTTTTTCTGTCCCAGGTCTTCTCTGACATGGTGGTATGGGATGCTTAGGGAAACCAGCATCTCAGCACCCCACTATCCTATGGGAATGAACATCTGTTGGGGTAATCCTTAACCAATTTAATGTGAGTGCTAGTACAGGAATGCCCTCCTCCTGTCCTTATATGATCAATTTTGAGGTATGTTCTACATCGTTCCTCAGAAGATTCTGTGGAGTCCAGACAGAATCCAGCCAAGATCATCATGAGCTTGAGGCTGAGGCTGAGGCTGAGGCTGAAGCTCAGCCTCAGTGTCCACAGCAATGACCAACTCAATACACCCCTTGTTTTTACCTTCCTTCCTTATTTCACTTCTTGACCCCTGACTTCTGTTCCCAGGGATTCCTCCCCAAATTCCCACACTTAAACCCTCGCACTCTAATTTATAGGTAAAATCTAGCCTATCAAAATGATGTTCTAGGTTCTGTGTTATACAGCTAGGATCACATTTTGGTTTGAGGGACTTATTTATCACTGAGAAATCCCTAAATAATTTCACAGTGGAAAACAGTAAAAAGATGCTAGTGTTTGAGAAGCAGGGGATCACAAATCAAACCTGGCAATTAAAAATATAAGTCTCATAGTTTGGATCATATTTAAAATTTTTTGATTTGTTTTCTTTCTAATGTGTGCTCTGATCAGAAGCTACACGATTCTGATGATGCTTGCAATAGCTAAGGACCTTGAAAAATCATGTCTTTGGATTGCCTGCAGAGCCATTCAGAATGAATTTTCTATAGCCTTTGTGAACTGTAGGTCAACTTAGACTAACCTAAACTCTCCAAATTTTGTAATTGACTTAACTTTTATGTAGAATTTTATCTTGGTGTATGAGGAAGAATGAGAGTGGGGATAGGGAATGATAGTAGGAAATATTTAAAAGTATCCAGAATATTTCTACTTGGTTGCACATCAGAATTACCTGGAGAAAAAATTTTTAAAGAATCCATATTTCTGGACTCCACCCTCAAAAGTTCTGATTCCATAGATCTAGCATAGATCTAGTTCTGGAGAAGTATATTCTTTTTCGATATGGGGTATCACCAGCTTGCCCAGGCTGACCTCAGACTTGGGATCCTCCTGCCTCAACTACCCAAGTAGCCAAGATTACAGTGTGTACTGCTGCACCCTGCTTGCATAACTGTATTCTTAAAAAAGATTTCTAGAAAATTGTAATACACAGCCAAATTATGTAAACAATGATCTCAACACTTCATGTAAGGGAATTTAGAAAATTTATTATCTAAGACAGTAAAATCATTCAGGCATTTTCTAAATCACATGTCCAGGTGAGAAAAGATCTTGACTTCTTATTTACAAGGGGAAGTTTAGAAGTATGATTAACAGTCATTTCCTAGGTCTTGTTAAAATTTCTTTTTTTATATTTATTTTTTAGTTGTAGTTGGACACAATTAACCTTTGCTTTATTTATTTTTATGTGGTACTGAGGATTGAACTCAGGGCCTCACTCCAGCATCCTAGGCAAGTGTCCTACTGTTGAGCCACAATCCTAGCCCTCACTAAAACTTCTTAAAGAGGAGATTAAAAAAAAAAAAAAAAAAAAAAAAAAAAAAAAAAAAAAAAAAAAACTAAGAAAACGAAGAAGGACCCAATGGAATTGCCATCAGAGTAATTATTAAAAAATAATTTTTGATGGAACTATGTGATGTTCATTCCCATATACTTTATGATGTGAACAATATGCTTAATCCTACATTTACTAATATTAAAAACAGAAGTAGACTTGATTCTGAACTTTGTTTCATTCTAAAAACAAGATGAACATCTAAAAGTTTCTATTTTTACTCATAAATTTTGTATTATTGTATGACATGGCAATATTATCAATAATGATAAAATTATGATTTAATTATGTTATGTTGATTGACTATACACTAATGATTATGGTGAGTGAATAATGATAATTCAACCCACTGGAAATTGTTTCCAGTCCATTAACCTGAAGATCATAGAATAGTAAAATTAAAAAATTTTAAAATGGATATTGTTGCCAAGAACAATGGTTAGGGTACAATAACAACAAACAACAAAAAGAAAAAAAATCAAGGGGAAGTTTAGAGTTTAATTTTCAAATAGAAAAGTCTAATTTCATAATTTTTATCTTTATGAAAACTAACACTATGGATCATTTTTAATCATATTTGCAATTATAGGCAGCTATAGAAAGGCTGAGTTTAAAAGAAATTACCTCTACATGCAATGTGCTAGAAAGTGTACTCAACTAATTAACATTAATTAACTGTACCATTAAGATTTTGATTGACAACGGTAATTGATTCTCCTTCTAAATATAAATGTTCTTAAAGTATTCATTAACTAGTTTCAACTACAAAATATTGCCTACTAGACTTCCACAATAAATATGGTAATTCTTCTGCTTTTCAGAAACTATCTTAAAAATGGCTGTTCCTTTGTGTCTGGGTAGAGTCAAAGCTGATTGAAAGCTGCAGTTGAAAATCTCAAGTGAGTTCAGGTGTTTGTTTAGCAAAACTGGCCCATCAGAACTGGAAATCAGTGTGGTTTTTTTTTTTTTTTTTTTTTGGTACCAGGATTGAACTCAGGGGCACTTGACCACTGGGCCACATCCCCAGCCCTTTTTTTTTTGTATTTTATTAGAGACGGGGTCTCACTGAGTTACTAAGTGCCTCGCCATTGCTGATCAGTGTGTTTTTATTTCAGTTTTTGATTGTGGGTTTTTTTTTTTTTTTTTTTTTTTTTTTTGTGAACAGAAAAAAGGAAGTAGTAGATAAGCAACCTAAATTAAAAACAATATAAAATTATAAATATAAATTAGCTTCTTGATATAATTTCAGTTGATTTTGTTCCTCAGTTAAGGAATTTTCTGACATGATGGATTTAGATGAGAGAGAATTTTATGAAGTTTTAATTTGTAAAAATTTAAACTATGAATCGTAACTATGGTGTTCCCTTGCTTCTCTGTGGCAGAAAAGTAGTTATGATGGAAAATAAAAGAAATTGCGCTCATAGTGGGTTCAATCAAACTCCATTTCCAATATGAAGTTTCTATTCACATATTTAGTTATTCAGTCAACATATTTATTTAGTGTCTATTCTCTGAAGCACTGTCTGTACCTCTAGGGATATATTAGTAACAGACCAAAATCTCTGCCTGACTGGAGATATACATTTTATATTCCTTGATTTTGTTTTTTTATTAGAAAAATGTCTGTTTATGACCAAGGGTAACTGAGAACCACAAATTGCTACTTGTTTGAATATATTGTCAAAGCAGAATTGCATTGAAATATGCTGTAAACTGCATTTGGTTTTTTGGGACTGGCTTATTTCACTTAGCATGATATTCTCCAGTTCCATCCATTTACCAGCAAATGCCATAATTTCATTCTTCTTTATTGCTTTGTAATATCACACTGTGTATATATATACCACATTTCTTTATCCATTTATCTCTTGCAGGACACCTAGTTTGGTTCCATAGCTTGGCTATTGTGAATTGAGCTGCGATTAACATTGAAGTAGCTGCTTCACTGTTGTATGCTGTAGGCAAAATGTTCTCTCTGATATGTGAATGATAATCCACAACAGGGGAGAGGAAGATTAGAAGTTCATTGGGTCAGAAAAAGGGGAATGAAAGGAAGGGATGGGGACGGGAACAGAAAAGACAGTAGAATGAATCGGACATATCTTTCCTGTGTTCATATATAAATACACGACGACGGTGATGGTTAATTTGAATTGTCTTGATTGGATTAAAAGAAGCTCATGATTAAGAGACTTATGGATGTGTCAATGAGGGTGTGTCTAGGAATGATTGGCATGGGATAGCCAACTGAAATGAAGACCCTCCCTAAGTGTGGGCAGCAGCATTCAGTAAGATGATGGCTTGGATGGAATAAAAGTTGGAAGAAAAAGAAAGCAGCAGTGGATGCAATTTTGATTCTTCTTGAATGGGTTTTTGTTTGCTGCTGTGATCAGCTAAGGATATTGGACTCTGATTTCTTTACTCTTCCAAAGCAGACTCTGCTAGTGATTCTCCAGAAGGCTTCCTTCTTGGACTAGGGTAGCACTGTTGATCCCTCTTGTTCTGAGGCTTCAGCCCCTCCGACTGCACAGCTAATGGTTCTTCCACCTGTCCCAGCCCGCAGAAGACCATTGTGGACTATCCAGCTTCTGGTTGCAGAATCCAACCTAATAAATCCACATTTTTAAAAAAAAAAAAAAAATTTTGGTACTGGGGATTGAACTCAGGGGTACTCAACCACTGGGCCACATCCCCAGCCCCCCCTTTTTTAATTTTTGTATTTTATTAGAGACAGCGTCTCACTGAGTTGCTAAGTTCCTCACCATTGCTGAGGCTGGCTTTGAACTCGAGATCCTCCATGCCTCAGCTCCCAAGTGCTGGGATAACAGGTGTGCGCCACTGCGCCCGGCATAAATCCACTTTTTATACTTACACTTCCTATTGATTCTGTTCTTCTAGAGAACCCTAATGCAACGGCCAATGTAACTCCACATCATATACAACCACAATAATGGGATCCTAATGGGAACAAGTTATACTTATTCTCTGTAAGTATAACATATCAAAATAAACCATACTGTCATGCATATCTAGAAAGAACAAATAAAAAAGTGATGTAAACTGCAAATTATAGTACCTTTGTGTCAGCTTCACTTTCATGATGCAGCACAGTACACTGACAAAAGTATGCATAGACTAGGAGAAAGCATCCCATGTTTTAAGGTGCTAGAGTATTTTGATATAATTTACAAAAATCATCTAATCTGAGTTGCCTGAGGGGAAGTTTGATAACTTGCTTGGTAAGCTTCTGGTACCGAGAAAGTCCCAACATGGTATTTAAAAGGATATGAGCATTTGACTAGTACTAAACTGAAATGAAAATATATCTAAGAGTCTGAGAAATTAGGGTCAAGTTAGCAGTTTAGTAAGGAATTTAATGTCCTGAAAGGCAATTTATTAATGACTTTGATATAAATTCTTGGTTCTCTCAAAAAGCAATTATTCAAGATAAGTCTTTTTTTTTTTTTTAACCTAATCTTGGCTGTAGCTGGTTCTTTTGCATTTTAGAAACCCTTATTTGTGTCCCTTGAGTATAGGAAATAGAATGTTTTATTATGATTCATTAATTGAATTTCGAGCCCTCTCAGGAGTGGACAGTCTTGGATTTTGAGGTACAGACAAAGTGTAGTCCAGAATTCTTTCTGTACTCCTAATAAGGCATGTTGCAGGGTTCTCTAATACTGGTATAAAAAAGAAAAAAAAAATAGGAGAAATAAAATCCACTGTAAAAGTGCCTGTGAAACGAAGGATGAATAATGACCTTGCATTTTACTCACTGTGGAAAGAGCAGGATTTTTGACAAGCCTTTTTTCATTCTCCATATTTGTTTATCCAAATTATTTTTTTTTTATCTTCTATATCCCCCTCTCTTTCCTCCTCCTCTTCATTCTTCTTCATCTTTGTCTCCTTTCTCTTTTGAATTAAAAGAGGAGGGTATTCTTTGAATTATACTTTGGGTCACTTAGAGCTTTTCCTAAGTGGGCAGTTTGGCTTTCTATTTTTCTTGGCAAGCTGCTCCACTGTTCTGTTGAGAGTCCAGATCATATTACCAGTGAGAGCCAATTAAGGACACCTTTGTGAAGAAGGTGGCCACCAAGTGCATAGTTATGGACTGTGCCCATTCTTCAGTCCTACATAGAGCTCTATGAGCAGTGTGGCATGGTCAGCTACCCCCTGGAACCTGGTGGGAGGTGTCTGATTCGTAGTGTTTGTTCATGTCTGTGGTTTTAAGCACTCTTAGGTGGCTGACTTCAAGATATTCACAGGATGTAAGCAAGCTCAAAGTTAGGAAGAAAGCCTCTTTGCATTCATATTTTGTGAATTAGTTTATCTTTTTTAAAGTCCCAAATGACTGCTGTGAAAATCTAAACCTGTGTGTCACTATAGGAAAGGAAAAAGAAATTCTAATATAAAAACTGCATAGGAAAGTGGTTGGTTGGTTATGGGTTTAGTTGAAATTGGGGAGTTATGTCAGCTCTCTTCTGGAATAGCAGAAGAACTAGATTCAAATTTCCTGTGCCTATTATTTCTGCCACCCTGGGATTAGATACTGTTAGACCTTTCTATCATTCCAGTGTTTTCTTATATATTACTGGTAGTTACTGGCTATGTTATTTATCTTAGAATATTTTGCCTTCCTTTTTGTCCAAGTTTAGGATTTATCTATCTTCTGATTTATTGAGGAAGGAAATAGGGAAATCTTCAGGTGATATATCAATACCCATATGTTCAGAAGCCCAGATCCACCTGGAAATATTTCAACATTCAAGTCAATAAAAGTTTCCTAAATTTCTCCAAGCCCAATGTATATCTTATTTTCTCTACATTATACAGGGTCTGAAGGAACTACATTCTCTAAGGTGGAACAGGGTAGTGAAAATCATACTTGAATCACAAAAATCTGTTCAAACTCATTGGTTATCCCAAGTTAGGTTTTCTATTGAAGAAGTTGATATTACTGATTATTTAGTCATAAACTTTCATATAAATCACCACCCATGAGACGGATATCTTCATAGGACTAAAAGCAAGTCTTTCTACTTAAACTTCAACTGCCCCTATCACTGCAGTCTGTAGGTATGTCTAATATTCCATAGGTATGTCTAGAATGATGAGATTAGGGGAGGTGGAATTAAAGAAATACCAAGCAGTGCTTATTGAATATTTAAATGTGTCATGAGGAAAAAAAAACATTTTTTAAGAGATTTGAAGCAGATTCATCATCTGAACAAAACAGATCAATGCTGGCAATTTTTCTTTTGGTTCAATGATGTTTCTAAAATTTATATAGTAAAATGACAAATATATATGCTGCAATATAAAAATTACAAGGATTCTAAATAATATGTCATCTAGGACCATCATTTTAAGTATAAACTGTAAAATAATGTGTTCATATGTGTGTGTGTGTATACACACATACAAATATATATAGTTATGGTAAAACCCTGGGTGATATTTCGTTTTTTCCTATATTGTATATAATAGTAGTATATTAAATAAAATTGGAAAAAGGTTAAAAACATCATTTGGTTCATTATTAAAATGGTAGCCAAAAGAAAAACAAAAATCTTTTACAGTCTTGGCATTATCTGTCATTGTGAAGGTTCTTTGTATCCTCATCAACTTTTAAATCCTGGACCAAGAATTTAAAGCCTTCCTTTAAAATTTGTCATCAAGAAGATTTACAGAGTTTTAAAAGTGAAATCTAGCCCCCAGTGATTTCCCTTCATTCCCAAATTGTAACTCTCAAAACCCTTTGTGGCCCTGTAACAGAGTTTCTGATGAATTAATATGTTTTTCAGGAAAAGTAGAGCAAAGGTTGATGATCAAAGGATATTTTCAAGTATCAAACAGGGTCAGAGACTGTTGAGCATATCCACACCATCTGGGAGGCAAGAGCCAACAAAGATTATTAAATATGCTTGAAAACACAATTTACCAGAGGCTTTGAAATTTCTCTGCAGGTCGTTCATAGCTCTAGGCATTTCTATTGTAATTGATCCCATATTAAATAAAGATAGTGTGTTGTTTTAGAGTATGAAATATGTGCTTATTTTAGAGGATGTAAACTGTGGAAATGGAGAAATAATAAAATCAACAATAATCTCAGCCATGAAGGTAAAATTGGCTAACATTTGGTGGTGTTTCCTTTGGGAATTTTTCCATGAATTTATCTACTCACAGATAAGATCAAAGTATTAAAGTATGTACAACTTGAGGTTCTATTTCACTTTAGGACAACACAACATAAGGATTTCTCATGTTTTAGTCAGGTTTTTCATTCACTGCTGTGACCAAAGGACCTGGAAAAAACAATTAGAGGAGAAAAAGTTTATTTGGGGACTCTCAACTTCAGAAGTCTCAGTCCATAGATGATGGACTCCATTTCTGGAGTCTGAGGCGAGGGGGAATATCATGGTGGAAGTGTATGGGAGAGAAAAGCAGCTGTGGACATGGCACCAGGAAGCTGAGAGAGAGGCTCATCCCTGATGTCCCAACTCTTCCAACCATACCCTACCTACCTACCCAGTTAATCCCTATTAGGGTATTAATGCATTGATTAGGTTAAGGCTCTCATAACTCAATTATTTCCCTCTGAACTTTTTTGCATCCTCTCACACATGAGCTTTTGGGAGCCACCTAATACCTAAATCATAACCCTCCATGTTATTTCTAGAAACACCAAACAAATTTAAATTTAAAGTTTAAATACAAATAAATTTAATCAGAGATGGGAGATTACATAATGAAGTGGAAAACCCACTAAATTGGAATTGAAAGCTATGAGTTTTAGTCTCATGGTGTCCTTGTCTGGTTGTGCAGCTGTGTGTACCAGTTTCTTTCTTTTTTTTTTTTTTTTTTTGGTGGTACCGGAGATTGAACTCAGGGACACTTGACCACTGGGCCACATCACCAGCCCTTTTTTTTTTTTGTATATTATTAGAGACAGGGTCTCACTGAGTCACTCAGTGCCTTGCCTTTGCTGAGGCTGGCTTTGAACTCGAGATCCTCCTGCCTCAGCCTCTCAAAGTGCTGGGGGATTACAGGCGTGCACCACCGCACCTGGCTTGTACCAGTTTCTTTTGATGACAAGGAGGCTGGGATGGGACCAGAATGAGTGGAACAAAAGCACCCCCTAGAAAAGGTATGAAAATACAGATCTCTCAACTCCAGCCCCAGAGATTCTGGTCAGCAACCATGAGGTAAGACCCAGGGTTCTGTAGCATTTATTAAGGACCCTAGGCAGATGTGTTACAAAATATTCTAGTGCTATCCCTTGAAGACCAATGGATTCCTTTGTCCTTTGCTTATAGAAATTGTTGGAGGCCATCACTGCCTTTCTTGAGTCCAAGAATCTCAGGATAAGTGGCTTCTTAGGCACAGCTGGCTAAAAAGGTAACAGTGGCACTCCCTGGGGCTCTCAGTCCTTTCCTCCTAGCTTGTGTCAAACACTCTTCTCTCCCACAGAATCTGCCCTTTCTGCCTCTTTCCTTCACACATACTTTCCATCACCTTTCAAGTCACACATTTAGTTAGTGGTAAAATTCACACTGGGAACTGGGGCCCTTTGCCCTTTTCCAAGGATCTTCCCCCAACACCATTCTTCAAATCCTGATTTTCTGGGGTATCCCAAGCAACATTCCTTTAAAGAAGCTTTTCCCAGTTTTTTAGTCTTTCCTTTGTTCCTACAGTACTTCCCTCACCCCTGTGTGATTACTTCTTTTACCATTTATTCTATAGTTAGTTCACTTATCCTGGTTCTCCACTACACTGTTATCCTAGTGCCTAGTACCGTTCCTGAGACAGAACTGCATGCACAACAAAATTTTAAAAGTTAACAAATAAATATGCAATCTTCTTAGGGCATCTATGGCTTAAAGGACAAAGTATCTCTATACCCTATGGGGTTTTCCTATCTTGGTTAAGCTCTATGTTTTTCAGATGCCAATATTTTGAAGTTTCTTCTCTTGCTTAGGCAGCATCTATGGTAATTCATCTTTTCTGAAACAGCAGGAGCATATCATTTTGCTCTATTACATATACATCTTGAAGTAGGATTTCTTTTTACATTTATTTCAATCGGTTGCCCTGATTTCCATCAAAGACTTCATTTTAAGTTGTTATTTCATCCTCTGATCAGAAAAGTGCTCTGTAAAGGAAAGAAAGAAAATGTTCAAAGAAGATAGTCATGTCTATTGACAGTGTATTAAAATGCAAATGCAATGCAAACTGGAAGAAGTCAAGCTGCCAAATAATCTGAATCATGTCTGGTCCCAGGAGAAAAACTCAAATTACTCATTTTCTTTATAGCTAGCCACTGCGAGTTTCTATAGGCATACTGTGTGTGAAAGGAAACCAACAGCACAAGTGAACCAGAGCATATTCATTCTTCATGTTTGGTTACCTAATGAGGACACTCACTGACATTTTTTTTAACATTTAAAAGAAATAAACTATCACTTAAAAATATATGTATTGTGTAAATGATTTGTGAAGCATTTTGAATAAGTCTCATCTTTTTATTTTATTTTATTTTTTTACCCTTGGTAATTTATTTTATTTTATTTTTAAGTCCCATCTTCTTTGCCCTATGCTGCCTCCATAGATCATTTACACCTGCCAATTAGATCTTAGATATTAGATATTCACCTGGCTTGTTCACCTGTTGATAGTCATTGCCTTTGGGTTTTCTCTTTCTCTGAGCTTGGATGTAGAGAGTCTACCTCCTTCCTTTCTTGTAAAATTAAATATGAAGTTTCATCATTTGCCCTCATCTTATTCTGTTGTCTGGTCCTCAGTTATGTCTCTGATTTTCTCTCTTCTTTCCAACTTCTTTGGTCTCCTTATTACCCCACCTCACTGATCACTCTCATGACTCAGGGTCATGGCCTTTACTGTCACCTCTGCTTGCAATACTCTCTCTTTCCCACTAAACTCAGCATAGTCTGCTTCCTCTCTTCCTTCAGGCCTGCTTTGTTTTGCTTTTGTGGTCCTGGGGGTGGAACCCAGGCCCTTGCGCATGCTAGGTAATTGCTATACTACTGAGCTACATCCACAGTTCCTCCTTTATGTCTTTATTTCAATATCAGTCCTTTAGCACATTACATATTTGTTTTACATCTATCCCTATTATCTGAAGGTGTGCTACATGAAAGTAATTACTTTCCCTTTTTCTTTATTGCTTCTACTCCAGCACCTAAAACAGTGTGTAGCACATAAAAGGTGTTAAAAAAGCTGGGCACAGTGGCACATGCCTGTAATCCCAGTGGCTCAGGAAGCTGACAGGAGGACTGGGAGTTCAAAGGCAGCCTCAGAAAAAGTGATGCCCTAAGCAACTCAGTGAGACCCTGTCTCTAAATAAAATACAAAATAGAGCTGGGGATGTGGCTCAGTGGTTGAGTGCCCCTGAG